>BMAU01020930.1:0-670000 GCA_019973935.1 Trichonephila clavipes
GTTTGTGGATTTATCATTTTGATGTTAAAATGATATCCATCATCTCCTCGCCAAAACAGAATCGGATACTGCAATCCGTCGTATGAGCGATGAGTTTCGGAGACTCGCTGAATGTCACCACTTCTGCGATGAAGAATTATGTCGCGCGATTCAAATTCTTCGCCAACTATAACGATCGCCACTTCATCGATTGTTGGTGCATTGAACTGTCTCTCGTGTTGGCCAACGGGTCTTTTTTCTGCTCGAATCACAACTGCATAGTCATCGGCTGGCATTCGTTGAATGGCGGTTTTAAGCAACCGAACTAATTCATTGTGTTGATCGAAAAGGCTCCTTGTAACGCACCCACAATTTCTCGTCTCAGTGCCCGGCATTATAATGAGAACGTCGTTGTTCACCTTGTTCATCACTGTTTGCCATAAAATAAATTGAAGGAACTTGTGATCTGCGTCCGGCAATGGTAAGGAAGCGATCCGAGCATCACGATGATAGACCTGCCCTTGACTCTGAATGGGCATGTAATTTCGCGCACGATGTTCGTGTGTGCAACCGAACGGTGTCATTTGGAAGCATGAATTGTACTTGCGGATGTTTTCCCAAGAAATGCTTCGACACATCGTGTAACACCGAGTTAGAAACGTTGACAGCGGTTCGGGTGCGGTGGAATGTACTTCTGGTAGCTTAGCATCTTTCCACTGGCGCAAAGCAATATTCCATCGTGCGTTTCATTTTTAAATTTGGAGTTTATTGAAGTGCTGTGGGATACACAATATTTCTTGTTTTTCCATCTGGTGCGTAGACGAATAAATCAGAAGGTTTTCCGACACGTGAGCAAGCCACATAGAGCTGTCCATGTGAGAAGCATGGATTCTCCAAATTTAATCCACACACTTGTAACGATTGTTCTTGTGCTTTGTTAATAGTCATTGCGAAAGCCAGTCGTCGCACCGGGAACGGTAAACGTTTGAATTCGAATGGCATATCTGTCGGGATCATTGGGATACGTGGCAACAGGACGTCTTCACCTTTGAATTTTCCAGTCAAAATTGTTGCCCCCTGATAACATTGTTCATCATTTTCTTGACTGAGAGTCTGGTTCCGTTGCAAAGTCGTGGTGGATTTATGTTTCGAAGAAGTATGATGGGTACGCCAATTTTCAATGTAAGAACGTGCGGTGGCATGCCTGGCAAATCAAGCGAATTCAAGAATTCAGTTGGATAGTTGACAACCTCATCTTGATTCTCCACAGTATCGATGGATTTATATGTTGTCGTTTCACTGGGTATTCCATGCTGAATGGTGAAGTTGATGGTATTGACATCGATGTTTTTGGCTGCTAATATAGCACGCGTACTGAGCCACTGATGGTTTTTGTAGTTTTTGTGCAATGTTTGGGAAAACTTTTTGCACCAATTCGTCGATGCTTTCTGTGATCTTACAAAAGTTTGCTGGCAGGGTGATACATTGTGTAGATTCATCAATTTCCATTCGCCCATTTCCAATATCCATTAATTGTTTTGCAAAATTTCCAGCCGATGCATCCCGTTGTAGTTGTACACTCATGTTAGTTTTCAAAGTCAATTTCTGTAAATGACGCCATAGAACTGATGATTTAAGACATGCATGAAGTTCATCAGCGGGTGATGATCGTGGTATAATGGGCAGTGTTTGTCGAAAATCACCAGACAATAAAATGAGTGCGCCACCGAAGATCCGTCTGTTTCTTCTGAAATCTCGCATTGTACGATCAAGCGCTTCCAATGCTTTCTTGTGAGACATTGTACATTCGTCCCATATGATAATTTGACACGTTTGGAGTACTTTTCCCATTCCAGAGTTTTTGCTGATGTTGCATGTTGGTGTCTCAGTGTTTTGCAAATTCAACGACAGTTTCAATGCTGAATGCGTTGTTCGGCCACCATCCAAAAGAGTTGCCGCAATAGCCAGTGCAATATTATTTTGTGATCGTATGGTTGCCAAAATTAGTGAAAGAAGAAAAGTCTTGCCTGTACCACCGGGCGCATCTATGAAAAAAAACAGTCCACCGCTTTGTTCTGTGATTGCACGCATAATTCTGTCATACGCAATGCGTTGTTCTAGAATCAACTGCGGAAGATTTGTCCTAACGAATGTCCCCAGTTCATCAGAATCATAGTGTGTTTCTCGTTGCAAATCACGATCAAAAGGTTGTTTTGCAGGTCGGTTTGAAGCAGGCATTCCCAGTTGCACCAGTGCCTTGTTAGCGATTGTCAAACATATGTCTTCAATCAAAAATCAATGCTTCATTATACACGTTTGTGAATTGAATGTCCGTTTTTGATTCGCAGCGCGCAAACGATAGAATATCTTTACTCATGTAGTCCTTGTATTTTTCCCAAAGATCTTTTGGATTAGATGGGAAGCAGGTTGTTAATATTATGGCAAATAGCGTGCGTATTTGCTGTGGTCGAGCAGTATTCGATGCATCAGGCCAGTGCAGTGTCCCAATGTGCATCATTCTCAAGAAGATTTAGTTCTTGGCAAGCTTGGCGATAAGTAGCGCACAGCTGACCGTTGACTGTTCTTAAATCTTGGAAGGATATTGTTCCACGTATATTGATCAACAGCAATCTTAGATAGAAGCATTCTGTATTGTTCGGATGAACAGTGTACAGACGACCCAATGCATCACTGGAATATAAATTGGTATGTCCTTCAACTGCTTTACCTTGTTTGCGACGTTGAAACTTTTTAGTCGTTGCATTCCACGTGTAGAATTTCGGTACTTCAGAATAAAGCAAAGTTTTAGCAAAAAGATCATCTTGGCACAATGAGTAAAACGCAGTTAAAGTTGTTGCCGGTGGAACCAATGCTCTTGCACGTACATTATCTGCTGTAAAGTACACGCGCTGTCCATTCTCGAGATGCACCGCCAAGTGTATTACTGTTGGATGTCATTCATGGATCGGAAATGATAAGATGCGCCATACTGCTTCATTGCTGCTTATGTAGCGTCCAAGTTGGTATTGGTTGATTTCATCGAGCGGTGCAGCTACATTCCCTACTCCGAAGACTGCCATGTCGCTTCCTTTGTTGACATATTTGTAAATGTATTTGATCGACTTCACTGAATTGCAATACTCAACATTAATGTGTGCTTTGAAGGTCTTTGAAAGCAGTGGTGAATATGGCACAATCCAACGATTATCTATTTCAATATCAATGTTTCGTACTTTCAGAACGACGGATTTGCCACCATCCTCAACTGATCGTCGACGATACAGGGGATATCCGTCATTGCCAGTGATAGTATCAGAAACCACACAATTTTCTCTCTTGGGTATCGTTTCGTGCATTTCCCATCAGACATGCATGATGAATTATTGTTGAATGCGCCACATGGGCCATGGATCATATTTTTGGTGACGACGTCGAATAATTTTGGATCAATGTGCTTATCTGGTATTTCTGCTGAGATGATTTGATCAATTTGATCTGGCGTAATTTGTTGATTAACCAAACCAAAATAGTGCATGTGGCAATCCCTTTTCTGCCTTTCAATGGAATACATCCAGCAGCGTGTCTCTCCAAAAACATGATGCTTGATAATAAAATCCATCAAACATTTCAATTTTTGTTTAAATACGCGTGCGGTAATATCATGGCGGTCCGAAGATGAAGTTCTTTAATTTCATTCCATGATGGATTACATGTAAAGGTGACGAACAAATCTGGACGACCATATGCGCGAATGTATGTCATCGCATCTTGTGCGTATTCATGCATGTGCCGTGGACTCCCCGTGAATGTAGACGGTAATATGGCCATTCTTCCCAATTCGTTTGGATTGACGTTACCCTCATTAACGATTGCGTCTCGTAAATGGATGTACTGTTCAGAACGCCACTCGGTTTGATTCAATCGAATATATAATAGCCGTTCGGTTTCAATCTTCGCGTACATGTCGACGATATATTGATGGAACAATTGTCTACATTTCAGAATGTGGTTCTCAGCGTTTTGACGAATCATCAGTCGATACGAATAATAATTCATGGCACTGACTTTCTTATTCGTTCCCTCACCTGTTTGTGATTTATCATTTTGATGTTAAAATGATATTCATCATCTCATTGACAAAACAGAATCGGATACTGCAATCCGTCGTATGAGCGATGAGTTTCGGAGACTCGCTGAATGTCACCACTTCTGCGATGAAGAATTATGTCGCGCGATTCAAATTCTTCGCCAACTATAACGATCGCCACTTCATCGATTGTTGGTGCATTGAACTGTTTCTCGTGTTGGCCAACGGGACTTTTGTCTGCTCGAATCACAACTGCATAGTCATCGGCTGGCATTCGTTGAATGGCGGTTTTAAACAACCGAACTAATTCATTGTGTTGATCGAAAAGGCCTTGTAACGCACCCACAATTTCTCGTCTAGTGCCCGCATTATAATGGCATCGTTGTTCAATTTGTTCATCACTGTTTGCCATAAAATAAATTTGAAGGAACTTGTGATCTGCGTCCGGCAATGGTAGAAGCGATCCGGCATGATGATAAATTTGCCCTTGGACTCTGAATGTCGGCATGTAATTTTCGCGCACTATGTTCGTTGCACCGAACGATGTCATTTGGAAGCATGAATTGTACTTGCGGATTTTTTCCAAGAAATTCTTCGACACACGTGTAACAGCAGATAGAAACGTTGACAGTGGTTCGGGTGGTGAATGTAATTCTGGTAGCTTAACTTTCCACTGGCGCAGCACATTCCACGCGTTTCATTTTTAAATTTGAGTGCACTACAATACATGCAAATTTTATCCATTTTTCCAATGACGACATTTGGATGAAGACTGTAATCATTATTACTGTCATAATGGAATGCACTAAGATTCAAATCAGCGTGCAGTGTTCGTCTTGATCGAGCAGTGCTTATTCGAACATTTTGCAGCCTTCTTTCCTGTAATTCAGTTGTCTCAGAAGAACGGATCTTATTAGTACGTATTCGATCAGTTTCTAATCTTACTCGTTGGTCAGACGATTCAGACGAACGGGTCTCAGTGGCGTACTCGAAGATTTTCCAGCCTTAATGCTCGTTGCTCGTCTGATTCTGAGGCTCGTAATGCTCTTCTCTTTCGTGCTTGAGGTGTAGATCGGCCAATTGCTCGTCGCTTTGGAGGCATAATTATACAGGAACGACGTGATGCTTTTGAATTTATAAAACGTCGAAAAGTCGCAGATGGTATAAGATGCTAATAAGAAAAAAAACGCACAGCAAATGCGTTCGGAATGTCAATCAGCAGTCAAATCCTTCTCATACACATTCGACGATCTTCGTAAATTCACTGTAGAAAATGAATATAATCAGAGCTCACGGAAACTACAAATATTCAATCCGATTGAAGTATTTATCTAAATTAATTCAGCTTACGATGAAATGCGCAAAATTATTCGAAAAACTCTCCCAAATATAAAAATACGCACAATATTGTCTGTTTAATGTAAGCTAGATATGAATTTCACAACCTACACAAATTCTTATGTCACTCTCGACTCGAAATGTCATCTATCGTTCGCTTCATTTGTTTCAATTCATATCAGCATGAACTGTAACGACAATATATGAAATTCATTAGAATGACATCTTCACATAATCCAATACATAGTTTACGATTCTAGAAAAGGCATACAGGTAAACAATCATTTTTATAGAGATAGAGAAGAGAAGAGAAGAGAAGGGAATAAGAGATAGAGGAGAAGAAAAAGAGAATAGAGAAAGAGAGAGAGAGAGAAGAGAAGAAGAGATAGAGAAGAAGAGAAAGAGAAAGAGAAGAGAAGAGATAGAGAAGAAAAGAAAGTTTATAGTTTTATTTTACTTATCGCACCAAAAATATATTTTGAGAACTTTTATTTATACGAATTCGTATAGATATCTATTAAAATCAGTATTGAGCTTGATACATGGAAGCGCCATCTGGTGGTAACTTCCATTAATACGAATATCATATTCGTTTCCTCTGTGTAAAAATACATGGTCATAATGATTTTCATGACAATCGGTTGAACGGGGCAGAAGTAGCTACTCTGAAGCGCTACCTGGTGGCGAGTGGCATCAATGAGCATATTATACAAACCTTCTCCGTGGAAAAATTCGTATATATACCAATTTTCATAAGAATCGGTACAGTAGTTTTTGAGTTCATCGATGACATACATACAAACATTCATTTTTATATATATAGATTAGAGGATCCGTATACGGAAATACAAGGTATGCCACAAAAAAAACGAGACTAAGTGTGTAGCTTGAAAAAGAGTGGAATTGGCAACAACTGTTTTGATGACGTCATAAAACACCCCTCATCTATCCATGTGGCCAGTTTCGCATTAATTGACCACGCCAGTTGGGAGTACTGTGCCATTGAGTGAACACGTGCAACTACATTCTGCCGGGAAAATGTCGAATCAACATCTAGTTTCTTGTGAAAATTAAGAAATCAGCCACAAAAACATTTCAAATATTAACCGAGGCTTAAGGAGATTAAACTTTGTCTCGTGCATATGTGTTTGAAGGGCATAAGCGGTTTCCAGGGGGAAGGGATAGTGTGGAAGATGATGAATGTGCTGGGCACCCAAGGTAATTGATTACAGACCAAAACATTGTCGAAATTCATGATATAAGTGAGTTCCCACTCACATCAGTGGTCATACTGTTAATCAACAATGCCGCATTGAAGTACTCAAAGGACTTAGTGAAAAAATTAGGGAACACTGGCCAGAATTGGGGAGTGATGAATCGATTTTGCACCAAGACAAAGCATCCGCTCACATGGCCCTATCTGTCAAGCAGTTTCTGCCCAGCAAAAACATTACTGTGATGTGGAATCTTCCTTATTCACCTGATTCGTCCTCGTGTGACTTTTTTTTTCTTTCTTACAATTAAATATTGCCTAGAAGGAACTCATTTTACCTGAATTGAAGAAGTTTAGGTACAAATGGGGAGTCTCTTGAAGGGCCTTTCAAAGACCTCGTTCCAGAACTGTTACCAACAATGGCAGTGCCGAATGCAAAAGTGTGTGAATGCTGAGGGCCGCTACTTTGTAGGTAATAATGACACGGTGAACTAATTCTGTACGTATGACGATTTATTGGACCAGTCTCGTTTTGTTTGTGTGTGTGTGTCATTCCTCGTATGCAATATATTATAATCATCAAGACACAAATTTTGAATTCTGTGAACATAAATTATTTTTAACTTTTACCGACTGATTTTATTTATCCAAGCAAATTATATCTGAATAACATCTACAATTATTAAAGATATATGAATGTTCTAAATGTTGTTCATATAGTTTTGGTGTTTTCGAACAGAAAAATAAAAATTGTCACTATGTTTCTAACATTCTCATGTCCAGTATTTTTCAAAATGTGAATATCTCGAGGGATTATCACACAAAAGTTGAGACACTCGGAAAAGGAAAACACATCGTGACTCTGAGATTTCAAATGTATATTCAGCCGCCAAATAAAGGCTAAGAGATTAAGAGAGTTCTGTACAATTATTAATAAGTTTGGTGATACCTTAACTTTTCAGAATCTGTTAAATGAATAGTAGTGAATATAAAATGAATTATGCACATAAGAATACTTTTCTGAGATATGAAAGCAATAATTTTGGTTGAAGTTTTTGTTATTTTATTCTGTGAATGCTTAAGTTTTTTAAATTCAGAAATTTTTGTTTTAACAATCTTCTTTTAAAAGACAAAATTTTTAAGTATGAAGTTTTATAGCGCACAATAGTGAAATATTACGTATCTATTGTTTGTTATTTCGAAAAATTAATTTGGAGTAACCATTGGTTTTTATTTTCATTGGTGTTTTTCTTCTCTCTTTTCAAGTACACTCATGGACAAAAAAATTAGCACACCAGGAAATAATTGCGCGATTGTAGCGAAACTTGGCATGAAGGTACATGTCGGGAGATATGCAAATGATTAGAAATGCAATGTGATTGCGCATTATGTATAGCCGGTAGAGGGCATTTAACGTCGTTCTCCGTGGAGTATAAAACAGGTAACCAAAGCTTATTTGAGTGTGGTGAATCGTTTACAAAGGAAGAGTTGAGATAGACATGCCATTACGCCGTTTTTGAAGACAGTATGAGCAGCTGTCGCAGTTTAAGAAGGGAAGAATCGTCATGATGGAAGCTGGGTGGTCAGCTAGGCGAGCAGCTCGTCAATTAGGCCCCTCTGATTGTGTTGTGAGGAGGTGTTGGAGCAGTGGATCCGAGATTTCATAAACACGAAGATCAGGCTCAGGACGCCCTCGACAGACCAGTCGTCGAGAAGACCGCCAAATCGTAAGAAATACACGCGCACAGCCAACTGCTTCATTGACCGTCATCCAAGCACAGGTAGCACCTTCACTAGGGGGCCCTGTGTCTTCTCAAACATACGAAGGTGCTTCGCTGAAGGACATTTGGGATCGCGGCCCCCCATTATGTGTGCTGCCCTTGACGCCCACCCATCAGCGCCTCTGTTGGGAGTGGTGCCGCGCACGAGGAAACTGGACTCCTACGGAATGGAACTAGGTCGTCTTTAGCGACGAATCCAGATTCAATCTTAGCAGTGATGATAATCGCGTGTTCGTGTGAGGAAACCCTGTGGTGAACGTCTCAATCCTGCCTTTGCTTTACAGCGACACACCGCTCCCACAGCTGATGTAATGGTATGGGGTGCCATTGCCTACAATACACGGCCACAGCTAGTATTGATCCGTGGCACCAAGACAACCCAGTGGTGGTTGCCACTCATTCAACGGCTCCCAGGAGCCTTTTTTCAACAAGACAATGCTCGGCCTCACACGGCAATGGTATCACAAGACTGTCTCCGCACTGTTATTACTCTTCCTTGGCCTGCCCTATCCCCAGATTTTTCTCCAATCGAGCATATCTGGAAGGATTTGGGATGGCGAGTTGGGCATTCCACGAGTTTGAACGAACTAGAGGCTAGGCTATAGCAAATATAGAACGAAATGTCTCAAGACATCATACAGAACTTGTATGCCTCAATGCCCGATCGATCGCATCGTACATTCGCGCTAAAGGGGGTTCAACAGGGTATTAAATCCTGTGTTCTTTTGCCTTTTTCTCTGAAATAAATGATCCTTTACCTTTGAATTTTTAATCATTTACTTATATCAAAGTAGTCATTACGTATGTAAAATTTCGTTTCATGTTGACAACTCATTCTTGGTGCGCTAATTTTTTTGTCCATGAGTGTATATTCATCTTTCTCTCACTAGCATTTGTTTGTATAAATAATGTAGAACATTTTATGATTTAATAAAAAAAAATTATATGCACATCATTTACAGCAAGGGTGTCAAACTCTCAAATGCTAACTTGGATCAAACAAACGAGGTTTAACTTTAAAAAGGACGTAAAAAAATCGATATTCACAGAAACATAGGTTTATTTCGAATAATACATTATAATAAACACATATCAGAGCAGATAAAAGAGCATAGTTAAAAAAGACGTTTAACGAATTCTATCAATCTTATTTTTATTCTGCGTTGGTTTGTGATTCTATTATAAATCTGCGCGTGGTACGATGTTTTGTCCAGGCCGCAAATATGCACTTTGCGGACCGTTAGTTTGACACCTCTGATTTACAGTATTAAATTGCGACTATAATTGTTATTTTCATTTTATTTAACATGATTCTTAAAACATGTTAGATTTTTGCAGTTATTATTTATAAAAAAAAATATATAGAGATATACAATAAGAAGGAATTAGACGGGTATTTCCCCCCTCAAAAAAGTGTTTGAATGTGAAAATTTATTTAGATCTCTTTTTGGTATTATTTCATATTAATATATATATTAAGAACAGAAAATATTAAGAAGGGTGAAATGACAAGGACAGAGAGAGGGGGAAAATCCCATTTTCTTTTTATCAAATAATGTATTTCAAAGAACAACAGAACAGTGAAAAATATTATTGAAAAAGAACTTCGAAAAAGTCTTCTTAAAAGTAAACATGTATATAACTTTATACAGAAGGTGTCCTACTCGTCGCCAAGTTCTTTTAAGGAAAATAAAAGTTAAGACACCCATTTATATTATTCATTTTGATTTTTTAAATATAATGTTAATTCTACGGGATCTCTACTATTCTTTTGAAATATTTACTATAATTGCATTTATTGCATTATAATAAAGGACATCTGAGAGAGCAAAGTATAATTAAAATTTCTGTATCTCTGTCGGTTTAAATTTTGCCACTGTAACACACGGTTTAATTCTAAGACCGAAAGGTAGATGGCGGTACTTGTAACGGAAGTGTTACCAAGCGAGAGGCACTGTATTACCACCAGAGAGAGTTGAAAACTGAATGAGTAAACGTTACTCGTCGCGCTGTCCAATCCTGGACTATGTAATATATTTGATTTCCCCTTATTTCCTCTAAATGTTTAACCTGTATTGTGTCTAAATGTCTGTCCATTGTAACTGTGTTATTTTATGTCATTAAAATGTTTTAATTACCCCTAGATTCTGTCAAAAAAATACTTTGGTTTACCCAATAATGACGTAAGACAACCGTTCAAATTGGCGCCCGACGTGGGGCCGATCCGAACACAATTCCCAACTTTCTCTTGCTTTTTCCACTTAGGTTGAGGCGTTGTCACCCGACAACAAATAGAGGATTCGCAAACCTGCAAATAAATATTGTTTTCACCCAGAAAACCTGTGAACAGATAAGTGTTGTTTATCCTAAATACTCTTGCTCTGTTATTCTGTGTAAGAACTTTAATTATTTTTACTCATATTGTGTGTTACACCACTGTGACATCTTCGATGGGTGTGAATTCCCATCTTCCGATTCACAATAGGTTTTATAGTTTCACCAGCTGGTCAAGGACAAGAACGACACCCATCAATTGTCCCTGGATTTTTATGATCAACCAGCTGGGGAGTGACCAGTGCACGTGGCCATGGGGCCATTGTTATTGTCTGAACTCAGGGAGTGGAGACAGCAGACGGGTCGCCATAATGGACTTAAAGAGTTCGGCGCCCCATTGACAATAGGTGAAGCCTATCTCAAAATAATCATGTCATCTTTTCTAGGGTTTTGTGAATGGAATACTAGAAACAGGTGGCGTGATGGACAAGTGTGTCCAGATGTGGACAATGGCGCCTTGGGAACTCGGGTGTGTTTTGGCGTTGGACAAGTGTGTGTCCAGATGTGGACAAGGAACTATGGCGCCTTGGGCCAGACGGCTCGGGTGTGTTTTGGGGTGTTATGCGCCAATAAGAAGAAGGAGGAGGTCAAGAGAGACTTTGGTGACCTGCGAATAAGAAGGAGCGAGGGGCGTGTTGTGAACACACCCCTGGTGTTTAAAAAGGTTCTTTTGAAGAGAGGAAAAGAAGAGGTGACCCGAAAGGAGAGGTCGAGGAAAAAGGGACAAGAGAGTCCGGGAGAGAGAACGGACGGAGAGAGAGCGGAGACGGAAAGAGAATGAAAGAGTGTCGGGGAGAGAGAGAGTGAAGCCCGCCTAGACCGGAGAAAAAAGAAAGAGAGAACGAGAAAAAGAAGAGAAAAGAGCTGGGAAAGAGAAGGGCTGGTCGTTTTGAGGAAGCGGAGAGGAGAATCCCAGAGTTTTGCTTTAATTAACCCGGTAGTTAATAAAAGCGGGAAAACGCTACGTCTTGTGATTTTGAAAAGAAGAATTGTGACCCCCCAGTGAGATGTACGAACGTTTCCCACCCATCTGAAGTAAGAAGGAAAGAATTCAACGTGAATAGGAGTAGTGATTGTGACGTGGAAATGAAAGTAGGGGTATGTGAAGGAAGGGTCAAAACTGTGGCGATGGGTGCACAGCGGGTAATAAATCTGGATAATATCGGAGAAGGCTCTTTTGAATTGAAAAGAGATAAGGGAGTGGCGAACCCTGAAGGATTGATTTGTGAGAATAGCTGCGAGGAAAAATATACCCTTGGGACGTTAATGGGTTGTGAAAAGCAGTTAACAGTGAATCGGGAAAGTTTTCGAAATCATACAATAGCTAAGATAGCAGGGCCGTTAAAAGGGAAAGAAAATACGTGTAAAGCAGATGTGCTGAAATGCTTGGAAGACGGGTTAGCAATGCGATAGCCTCTCTCAGAACCAAGGGAGATTTATAAGGATAGTTTAGCGACGGACAATAGGTCTAACATCGGTTCAGAATTTACTTTCGAGATAGATTTACCCGGAAAAAGAGATCGCAGTACCATTTATCGTCTTAATTTAATAAAATTGTACCGTAGAAAGCCGGAATTGGCAAATTTGGTTATGGAGAATAGCTCAGAAGGAATAGATTCCGAAACTGTCTATTCGGTAAAGCTATTTATGGATTTTGGTTTTCAGGGTAATTTAAGGAAAAGTCAATTGTATTTTAAATTACCGCCTGATCAAAGTAGCTATTTAAGGATGATTAACGCTAAGAAGAAAGAAAGGTTTCTACCAGGTCCTGGGACGATTGTTTTAAGACAGAAGGATATTAATTTGGTTACGGGAAAACCATTTAGAATTAAAACTTGTTGTTCATCCCAGTTGTTAATTAATTCACTACGAGAGGATACAGAGTATCTTTTAGATTTAGGTGTGAACGGGATGGGGCAGTCAAACCGTACTCTGCTTGTTGTTTGGTTGGGAAGAGTGAACCGATACCCGTACCCGCGTATCAAATGTATAAAGTATGGGAATTTGAACCAGGTGACGCGAGCCGAGATTTATTTTTTTTTAAAAGGGAAAAGTTTGGTAGAAAAGATCAACGCGGCATCGTGGGTGACTGTACTGGATTTGTGGAAATGGTATTTTCGTCGTTCACTAATGATGAATTATCCGAAGCACACCACATGCGTTATGACAGTTGGCATGTACATTATTAAAAAATCGAGGTTTAAGTTTCTTTGTGCTTATGATGGATGTAATTTAACGACTCTGATTTTGAGGTTGTTAGAGCAGATTGATGTATCGCGAATATGGTCGACATAGACCTTCTGATACAAATTTGGAAAAACCGTGTAAAGAAAATAGACTTTGTGTTAAAATGGTTGAGTAGGGTTGGGTCGGAAGTCGGACCGACCAAAGGTAAATTAGAGACATGGGCCAGTTTGTTCCGTGTAGATATAATGTAGATTTAGAAAATTCATTGCATGAGCTACTGAGGCTTGTTAATTATATTCCCAATTAAAGTGTTTCCTCAATAACTAACGTAATGGAAGACAGAACCATGAATTGTGAATAACCTGTTATGATGGTTGTAATAATGCTTGCTGATAGCCCTAATTTAATTAAATTTAAAAAGTCTTAGTTTAAACTTCTTAATTTAAAAATTTGGTTTTTGATGTTTTTTTTGCAAAGCTTGGAATTTATGAATGTTTATTTTGTTTATTTAATATCGTTGGAAACAACGTTGGAATAAGTAGATGGGAATGAGTAATACTTAGGACTGTGTACGCTCACAGATGTTTAACACAATTGAAGGAGCAATTGATGTGTTAGAATTATAGAAATATTATAATTTGAGTTAATTTCTTTAAAACCCTAAATTTTGAAGTGTGATGTAACTGTATGAAATGGAAAAAATGGTCCAAGATTCGGAATTTAAGTTTTTTTTGTAAAGTGTAAGTTTTAAAGAATTTTGGATTTATTTGTTTATTTTACTTGTGATTGTATACGTTTCTTGGATTGCTGTCCTGATCGATCTCATTGATAAGACAACCCTTTGGTGTGAAATGTTGCGAACTGAACCAAACTGAAGCCAGAGCAGTCCAGTGAAATGGACCTTTTTCAGGGGGAAGGAGTTGTGACATCTTCGATGCGTCTGAAATCCCATCTTCCGATTCACAATAGGTTTTATAGTTTCACCAGCTGGTCAAGGACAAGAACGACACCCATCGATTGTCCCTGGATTTTTATGATCAACTAGCTGGGGAGTGACCAGTGCACGTGGCCATGGGGCCGTTGTTTATTGTCTGAACTCAGGGAGTGGAGACAGCAGACGGGTCACCATAATGAACTTAAAGAGTTCGGCGCCCCATTGACAATAGGCGAAGCCTATCTCAAAATAATCATGTCATCTTTTCTAGGGTTTTGTGAATGGAATACTAGAAACAGGTGGCGAGATGGACAAGTGTGTCCAGATGTGGACAAGGAACTATGCGTTGGACAAGTGTGTCCAGATGTGGACAAGGAACTATGGCGCCTTGGGCCAGACGGCTCGGGTGTGTTTGGCGTTGGACAAGTGTGTCCAGATGTGGACAAGGAACTATGGCGCCTTGGGCCAGACGGTTCGGGTGTGTTTTGGGGTGTTATGCGCCAATAAGAAGAAGGAGGAGGTCAAGAGAGACTTTGGTGACCTGCGAATAAGAAGGAGCGAGGGGCGTGTTGTGAACACACCCCTGGTGTTTAAAAAGGTTCTTTTGAAGAGAGGAAAAGAAGAGGTGACCCGAAAGGAGAGGTCGAGGAAAAAGGGACAAGAGAGTCCGGGAGAGAGAACGGACGGAGAGAGAGAGGAGACGGAAAGAGACTGAAAGGGAGTCGGGGAGAGAGAAAGAGTGAAGCCCGCCTTGACCGGAGAAAAAAGAAAGAGAGAACGAGAAAAAGAAGAGAAAAGAGCTGGGAAAAGAGAAAGGCTGGTCGTTTTGAGGAAGCGGAGAGGAGAATCCCAGAGTTTTGCTCGGTCATGCTGACCAGGAATCCGAAACGCGAATGAGTAAAAACGCCTTGCGGACTCGACGGAGACAAGCTGTGGAGTGAGCGACCCCAAAACGGGATCACCATACTGGCTAGGCACGGAAATTATCAACTTCTTAATCTAACTTAAATCAATTTTCCTATTGGAGAAAAAAATTAAAAGTATTTTTTTTACTCCCACAACCTTGTTGTGATGTATTATTTTCACGCTACCATCTGACGACGTTACACCACCAAATTTTTATCCTTTTAGGATTCGCTTGCTAATTTTCAAATCTTTAAAATATATTTTTATAAATTTGGAGGCATAACGTAATTTTATATACATAGAAGACTTTTTTTGTTGCTTTTCTGATTGTTACATTTAATTAAATACTATAGTTTAGACTTGAAAAAAAATGTAAATATTCTAAAGAATGAATTTATGTTTACAAATTCAAAATGGTGGAAGCCTTAAGGTAGCTTAACCTTTTAAATAATCGGTATGTATAAAATAAATAAATATTTGATATTCTTAAATATTCAATTTCGGACATTATGTTTACAGTTTCAAACCAATTTGCTCTATTTTTTATTTTATTTTTTGAATTTCCTTACTGAAGCAGAATCATCTAGAATTATCAGGAATTACACATGTGTTAATAGTTTGAAAGATCTTTGCAGACAATCTTCGCTCACGTTGGTAGAATAAAGAGCCATCATTAAGAAAACATTTATTTATTATCCTTTGTATCCTTTATTTTATATCCTTTCAATTTGTATTATTATTTATCCTTTTATTTTGTATCCTTTCAATTACTAACTTTTTTAATAAAGCTAATGGTTAGCAAGTCAGTGTTAGGCTCCTCTAAATATTTATAGTACAAAAACATTTGTCATTAAATGCAGATACTCTACTTGATTCCTTAAACTCCCCTCACAAGGTTCTTTATCTCCTTTTCTGGATACATTAACGATTCAAACGTAAACTCGAATTCAATATAGCAACAACTTGTTCAACTGTTATCTTCTCTTTCTCTCGCACGCGAACGTCACTTGACCATGGTTCAAAATTACGTGGTCCGTCGCCAAAAGCCCTCGTGACAGTGTGCGACGTTAATATTTCCTCACTCACTCACTCTCGCGCTCGAATTCAATTCACTTACCGTAAAATCGGGCGTGTAACGCACAACTATACTTTCAAGTTGCATTTTTTAATTCTTAGGTACATTCGCAGTATAACACGCTCCCTCATTTTTACAAAGAAATTTAAAATATACGTAACAATGCTATTATATTTTGAAGTCGTACATTCTAGGTGTTATCTCCTGCTTTTGAAAAAATAATGTACTTCTAGAACTACAAACCTCTAAGTCCCTAAAATATGTCATTTCTTTTAAATAAATAGTATTTCGATGTATGCAGAAGTCTAAATTGTTTCTCTCTCATGCTTATCACTTTTAATTTTAATTTTTATAACTATCATTTTTATATCCGGCGAATAACGCGTACTTGTAAATTTCGATATTATTTTTTTTTTAGTTAAAAGGGCGCGTTATACGTCGGATTTTACAGTAACTTTAAATGGTAGTTCTGCTATACATAAATCACGGTTTCTTTACGGAAAGAGGTTCTCAAAACAAATAATTTGTTGGAAATATGTGATTTCAGAGTTAGTAAAATTGTGTGGAGAGAACCCCTCACATCTCGTTCTTAGATACTTTCAAGGACGTCTTCATAATTCTCAACTGCGTTTGTGTTTCTTTTTAATTTTACAAAATCCCTTTCAGCACCCAAAAAGATCGTTGTGGGAAAAAGTTCCTCCACCTAAAAAGAAAGAAGATGTCTTGAAAGAATGCCACGATTTGACGGGAAAGAACAATTGCGAACACGCAGCCAAAATCGAAGGCTGTTGTTGCAGGTGTTGCACTTGCCGAGGATGTCCAACTTGCAGAAAGGAATATTGCCATCCGTGCAGTTTCTCATATGGTAGAGCCGGAGCAGCCACCAAGTGCAAGTTGTGCAGAGTGCCGTTTCCTCTAAATATTGACAAAGATCAACCGTGTGAGAAGCACCCGAGCGGATGTTATTTCATACCGAATCCAGAGGACTAAACACTGCCAATTTCCTTTCTTTCTGATAAAGTCGAAGCAACTATGCTCCCATTCTCACTATTCGATAAAGATGATAAATGAAGTAATAATATCTCTTGGAATCATTGTTACAGTTCAAAAGAATGCTTTGAGAGATGAATAATTAGTTTAAACTCTTGCTGAATGGTATCATTTTTATTCTGTTATTTTCTTTATGATAAATTTTTTATATGTAATAGAAAAATAAATTTTATACCCTATAAACGAATTTTGTTTGATAAAACGTTTTAAACAGGGGCGTAGCTACCGCTGTGTCAGCCGTATCAATGACATGGTTCCCCAACATGTGTAACTATAGTTCCACTAACAAGGCTCTCATATACAGTGACCCCGCTTAACGTATACCCCGCTTAACTCGGGGTATACGTTCCATCAAAGTAGAGCGTAACATAAAACAGCGTTAAACGAGGTTATCTCATCATGTAAATAAAGGGGTTATGAGAAGATGGGTAGAAAATTGGTCAATTTTTTTCCCATTAAATTTATTAAGTATGTGTTTTTATAACAATAAAACAAAAATGCATTTCTTACAAATATAGAAACATTATAAACGACTATACATATAAAAATAAATAAAATTCTAAGTCAGTATGTTTACCTTTCCGATCGTTCAGTCTCTTCTGTATTTTCACTTTTCTGCCTTTTTATCAAGAAGATAAATTGGCTTAATGGCATAGTGCGTTCAGTTTTTTTCGTCAATCCATATCGGAAGTCGTTTTTCTATTTCCTCTTTTGTATTATTTCTAGAACGGATAATTCTAGTTGCTGAGCTTGTAGTACAGTGTGTTTTTTTTTCCAGGTATAGAAGTTTAAGTTGGCATTACTTTCCAAGATGGCGACCGATTTAACAGCTGACAAGTGATTTATTCTCAGTTTGGTTTGGCAATTCATCATGAATAGACTCACGCCTGAACAACGCTTTCAAATTGTGCAATTTTATTTCGAAAATAATGGTTCTGTACGGAATTTTCATAAGCGAATTTTGTTTAGCGATGAAGCGCACACTTCTGGTTGAATGGCTACGTCAACAAACAAAACTGCCGCATTTGGAGTGAAGCTAATCCACAAGTGTATGTCGAAACACCGTTACATCCAGAAATACTGACTGTTTGGTGCGCTGTATGGGCTGGTGGAATCCTTCTTCAAAAACGATGAAGGCCACAACGTTACAGTCAATGGTTATCGGTATAGAGCCATGATTACTAACTTTTTCATTCCTGAATTGAACAATCATGATGTCCAGGAGCTGTGGTTCCAACAAGACGGCGCAACATGTCACACAGCTCGTGCCACAATCGATTTATTGAAAGACCCGTTTGGTGACCGCCTAATTTCACGTTTTGGACCTGTGAATTGGCCTCCAAGATCTTGTGATTTAACACCGCTAGACTATTTTCTGTGAGGCTATGTAAAGTCATTGGTCTATGCGGATAAGCCACAAACGCTTGACCATTTGGAAGATAACATTCGCCGTGTTATTGCCGATATACGGCCATAAATGTTGGAAAAAATCATCGAAAATTGGACGTCCAGATTGGACTACATCCGAGCCAGCCGTGGCAGTCCTATGCCAGAAATCATATTTAAAATGTAATGCCATAAGATTATCTTTCGAATAAAAAAAATTAATGTCAATCGAATAATACATCGTTGTTTTATTGCAATTTAAAGTTCTATACCTCTCAATAAAACACCCTTTAGTTGCAGTTGCCTATGACAGTATTTTTTTCTTTATTTTTAAGAATGGTCCTTATTGTTGAAGTTGCCAAATTCAATGCAGCACCAATCTGAGATTGACGTTCATCAGTATCTAATCTCTTAATCACTTGCATTTTAGTTTCTAGTGAAATATTTTTTCTTGTTGCTTTCTTTTCTTTTTTTTTTTTTTATTATCATTCATGATGAAAACTAAAAATCATAATATTTGTCACTATAGCAATCGTTATATTATATAAATTTATACTTACAAAAACGTCAACAAATATTTTTGAAACGATAAAAATACGTTCGTATAATAACCACAGGAAAGAAGAAACACAGATAAGCTGTTTCGGATATCGAGAAGCCTAACGTGCGTACATTTTCAGGGAATCTTACTATTCAAATAAAACAGCGTTAAACCGAAACAGCGCTAAGCAAAACAGCAGTAAACGGGGTCTTACTGTACTATAAACAAGAGCTCAAAGGAATTTTGATACAGAGCCCACTCAGAACTAACTAAGCCAGTGGTTTTAAAATACTTTCTTTAAACATTTTCATTTTTGATGGACGGAAAAAAAACTTTTAATATAAAATATACTGTAAGTAATTTAACTCTTTGAATAAATTATATCGAAGATAGAAGCTCTTATTATACATACATGCACACACGCACGCACACACCCACACACTATATTAACACATACATGTGGTAAATTTCCACATGAACATTCTTTAGAGGGCGCTGGCAACGCAGCCACCAGCGAGTTAACGAGGGAGATGGGATTCAGCGAGCGGACTCTAGACGCGGAGGTCGATGATCCGGGGCTGAAAAAAGAGCGACGAGAACAGTGGCTGAGTAGGGACCCACCACCCGTTGTTCACAAGAGAGACGCGTAGGTCACTCTCAACACCCATATACCTGAGACTATCGTGAACATTAAGTGTCAGCAATTGTACTAGAACTGTACCATAATCCCACAAAATATGGGGCACGGCCACGATGTGGATTGTGAGGACTGTTAATATTACAACTAACGCGATCTGGACTGTGAGGAATATTAGTTAATACAGTGAAAAATAAAAGAACTGTTAGGACTGTGAACATTTGAACTGTGCTTGTGTGTGTGTGTGCATTTCATTGGATTCCAGTTTCTGTGCTTGTGTGTGTACATTCCATTGGATATCTATTTCTGTGCCTGTGCGTGTAGAGGGGAGTTCCACGGGAAAAAAAGGTAAGATACCTTTTAATATCCTTCTATTGTGATAAGTAAAATTGCTTTAGATTATGTCGTACCATAAAAATACAAGAAAGGAGAACTTTATAATTGTTCTTAAGGAAATTGGAGAACAAGCTACTTCTAAAGAAATAATAATCCAACTAAAAACTAAATTGGAAGAATCCACAGCTTTTAAAGACGATCCCGATTTTGTGATGAATCTGCTAAATTTGTCCGTTGAGGACCGGCAGACTAAAGCCGAACAGCAGCTGTAAGTGACCAAATCACAACTAGAGTTAGAAAAAATTAAACAACAACAAATTGAACGAGAAATTGAACTTCAGAAAACGATGAAGTCAGAAAATAAAGATAAAGATACAGGTTATACCGTAAATCAAATTGAAATTCCTATTCCTAATCAAAATAACTTTTTATTTAATGAATTGCAGTATGTAGACGTTATTGTTGATGATACCCCACTAAATGCTACTTTGGACTCAGGTGCGAATTCAGTAATTATCAATACAAAGTACGTTTTGGAAGAAAAAAGAATTCATTCTCAAATCGTTTTGACGAGTTGTTTTGGCGAAAAGAGAAATGCGAATGTTTCAGAATTTACGATCTCATTGAAGGGTAGAGAAAAGAAAAAATTACTAGCGGCAGTGTGCGAGATCGAGGCAGCAATATTGTTACCCTCGAAAGTTTTTGAGTTCTTAAAGAGTGAGTCAGATGAAGTGAGGTCAACGAACGCATCATGCAATACGGTTTGTTTACAAAATGAAACAGAGGGGGAAAATCACGTTAGGGTGTCAGGAGGTGTAGCTAACTCGGAGAAGCTTATGGGTGGGTCTAATTTGTTTTTGCTTAAGGCTACAGTGGACAGTTAAAATGTGGAAAATTGACTAAAACATCGAAAAAATTTTTTTGGCTTATTTTAATATTATATTAGCTTCTCTATCAAACGCAAAAAAAAATTTTTGGTTTCATGCATTTTTTACTGAGTTATGGGGTAGTTCCGATTCAGTCATTCATGACCACGCCCCTTTGTTTACATTCTGATGTCATGCTGACAAAGCTGTCATGTACTTTGACAGTACGAATTTTATTTACTGTAGACATAGCCTCTCTAATTTTTATTTTTAAATGTTAATTTATCAAGGTCTGGATGGCAACAATTTGTTTTAACTGTATCTGAGACCTAAATCGGCATTATTTGTTTACAATTCGTTCGAACTTGCGTTTGCATTTTCGTTCAATTTTATTCAATTTTTATATTGATTTTACCAAAACAAAAAGTTCTTTTCAGAACTAAATTTCATTTTAAATTGCTTTTGTTATTTAAAATTTTTATAATGGATCTTATATCATCGAGATATAGAAAACCTAAAGGTCGTCCTACCAAAAGGAGAAAGATGTTGGCTGAAAATAGCAAGAAGCGATGGCAGAAATCTTCTAAAACTGTTGATGAAAAAAACAGTAATAGTATGGTATTGCAGAGAGATACATTGTCTGAACCGAGTACATCTTCCCAACCTGAGGCAAGCTATATTTTCACCCACAAGGCTGTGTTTTCTGAATTATTGCAGAAAGTTCCTTGTAAATATTGTACAAACTGTACCCTTGTTATAAAACAACACCATTCCATGGGGTATTCTACAAAGATGGAACTTTTATGCGAATCATGTCATGAAAGCTATGGAAGTGTTTTTTCAAGTTTCCAAGAAGAGGCCAAAAATTCACATGATATAAACAGCAAACTGGTGAGTGCCTTCCTATCCATAGGCAGAGGGCATGCTGCTTTGGAAACGTTTTCATCTGTGCTCAACATGTCAACAATGGACCGAAAAACATTTGCCAAATGCATGCACAACTTATCCATGAAAAACAAAGAGGTGAAGAAAAAAATGCTCGAAATGTCACGTCAAGCTGCTAGAGAAGCTCACGTAAAAGTTGATGCTTCTCTAAAAAATCAGGAAATAATTGATGTGAGTGTATCATATGACGGTACTTGGCAAAAGCGAGGACATACATCTAACCTAGGATTAGGAATAATCATTGATATCCTTAGTGGACTTGTCCTTGACTTTGAAGTATTGTCGAAATACTGTCATAATTGTGTAGTTGCTGGTCGAGATATGGGAGTCGATAGTGCGGAGTTCCACATATGGCAAAAAGGACATGCGGATGAGTGTGACAAAAATTTCGATGGAACTTCTGGAGCCATGGAGATGCACGCTGCACTAATTATGTGGAGGCGATCAATTAGTGATTGCCAAATGAGATTCGTTTCCATGCTGAGTGATGGTGACTCAAAAACTTTTCAATTTTTGTCGGACAATAAAATATATGGTTCTGATATAAAAATTGAAAAGGAAGAGCTCCTGAATTATATTGCAAAGAGGCTAGGCACATCGTTACGTAACAAAGTGAAAGAATGGAAGGTGAAAAAAGTGACTCTTGGTGGGCGTAAGCAGGGAAGCCTTACAGATAAAAACATCACAAAGTTGCAAAATTACTATAGAAAGGCAATAAAAGATAATATCCCTGATACCGATAAAATGAAAACTGCTATATATGCCAGCCTGATGCATTGCTCGTCAACTGACAAAAAGCCTATGCATGGTAAGTGTCCTGAAGGGGAATCATCATGGTGTTTCTATAAAAGAGCTATAGCCAAAGGTGAGACCCCAGGGTCACACAGTTCCATGAAAACTTACTTGTCGCCACAAGTAGTGGAGAAAATTATGCCTGTTTATCAACGTTTAGCTTCAGACACCATTCTTGAAAGATGCGTAGCAGGCAAGACGCAAAATTCGAATGAAAGTTTGCATAGCTGCATTTGGCGAAAATGCCCAAAAGAGGTATTCGTCTCCAAAAGGAGGCTGGAAATAGCAGTAACGGATGCCATTGAAAAGCACAATTTGGGCTATGTAAAATCTCTTGAAGCGAAAGAGGACTCATGTCTAAATGACAGTTTTTCTTTGACTATTGCAGAAAGACAAGATAAACGACGCATTTCTCAGAATATTTCTACAAAACAAAAAAGGAAAAAGAAATGCCACGAATACAAATGCAGCCTATAGTGCCGGTGCTTTTTAAATTTTTTATCAGACTTAGCAAACAGTTTTCTTGTTATGTGTAATTAGATTTGTTATTTTTTTTTTGAATTTTTGTAATTTAATTGTATTGAAATACTTTATTTTTGCTCATTGTGATTAATGAAATATATAATATATTATCTGGTTGGTGAAATAATAATGAAATACATTCTGTTAATTTACTTTAGATTTTATTGGAATGTTCTTGCTTACTTCAATTTTTATCATTATATATATTACATGTCAATGTGACTGTTACAATAAATATTGCAGAATCTTATACATATATTCTATGTTTATCTTATCTTTATGATATTAGTGTTTTTCAAATTTATATGAATGTCTTTAATTGTTTTTAAAAAAACTAAGTTTTTTCCTTTAGAATAATAATAGCTGTTCTAAAAAATGAAACCTTCCTCGAAAGCATTGAATTTTTGTAATTTAATCTCTTTGAAATACTTTATTTTTACTCATCATGATTAATGAAATATATAATATACTATCTGGTTGAGATAAAACAATGAAATACATTCTGCTAATTTACTTCAGATATTATTAGTTCTAGCTTATACTTCAATTTTTATCACTGTATATACCACGTGTCAATGTGACTGTTACAATAAATATTGCAGAGAACCTTATGTATATATATTCTGCATCTATCTTATATTTGTATGATATTAGTGTTTTTCAAATTCATATTTATATCTTTTAATTTTTTTTTAAAAAAATAAGTTAATTTCCTTTAAAAATAAAAAAAACTGTTTTTCTCAGAATCAAAAATTTGCCTCGAAACCAAAACTCAAAATGTTCCATGCGTTTGCAATTTTTGTCGAATTATAACAAAACTTTCCAAAAGTATTCATCTAATGTATACTTATAAATTCTTGGATGCATTGTAGTAATAGTGATAGGGTGAAAGAAGAAATTAAAGTTTTTTATGTAGGAAATCATTAAAATTCTTGAAATTTTTATATAAAAATTTGCGTTTACCCATATTTTGTAAATTATCATATAAAACATTACATTGTATGCATACATTTGTAAAGAATTGCTTAAAGAAGTTAAATCAGGTGAAAACATGAAATTTAAAAAATCAAAACGCATGGAACGTTTTGAAATTTTCGTTAAAATTTTTTTTAAATTTTAAATTTCTTAAAAACTAATCATTTTTTTCTCACCAAATTTTTTATATGGTTTTAGTTCTAAGTTACATACAGCCAGTAAAAATTTGGGGCATGTTTGTAAAAAATTAAAAATTTTTTTTTTACTGTCCGCTGTAGCCTTAAGGTATCGGAGACATTTGATGAATGTTTATATGATGTATCACACATTTCGAATAGTGGAATAAGGAGCAAAGTCCAGACGTTAATAGAAAATTACATTCCAAATAAAACAGAATCAACTGCTTTGAAAATGAAAATAATTCTGTCAGATGAAAAACCCATTGCTCAAAGGTCACATTGGCTGTATTTGACTGAAAAGCAAGAGGTAGAAAAGCAAATAGATGAGTGGTTAAAACAGGGAATAATTAGAGAGAGTTGTTCCGATTTTTCGTCTCCGGTTGTGGTGTGTAAAAAGAAAGTTGGAACAATACGATTGTGTATAGATTACAGAAAATTAAGCAAGAAAATAATTAAGGGTAGATATCCACTTCCTATAATTGAAGAGGTATTAGATAAGTTAGGGAATGGGAAAATATTCACGACGCTTGACTTAAAACATACATTTTTTCATGTGGATGTTGATGAAGCTAGTAGAAAATATACCGCGTTTGTAACAGAAACTGGCCAATATGAATTTTTAAAAGTGCCGTTTGGGTTGTCTATTAGCAGTAACTATTTCATAAGATACATTAATTACGTGTTCAGAGAATTGTTAAGGAACTGTACACTAATTATTTATTTAGATTATATAATAATTCCGGCTACTGATGAAAAAGAGGCTTATAAAAATTAGCTCGTGTGTTAGAAACCGCGTCCAGATACGGCATTGAGCTATATCTAAAAAAATGTCAGTTTTTGCAGGGGAAAATAAATTTTTTAGAGCATGTGATCTAGAACGGTATAATTCAACTATCAGCGGAAAAGACAGTGTCAGTTTGTAACTTTCCGGAGCCTAAAAACCCGAAAGATCTGCAAAGTTTCCTTGGGTTAACAGGGTATTTTAGAAAGTATATTCCTTCATACGCCATGATAACTAGATCCCTTAGTGATTCATTAACAGGAACAAACCCTTTTGAATTTGCGCATGCACAAGGAATAGCTTTTTAAAATCTAAAGAACGCTTTATCCAGTGAACCCGTTTTACATCTTTTTCAGGAAGGTGCTAAGTTAGAATTACATATGGATGCATGCAAGCTAGGGCTAGGTGCTGTACTTTTACAACAAGGAGAAGATGGACGTTTCTATCCTATCCATTACATGAGCAAAAAGACTTTCATTCAAGAAGAGAAACTGTGTAGTTATGAACTAGAAGTACTGGCGATTATAGAGGCTCTGAAAAAATTTCGAAATTACCTACTGGGAAGGAAATTCCGAATTCAAACGGATTGTGCAGCATTTGCGAAAACCCTCGACAAGAAGGAATTAACACCAAAGATTGCTAGGTGGTCGATTTTTCTAACAGATTTTGATTACGAGGTAGTCCATCGTCATGTAAAACAAATGCAACATGTAGATGCGTTGAACAGACATCCTGTTATGCTAGTGACTAGTGATGAACTAACGTACAAGATCGTGAACGCTCAAGAATCTGACGAATAAATTAGGACTATTAAGAAGATGTTGCAAGAAGAGAAAACTTCTGAATTCATCTTAAGTCAGTGTTTCTCAAAGTGTGGGGCGCGCCCCCCTGGGGGGGCGCGATAACCTACAAGGGGGCGCGAGCGTATCGAAAATTTAAAGATTTTTTTTTAAAAAAATAACCGGAAAGAGAGAAGTAAAACAAAATGCTTTCTTCCATAATAAAAAAAACACAACAACACACTGACATAATTTATATTTATTTTATCTAGTTTTTTTTTTTCCGTCATCAAATAGCTATCTTTGATCCCAAAACCAAATTAAAGAAAAAAATAACATTTTGTTTTATTTGCTGTTTTTCCTCAATGAGAGATTTTTTTTATTACGTTTTAACATAAAATATTACTCGTTAAAAGAAAAAAACGAAACCCAGACCCTGAGAAAAATTCTAAGATAAACAATTCACCGCTGCAATTATTATTGAAATACTGTACATTAGTTGTAGAAAAGAAAAGGAAGTCATGATTCACTTTTCAGCCAGGCTGCATAGTACGTTCAGTTCAGTTCAGGTTTTGTGGGATATGGAGCAACAAAGGCTATATATATGATCCCCTAAAAGACAGATGTTTCTTAAAAATTAGTAGATGTCAAAATATTTCAGTTTCTGGATAAAAAATCTGAATGTTAATTTGACCTTCAATCTTATGGTATGGTTATTATCAATATTAGTTCCCTCCCATCTTTCATGTGTTTGCTTTTCGCTTAAGGAAATTGTAAATAATTGAGTTTTGCGATATTTGGAAAAGAATTGATTGGTTTAACATTTCTGTAGGATAATTGAAAAGTGTCTGATTTGCGTCCTTTATTATGGTCTTGTACTTTTGAATCATTTTAGTTCAGTTTTATTGGATTTTTTCTCAAATCATCAAAGAATTGAATAGTCCTTGAAAGAAGGTAAGTATACTTTCTATAAATTAAAAATATTCACTAGAATTCCGATTTGTATCGTGTACAGTAAAAATAATTCTAAACAAATGATTGGGGTGACTGAGTCCCCCGCACTACCACTAATGTTAGTATCGAGTACGCGCCTGCTCCCGGGTTAAACTTTTTGAAGACTTCTCGCTTTAAATGTTAAAAAGTAACACAATTATTCTTCATCGGAATTTTATATTCTTTTTCATAATTTAACATTAATTCTAAATGCTAATTGTGTGAGGTTTAAAATTACAGTTCTTTTAAACAGTTATTTACAATTATAGCATTTATCTAAAAAAAAAATCATTTTACATTTTTGTATACAATGTCGTGTGTGTGTGCACACAGTTTTACTCTCCTTACAGTTCAGCTATTATATCAAGAATAATGTTTTATTTTTTTAAAAAAATGAACTCGTGCGAAGAGTCGGTGTTTCAGCCAGTATACGTTTGATGTATCAGTACTGAAGAAGGTATTTTATAAATAATTTCTTATTACTGAATTTGGCCGCGGTAGCCGAGTGGTATAGGTATCGGATCGTGGCTTGCCTTGTCACGAGTTCGAGCCCAGTACCACTAAAGACCCGCCATGTAGGGCAGCGCTGCATGTTAAATCTGTTGAGAGTTGAAATTTTTTCCCGTTGGTGTGGTGTGGTAGTTAGGAGAGAAGGGTGCCAGCTCAGGTGTCATCCACGTCACTTGACCATGGTTCAAAATTACGTGGTCCGTCGTCAAAAGCCCTCGTGCAGCTGAACAGTGCGACGTTAATATTCAATCAATCAATCTTATTACTAAATTAAGAACAAGTTTAATAATTATTAGGGACATCCACGGGCTTGTCTTGTAGAGGAAAGTTTTTCAAAGGAAGGTTTTAATATCAGAAATTGACACTTAAAGAGTTATTTTTCTATATTTAGCTGAGATCTATATTTTGTCTTCAAGGCATACACTGCAGAAAATCCAGTTTGCAAAAGGTAGGATGTTAAAAAAATGGTAATAGTATACGAAGTGCTTTTGTTTTCAGTACAGATAATTCCTCATCCACCTCTACCCCAAATTCAAAGAGCGATTTATTACAAAATTGCCTTTTAATTTTTCACTGCATGTGAAATCTATGAAGATTTCTTCTTCGGAAGTTGAGAGCCCTTCTGGAGTATCTTGAAATAGATCCCTAATCCACTCGTAACTTGCTACCAAGCTGTCCTCATCCAGAAAATACTTTTTAGAATTCTTTGCCAACATAGCTAAATGATTTTACATGTTTTAAAAACAACTTTCACACGTTGTTCTACAGATTTGTAAGTTTTAACACATATCGAGCTGGGGCTTTTTTCCATCATTTACTTCAGTAGTGGTAAATCCAAAATTTAAGTATTTTTGAGAAGATCGCCTTGATTTAATTTTCGGAACCATGCTCGTTCGTCTGTGTACTTGTTGATTCTTTATTATGGTCGAATGTTTGCTTACGACTTAAAAATGTATGTATGATATTGTTTTAATCTACTGCCGTAAATACTTAATTACCGTGAATTACAATTAACGTGGAAATTAAAAATGTACATTCAAGCTAGATTCGGTAGCTATAGGAGTATCGAGTCGGACTGGAATTGTACGAGGAAAAGCATTTTTACATGTTTTGCGCAGACGTCCGATAGGTTGCCCAGACTCACGCAAACGTACCCGATAATGCCAGATGTGATGGATATGATAGAAAGCGACATTGACTAGACTATTTTTCTAATGACATTTGTGCTTTGAGAAATGAATGCTGAAGGAAATAAATCTTTAATTAAATACATCATTTTGCGATCTGTTCCAATTTAAATATTAGAGAAAGAAAAATAACATAATTCTAAGTAATTTATATATTTTAAGTATTTTTCTTAATATATATATATATATATATATATATATATATATATATATATATATATATATATATATATATATATATATATATATATTACTTAAAATATACACAAAATTTAATATACTTATCGTATTAATTTGTATGGTTTATAATTAAGATCGTATTGTAACTTTAGCGTCTCTCTCTCAAAGTGCATTTTTATTGCAGTAAATACATTATTGTTGTAGAGGGCGAGACAAAAATTATGATTGAAAATTGGGTAGCCAGTATTGAAAGTTTGAGAAACACTGCTTTTAATGTATGAGTGGCGCACAGAGTATTTTAGGACTAATTAATTAATACTAAATTAAGAACAAGTTTAATAATTATTAGCTACTTCCATAGGCTTGTCTTACAGAGCAAAGTTTTTGAAAGGAGTTTTAAGATAAGAAATTGACCCTCTGAGTTCATTTTCTATATTTAGCTGATATCTATATTTTGTCTTCTAAGCAACCACCGCATTTTGTAATATGTTCCAATTTAAAAATCAGAGAAAGGAAAAATAACTTAGTAATTATACTATTGCTTAACTTTTTTTTGCTTAAAAGTAACATATACAAAATTTAATACATATGTCATGAATTTGTACGGTTTATAATAAATATTGTTGCTTTATCGTAAAAGTGCATTATTATTGCATTCAGTAAATTATTATGTATAAGGGGGGGCGCGATAAAAATTGTGATTGAAAAGGGGGCGCCAGTATTGAAAGTTTGAGAAGCACTGTCTTAAGTAATAAAGTCTTGTACAAGATAAGTGAGGATCAGGAGTTGTTGGTCATTCCAGAGATGATGCAAGTAGATGTGATTAAGAAAGCTCACTCATTTGGACATTTTGCAGCGACAAAAACTGAGGAGTTGGTGAAAAGAGATTAATATTTTCCGAACATGAGAAAGTGTATCGAAAACGTAATAAAGAACTGTGTTGAATGCATATTAGTCAATAAGAAGAGGGGAAAGGGAGAAGGCTTTTTAAACCCTATTCCTAAAGAAGATCTACGGTTGTCGACATATCACGTGGGCTTCATTGGACCATTACCAACGACCAATAAAAATTATAATCACATATTCACTGTTATTGATGCATTTACAAAGTTAACGTATTTATATCCAACTAAAAGTACTACAGCTCAAGAAGCCATTGAAAGGCTGAAGTAGCAACAGAAAACTTTTGGGAATCCTTCACGAGTAATTAATGACAAAGGAGGAGCGTTCAGATCTAAAGAATTCAAAGACTACTGTGCTGATGAGCAAATTAGCAATGTGCAAATAACAACGGGAGTACCGAAAGGGAATGGACAGGTTGAGAGAATCCATGGAGTACTAATTCCAGTATTGACCAAGATGTCCATCAAAGACCCGACTAAGTGGTTTAAGCATGTCAATTCACTACAACGTGTGCTGAACAGTGTGCCTTCACGCAGTACAAAGTATTCACCATTTGAATTGCTCATAGGAGTTAAAATGAAGAATCCTGAAGATGTCATGACAACAAATCTGCTTGAAGAAGAGAGTCAAGAGCAACTCTTTCAACATCGAGATAACCTGAGAAGAGAGGCAAAGCAGAACATTTTGAAGATTCAAGAAGAAAACAGGAGAACTTACAGCCGAAAACGGAAAGAAGCGCATCAATATAAGAAAGGTGACTTGGTGGCAATCATGAGGACTCAGTTTGGAAACAAATTGAAACTTCGAATAGAATATTTTGAACCATACCAGGTGACCAAAGTGAAACTCCATGACCGATATGATGTCGCTAAAATTGGAGACCATGAGGAGCCAAATGTTACGTCAGCATCAGAAGACCAAATGAAGCCCTGGACTAAGCATTAAGGAATAAGAGGAAAAACTTGTATAAAATGTTTGTGTAAGTGTATATTAATCTTTATTCTTTTTTTTTTTTTTTTTTTTGGTTTTTATTTTAGTTTGTTTATTTCAGATCCTTAGTGCATGAGCAGTGAGGACACTGCTTGTGTGGATGGCCGAGAGTTGTGGGAAATTTCCACATGAACATTCTTTAGAGGGCACTGGCAACGCAGGCACCAGCGAGTTAACGAGGGAGATGGGGATTCAGTGAGCGGACTCTAGACGCGGAGGTCGATGATCCGGGGCTGAAAAAAGAGCGACGAGAACAGTGGCCGAGTAGGGACCAACCACCCGTTGTTCCCATGAGAGATGCGTAGGTCATTCTCAACACCCATATACCTGAGACTATTGTAAACATTAAGTGTCAGCAATTGTACTAGAACTGTACCATAATCCCACATGCATATACATACACATACATATATAATGACTTAATTTAATATTTACTCAAAATTCGAATCTTCTTTATTTCTAATTCAATATATCTAATTCAAAAATTCCGAATACCCTATTTCGAAACGCGCATCGTTTCCTCTTTTTTTAAGGGAATAAAAACGTTATTTTGATTGATGTATTATTGAATCTAGGTTAAAAAGATATAACATGGAATTTTTTTATAGATTTATCGGGATTTCAATACACATGCCTTACTAAACGATTACACTTTCCCCTAAAACAAAGGTGTAATTTTTATAAATAACTAATAATTCTTTTCTCTTGTACAAGTGATTATATTTTTTTATGTTTCTGTCTTCCTTCCATATTTAACTGTGAAAAAATTTAATAATTCCCTCTCTTGTATACGTGAGCAAAGAACACTCACAGAATAATGCTCCTGATGCTAAAATTAAATAAACGATAATGTGATCCCTTTTAAGAAGCTTTGTCTTAGGGCTACGACTACAGCATGAAAAAAAATGAATTACAGACACACAAATACACACACGAACACACTCTCTCTCTCACACACACATACTCTCTCTCTCTCTCTCTCACACACATACCCTCATACACATACTTTCTCATACACACACATTCGCACACTCTCTCTCATACACACACGCACGCACGCACACACGCACACACACACGCACGCACGCATACAACTCTCTCACACACATACATACACATACCCTCAAACTCACATTTCTCTCTTTCACACATATACACTATCTCTCTCCCCCCTCTCACACATACACTCACACACACAGACACTCACTCACACACACTCACTCACACACATACACTCACACACACACACACACATACAAGTACACATTCTCTCTCACGCACACATGCACGCACACACACACACACATCTATAACAGCTGTTACTCATTTTGTCTTTCTCGACTTTTATATATTTATAACAATCTTTACAAAATTTTCTTCAATGTACGCATTAGTAGCATTTCTGCGTAATATCTTAACAATAGATTTTATCTCACTTTCAAAAACTTTGAACATTGCAGATGATCTGAAAATCTCCGAATTTAATTAGTTTATTTGAGTCACAAAAATAATAGACTTAATTAAAAGGTAGATTGCGAAATTGCAGAATATGTCTGCAGAATAATGTGACATTATTCGGGGTTTGAATTTCCGTTTTCATTGTAATATTTTGTAATATTTCATAATGTAATATAATTCCATTGTAATATTTGATTGTAATACCTTAACGAATGAAGACATTAAGAGAAAATGCAACATTCATAAAGAACCAGATGAGGCGATATTAGTGTTTGATTATTGCCAATTGGCGTCCATCTAATCGTTTGTTGAAACAGCAAACATTTTCTTCGTGATGCTAATATTTAATTTATATGTTGTAAGGAATACCTATTTAATGTGTCATCATACTTACCACAAATGACTGTTCTTATTTTTGTAGTTTTTTTTTTTTTTTTTTACTAGAAAAATATAGACAGAAATATTTTATGTCTATTATAGCATAGTATAACTATTTTATTAATCAAAATAGTTTTTGGTTTTTAATTTATATTCCAAATATTTTACTATTAAGACTTAATACTTTACACGTAAAACACATAATTGAAACATTATAATATCGTATTAATCACTAACGGCTATAACTTCAATGTACATTTAACTTAAATTTCATAGAGATGATACCTATTATCTTAAATATAACATAATTAACTTAGATAACAGTGCTGTTGTTCAGATGAATAACTTTTCACATTTTTTTGAATAGAAAATGTATGGAAGAATATGTATGTGTGTGTGTGAAAAATTTTAAAAAATTCAGTTAACTAAAATACAAGGAGATTGTAAAAAAAAATTAAGCAAAAGACTATTTACCACTAAATGTTACTTTGACACCTATAACAAGTGCAAAATACGATGACACGAGGGGTTTATTGCTTTATACATAGTAGGATTCAAAAAGGATGAAAATTTTTTGCAGTAGAGCAACTATGATAACGTTTCTGTGTTACTGCATCCTTCCCCTTTTCTAAAAATAGTGTGACGAATCTATACGCGTCCTCTCACTGTTCCTCTTGGGGAATCTTTGGGATAGCATTCGCGTTAACTCACAGCTATCCCTCTCAAGAAGAAACCGTAAGATTCATTTTATTTCGACTATAAAAAGTCAGAGTTTTGTAATTCTAGAAAAGGAGGTATAGGAAGCATCTACATTCTCTACGCAGGTGAGATTGAATAAGGTTTACTTTTGCATGCAAAGATTAAGAGTGGTGTTTTGCCATTGTATTGAATTAGTAGATTTGAGGTTTGTGTATCAACGTTAGATTAGGTTGAGTTAAATAAGTTGATTCCGCATATTTGCTTAATAATCATTGCTTTCTCCGTACTACTTATTTGATATTCACTTTGAGAATAGATTGTTGTTGGTTAGTTTGTTTTACTAAATAAGTAATTGTAATTATGGAATTATCTGGTTCTGCTTTCAATTTTCCCACAGCCTTAGGTAGGCAAGACGGCGAGAGAGAAACTTCGGGTGCAAGTTTATCACAAGAGTTTCTTCCAAATCACGTGGTCGGTGGCTCACCACGGCGTCGTATTTTGTAGGTGCATGAATTTAGTCATCGGCGATTAAAAAAAAAATTGTGATTGTTGAGCAGATAATGAATATTATATTTTGTGTTCGCTTGGAAAAAAGTGCTTCGGAGAATTACGAAATTTTGAAGCATGTGTAAGGTTGTGATACATTATCGCGAATGCAAGCTTTTGAGAGGCATCGACGTTCCAGAGAAGGCAGGGAAAGTTTCGAAGACGACAAATGCTCTGGACGTCCGCAGACACCGCGCACCGCTGAGAACATCTAAAAGGTTTTTTGCGGTGGCATGTAAGTAGAGGCTCCAAACAACAGCGGAAACAGCAAAATCAGTTAGAATGTCCAAGGCCACATGACAACCGACACTGGTTAATAATCTTTTCATGCATAGGGTGTATCAAAACATCGTTTCCCGCATGTTAAATGAAGACCAAAAGGCAATTCGAATAGAAATGACGGGAGGCTTAATTTCGGCTGTTGACAAAGATCTTTCCCTACTTGGCAGGATTGTTACGGGAGGCAAGAAATAGCGGACCGCGGGTCATATAAAAACATGAGAGCATCGGCCACTTGGAAATCATCACAATCTCCACCCAAGCAGAGATTTCGCAAAGATTGATAAATGGAAGATCATGCTATAGGTGTTCTTTGATGTGCAGGACATTGTGCATCTGGAATGTATCCCTGAAGGACACACTGCAAACAAAGAGCTCTATGTAGACATCCTGTGTCGTTTGCGTGAGTGGATCCGAAAGAAAAGACCAAAATTATGGGCTGAGCAATCATGGATGCTTTACATGGTAACACTCCTGCAGACTGATCCCTCCTCGTTCTGACTTTCTTCCAAAATCGAAAGCAACTGTTTTGCCACATCCTCCTTACTCCCCTGATCTCGTCCCCAACGACTTCAGCCAACAGACATGTTGCTTGTAGAGTCATCGATTTCAATCTACAGATGAGGTTAAAAGTTCATCGCAGGCTGAATTAAAGGACATGGATAAAAATGGGTTTTAGAAATGCTTCGATTATTTTTACAAGGGATGGCAAAAGTGTGTTGTTGCTCAAGGGTCTTATTTCGAAGGAGAATGTGTTTCAGCAGTTTTATTAGTAATATTTTTTGTCATACACTCAGTCTGGAAACTTTTGAATCCTACCTCGTATATCTTCTATTCATAATAAATACTTTATATTAGATATGCATGAGAATTGCAAATAAAACATGATGTCTATCCAATTTTACAGATTTGTTTGAATAATCTATGACACTAGAGCAATCACGCTTTTAAACTCTCCTAGCTGCGCATCTCATATGCGCATAGCGCGCTTACTCCTGTCTCGTTGGCGTTGAAATTTTAATTATTTGCATGTCCAGACTACATTCCTGCCAAGTTACGTGATAGTAACTCAATTTCTTCTGGGTGCATATACTTTTTATGTCACATTGTATTTAATAAACAATCAACGACGCATCAGCTTTTTGATATTTCTAATTTTACTTAAGGACATTAAAATCACATTAATATTTTACCTGTATTTATTTTTAGAGATAAATAAAAAATTTCCGGTATGAGCACATTCAAATTTCATCTACTCATGTGATCATTTCATGAAGGAAGAACGTCGTGCACAGTTCAAGGTTTCAAAAATAAAAAAGTGTATTCAACCTTTCTTCTCAGATTCTCGATAATTTCCATCGATAAAAAAAAAGGTTGGAATACTTAGAAAATAATCTGCTGTCTATTGTTTAAAAACTTTTGTCTTCTGAAGACGGAATTCGTCAAAGCATAGTTTGATTCTCGTGATCTCAATCATGCTGTATATTTTCATAAATCGTACCTGAAATAAATTTTGCTTTATAATGAACATGAAAACTGTAGTGTTTGGTGATATTACAATATTCTTTTTTTAAAGTTATTTGTGTGTATGTGTGTGTGTGTTTCCTTGTATCAGTGAAGTAGCAGCAGCATCTGATTTCCTGAAAGTTTTTTTTCCCCTTATCGATAATAAAATACAATTAATTCTTCAAACTTTAAAAAAAATGTCAGATCAGTCGAGAAATACTTATCTTGAATAATGATGCCAACAAATAAATTCCTATTATAAGTTAAACAGGCTAATAGATATGTTTTTTCCCTAAGTACCAATGTTACATAATTTTTTAAGAAATCCAACCCTTTGCTTTATTTTTGTTTTAAATATTATTTATTTGGGGGGGGATATTCTACGCTAAACACTAACAAAATTTTTGGAAATACATATTAGTACCTTATCTAATAATAATAAAACAACTAAAAAAACTTAAAGAAAACTACTTGCACCTAAAAATATTAACATTTTTTTTAAATAAATTATTTCTAATTATTTATAACATTTATCTAAAAATGAAATAGTTTAGAAAAAGTCCTTTTTTTCTCAAAGCATTCGATTGGGCATAAAATGAATTGTTTTAGTAACACTTTTATGCATTCTCCATACCTTCTTCTTCAATGGCTCGACAGCTCTGGGTGGGCCCTGGTCTTCTCTGGAACTCTTCTCCAGGCATCCCTACTTTTGGCAACTGTGTTTTCCAGTTTTTAATCCCTATACTTATCATACAATAATTTTACTCAATAAACTATGTTTCTGTTTGATTACAATTATTGTTTGTATACAAAAGAACGATTAAAATCTTAAGAATATTTATTTATTTAAAAAAAAAATTATTTGAGGTTTATGACTTTTTTTAAACAGTATTCTTTATTTACCCATGCCACTATATACTTACCGCGAATGTCCAGCGCTTCTACAAATATTTCTTTATAAGTTTACAGCATTTTTTGGCCCAATGGATATGTATGATAGGCATGTAATTGCATACCTTTTAATACTCAACCCCTTTTTTCAACAAAATGGATAATTTAAATGAACAATGCTTCAATGACGAAAAAAATTTATAAAGTAATGTATTTTCATATTCAAACACTGGTATAGTTAGTCCTGAGAAGGTCCTGTATCAATATTCCTAGGGGGTCCTTTTTGAGGAAGTAAATAAAAATGATAGCATTAATAAAACTTATTTAAAGGTGTCAAAATAGTACACATGTTAGGGCCCTTGTAGTTTGGGAGCCCCGCACCATTGATATGGCTGATTCGGTGGTAGCTACGCTTTTGCATTCGAAGAAAAAAGAAAGTCTTACAATATTGCAATACTCAATTACAGTTTTATGTTTCAGAATAAAATACAAAGATGGCGCCACCTGCTCACAAAATTTGAATGCCAGCATTCAATATTTCATTTTTATATTTTGAGGATTACACGGAAATTTGAAAGTTCTTATATATCACCTCAAAGGAAATACAGTCGAACCACCTGATAACGAACCTCTATATTGCGAATTTTTCTATGTAGCGAACTTTTTCCTGGAACCAGAACATTTCACTATTTTCTTCGTAAAATAACCTCCCTATAGCGAAGTTTATTTTCTATATAACGAACTTTTTCTCTTCTTATTCCTATTTTTGAAGTATTTCTGGACATTTCGAGAAATTCTCTCTTTTAGCATATTTTATCGTGGTCATAAATCTTGAACTGGTTTTATTAGATCCTAACTCGCCGAGAGCTATAGAGAATTCTGGGCATTTCCTCCAAGAAGTCCAACCTTTAACCCCCATTGTCCAGTTCAGTGGAAACATCTTCGATATCCCCTTTCACCCTCATTGGAGTGTCGTGTCCTTTAACTAGACTCCATTCATTTGTAGTATTGATAAGTCGTACTCCTAACTTCTTTTCTTGTAGCTCGAAAATGTCAGATCGTAAGTGCTTGAGCATCAAAGGAAAAAAATTTAATTCTTCAGGAAGTGGATAAAGGTGTCAAGAAAGTTTTCTTGTAGTTTTTCTTTCTTTTTTATAGGTAATATATATCAAATAAATACATATTAATTTACAAAAAGGCGTGAATAATTACACTTTTTAATACATAAGGCTTAGAAATTTAAACTTTGTTTTATGTGGTTTATAAAGAAAATTGAAAAATGAACGTGTGTATAACGAATTTTCCATATAACGAACTTTTTTTCGGGATTTAGCGACTTCGTTATATAGAGATCCGACTGTATTTTCAAAAGAGTGATTCGCGTTTTCTACACTATTAAGAGGGAATAGAATGTAATGTATTTTTAATGTGGTCGACAAAAAACTGTAACATTTAGGCGTTGAAAGATAAATTGTTTATAATTTAGTCGTTATATAGTCTCACTAATAAGAACATTTTTAATAAATCTATTTTATTCTTTGCATAGCGTTCTGTTTTCTATACTATTTTCAAGGCATTTCACGGGTAAAATCTATTTCATTTGTAAATAGTACTTTTTTATACTCCAGCAAAATTCGATATTCTTTTTTCACACAATAGATACGTTTCTTAGGAAACCGTGCAAAAAAAAATCGTGCAAAACAATACATTCGACCTACAGTAATTTTGGGGATATGCTCCACAATTTTAAAAAATCGTGTAAGATGAAAAATTCCTGAATGTTTTTCCAAAAAACCGTGCAAAAATGTAAGAATAAAATTCATGTTACATAGTTATAAGACAAAAACAATTCATTTGTATACAAAAACAAAAACAAAATTAGTATACAGGGAAAATTTAGTCTATAAGTACATACAACATATAAAAATTCAAATTAAAACTTGAAATGAAAATACTAACAACCAGGGACGTTTTAAGACATGGTCCAATTGGGCCCAGGGCCTCGGTCCCAATTAGGGCCTCAACTCGTTCTCGACTCGGCCCTAATAAGGTCATGATTCGAATACTTTCAAATGACAAATGCTATTTTCGGTTGGAAATTTCGGATAATATGTCAACTGGCTACATGTGATGACCCTCGTCCTCGTATAGGCCGAGGCCTACCACCATACATCATCATTACACAATCAGACAAAAAACGGCAGTAGGTCGAGCTGGTTTGTGCCATTGTATGTCATACACATTTATTAATTTTGGGTTACCTTTTCTGTTTGTGACAATGTATGCTATGTACTGTCTTCATTTATGAGCCATAGGTAGGGCCTACATTTGTGTAGGGGCCCAGGACTACTTTTGCGTAAGGGGCCCAGGGCCTCAAGAAGTCCCCCCCCCTTAAGATGTCCCTACTAACAACTATTCATCCCTACTTGATAACAAGCGTGCACGTTTATTGCGAACTAAATCCAAAATGCTATCATCAGTAGGTATGTCAGATATGTCTAGCTCTTCTGTCGGTTTTGATTCAAATGAAGAATTTTGTTCGTTATGAACGGCCTCTGTTGATTTTCTTACAAAGTTTTATTAGCGGCTGTCTTTTTGGTTCCTCAAGTTGATTATATAATTCTTGATATTATGCTACACAATATCACATAGAAATGTTAATGCACGCTCTACGTCAGGATTATGAATAAGAAAAGGTTGTTCCATCCTTGTAGCAAATTTCAAGTCCTCGCGAATTAGATCAGCTGTTAATAGCTGAACTTCACCTTCGACTTCATTATTATCATAAACTCGTTCAAATCGTCCTCATCCAAAGGGTGCAATTACTCAGATTTTTTTTTGGAATTTATGCAAGAACAAAAAAATTCGTTCAAAAAAAGTTCGTTAAATCGTGTACCGTAATATTTCAAAACCGAGTATAAAAAAGTTGGGTGCACTATATTTAATTTTATATACATTTGGAGGAAGGAGGGGGAGGAGAAGAAGAAAATTTGACGTGATTCTTTTTTTTTTTTTTTTTTTTTTTTGTCCTCACAATAATGGGATATTTGAATTTCAAAAGCTTCTCCCTCCTCTACCCATCAAATTTTAAAATTAATAAAAAATTGAAATGAATTCTCTGAATTTTATGAATTATTGTTAGACCATGACTATTTTAATTTTCTTTATACGTGCATTTGTAATAAATTCAATAGTATTAATTTTTTTTTTCAAAATGTTACTTATTTTTGTTTTACTTTTTACTTTCTATTGATTCTTATTTCTCAATTCTACAAATTTTCGCTAGAGGGCGTCACATTTCAATTTCTTTGACAATTTTAGCCTCTTAGATTTTAATTCGATAGGTTTTTTTTCCCAGTAAAATGTTTTTAAATTATAAATGGTTTTCCTGTTTTCATAATTACATTTATAGTTTATCTTGGAGTATTTTTAACAATTTTTTCTTAAGTGTGATCCGGTTTTGATTTTTTTAAGTGGAATCTGATTGTATCTTTATAAATTGCAGGCATATTTGATTTTTTAAAAAAAATTTCTCTGCCTTTCAATGTTTTTATTTTTTTGTTTTATAGTTTTTGGTATGTATATAAATGTTCGTATCATGCTATTTCACTCTAGAAACTATATTATAGTATTTTAAACATTAATTGTTTAGTATTATGTTACTAAACTAAAAATATTTTTAAATACTAATTTAGCTTTACACTATATATATATATATATATATATATATTCAGCCTAGTGGTATAGAAAATTATATAGCGGACCGTTAACTCTACGTCTAACCCTACAAGTCTAGTTCCTAAGACTAAGAGATTATATTTCTATGGCATTTAAATCTGATCTACACACTTTTGAAATATATAATAATACACATACTTAATTTTTTATCGTTACATGTTCATTCGAAGATGAACTTCGAATGGTACAAGTTTAGCTTACCATTTAATTTTTTATTATAATAAAGTCTTAGCTATGTTTAAAAAAATTATGCTAAATACATTTACCTGAATTAAGAAAATATTTATACTCTTTTAAGATTGAACACACTTTGATCAATCGTAAGGGGAAAAAAGAGAGATGTCTTAAATTTTTATGGATTTAATTTTGAATTGCATGTATTCCTTCCGTTTATGAAGTTATAAATAAGGTTGTGCTCACACACATACAACTGATTAAATCGTGAATAAGTGAAAATGAATTCTGTTCATAGGACATAAAATTTTGTTTTTATGAACAATGAATTTCGTTTTAATAAATATATTTAAACTCCATTAAACCTGATTTCTTAGAATTTTTTACTTCTTATAGTTTATAAAGTGTATCCTAGATGGCAGCACGAAAAGCTTTTTAATAAATAGCAGGGAGAATAAAAGATTTTGAATTGTTGCTTTTATAGCATCGCTTGTGGAAAAACATATTCTTAATGCTGGATACCAAAAAAGTTTCATCTTTGAATAAATTTTTAAGAATATAAAAGCTATTATGCAAGAGAAATTTAGTTTCATGTGATAAGATTTTATCATTATGTTTTATAGTTATATTATCCGTACAAAAAAAAAAAAAAACGAAATTTTTAATTTTTTTTTCTAATTTTAAAAGTAGATCAAATAAAGGAATATATCATTTACAAATTATTTGATGGTAAAATTTTTATCACTTTTGGATTGAAAGATTGTTGATTATTCATGAACGTCACATTTCAGACCAACATGCGTGCTTATCATTTGTAGAATAAGGAGATCAAACGTTAGTTACCTATGGCAAATGCTAAAAATTTCAGGGCGAAAAAATTTTCTTGCGGAAAAAAAAAATATGTGTACCAATATTAATAAAAGTTCGCGAATCTATAGCATATATTATTTTATCATGCCGTATTCTAAATTTAGAAATAATTAAAAAAGAGGGGCAGTTTTTCATTAATTTTTGTAAAATTAAAATTGTATTTGAAATTAAAGTAAGATAGAAAATATAGGAAACACTACATATAAAGTCAAAACACAATTGTTTCTAATAAAATTGAGCAGCACATATATTAAAATCTGTCTATGAGATGAGACCGTAAAAGTAATTATATTTTTCCTGTTTGAAAAATTCTCTCTCTCGAAGTTTTTTCTCTATTCATTAACACTGGATGAAAGAAGCCTTAAAAAATCTTATGCAGTCCAACATTTCCATAAAAATGAACGAAGACCCGTGATTATATATATATAAATTTTAATCTCTTCTTATTTAGCTAGAAGCCCAGTAATCGAGTGGTAGCGTATCGCGCTTCCACACCACAGGTCCGGGATTCAAATCACGGACTGAGTAAGGTCGACTCAGACTTTCATCCCTTCAATGAGTCGATAAATGAGTGCCAAGTTTACTTGGGAACTAAACACTGGTGGTTTCACGTCAGATTGACCACCTGACCGAAACATCTGCTCAAGCACCTCAGTGCCTATGGTCATGAACTCGTGGCCGATATGTCATGAGCTTGACCACTGAAAGGTATCATCCTCTTCAACTGACAGTTGATTAAAATTAAGAGGTCCGTTGCCAATAGTTCTCGTATATCTTCTGAGAAAATGAGACTTTAATAAACATTCACTGTCTGAAGAGTAATTCAATGCAATGAAAAAAGTAAAATGAAATGCGGCATTTATCTCAATTTCGGTCAGTAGCACACACACAAAATTTTCAAGGGGGGGGGTCCAGGGTCGAAAGTCCACCATTTTGGTTCATGCTCCAATACGCCGCCCAACATATTCTTTTGATTTTCTCGATTTTCGGGAACAAAAACAATACAAAACTAATTATTGAATAAATAATTAGCATTAATTAATAAAATTAATTATTAATAACAAATACATAATTAAATTTTACGTTATATATACATAGGATTATAATCAATCGAAAAAAATTAAGGATTATGGGAGGTGTCTGGACCCCTAGAACACCCCCCTTTGTGTGCGTCACTGGTTTCGGTAAATGGAGAAATTATTTGCAATAACGTTTCTCAGTTAGTTATATTTGCAGAAAATTTTCTTTTTAAAATGGAATGTTCTATATATATATATATATATATAAATAAATATTTCGAGGATTTAAATTATCACAAATATTTAAGTGTATTTAATCTGTGGAAAGATTCATTGCGTTTCATAATTTACATATAAATAGGTATAGAAGAAGGCCGAAATTAATGTCAAACTTAGAAAATAATTTTAAAATCTTGCTTTTTAAAAATGTTTTTACTTCAGATTGAAATTTTTTCGTAAGACTCTTTTTCTCCTTTGGGCTATTTTTACCTAATAAAAGTAGAATGCCAAAACATAAGAATTTTTTTTTTAATGAAAAATTATTTTACCGAATATTTTGATTTCTGTAATACGCGCGAATATGTAGATATCAATATGTTTTGAAAGGTGAATTATATCCATTTCAAGATGTCAGTTTTATCCCGTATAAAAAAAATGCCATTCTTGAATAAAATAAACGTATTTTTTTATTCGCTTTTAAATTTAAGACAACAATAGTACTTTTTTTTTTTACTCAATGTTTCTAATTTAAGAATAAGTGAAGCTGGCATTAACTTAACTCCATTTGTGTTATATGTTACCGTTTAAGTGTGAAATCCGTTAATTCACAGAATAACTAGGTATTTTATGAAATCATTATACAAGTCAGTTAAAGTATATAAAACGATTGAATTCTACGATTTAACTAGGTATTCTATAGAGTAATGATTACTAGATGGTTAAAGTATGAAATACGGCACTAGAAACTTATTCTAGCTGCTTTTAGTCAGTTTTGAGCCGCAATTCAAAGTTCCATCGTCTTCACAGCAATCCTTGCTCTAATAAATACTGAAAAGTAAATTAAAGGTCTTTCATAAAATTTAAATTAATATTCTCTTACATTTTTGTTTGAAAAAGTTTACACGATGTTTTTATAAAGCAATAATTTTTCTTCCAAGCATATATTTTTTTTTATAATATTTAAAAGTAACTATTTCTGCAACATATTCTTTTTTCCCCCTTCTATTTCTTATTTTCTTTTTACCTTTCTGTTTAACTAATCTTAGCACTATGCACAAAAATAAATTAAACCATCTGCTTTTCCTTATTATTCATGAATTAATCATTCGCAATAGGGATAAAAAGTATTTTTTGAGAGATATAATAGCTATTTTTATGATCAATTACTTTAAAAAACAACTTTGTGAAATTTTTTTTTACTTTTCTTTTTAACGGTCTATCATTAGTTATTTCATAGAATAAATAGGTAAAGTATGAAAATTTTCCTCTATTATGTACTCTAACTGGCTTAAGTAGTTTCCATGAAATACCTAGTTATTCTATGAAATAAATGAATTAATGCACTTTAACGGTAATATATATAAAGAAGAAAAAGAGTTCGGTTTAGAAAAAAAAATATTTGTGTGATATTACACTTAAGAAATATATGAGTATATACTAATAGTCAGAAGTCATGAACCGTGATTAATTTAAAATTCAGGAAATGTATAATTTATAGAAATGGATTTATTCATATTTTATTAAATCACACACACACACACACAAATGAGAAATTTTAACAAAAAAAAAAAAAAAAAAAAAAAAAAAAAAAAAAAACTCACGTCATTTTTTTGATTGATCGCAACTTTAGAAATAACGAGAATTTTTCAAAAATCCTAGTTCAGACTTTGTAGAGAAGTCTTAGCTGTACATAAAGGCAAAGTATTAATACTATGGAAGCGTTTTTCATAAAAGGAGAATGTTTTGAAAATGTGTGTGTCCCTCCTTCTCTTCGTTTCTACCAAAAATTTCCGTTTAAACATCTTTTTCTTTTTTTGTAAAAATGGGTTTAAAACAATTTTATATGTCTATTCTAATTTAACTAATACTGAATGTCAAAAAAATATTCATTTATACGTTTTTTAAAAATCGCGGGTTTTGAACGTCGTTAGTCATCTAATAATGTTTCACTTAATAATTAAAACAGAATTAGGAATATATGCATATTACCTTAAAAAAATATAATCTTCGAAATAGAAAGGGCCGTTCTAGACGCTTTCGGCGCCATTCGATTTCTCTGCACTACATGATCAAGACAACAACGACAAAATATCAGAATTTTAAGTTAAAAATGGTAGAAATACTATTATTCTCTATATTATCAGTTATTCGTCGCAATTTGTTTCTAAGCGCAAACATTTGTATAAATTAAATCTCTGACATCTCTACAAAGATATACTTTCCTAATACAGTGGGTGATCGGTTAATGAACACTTTCACGAAAGATTTTTGTGTTCGGATAAAGAACACATATTCGGATAACGAACACTTTCAAGAAAGATTTTTTGTGTTTGGACAACGAACACATATTCGGAGGTGATCAGGGATACACCCCTGAAATTATGGATGAAATTTTGACAACTGCTAGAGATCTGGAATCGGAGGTGAACGAGGATGACATAGAAGAGCTCATAATGGGACATGAAGATGAACTGACGACAGAAGAACTCCAAGAAATTTTGAATGAAGAACACCAAGAAACACAGCGAAATGTGTCTCCTTCTGAACAAGAGGAAGACGAAAGAGGACCAATGACGATATCTGCCATTAAAGATCTTTTGAAAAAGTGGGAGGATGTCAGAGCAATGGTCTTAGAATGGCACCCATACCAAGCTGATGTCAGTTGGTTTGGGGATCTTTACAACGATAATGCTATTAATTACTTCCGGAAAATCATGAAAAAGATAGAAAAGCAATCGACATTGGACATGTTCTTCAACGCCCCATAAGCAAAAAGTGAAAAGGACTGATTAATATGCAAGACTATATGTATGTATTATTTTTTTTTAAAAAACTTACAAAGAAATTATACATTTTTTAAAATATAATTTTTATGGTCTCCAGAACGAATTAATCGATTTCACATAGAAGTCCAAGGTGAATCGATGATCGGTTAACGAACCGTTCGGATAGCGAACATAGTCTTGGAACGGATTATGTTAGTTAATCGATCACCCACTGTATATAGCTTGAATCTAACGAAAATTTTTGCCCCGTAATAGCGACTAAAGAGACTAACTGCTTTTCAAAATATTTTAGGGAATCATTTTTTAAATAAGAAAATCTATTATTACTGTTGTTGCTCCATTGGCTTCACAAATTTGTTACACAATTTTTGGTATGCAGTTAAACAAATCTGCGATTAATAGTAGAGTTTATTCCACAGGCGCTTTTTTTCTTATAATCACTCAAATGACCCAAAAAGTCTTCTGATAAATGATAAAACCTCGAAAAAATACAAAAATTAATTGTATGTTAAGTTAAACTAGCGTTGATTCTGCATTAAAATTCTTTTTCTCCAACTGAAAAAAAAATACTTACAAGGGAAGGGCACACCTCAGGGAATTCATGTGGGGACGAGACTTGGTGTAATAGTAGTACTTTTTTTAGGGCATTCAACCCTCAATGTAATTCCGCTGAATGGCCAGTCAATTCGGAGAAAGTAGCCTTCGAAATTCATGCTTACCTTTTATACAATTATGTTTTAATTACCTACAGTGACGCAGTGGCATAGTTAGTAGAACACTTGCATTCTAAGCTAGTGGAAAGGGTTTGAGTCTCGCGAGCAACTTTTTTTTTCAATTCATTTAATTATTTTTTAAAATTAAATAAATTTATTTAAAAAGGACTTATTACTTTAATAATATTTGTTATAAAATAATTAATTTAATAATAATACTAATATATTTTATAGATTATTTTATATTATATGTAATATTTTATTTATAATATATTGTATTTCACATTATAAAACTATTTGTAACTAATTTTTATATAAAATATCACTTAACATTTATATTATATTATGTTTTATTAGAACTCATTTATTAATATAAAAATATATTTATGAAATATAATACACTGCTGGACAATTGCCAAGGACGGATAACACTATCATCCATAGCAACCACAAAATGAAAGGAAGCAAAATGTGGAAAATTAGAATAAGTGCGGGATATTAGTAAGAAGAAGTATGAGTATATGCAAATTTTTTTTCCACGTCTGTTCATCCCGTGATAGCGTTCATAAGAGCTTTAAAGGTTTTGACGTGTGTGGACAGTTGTTGTTTCAAGTCAAAGTTTTACAGGAAAGATTTAATAGACGAACTTAAAATTTTTGGCATGTCTTCCCGACATCACATAGATGATTTTATGCGTGGCCGAATTATTGGAAAGATCGAAGAAGGGCGAAAAATAACAGATGTTGCCAGGGAGTTCGACATCACTCACAGCGTTGTTTCACGGCTGTGGAAGTCATTTAAAACTACTGGAATGTGTAGTAGACGGCACGGGGGAGGTCGTGTTAGAAGTACGACGCCTGCAGAAGACAGGTATATCGTCCTATCAGCAAAAAGGAACAGGCACACCACAGCTCAGCAGGTGGCAAATCAGTTTCTTGCTGCCTCAGGAAAGCAGATCTTCCGAAAAACTGTTGCCAGACGTTTGAGGGGAGGAGGACTATACACACGCAGACCTGTTGTGTGTGTCCCATTGACCTGACAGCACCGTACTGCCCGTTTGCAATGGTGTCGTAAGCATCACAATTGGACTGAACAGGACTGGGCATGCGTACTATTCTCAGATGGGAGTAGGTTCAGTCTGTCACCGGATTGTAGACGCCAACTGATCTGGCGCGAGAGTGGTACTGCTTATAGTCCAGAAAATATCCAGGAAAAGGACCAATATCCGACATGCAGTATCATGGTGTGGGCCAGCATCATGATCAATGGCCGCACGCGCCTACATGTGGTTGCGAATGGGACTATTACGGGCCAACGATACATTGATGAAGTTCTACTTCCTCATGTTCGTCTTTTCCGTGGTGCTGTCGGTGATAAATTTGTTTTTATGGACGACAACGCAACATGTCATCGAACACTCGCTGTTCAGGATTGTCTAGACAGCGAGGGTATTCAACGTCTCGTATGGCCAGCGCGTTCTCCAGATCTAAACCCCATTGGAAATGTGTGGGATGCTTTGGGGAGGCAAGTTGCTGGTTGAAACTATCCTCCGACAAACAAAAACACCCTCATCTGTGCACTCACAGAGGAGTGGGATAAATCGCCTCAACAGCTACTGGATAATGTTGTGCAAAGTATGATACGACGTGTGGAATGTTGCATCACACTCCACGGTGGACATATCCCGTACTGATATCTTTCTTTAAGGTGCCTGCTGACTTTTAGAAGCATTGTTCCATTTCTCCGTACGCAGATCAAATGAACATTTTTTTTCTTTCAGATGTTTCACAGCTTTTGTACTTTCCAGAACAATAAATATTCTTTATTCTAATGTCTGAACAGTGTGGCAACTATATTTTATCCTACTAGGCCTCATGTCTCGCTTAATGTTATGCTATATAGCAATTTGTGATCCGTCCTTAGCAATTGTCCAGCAGTGTATAAATATTTATATAATTACAGTAATTTTTTAACTGTATAAAATATAATTTAACATTTCCTAAGCCTTTCATAAATAAATTTATTTAATTTTAAAAAATAATTAAATGAGAGTTGTGGAAAAAAAAAGTTGATCCTGCGAATCGAACTCTATCCACCATCGTAGAATGTAGGCGTCCTACCAACTACGCCACTGAGTCACTGCAGGTAATTAAAACACAATTGTATAAAAGGTAAACAGAAACTTCGAAGGCTATTTTCTCCGAATAAACTGGCCATTCAGCGGAATTATATTGAGGGTTGAAAGCCTTAAAGGAGTGCTATTATTACACCAAGTCTCGTCCCCAAATGAATTTTCTTAGTCGGGCCCTTCCCTTGTTAGAATAATTACAAAGGATGCCAATTTAAGTAACATAACTTTAACAGCAAATGATTATACATCAACTAATAAATAAAGTAATAATGTAATTAGAGTTGCAAGAATTAGTGGATTAATGCAGACGATAATAAAGCGGAAAGAATTTTAAACCTAAACCTTCAGATATTTTTGAAATTTTAGAGTGCTTTTTCTAGGGTTTGGATCACTGAAAAATAATTTTCTAGGCTTACAAAAAGTTTAAGGTCTTCTAAAACGAAACTAGCAGTTAATTGTGGAATTTCGTTTTTATTCTTTGGCTGAACACTCAGTTGTTCTTAATCGCATTAGGGTAAATCAGCCATGTAAAGAAACACGATTTTTTTTTTGTCTTTTGGATTGTGTTATTTCAAGGTCATGTAAATAAAAAAAAATTCAGTGTACTTGCTTTTGAGACTTACTCATTAATCCAAACGTTTCTAAAGGCTATCTTCGGCTAATGTTTAAGAATAATACCCAAATTTGTAAATTTTTTTTAGATATAAAAGTATTCAAACGGTAATATTACATTTTGGCTTCACTAACTGGCAGAGAATCACTTATTTTATCATTTTTATCCGAGTTGACACATTTTTTTCTTTTATAAAATGTGTTTCACATTTTTTTTCTCCTATACCGTAATGCTAAATGAGCTATCCCTTTAAACGTTAAAAAGAAAAACTGATTATTTTTATGAAATATTCTGAAATCTTAAAAACACTATGATATAAACAAATGCATGAGTTACAATGTTACAAATTTTTGTAAAAATTGAGACTTTTTTTCTGTCTGAAAATGTGCTCCGCGTTAAGTCCACACTGTCGTACATATGTCGAAAAGAGCCCCCTTTTTTTTTTTTTAAATTAGAGTTTCGTTATAGGCTTCTCTTGAAACAAGAAATATATAATTTTTTTTTATTTCTTATGGGCTGTAGATTGTTGTTTTACCATTACAGACATAGTACATTCCCCGGAAGCTGGTATTTCTTTTTAGAGCGGTACCATATAGGCAGATACTAAACTCCGCAGATAATTTTGACGCCCAGTTTGCTCCCCAGAGGGAGGCACCTGAGCTCTGACGATGCGAAATTGTACTTGGGAATTTAATTTTGCCGTGAGCACCCAAGCCAAATGGACACTCAATAGATTTTTTATTTACCGCATGATCATACGACATGGACGTTGTCGATTTTCTGCATCATGAAAATCCACCATCTTAGGCCGGGGTTGAACTCGCGAACTTGGGTGCAGTAGCCCAGTGACAAATCAACTACGTCACACAGCCGGCCTGTTATATTATTTCGTGTTAACCGATATTTTGTCTTAAGCGTTTTCGTGTTAAACATATTTCACTGTATCTTGAAAGAGTGAATTTATTAATATTTTATAAAATTATCTGTTTCTGATCAGTTATTTGATTTGCCACATTCTTATATTAACTATTCATTATTATTATTTACTATCACAATTTAGGCTTTGTTATCTGTTTCCTAACCATGAGATTTCGAATATTGAATTAAAGACTGAATTTATTGGACTTATTATGCTTAATTGGGGTTGTTACCTCGAGTTCATGACCAGCCCACGATTAAATGCATAGTTTTGCAGAGGAAAAAGAAATGTACGATATTATGATCGTTATAAACAGTATTTAACTGTGATCATTATTTCTTTCTTTCGAATACTCTTTGAAGTGGATATAAACATCCATCTCTGATTCTTATCAAATGCCAAGATTTAAACAAAGGATTTAATTAAATCAGATTTTTTTTTAAAAAAAAGAAACAAAACATTAAGCTGTTAGTAAACTGATAAAGATCAGAGATCTATTTAGATTTATTTAATTTATTGGTTCAGACGACCGTGTTACGGAATAGTTATAGTTTAAAATACGTAACCGCTGTTACTTATGTCAAATCATTGGTTTTTTTCTTTCGAAGACCGGTTATGTAGTGAAGTTGATATTTTTCAAATCTAGCGTGGTTCAAAGCCTTCCCGTTGGATAAATTGCAAGTTTGTGGCCTGAGTTACCAACTCAAGTGTCTTCCTTGTCACTTGACCCAAATATAAAATTACAAGGTCCATCGCCAATAATACTAATATAGCTTCAAAACGTTATGTTAATAAACAATCAATCAATCAAGAGCCAAAGATCGAAATTGCTCTGATCACATGGAATTGGCGGCCATACTAATCTAAAGGTCAGGATCACGAATTCGTGGAGGGTGTTATCGAGTCGCTGGTTCGAGTCCTGATGCCACTGAGGATATATCGAGAAGCGGAGCTGATACATGTTAAATCTGTTTAGGCTCAAAGTCTTTATTTTGGTGCGGTGTGGAAAGCTGGAGAGTGGAATACCAGCTCTGAGTGAGTGAATATTAATGTCGCACTGTTCAGCTACACGAGGGCTTTTGGTGACGGACCACGTAATTTTGAATCATGGTCAAGTGACGTGGATGACACCTGAGCTGGTACCCCCTTTCCTAACTACCACACCAAACCAACGGGAGGTCGTTTGAGCTCTCGACTGATTTAACGTGCACCGCTGCCCTACACGGCGGGTCTTTTGCGGTACTGGGCTCGAATTCATGACAAGGCCAGCCATGATACAATTCCTTGACCACTCGGCGACTGCAGCCATATCAGCTCTGAGAGTTGTCTTCGTCACTTATTCGAGGTTCAAAATTGCGAAGTCCGCCACAAACAACCTTTTCAAGGGAAAAAAATGCGACGCTAAAAATAATAAAACAATTAACCAATTAATTAATATATCATGGAATTAATTGTACTTCTTGTTGAAGTAATAATTTTGTTCTAGAAAAGTCGGTCATTATATAGCCTCTTGCATACTGTGACCTATATTTAAAAAAGATAAGAAAGGAGTTTTTATATGCAACGTCATGCTAAAAGAGATTATTAATCCTAAAAATACAACTAACAACGTAAGGTAATACATTTTTACGAAATAGTTTACTCTAATAGTATTACTAATATACTGATACTCTAATACCCATTCAAATATATGGGACTCTTTCTACTTGGAGAGAGAGAAGAGAGAGAGAGAAAGAGAAACCAAGCTTTCAAAACCTAATATTTTATGTTATTCTTAAGAAATCTCAGGGATGTTAACTTTCTCTAGAGGGCTGAAAATATAAACAATATTCAAATACATATAACTCTTTCAAATTAAAATTGAATAAATCGAATCGCTTACACATTATTTATAAGGGAATGTATCTTCAGAAAAGTATAAAATGTTTAAAATATAATCATAATTTAAAAAATTCTAAACATATGAAAATAAGAAACACTTCTATAAGAAATATTAATTAAGTTCTACGTTGCGCATGCTATTGACTAAAATAGTAGCTTTAAGTACTAGCTATAAGTTGATTTATAAAGTTAAATGTATCCTTGTTACACTTTAGTATCTTTATATAAATAGAATAATAAATTATATTTTTTTAAAAATAAAAAAATTTACATTTTTAATTTTTTTTAAAAAACATTTCAATATTTTTTAAATATTTTGAAATACAAAAGATATATTATTCTTAAATGATGTAAGGTTCAAAGAGTATGATGCATTTTATAATTCTATAAAGTTTTATACATCAGAGGGGCTACTATTTTAGAAAATAGCGTGCGCAACGCAAAAATTAGTTAATATTTATTACAAAATTGTTTCTTATTTTCATATGCTTATAGTTTATAAAATTACGGTTATATTTCAAACATTTTGTACTTTTTTGAAGCCATAATCCTTTGTAAAAAATGTGTAAAATATTCGAATTATTTAATTTAAACTTAAAAAAAAATGAATGTTTGAAAATTGTTTATACTTTCACCCCACGAGAAAAAGTTAACACCCTAGAGACTTCTTAAGTCTTTCAAAGCTCTAGAATCAAATTTTCTAAGAAAAAGATATTGATGGGCCCATAAATTTTGTGTTCTTTTTTTCAGATCCTTCCCCTCCCCTTTCCTAAAAAGTGCGAACTTTTTGCATTTGGAGAAAGGAAACACTACAAGTTATCTTCAATGTTTTGTTCGTACACATTATAAGAAAAACTACTCTTTCTCCTAAATCATTTGCTGGTATTAACATCAACAAAAACAACCAATTCTTTTTTAATAATACATATATACAGCTTCTTTTTCTTTCAAAAAGTATTTAACATATCCGACTGCGTTCGGAACCGTGATTTTCCAAAAGCGTATAAATGGATAATATTTATGATATTTAGTGTCACTTAGATTAGAAAATGTATGTAAAATTGTTTTAAGAATAGTATTACGATAAAAAAATATTTAAGTACAATATTTTGACAAAAAATGAACATAGAATGACCAACTTTCAAAATATTCTCCTTTTGTGAAAAATGCTTCTATTATAATAATATTTTGACTGTATATAGCTCAGACCTCTGTACAGAGGCTCAACTAGAATTTTTGAAATATATCACTTAGAAGTAGGTTTATCCATGTTTTACGACTAAGAAGGGATAAATTTTAAGAAAAAAAATGCCGATAATTATTTCAATGGATGGTAACTGAAAATAATGTGAATATTTCAAAATTCCTGGTTCAGACTCTCTGTGGAGAAGTCTTTACTCTATATAAGCAAAATATTATTTTTGTAGAAGCATTTTTTATAAAAAAGGAGAACTTTTGAAAAAAAGTTTATTCTAAGTTAATTGTTTGCCAAAATAGTGTATTTAAATAATTTTTTTGTCAGAATGTCCTTAAAACAATTTTCTACATGTATTTTAATCTAAGTGACACTATATATCATTGATGGCGAACCAGTGGCACGCGACAGAATAATATGGGCACGCCACCGATCAAAATGGTTTGCATTTTAATATTCAAAATAATAACATTCAATATAAAGTATTGCGAGAAACGTGAGTGATCTGTTATAGTTTTCAGTGAGATTTTCTCAGTTCGAAGAATTATTGGAAACGCTAAAGTTTTTTATATACCTTGATGTGACTTCATTTAATAAACTGAATTTGTCCCAATTCTATTGGCTGTAAATTGGAAAACTTGAAATGCAACTGATTAATTTCCAGTCTAGTTCATTATGAATTCAAAAATTTGCTGAAAGAAGGAAAAGGTTGGAATTGATTAAAACAGAAAGATTAACAAGCAATATAAGTAAAGATGCTAGTAATGAAATTTTGGAAATATAGAATTCGATTCCAGATACATTTAGCTATTTGTGTGTGTGAAAAAACTGACTCATGCTATTTTAACCATATTTTCATCTACCTATGCCAGCGAGTCATTATTTTCAGAGATGAATAATACTAGATTCACTTAGAAACCGTTTGGAAGATGACTCCAATTCAACTTGCATTCTGGTAAAAGTAACATCTTACAATCTTAATAGAAATTATTTGTTTATCTAATCTACTACAACATAATTTACACTAATGTTACTTTAATTTGAATTAAGCGTATAAATAAAACATTTACTATTATACTGTATATTATTCGATTGACATGAATTTTTTTTAATTCGAAAGATAATCTTATGGCATTACATTTTAAATATGATTTCTGGCATATGACTGCCACGGCTGGCTCGGTTGTAGTCCAATCTGGACTTCCAATTTTCGATGACTTTTTCCAACATTTATGGCCGTATATCGGCAATAACATGGCGAATGTTGTCTTCCAAATGGTCAAGCGTTTGTGGCTTATCCGCATAGACCAATGACTTTAAATAGCCTCACAGAAAATAGTCTAGCAGTGTTAAATCACAAGATCTTGGAGGCCAATTCACAGGTCCAAAACGTGAAATTAGGCGGTCACCCAACGTGCCTTTCAATAAATCGATTGTGGCACGAGCTGTGTAACATGTTGCGCCGTCTTGTTGGAACCACAGCTCCTGGACATCATGATTGTTCAATTCAGGAATGAAAAAGTTAGTAATCATGGCTCTATACCGATCACCATTGACTGTAACGTTGTGGCCTTCATCGTTTTTGAAGAAGTACGGACCAATGATTCCACCAGCCCATAAAGCGCATCAAACAGTCAGTTTTTCTGGATGTAACGGTGTTTCGACATACACTTGTGGATTAGCTTCACTCCAAATGCGGCAGTTTTGTTTGTTGACGTAGCCATTCAACCAGAAGTGCGCTTCATCGCTAAACAAAATTCGCTTATGAAAATTCCGCACAGAACAATTATTTTCGAAATAAAATTGCACAATTTGAAAGAGTTGTTCAGGCGTGAGTCTATTCATGATGAATTGCCAAACCAAACTGAGAATAAATCACTTGACAGCTGTTAAATCGGTCGCCATCTTGGAAAGTAATGGCAACTTAAACTTCTATACCTGAAAAAAAAACACTCTTTATATACTTACTTAGAATACTTAGAATATGCATTGAAATTGGTATACATCCACATTTTGTATTTTATTTAATTTTAGTATAAAAAGTTAGAAATAAAGTAGTAGTTTTGAAGATTTAAATTAGTTATTTCACAAATTTGATGAGCAATTTACGGTGGAACTTTATAATATGCAAACGTTTTCTCCGAGCAGAAAAGCTGTAATGAAAGATTTTCGAACTCGAGAATCTTGGATTACATATTGTACACAAGTTTGTTTATATTTCCGACCTCCAACATTCTCACATGTTTCTAAGTGCTCTCTCTCGAGTGGAGGAAAAGTGAAAATTTCTAGGTCATTTTTCTGTTCTATGTGGGCAGTGGATAGAGCCTCTATCCACGTATAAAAAATTTCCAAAAACTTAAATAAAATATCTTTTTTTTAATTGTACATTTACTTAATTCATTCAGACGAGAGAAAAGTATACTTAAGATTTGTCAAATTTTTTTTCATAGATCAGACATTTTATTTATAGTATTCAAAATACAATTTATAGATTTACACCGAGAAAAAGTGTTTCCTACTACCCATCAGAGGACATGAAACGCAAAAAAAGTACCGTGCTGCTATTTGTATTGATTTTCATACGATTTAGCTTCAATTAGCGCATGTGGACAGACTAAACATCCATCCCCCTCTCGGAGAAAAATTTTTTGTTATGTGGCTAGACCTATTAAAGACCCGATAAAGGGTTACATATATATATGATTCACTCTCTCCCCAATAGTATATATCTTATTCAAATTTTCAATCTTTAATAGAATACTTTTTATTCATCCACTGAAGTTCAAATACATTTTTTTCAAGTATTAATTCATTAATTAAATTTAATTAACTAAAATAGAAAAATTTGTTGACCTAAATTGGAATAGACTTTAAAAAATTACTTTTTAAAAAAATATCATTTGTTATGTTACAATTTGTATTTTTTTCTGATATGGTAAGTTAACTAGTGAATACAATCATTTTAAAAAGGTGGGCCCCTCCAGTGCTTTTCAACTATACGATGTGGTCCTTGCGCCAAGACAATTACCCGCAGTAACGTCTTAAAACTCTTTGAGGGCCTTAGAACAGATAAATCTTAAGATTTTGTGAGGTCCGAGGCCCTTATGCAAAAGTAGGCTCCACCAGAGATCTGAAGGAAAGAAGGTTTGTTTTGGGTACCTTCCGTTCCGAACGAATGCGAATACTTTGCCGATCACGTCAAAACGATCGTCTTGGCGTGATGTTGGTATTAGTTCATAAAGATATCACACCGCCGTATACTGCCCTGCCAATGCTTTGGCGAATAGGTGAACGAACGATACCACATTCGTGGCGAGCATGTAAGCAGTTGCGTCATCGTGCATGACGGTTTGAGAATCGCGGCATTTGTACGACGGTTTTATTGCGTCATTTGTGTAAGACGACTTTGAGAATTGCGTCATTCGTGTGACGATATAGTTGCTTTTGCGGTCGATAGATGGCGCCACGACAGCGGCACGAGAAGGATGCGGTTCAGATCACGTCCGGGTCACCAATGAAGGAAGGAAGGTTTGTTCTGGGTACCTTCCGTTCCGAACGAATGCGAGTACTTTACCGATCACGCCAAAACGATCGTCTTCGCATGTGGTGGTACTAGTTCATATAGATATCACACCACCACAGATCTTTAAAAGTAGAAGTATATAGCATGCATTGTCAAATATTGGTTTAAATGGTAATTTGAAACAAATAAATGTGCACGATTCACAATCTCAAAAGCCTAAGTACAAGCCTGCTTGACCGATGGCCGCATTTCGACTAAGTGAGTTGAATGATTGTTTATGGTATTAGGCCTAGGCCTAGACATGGGCAACGGTCATCCCATAATAATAGTCTTACCACTTTTGCCAATTGATATGCAGTTTAAAATTCCTTGTTTTTCGGAGATTATGTACGGGGATAATATTTGAACATTAAAATTATCTGGATCATGATCTGATTAAGATCAAGTCGAGAACGAACGAGGCCCTGGCCCCGAGCCCAGTTGGTCCATGCCTTCAGACGTCCCTGATTGTCCGCCTCCGATGTAGCATATTTATTATAGCAAACACGTGTTGGTATAGCTCACACCAGCGTATACCATGCACCTATACTTTCAAGCAGAAAATTTTAGTTTTTAGGTATATTCGGAGTAAAACGCACACTTCATTTCTTATGAAGAAACCTCAAATGTACGTGTGCAATCCTCTTGTGCTTTGAAGTGATTTATTCGAGGTATTGTACCAGGCCTTTGAAAAAATAGTGTACTTCTAGAAGTACAACCCTGTAATTTCATAAGGTAAATCATTTCTTTTAAATTAACTGTATTTAGATATATGTAGAAGTCTTAATTTTTCGTATGCTCATATCTTTTGTTTTTATTTTTAAAGCTTTCATTTTTATACCCGGCATATTACGGGCACTCATAAATTTCGATCTTATTTTTTGTGTCAAAAGTATGCGCTACATACTGGATTTTACGGTAAATACAAATTAAAACACATGTAATGTGTGTGTGTGTTTGATAATTTTTAACCATTTTAATGATAATTAATTACACTCCTTATTATTTTTATCACTACCTTATCGATGTACAACAAATAATTCTAAATCGACGTGTTGGAAACTTTGATATAACTTGGTGGCATCGCTTCAACTTACCAGCTTTATAAATTATACCAGTATTTGAATATTCTGCCCTTAGCATATTACATAAAGTCTATTTTCTGTTTTACTAAGGGATTAGTTCACCCTTAACCTTTGTTTGTCTATAAAAAACTCAAATCTTAGCAATTTAACTCAATTATTCGTTGTTTCTTGCATCAAAAATTGAAATAAGCACCTCCTTCGACAAAAACAACAAAAATCCACTGTCACAGATTGATCAAGGTCATCTGTGTTGAGCAACATTTACTTCACTTGGCTGTAGGAAACGGAATGGTTATATTTTTTGACCATTTTCACTTTAACCGTGGATACTTAAGCGTTACAAATTGAGTGGATTAATCCCAAATTCCCACAAGACATTGTATGAAAAGGTAAAAACTCCGATGATCTAACGATATTACGACTTTTGAGGGGTGAGTAAGTGTGACCGCTTAACGTTTTATGTCGTTTGTCTGTGAATGTTTGCCGATAACGTTTCTGTTTGTTCCAAAGTTTACTCTGGTAGGAAGGGCACACATTCGAATTCTACACCAAACGATGTTTCTGTGCCTCCGGCGTCTTTCTCTTTAAGTCATTTGGAGGTCTGATAAGCAGAATTTCGAGAAACAACGGCAGAGTTCAGTGGTTTTGGTGGGACAAAGCGATTCTTATGCCTAATGATGCCGAACCATGAGTCTAATCACTCGAAAAAAAGAAAGAACCGATGAAAGAAGACAATGAATGCAAAGTCTTATAAAGTCTTCCTAATGATATCAAGGTTACAGCCGAATTCTTGGTTGGATAAAGAACTCAAAAAAATGCGATGATAATTTTTTTTTAAATAGATGACCCTGAACATTGTTCCTGTCATCAAATTCATGAATAATAAATTTATCGGAAGGAGTTTTAAAATGTAATTAAAGTAAATAAACATTATTAAGAAAGTTTTTCTTAATCCCTAAATTAGTTGAACCTAGCATCTGGCCTCAGAGAAACTGTTTTCATTTTAAATTTCAATTCATATCACATAAATACGGTTACATTTCGAGGTCTTCCACTTATAACTTGTCGATTTTTATGGCTCTACACTCAGCAGGTGTTCGCAAATAAATAACATGAGTTTGAATAAAATAATATTCTGTATGTGAAGGTAGCATTTATTCTTACGTTATTTGTAAGTACACATAGTTAAATGTTTCAGTGTAATTTTAACGGATCTTACACTCAAAAACGTATTCTATATCTAACAATCTGTACTTGATCAAAGGGGAAGAATGAATTATTTGTAACAGACACAGTTCTACCTTAAAGTAGATTAGGATGCAAATATGATGAAATATTACTATTATGAAATCACTATACATAGATATATTTTTTAAACAAATTTAAATTCTGTTAATTTAAAAATTACATGTGGTGTACACTTTTATTATTCTAACCAAACACTTCAACAGAATAAGATTTTAAAGAAAAATCCGGGACGTCTTAAGGCAAGGGCCAACTAGGCCCGGGCCCAGGGCCTCACTCTCGGTGGGGAGCCTCGTTTCGTTTTCTACTCTGTCTTAATAAGATCATGATCCGGTTAATTTTAATGATCAAATATTGTTCTCGTACATATTCTCCGAAAAACAGGGAATTTCAAACTGCATGTCAACTGGCAATAGTGGTATGACTGTATTATTATTTGTTGATCGTTGTCTATGTCTAGGCCTAGGCCTAATTTCATAAGCAACCATTCAACTCATTTTGTTGAAATGTGGCCTACGATCTAACTGGTTTGTGTCTAGGTTTTTGCGATTGTGAGTTGTGCACATTTATTTGTTTAAAATTACCGTTTGAAGGAGTATTTGACAATGTCTACTTTTATAAGATCCCAGGTAGGGCCTGTTTTTTTCTAGGGGCCCAGGATTTCAATCTAGGGACCCAGGAATCTTCTGGGCTCAGGGCCTAGAAGAGTCCTAAGACCTCCCAGAGAAAAATATAAGGAAATTTTATTTTTGTTCTTTCTTTCATATTGAATTTAATATAACTCTAAATACATTTCAGTTAATGTCATCTCAACGGGATATATATTTTTTTCGTGCCAAAATAGATTTGCAAGGAATGTGAGCTGTTACGTTTATATTTTTTAACGAATTTAATTATTCATTCCATCATCTTATGCAGACACAATATTTTTAAAGTTACTTTAATTCACATATTCGAGAGAGCAATACCAAAAATTTCTGAGAAAACTTTAGTAAGGGGGGACCCCTGAAAAATTTTGGGGTACGATTGGGATGACTATGGGATAATATAAATGATTAGTCTCAATTATACACATACGCATAATACTAGCTGTTTGTCGCCCGTTTCGCTGGATATTTCGTGATGTTTTATGACCATATATTGTTTTTCAGTTTTTGATATCTAAGTTCTACACTGTTAAGCTTTTGATTGTATATAGAATAAAACATTGCTACAGCCTTCGCCTTTTGGTTTAAAATGGATAGTTTGGTTTAAAATAAAATTGATTTATATTTATATACTTAATTTTAAGTAAAAATATCAGTGCTGGTTAATCTATTGGGTGCTTGGAGTGGGGGCCCAGAGGCACGGGGCCAGGGAGGGCGCGAAAGGGTCCGAATAAGCTGGATTTAAACAGGTTTTCTGGTAATAAATTTCTATATGTCTGTACGAAGGGAGACCATAGATTTTCTGCTCCCAGGGTCCAAAATGAGCTTAAATCGACACTGAAGAATATATATACCATGATGTTTATATTCTAGTCAACAATTTAAGAAAAATTTAGAAATACATAAAATGTACATAGTAATTTGCTTTTATCTTGTCGTATTTTGTGCTAATTCGAGATTGATTTGATTTATTCATAACTGGCCATAATTTAAAATTTTTCTTCAGTATAAGTTTTAATTTCTACAGTACTTTTTAAGAAACTTATATTATAATTATTGTTATGCATTCTGATTTAAAATACTTAACCTGGGAAGAAATAGAGGAGATTATGAATCAAAGCAATTGTATTTCTGATGATTCGAGTGATGGGAATTCTGAAGATATTGCCTGATGAGGTTGGTTCTTCCATGAAATGAAGATGAAGAAAGTACAATTATATATAATACTACAGGAGGTATAACACCAGATATTATAATAAGCTCCTGAGGAGTAAAAACTGGACCATAATTTTTTCTGCTGTTCGATATGACAGAACCGGACATTTTCCTCGATTTATGACAGACAAATTTGCATCAAAATGTAGTTATGAAAGTTATAAATCTAAAACTCGTGGTTTTTGTCATAAATGCAATTATTTTATTGTACCTTAGCTTATAAAAAATAGCTGTTTTGGAAAATTTCATTTGGAAACTTAATTATTATGCATTTTTTCTTTTTTAGAAGAAGGTTTGTTAAAACAAATATATATAATTGAATAAAAAGAGAATTTTTTAAAATTGTGTTACAGTTAATACTTGAGGTGCATATGTTAATGTAAAATGGTAATAGATACCGGTATTGTTTGTGTGGGTGTCATTCAGTAATTCAACCAGTTGGAATTTTTCAGGTTTTATTGAAACATGATAGAATTTCAATAAATCAATAATCTTAATCAAATTGATCAACCAAATAAGTTATTAGACTGAAAATATACAAAATCGTAACATTCGGGTGAAAGTCCCATAACGGCACACCTAGTAATAACAAAGCCAAGAATCGAGATTTTAAATTATATGTTAAAAAACCGCAGCATCCGGTAACGTTCAAGAGCTAGCTTTTAACACACAGCCTTTTTAAATAAAAATGTCTTCAAACTCCACGTATTGGTGCAATGTTGTTGCCAACCGATTCCACTCTCTACAACAACCAAGTTTATTCCAACTCACAACAGGGAAGGTGACGAAATCGGCACCCCAACTGGTACCCTATCATTCGCAACATATGTGTGTATCTATCAGCATAACAAAAAGCTACTTATAAAAATTTAATTTTTTCCTAGCATTTGTACTTTTGGCTATTAGGAAAATCGAACCGTCAATTTCTCCCCTCATTTATAATATGCCAAGTCTAAACAAGTCTAGATAAGCTACGAAGAATATAAGCATAAATGGGTGAGTATGGAATACTCTTCTCCAGTGGTCTTCAAACTGTGTTCCACGGAATCCTCGAATTCTACAAGGCATATCCATAAGGATTCCACAACAAAAAAATCAAAAAGAAACTTATAAATATGTATGCAAAATGTGTGTGTGCATTCATGTTCTCTGAAGTTTATATAATTACAAGTATCTAAATCTCATTATATTCATTAAAACCGAAATTTATAGTTATATATAATCTATTTACTTTGCAACAATTTTTAAATTTTTATTATAATTTAATAAAAGAATACTAAAACGCCCACGTTTTATCTTTATATATGTACCTCCTACTAGATTGTGAGTATTCTATTGTTTACTATCTTGGGTTCCACGAGATAATTTTATACTCGTTAGTTAGCCCAATGTCTTGCAAAACTAAATAGTTTTCTAATGGGAAAACACACCTTTTTTGCCTTTGTGGGAAAAGGACCACCTACGAGTATAATGGAAAAAGAGGAAGCAACATATCAACATATTCTATATTAAAATCTAAATTTAAGCAAGAACAGTTCTTGAATGTTCTCTTGCGAAGTCTCATGCAAAATACACAGTTTTTCTCACACAGCTATAAACATTTTAATGCCATTCAGACCCCAGTTACTAACAGGGGCTTGGCTACCACCGTATGAATCATACGGGGCCCCCAAGTAACAGGGCCCCCAAAATGCGCAAGCAAAAAAAAGGGAGCTAAAAAGGCGAGCCAAATATTAAGGAATCCAGAAAATAGCCCCTAATGAATTTTGGTACAAGGTCCATTCATAACTAGCTACGCCTGTAGTTACTAAGTATAATGAATAGGTAGGGTACACTTGGATCATAAATTAGTATTACTAATGGTTAAATTATATTAAAAATAGATTACAATTTTTTAATTATAAATACAATACTTTTTTTTAATTGCTTTTACATAAAGTACCTATAACATGTTGTTCTACTTTAAATATTAGTTTGAGATATATTCTTCTAAGTATATGTATGGAGCTCTATGAAAACACTAGTTCTAGGGGTTTCACGAAAACACCTTCAAGCTCTAGGGGTTCCGTGAGTAGAAAAAGTTTGAAGACCACTGCTCTACTCAATATTCACCTGTTATTCATGAAAAAATTATGGTACTCGTTACGAAAAAGAATTATACATCGATGAAAATTTCTTCACAGTATATGAAAGAAAACAATTTTGCAACGAATGAAATGAATAAAGAATTAATTTTTCATTGGCGTTAAAAGTATTATTCCGGTGCGACAAATAAAGGTTTTTGAGATGACATCAAATATTTTTTATTTAAATAAATACACTAGATGGCGTCACTTGAAATACTACGTTATACCAAATGATGTATGTGGTTAAGTTCGGTGGATTATAGAAGGATGCGAAAAGTTATATAAATATTATTTTCTGAATCAATATTAAAAATATCAACAAGGCAAAGCGAATAAATGATACTTCAGGACTCTTGCATAAAGCATCACATAAATATTTGAACACTTGAAACCAGCGGTGTAACTTACACCCCGCAACTCCCGCATCGTGGTGGTGGTCGGGGGGGGGGGTTCTAGGTGGCCCAAAGCCTAACTGACGTCAAGAATATATTTGGGCTTGGGGCCCAAAACCTGACTTAGCACAGGGAGGGGGACTAATATTCTCTGTTATACCACTGCTTGAAAACATTACTTGACGCAAAACATGTTTTTGGTAAATTCCTCGGATTAGAAATCGACGATGTTTTTCCTCACAGAAAGTATAGCTTTGCAATGCAATAGTTCGGAAACTGAATATTCCAAGAAGAGATAAAATCCACAGTGATGAAAATAAGTTAAGATGGATTTATTAGTTTGATGCAATTAGCTGCTTTGATGCTTAACAATCAAATACAGCAACAAATGGATTTGAATGTAATTTTGATGGTCGTTATCCAGGTTTAATGAAGTATTAAATGAATGGATTATAGAGAGAATACCGTAGAAAAAGGTAATTTCTGGACCACGCAAAGGGTTTTTGAAAAATACACTGACTTCAATCTTAAATCGGTAAAATTATGCGGTAGCTTAATCTTTCGGATAAATCCAGAGCAAAATAAGAAGAAAAAGATATTTCATGGACTTTTAACGCTCTTCAAAAAATACTTTAAAAAAATGCTCGTAATATACACCCAAAGACGTCTTAAGACTCTTTGGAGCCCTGGACCCCTGTGCAAAAGTAGGCCCTACCTAAGATCATTAAAAGTAGACAGTATATAGCATGCATTGTCAAACTCTAGTACAAACGGTCATTTGAAACAAATAAATGTGCTCGATTCACAATCTTAAAAACATAGGCACAAACCGGCTCTACCGATGGCTGCATTTCGACTAAATGAGTTGAATGATTGTTTCTGATATTAAGCCTAGCCCTAGACATGAACAACTGCATTACATAAAAATACAGTCTTACCACTTTTGCCAATTGACGTGCAGTCTGAAATTCCCTTTTCTTTCGGAGAACATATACGGAAATAATTTGACCATTAAAACTATTCGGATCATTGTCTTATTAAAGCAGAGTTGTGAACAAAACGAGACCCCCAGCGAGGGCGAGGCCTTGGGCCCGGACCCAGTTGGCCCTTGCCTTAAGACGTCCCTGTATACACCTTTGCAGATTTTTAGTCTACTGCAGAAAATACAAGATGATTAAAACAATTTGTGTTCAAAATTAAGCGAATTTTCCCCTTTGGTTGATAGTCTGAAGAAGTACTGGACTAATTTGAACAAGACTTAATATATAGACACAAGTTGTGTGGTGTATGTATATTTATAGTAATAAAAATAAGCCCAGTGGCTGAGTGATAGTGTATCACGCTTCCACGCCACAGGTTCGGGGTTCAACTCCCAGGTTGGACAATGTCGATTCATCCTTTCATCCCCTTACTGTGTCGATAAATGGGTACTAAGCTAGCTTGGGAACTAAGCAGAGTAGGGGTTTCGCGTCACACTGACCACCTGATCGGAATATCTGCTCATGCACCTCAGGGCCCAAGGTCATGTATACTGATATGGGCACAGTAGGCCTTGGTCCTCATGGACTGTTGCGCCACTGAGTTCAGTTCATTAATAATAATAATAATAAACATACAACAATTATAGCACATGTGCATGATTGTGAGTACGACTCAACTGCACTGGGAAGTCTAAAAAAGGGGATACAAAACAAGTAAAAATAGATTAGTAGGAGTATAGACTAAATCAGATATAAAGAAAGGAAGCGTATTTATCATCTTTTCACCTGTATGCATCTGTAATGACTGAGAACAGCCTCATACGTTAATATTAGAAGATGCAGTTCACTTCTCCGTTCCTAGTATGTTTCCGAGAGCAAATTCGAGGAAGGGACACGGGCTCGTTGGAAGAATCAAAATCAATGTTAAATCATATTTATAATAAGAAAATAAATCAATATGGGATGTAAATATATTTCAATAATTATACGACTGTATAAAACTTATAAAATCGTAATTTTGAGCAGTGCATTTGTAGCAAATAAAGAAAAATTTATTTAAGATATTTTTAACTTAAACCCTTAAGCGGTCATTTTTTTTACCCAAAATGCTTTAAAAAAAGGCAACATTTTTTATTGTTTATAGCTAAACACCATACTAATTCCCGCCTTCATCACAAAATAAAATGTCGGACGAAAAGCATTTCAGTACCATAGACAAACTGCACCACCTATTCAAAATACAATAATACACCATTGGAATTAAAAATAAGCGCAAATCAAAGAAAGAAAACATCAGTGCCCGTATATCGCGCAGGCAAATCAGTTCCGGCCACCTTTCGGTAGCCCGTGTGTTGTGCGGGAGGGGGGGGGTTAAATCCGCATTTCTAAAATTGTGGGCGCACCCCTCTAGGGGGCGTGATAACCTTACTTGGGGGAGGGGGATGATCATATCGATAAGTCGAATTTAAAAGATTATTTTAAAAAAAATTATTAATTTATGAAAGAAAGCGAAAAAAAACCCATCCGGATATAATAAAAAATAAAATACACTTTTACACTGATAATAGTGTACTTATAAATGTATCAGTACTGCACAGTGTACTTGATAATTAATTTATAAATACTGAGTTAAAAGCAAGTTTAATAATTAATATGGACTCCATTGGGCTTGTTGTTACAAAATTATATACAAAATTTAATACTTTTCTGGATAATGTGTACGGTTTATATTATTATTGTAGAAAGTTAAATTACTATATTATAGTATATTATTATTGTAGAAAGGGGGGGTGATAAAAATTAAGATTTAAAATTGGGTCACAAGTATTGAAAATTTGAGAAGCAATGAGTTAAATTGATTCTATAATTAATAAGGATTATAGATTCAAGGATTATAGAACAAGATGCATCAATAGCTTAAATCTTCATTCATAAATCTGTTCTACTTTTTTTGTTTTAAGAAATTGACGGTGCAAAACGCAATAGATTTTTTTGCTATTAAAAATTCCATGTCTATTTTATAATAGTAGATTGGTTAGTTTTATAACTCCAACGACGACGGCTTTTTAATTTATTAAGAAACGTATGCGTAATCGAGACTAAACATTGTAAAGTCAAGAAAGAAAATGGGAGGTGGAATGACAAGGAAAAAGAGCGAGAATAGTGGAATACACTTGGTTCTTTTTTTATGCGGTAGATGCGTTCCAGGGAAATCCGCATAAAAAAAAATCGCACAAAAAAAGACATACATTTATATGCAAAATGATGGATACGTTCCATTTATTCAAAAAATCGCATAAAACCCAAATAATGTTTTAAAATGCACCAGAAATCGCATAAAAAAAGATTTATAAATAATAAGATTTATTTTTTTTCCATCATATTTTAATAAATGGCACATATGTATGTTAAAAACAAAAACAAAACTTAATATGTAACAAAAAACAAAACTTCATTTAAAATCATATTAAGAATGTTTTCATCATTATTCGCTGTCTGATAATAAGCGAACCCGTTTGTGGATTGGTGCAAGATCACTTTCATCACTTGAAGATAAAATTACGTCATCAGATATACATGGTAATGCTTCTTCAGGAACTTCAGTGATTTTTTTTTCTTTGACAAGGTAGTCAGTAATCAAACTCTGTGATGGCACTAGTTCTTTGTAGAGTTCTCTGTAGCCAGACATACAAAATTTCAGATCACGTTGGAATTTTAAGGCGCGTTAGTAGGTAGAAAAAGCCGATTCTGCTGTAAAGGCGGTGCAGGCGGTGCAGGCGGTTGCAGGCGGTTGTAGGCGGTTGCAGGCGGTTGTAGGCGGTTGCAGGCGGTTGTAGGCGGTTGTAGGCGGTCGACGGCAGTGCAGAGTTGAGTTGTTTCGTTCCTACTGACGAGTTGAGTTGTTTCGTTCCTACTGGTGAGTTGAGTTGTTTCGTTCCTACTGTTTCGTTGTTTGTTGAGTTGTTTCGTTCCTACTGTTTCGCTCATGTTGCCGAGTGGAGTTGTTTCGTTCCTGCTGCCGAGTTGAGTTGTTTCGTTCCTACTGACGAGTTGAGTTCTTTTTCTCCTGCATTGGCTTTGATTTTCGAGCTGAGGGGGCGAGTTGAATTGTTTTTTTCTACAGCTAAGTTGAGTTGTTTTTAAAAATGCGCACAAAAATGGAAGTATGGGAATGTTAAACATGCTCATGCCGCCACCTATTGATTAAAATATACACTAATTATAGATTTTAAAATGATGGAAGTAAATAACGCTCACAAATAAAAAAAAATCCAGATTCAAACTCACGGCCTCAGATCAAAATGTCTCCACAGGTCAATAGTTTTTCAGTTACGCTAACCAATATCCTATGAAGGCATACAGACTTGAAGAAAACTTATGTTTATAATCTCATGAATTTAATTTTGCAGGCGAAGCAGTAGTTAAAATATACCGGTTCTGAAACAGTGGAGCCGGTGGCGCCAGGAGGTTGAGGCGCATGCAAACAAAAGAGGATGGAAGTCCCCCCGGATCTGAACCGGGAAGATGGTTTGTGATTGATAAGGGTTTCGGGGATCTGTACTGATAAGAAATGCACGCTTTTAGCGATAACGAGTTATATTCTGATATAGTTTTAATTAAATGATTATGATTTTTTAATTACGTCATTGGAAGCAAATTTTAACTGGGATAAAGAGTCAAATTTTTCTGTACATATGATTATTTTTATATAATTCCGTATAAATCTATTTCTGAAAATCATGATATACGTGTTGAATGATTATTTGTTATATTTCAAATTTGATGCTTTGTGCTTGTGATTTCTGAAACAGAGGATTGAAAATTAGGCAAACGAAAGGGAGTGGAAATTCCCCCGGGTCTGAACCGGGAGGATGGTACCCCCTCCGCTCTGATAATGGTTTCGGGGCTCTGTAAATGGGTACTAGAAATGCATGTTTTTAGAGATAACAATTTATATTCTTATATAGTTTTAACTAAATGGGTAGAATTCTGATTTGTTTTTAAGTACGTCATTGGAAGCAAATTTTAATTAGGATAAAGGGTCAAACTTTTCTGTACATATAAATATTTGTATATAATTCTGATAAAGTCTATTTCTGAAAATTATGATATACGTGTTGAATTATTGTTTATTACATTTCAAATTTGATACTTTGTGCATAACTAAAATATATTTTTCATTGATTTTGCATGTATTTTTTATAATTCTGAGATAACTTAAAAAATACTATGCTTATATAAAGTAAAAGTTCTGCATATGTTTTTTCGTTTACAAAGTAGTTTCCTTACATGAAACATCCCTTTCCTATGATAATATATGCGGACCTTGTAATTCTGGTAAAACTTTCTTTGTTAGACGAATCTTAGAAATAAAATTAATTAATTCTTTTCCTCCCAAAATTATTTGGCGTTATGGAATTTATCCAAAATTGTTTGATAAGATGTCTGACATAGAATTTCATGAAGGCATGCTTTTCGATGTAGAAGATATTACTAATGCTTTCGTAATAATAGATGACTTAATGAATGAAGTAGGAGATGACAAAAGAACTTTCAAACTTGTTCACGAAAGGAAGCCATCATAGAGATATTTCCGTAATATTTATTTTACAAAATATTTTTTGCAATGAAAAACAAATTATAGGAATATTTTTAAATACTTCCTACCTAAGTTGTTTTAAAAATGTTAGAGACAAGCATAGATCTCTTGTCTAGCAAGACAAATGTATCCATCTCAATATCGAAATTTATGATTGGAAAACTATACGAAATACAAATGCTGCAAATTTGACTATCCACTTTGTGAGAGATAGAAATGTATGCAAAACCTTTGTCATGGATAGAATATTAAGTGTGGTTTGTGTTCTTCAACATTTGTTTTTAATTTTTAGTCTGTTTCCCTTCTTGTTCCTTACACTTAAATATATTAATATGAGTAAAGTAATTAAAAAAGTTGAAAAAATATTGAAAAAAAAAAGTTGAAAAGTATTGAAAAAGATGAAAAATATTGAAATATTTAGAATATTGTTGGTGGACTTGAGTATTTAAGTTAAGAGCACACAATATAGAGTGATAAAATTTCTTTTTTTCATATTAATCTTAAAATAATAATAACTTTATAAATTTAAATATATGGTAAACTTATAAAAATTCAAAGCAAAATCTTATTCATCTTATAATAATAATAATACAAACACAAAAATATGAGAACAAAAAATATTGTATTTATTCACCTTCTAAAATTTATTCTTACATTATATCATTTCTTAAAATATTGATACAATCTGAAATCTTTCTGTTTGCTACGAACAAATTCATATAAAGTATAATTCATTGAAAAGCCTTTACTGATTTTCAACAAGAAAAATATAAAATAATGACCACATAGAAATAAGGAATATCCCTTGGTTAATCCATTTCTCAATAAATAAAGTCCTTCAGATCTCAACAATTTTCCTTTTATAAAACAATGTGCTAACAGAAAACTTAATTTAATCTTATATTTTTTAAAATGTATTATATGAGAAGCATTGAAATAAGTAACATCATTCAATATGAATAATAAATACATTCGACAGGTATATGCATAAAATGAAGAGGAAACATTTACATTCTTAAACAAGAAAGAATAAGATATATACAGAAATCAATATTTATAAAAAAGAAACTATTTAATTAAATTCTCATTTATATAAAATATTAGTTTTCATTTATATGGCAGTCACCGAAAGCTAAAGTTGTAATACCATCTTCAAGAATATAGCTTATCGAAGGGGCAAAGTGAATTTTTTTTTTACTTTTACAGAATGTATTTGATGTATAGAACTGTTAATGGGTTTAAACTCTTCACGACTTCTATACTTATTTATGAGGCAATTTTTATAGTCTTCATGAGAAATTTTACTTTTAAAATAGATATATGTATCTCTTTTGCTGTATTTTTTTCTAAAGTTAATGTTTTTATGCTGTACATTTTTGCATTGAGACCTACGAACTCAGTTGCTACCATACCATTTAACTCATCTGTCATTTTTCCGAGAACATTATTAGTTAAAGGATTATAAAGAAAATGATTTGGAAGCAAATATATGGGTCATTTCAATAAAAAGAAGTGAGTTTTCTTTGAATAGATACAAGGTCGTTATTAATTATTTTATAAGCATGAAAATGCTGGAGATGCTATGAATTTCTTAGCTCTTTTCTCTCTATTCACTAGATAAATCTTAACTTTTTGCGTAAATTTTTCATTGTTTTACCAAACACGGCATTGTTTAAAAGTTTAAAGAGATCTTTTCAAAATTGTTGTTTGCTCGTTTTCGATGTTCAGTATTAAAATCTATATAATTTTTAACCGAGGACTTTGTTTGAATTTTACAAATTGGTGTATTTTTTTTTAATTTTTAAACCTAATTGTACATATAATTTCAAATTTCTATAATGAACATATTTAGTTTTATTTCTGAAGTTAGGAGCCAATTTTTCCACAGACTTCGATTCTAAAATACTGAATTCTTTAGCAATATTTTTAGTATAGGAGGAACATTCAGAGACACTTTAACTTTTTCTGGAGCTAATGGATAGCAGTTATGCAAATCGTGCAATTAATCTGGATATTCTAACTTAAAATATACAACTTAGATCCGAATCGTCTGGTACATCCATGAAGTTAACGTATTCATCAGTCCAGGAAAAGTCGTGTGTAGACAAATTTTGCGACATTGCTCAACCATATAGATTGTTTGCATCTAAATATATAATGTAAATACTAGGTAGGCTTGAATCATAGGTTGATAAATAGACATTGTTAGCCTTAGCGTAGCGATGACCAATCATCTCAACACCTCCGCGAATTCCTTTTTCGATGAATAAAGGCATGTCTATATCCGTTAAAAGCTCCAATCGTACTTTTGTCATTTTATGCTTGCCATACCAAACCAGGAACCATATATGTATTACATGGATCAATTTTGTAGTAATTCTGGCACAGAGTTCTAAAGTTTTCAAATATATCTGAAAATAATACGTCTACGGTTACACACAAATCACGATAATCTCCCAATGTGCGCATTTGAAACATGTTTCATCTATGGTGAGCATATTCGTAGTCTTCTCTGGATACATTTTTATTTGTTAGACTGTTGAAAAAAAGCTGATTGAGGAGGGAGCTGCGTTTCATAAAATTTAGAAAAGGAATCAAAATATTCATATGGATAGCAACCCTTTCTAGTTATAAGTTATGCATTACTTGCAAAATACCTATCCCAAAGATGAAATTTACAAGGCTTTAAAGTTGGGCAAGTTTCTCTAGAGAAGTATTTAAAAATTGAAAAGAGTCAATGAAACGTAATGACCTCAGAGTAAAAAAAAAAAAAATTTCACTATGTCGGGAATGCATTGAAAAAGAAATCGAAACTTTTAGTTGATTTTTTAAAATCAAAATTCAATTTAATTATGTCAAATGATCCAAATGAAGCACGAGGAAGTACGGAATAACGCTTGAAGGAGTTTTTTTTTGTAAAAATTTAAATAACATTTTGAATCTAAAGGACTTATAACCTATTTCAGCTACCATAAACCTATTGTTTTCTTCTTAGAATACAATTAATTCCCAAATATGATTGTATATTTCGCACAAAAACATTCCTTTATGAGTACAGACATATGAACAAATAATTTTATAGGGCGATACTAACATCTCCTGGTTTTTTATTCACTTAACTGACCTCAGAAATAACATTACAAAATTTGAAGTTATCACTTCTAACGTGTGGTCATAAGCACACACACGATCTTTTTTAATCGAAGTTTTCTGTTTTTACCCTCGATTATCGAATTTCAAGGATAAATACATTTTTACCAATCAAATTTAATTATTTACATTGAATTGTTAAGATATTATAGTGGGAATGCATTTTAAACATAGCAAAATGTATTAAAAATAAAAACTTTCAGAGAAATATTTAAAAATTAATAGTAAGTAATAGTATAATAAAGAGTATGGTCAAATCTCAGGGATTTGTATTTTAGAGTTAAATAAATTAATTACCATAAAATTAATTAGCTTCATTAATGTAAGTAAAGATAAATACTAGAAGAGTAAAGTATATAAAACAGATACAAGTATATAAAAGAAAAATAAATACAAGTAAATTAATACTAACCTGTATTACAAAGGCATAAATGTCGTTTACCATTGGATTTAGTCTCACTTGTTACAAAACTTAAAGATTTTAGGCATTTTTCTAAATTTTTCGATATTTCGAATTCTTTTACGACGTTTTCAAATGGTACGATGTTTATATATTTAAGAAAATTGTTTCGGATAACTTTTTAAAAGTTCCATCTAAGAAAATGGTCTTTCTATTTTCCAAAAGTTACAGAGACTCTTCTCCAAATACTAAAAATCCTGTTATCTTGATCATTTCGAAAGTCTAAACCAGTGGCCTTTTTTCAAACTATATTCCATGGAACCCTGAGGTTCCATGAGGCGTACCCAAGAGTTCCACGAGTCACAATAAAAAAAAAAATCCAAAAGAAACTTATAAATGTATATCAAAAATGGATCCACGTTCTGTATGAAGTTTCTATACCCACAAGAATTTAAAGCTTAACCCTGTCTTTAAGAAATTAAAAGTTTTTTTTAATACACAACAATTTTATTTTGCAATACTTTTTAAACATTTATTATAATTTAATAAAGAATATAAAACGCTAAAAGAAATCTTTATATGTATTACCTACTGCAATTTTAATATTTTATTGTTTGCTATACGGGTTTTTTAATCGTTAGTACAATGTCTTGCAAAACTAAATGCACATTTTTATATTTGTTAGAAAAACACCTACAATAAAAGAGAATGAATAAATTATTGATATATCAACAGATTCGATGTAAAAAATCTAAATTAAAGCAAGAACATCTCCTTAATTTTATGTTGCAAATTCATGTAAACTACACAATATTTCTCACACAGTTATAAACATTTTGATGTCAATTGGGTAGTGGATGGACAATACTCGAAAAAAAAAACAGAAAAACTTCGGTTAAAAAGATCGTGTGTGTGCTTATGACCACACGTTAGAAGTGATAACTTCAAATTTTGTAATGTTATTTCTGAGGTCAGTTAAGTGAATAAAAAACCAGGAGATGTTAGTATCGCCCTATAAAATTATTTGTTCATATGTCTGTACTCATAAAGGAATGTTTTTGTGCGAAATATACAATCATATTTGGGAATTAATTGTATTCTAAGAAGAAAACAATAGGTTTATGGTAGCTGAAATAGGTTATAAGTCCTTTAGATTCAAAATGTTATTTAAATTTTTACAAAAAAAAAAACTCCTTCAAGCGTTATTCCGTACTTCCTCGTGCTTCATTTGGATCATTTGACATAATTAAATTGAATTTTGATTTTAAAAAATCAACTAAAAGTTTCGATTTCTTTTTTTCAATGCATTCCCGACATAGTGAAATTTTTTTTTTACTCTGAGGTCATTACGTTTCATTGACTCTTTTCAATTTTTAAATACTTCTCTAGAGAAACTTGCCCAACTTTAAAGCCTTGTAAATTTCATCTTTGGGATAGGTATTTTGCAAGTAATGCATAACTTATAACTAGAAAGGGTTGCTATCCATATGAATATTTTGATTCCTTTTCTAAATTTTATGAAACGCAGCTCCCTCCTCAATCAGCTTTTTTCAACAGTCTAACAAATAAAAATGTATCCAGAGAAGACTACGAATATGCTCACCATAGATGAAACATGTTTCAAATGCGCACATTGGGAGATTATCGTGATTTGTGTGTAACCGTAGACGTATTATTTTCAGATATATTTGAAAACTTTAGAACTCTGTGCCAGAATTACTACAAAATTGATCCATGTAATACATATATGGTTCCTGGTTTGGTATGGCAAGCATAAAATGACAAAAGTACGATTGGAGCTTTTAACGGATATAGACATGCCTTTATTCATCGAAAAAGGAATTCGCGGAGGTGTTGAGATGATTGGTCATCGCTACGCTAAGGCTAACAATGTGTATTTATCAACCTATGATTCAAGCCTACCTAGTATTTACATTATATATTTAGATGCAAACAATCTATATGGTTGAGCAATGTCGCAAAATTTGTCTACACACGACTTTTCCTGGACTGATGAATACGTTAACTTCATGGATGTACCAGACGATTCGGATATAAGTTGTATATTTTAAGTTAGAATATCCAGATTAATTGCACGATTTGCATAACTGCTATCCATTAGCTCCAGAAAAAGTTAAAGTGTCTCTGAATGTTCCTCCTATACTAAAAATATTGCTAAAGAATTCAGTATTTTAGAATCGAAGTCTGTGGAAAAATTGGCTCCTAACTTCAGAAATAAAACTAAATATGTTCATTATAGAAATTTGAAATTATATGTACAATTAGGTTTAAAAATTAAAAAAAAAAATACACCAATTTGTAAAATTCAAACAAAGTCCTCGGTTAAAAATTATATAGATTTTAATACTGAACATCGAAAACGAGCAAACAACAATTTTGAAAAAGATCTCTTTAAACTTTTAAACAATGCCGTGTTTGGTAAAACAATGAAAAATTTACGCAAAAGTTAAGATTTATCTAGTGAATAGAGAGAAAAGAGCTAAGAAATTCATAGCATCTCCAGCATTTCATGCTTATAAAATAATTAATAACGACCTTGTATCTATTCAAAGAAAACTCACTTCTTTTTATTGAAATGACCCATATATTTGCTTCCAAATCATTTTCTTTATAATCCTTTAACTAATAATGTTCTCGGAAAAATGACAGATGAGTTAAATGGTATGGTAGCAACTGAGTTCGTAGGTCTCAATGCAAAAATGTACAGCATAAAAACATTAACTTTAGAAAAATACAGCAAAAGAGATACATATATCTATTTTAAAAGTAAAATTTCTCATGAAGACTATAAAAATTGCCTCATAAATAAGTATAGAAGTCGTGAAGAGTTTAAACCCATTAACAGTTCTATACATCAAATACATTCTGTAAAAAGTAAAAAAAATTCACTTTGCCCCTTCGATAAGCTATATTTTTGAAGATGGTATTACAACTTTAGCTTTCGGTGACTGCCATATAAATGAAAACTAATATTTTATATAAATGAGAATTTAATTAAATAGTTTCTTTTTTATAAATATTGATTTCTGTATATATCTTATTCTTTCTTGTTTAAGAATGTAAATGTTTCCTCTTCATTTTATGCATATACCTGTCGAATGTATTTATTATTCATATTGAATGATGTTACTTATTTCAATGCTTCTCATATAATACATTTTAAAAAATATAAGATTAAATTAAGTTTTCTGTTAAAACACATTGTTTTATAAAAGGAAAATTGTTGAGATCTGAAGGACTTTATTTATTGAGAAATGGATTAACCAAGGGATATTCCTTATTTCTATGTGGTCATTATTTTATATTTTTCTTGTTGAAAATCAGTAAAGGCTTTTCAATGAATTATACTTTATATGAATTTGTTCGTAGCAAACAGAAAGATTTCAGATTGTATCAATATTTTAAGAAATGATATAATGTAAGAATAAATTTTAGAAGGTGAATAAATACAATATTTTTTGTTCTCATATTTTGTGTTTGTATTATTATTATTATAAGATGAATAAGATTTTGCTTTTTGAATTTTTTATAAGTTTACCATATATTTAAATTTATAAAGTTATTATTATTTTAAGATTAATATGAAAAAAAAAGAAATTTTATCACTCTATATTGTGTGCTCTTAACTTAAATACTCAAGTCCACCAACAATATTCTAAATATTTCAATATTTTTCATCTTTTTTCAATACTTTTCAACTTTTTTTTCAATATTTTTTCAACTTTTTTAATTACTTTACTCATATTAATATATTTAAGTGTAAGGAACAAGAAGGGAAACAGACTAAAAATTAAAAACAAATGTTGAAGAACACAAACCACACTTAATATTCTATCCATGACAAAGGTTTTGCATACATTTCTATCTCTCACAAAGTGGATAGTCAAATTTGCAGCATTTGTATTTCGTATAGTTTTCCAATCATAAATTTCGATATTGAGATGGATACATTTGTCTTGCTAGACAAGAGATCTATTGCTTGTCTCTAACATTTTTAAAACAACTTAGGTAGGAAGTATTTAAAAAAATATTCCTATAATTTGTTTTTCATTGCAAAAAATATTTTGTAAAATAAATATTACGGAAATATCTCTATGATGGCTTCCTTTCGTGAACAAGTTTGAAAGTTCTTTTGTCATCTCCTACTTCATTCATTAAGTCATCTATTATTACGAAAGCATTAGTAATATCTTCTACATCGAAAAGCATGCCTTCATGAAATTCTATGTCAGACATCTTATCAAACAATTTTGGATAAATTCCATAACGCCAAATAATTTTGGGAGGAAAAGAATTAATTAATTTTATTTCTAAGATTCGTCTAACAAAGAAAGTTTTACCAGAATTACAAGGTCCGCATATATTATCATAGGAAAGGATGTTTCATGTAAGGAAACTACTTTGTAAACGAAAACATATGCAGAACTTTTACTTTATATAAGCATAGTATTTTTAAGTTATCTCAGAATTATAAAAAAATACATGCAAAATCAATGAAAAATATATTTTAGTTATGCACAAAGTATCAAATTTGAAATGTAATAAACAATAATTCAACACGTATATCATAATTTTCAGAAATAGACTTTATCAGAATTATATACAAATATTTATATGTACAGAAAAGTTTGACCCTTTATCCTAATTAAAATTTGCTTCCAATGACGTACTTAAAAACAAATCAGAATTCTACCCATTTAGTTAAAACTATATAAGAATATAAATTGTTATCTCTAAAAACATGCATTTCTAGTACCCATTTACAGAGCCCCGAAACCATTATCAGAGCGGAGGGGGTACCATCCTCCCGGTTCAGACCCGGGGAATTTCCACTCCTTCGTTTGCCTAATTTTCAATCCTCTGTTTCAGAAATCACAAGCACAAAGCATCAAATTTGAAATATAACAAATAATCATTCAACACGTATATCATGATTTTCAGAAATAGATTTATACGGAATTATATAAAAATAATCATATGTACAGAAAAATTTGACTCTTTATCCCAGTTAAAATTTGCTTCCAATGACGTAATTAAAAAATCATAATCATTTAATTAAAACTATATCAGAATATAACTCGTTATCGCTAAAAAGCGTGCATTTTTATCAGTACAGATCCCCGAAACCCTTATCAATCACAAACCATCTTCCCGGTTCAGATCCGGGGACTTCCATCCTCTTTGTTTGCATGCGCCTCAACCTCCTGGCGCCACCGGCTCCACTGTTTCAGAACCGGTATATTTTAACTACTGCTTCGCCTGCAAAATTAAATTCATGAGATTATAAACATAAGTTTTCTTCAAGTCTGTATGCCTTCATAGGATATTGGTTAGCGTAACTGAAAAACTATTGACCTGTGGAGACATTTTGATCTGAGGCCGTGAGTTTGAATCTGGATTTTTTTTTATTTGTGAGCGTTATTTACTTCCATCATTTTAAAATCTATAATTAGTGTATATTTTAATCAATAGGTGGCGGCATGAGCATGTTTAACATTCCCATACTTCCATTTTTTGTGCGCATTTTTTAAAAACAACTCAACTTAGCTGTAGAAAAAAAAACAATTCAACTCGCCCCCTCAGCTCGAAAATCAAAGCCAATGCAGGAGAAAAAGAACTCAACTCGTCAGTAGGAACGAAACAACTCAACTCGGCAGCAGGAACGAAACAACTCCACTCGGCAACATGAGCGAAACAGTAGGAACGAAACAACTCAACAAACAACGAAACAGTAGGAACGAAACAACTCAACTCACCAGTAGGAACGAAACAACTCAACTCGTCAGTAGGAACGAAACAACTCAACTCTGCACTGCCGTCGACCGCCTACAACCGCCTACAACCGCCTGCAACCGCCTACAACCGCCTGCAACCGCCTACAACCGCCTGCAACCGCCTGCACCGCCTGCACCGCCTTTACAGCAGAATCGGCTTTTTCTACCTACTCGCGTTCTACATCATTATCATTTTGAATAAAAATTTTGCCAATTTACCGGAAAGTTGAAGGCCTTCCCGAAGTAATTTTTCGTCCAGTGGAGTAACATCTTCTTCCGGTTCGCTATCTACTGTTTCCAAATCTTTAGTAATATCTACCATACTTTCCAAAATATCATCATCATTTAGGGCTTCGTCCACAAGCAATTCTTCTATATCATGCTCGCCAAAATCATCAAAACCTTCCCCCACCTATTTCCTTAGCAATTGAAATAATTTCTGATGTTACTATTGCTCTATTTGATCGTTTCCTTTGATACGCATTCAGGCCAAGCAGCTTTCCAACATGCATTTAAAGTTTGTGATTTTATTTCGGCAATTGCTAATGCAACATGATTTACACAGTTCAAGATATTAAATTGTTTCCAAGCTTCAGTAACTGTTATTGTTTCGATTCCAGTTGATCGAAAATGAATTGGAAAGTGAATTTTACATAATATTTTTTAAATGTTGAAATAATTCCCTGATCTAATGGTTGAATTAGGCTCGTTGTGTTTGGAGGGAAAGCTACCTTTTTATATTTGATGTTCTAAGATTGGATGACCTGGCGCATTGTCAAGAATTAATAAGATCTTAAATTCGAGACCCATCTCATTCATATAATTTTCAACTTCGGGTACGAAGCATTTATTGAACCATTCAGTGAAAATAGCCGTTGTTACCCAGGCCTTCTTGTTAGCCATCCAATGTACGGGCAGTGTATTTAAGTCTTTTCCTTTTAATACACGTGGTTTTAAAGATCGATTTACAAGCAGCGGTTTTAACATTCGATCGCCAGATGCATTGCTGCACAGCAATAAAGTAACTCGATCTTTAGCAGCTTTAAAACCACTGGCAGTTTTTTTCGGACTTTGCAATGTAAGTACGGGTTGGCATTTTTTTCCAAAACAATCCTGTTTCATCAGCATTGAAGACTTGATGAGCGCAATATTCTCCATTTTTAATAATTTTAGCTAACTTTTCAGGATATTTTCTAGCAGCTTCTTCATCTGCAGAAGCCACCTCACCTTTTTTATTTTTAGATTATGAAAAGAATGTCTTTTTATAAAACCAGTTAACCACCCTGTGCTGGCAGAGAATTGTGGATTACTTTCACGTGAAGATGTAGATGGCTCTGATTCTTTTAACTCCTTGTAAAATTTAAGGGCTTTCATCTTGATTAAATGTCCATCTAACGGAATTCTTTTTGAGTTAAATCTTCAATCCAAATTACGAGAGCCTTTTCAGTTTTTTCTATTAAAGTGTCTCTTGAATATGATGAAATTTTAGAACTCAAATTTGTACCAGATCTGACTGATTTTCTTATTGCCGCTTCATTTTTTTTTATTGCTCTTATAGTAGATTCGCCTAAATGAAAACGTTTACCTACTGCTGTTGATCTTTCTCCTTTCGCCAAGCAATCGAGAATTTTAATTTTGGTTTCTAGCGAAATTGCACTTCTTTTTTGTTTTTTAATATTGTCACACATTTTCTTTAAGAGGACTAAAAAATTATAGAGAAAACTTCATGTACAATTACGCACTAAAAAAAAAAAAAAAAAAAAACTTACAATTCACTTGAGTAAATTTATCTTCCGGTTTTCGGTAGTAACCTTTTTTCACAAAGTTTTGTTTTCTAATGTTTTCTAATATGCAAGCTTTTTTAATTAGTTTCATAAAAAAACAAAATGCAATGCAAAATGCAGCATAAAAACACGCAATTTTAGTGGGATATTTTTGTTTTTGTCTTTTTTGTTTTTAAGAACAAATCAAGAGAAAACATGTCAATAAAAGAAAAAAGTTCAAGGTATAAATTTGCATATAAAGGAGAAATTCTTTCGTTGTATTGATTGCGTAATAGTAGAGTTGTAGTTGTTATTCTTATTCGTTTTCAGAAAAAGTGAATCAACAAAAAGAATTAAATATGAATAAAATTTTTTTTTTCTTGCCATAAAAAAACCGCATAACTCTAAAATCGCATAAAAAAAAACCGCATAAAAAGAGAACCAAGTGTATATCGTTGGTATCCCGAGAGCACTTCACCCTGATGTATTAGACTTAGAAATTGAGCTTTATTTCTTTTTCAATCAAAAGTAGAGTTCCCTTGGGCACACTTCTAGGCTATTTCGGAATACATCAGGACAATATCATGAGCTTCGATGTAAGTTGATGGGAGGAAAAGTACTGAGTGTTTTTTCAGGGAATTGACTCAAGATATTAAAAGTTATCTTTCAATCGATAATCTAATGTTTTATTTCTCATCTCAAGGAATATTGTATTTGCTTATTGCAATAAATAAAAGTCTACAATAATAATAACAAATATAAAATTATCTAAGAATTTCCGTTGATACATTTGGGATGTATTTGCCTGTATTTTTTTTTTTTTATTTATAAATTTATGATCAGTGTTCTGGCAGTAAAGTAATGCTTTGGTTAAAATAATAGTTTGTGAATGGGTTTAGAACGAAATGGGAACATTAATATTTAATGCAAGAAGATAATCATGTTATTATTTTTAGGTGGGGGGATACTCAGCGTAATATTCTGGTTTTGAAATTCGTTGTAAAAAAAACTTTTAAGATCAATTTTCTTAAAGAAATTCATAACATTTTCATGGTATTGAATTCGTAAAAAAGAAATTATTTATCATTTCTGAAAAATATCACTTCACATGACAGAGATATTTATATAATATTGCAGTGCATTTAACCCAGTCCCTCTCAATCTTTTAACATTTGCGACCCGGTTTTCATCGCCCCCATACAATAATGTATTGAATTCAATAATGTACTTTGACGCTAAAACTACACAATACGACTTTAATTATAAACCATTCAAATTATCAAGATAAGTATAAAGTTTTGAATACAACAAGCCCATTGGAGTCACTAGTAATTATTAAACTTGTTCTTAATTTAGTATTGATAAATTAATTATCAAGTACATTGAGCAGCACTGATATATTTATAAGTATATTTTATTACTGTAAATGTGTATTTTATTTTTTAATATGTCAGAATGTATTTTGTTTTGATTCTCTCTCTCCTTTCAGCAAATTAACAAGTTTTTTGAATATTCCTTTATTTTCAACTTTTCGATATGCTCGTGCCTCCCCCTCCCACATAGGGTTATCATGGCCCCCAAGGGAGGAGCACCCCAAATTTTGAGAAATACTGATTTAACCTAATGCCCTACTTGTATTTTTGCACAGGGAGATGGACTTATGGCATTTGTTTTATGTGATAGTTTTTACGTTACCTGTTAGTTTGAAGTAAGTGTATGAACCCCCTTCTGAGTTTTCTTGCGATACAGTCGGACCCCGATTTAACAAATTCATAGGGACCGAACATTTTGTTCGTTAAATCAGGGTTATTCGTCATGGGGCCTCAGGGGTGTTAAATTTCTGTAGAGGGTTGAAAATATAAACAATTTTAAAACAGGTATAATTCTTTTAAATTTAAATTCATTAACTAGAATTTTTTAAATATTATTTAAAAAGGATTATGGCTTCAAAAAAGTACAAAATATTTGAAATATAATCATAATTTTAAAAATTATAAGCATATGAAAATAAGTAAGAAATATTAAGAAATTTTTTCGTTGAGCGCACGCTATTTTCTAAAATAGTAGCCCCTCTGATGTATATAGAATTGTAAAATGTATTATACTCTTTAAACCCTACATCATTTAAGAATAATATATCTTTTGTATTTCAAAATATTTGAAAAATATTGAAATTTTTTTTAAAAAAATTTAAAAATGTAATTTTTTTTATTTTTTAAAAAATATAATTTATTATTCTATTTATATAAAGATACTACAGTGTAATAAGGATACATTTAACTTTATAAATCAACTTATAGCTAGTACTTAAAGATACTATTTTAGTCAATAGCATGCGCAACGTAGAACTTAATTATTATTTCTTATAGAAATAATTCTTATTTTCGTATGCTTATAATTTTTAAAATTATAATTATATTTTAAACATTTTACACTTTTCTGCAGCCCCATTCCTTTATAAATAATGTGGAAAAGATTCGAGTTATTTAATTTAAATTTAAAAGAATTATACTTGTTTGGAAATTGTTTATATTTTCAGCCCTCTGGAGAAATTTAACACCCCTGAGACCTCTTATATCACGTCCGAACAAAATACAAAATTTTCGCTCCTACCTTTTGGAAATTTTATAATATACAACTACACAAAAATATGCATAGGAGAAATAACACCTTTTTTATTCAACAGTTAAAAATACCATTAGTGAATTTTTATGTATCATTTAATTGGAAATTTTAAAATGCTGACTAACAGATGTTTGAAATCCTTTCTGATTTCCGACTCGAAGGAATTCTTTTTTCGACTTTGTGCATAGAAGAAAATACTGCGTTATTTACATTCAGCTGCATAAGGTACGTTTTTCACAGTTTCCGAACAATGCAAAACATTAGAAAACGTAAATTTTTTTTATAAGAATTTCGTTACTAATTTCTATATTAGAATCGCTATGCATTGGATGTGACAAATCGGCAAGTTCCTGAACTTCAGTTTCAGAGATAGGCAATCCTTCATCAAATGTAACATAATCGTTAAAATCTTAAAATATCCCTTGCGTCGTAGTGTGGGATGAGATACGAAAGGAATTTCCTGTCCAATTCTAAATTCACGCTATAGGTTGCACTGATGACTCATCTGCATTTGTAAAGTCTAATAAAGCTTTACATCCTTTCCCTTCGAAATTGTCTACTTACAAGTAAAAACAATTTTTGTTCTGGACAAAAAGGATATGTCATTTGGAAAAAAAAATCCAATTCTTTCTAACGCAAACTAATGCAATTTTTTTTTCAGTTGTTGAAATAATTCATTATATTGCGGTTTATTATTCATTAAATACAGGGGTTTGGCTTCATTCTTATCGGGAAAAGAGAAAAAAATCCGTTAAATACGGGTTCCTTATATTGGGGTCCGACTGTTTTTCCCTAACAAATTTGTGCAATATATTATATCTTTTTCAATTGTTTTTGATGTATTTGATTTTTGTTAACGTTTTTATTTATATCCATTCATGAAACGGTGTTTTTCTTTTTTCGAGACTTGCAGTCACGAACTAGGGGAGAAATGCGGACAGTATTGAAATAAATCAACCAATAAATCTTTGTCCATTTTTCGTATGTTTCTTTTTATTTATCATTTTCCAATTTATGCAATTTCGATATTTCTGTAATTAGATCTAATATTTCTGATGAGGAGGTGCGTCTATGTTTTGGATCTGAAAATCCATAATTTTCGCGCCGTTTGCCATTTTACCAATAAATCTTCTACTACAGGAATCTCGACGGCTGAAAAAAATTTTGTAAGCCTTTTCTTCACATAGTAATTTAATGCGCATACTTTTTTTTTCAAAACAAAATTTTTAAAGGTATATTTCAAGAATTTTTTTTTTACAATTGTTCAAAAACTTCTAATGAAGTGGATATATATATATATCCACTTCATTAAGAAGTTTATATATATATATTCATTTTTCAAATCAAGGAAAAACAAATGTCATTCACATCACTTAACTTAATATGAATTTCAGATGAAAAGTTATAACTTGCAAGCTGATGTTATTAGTGATACTCAGATCACACTGAAGTAAAAAGAAAATTTTATAATAAATTATTTAGTAGAGGGATTTTTATATTTCACGATATTCGTACAATTAAAATGCTAAGGCTAATCCATTTTTTTTTATTCAATAAAAAGTTTTGAATTTTTTTCTGGCTGTTTTCAATATTTTTAGTTATTCTGTGCAAGGAATAATGATTTATGTGAATAGTAATTCTTTTTTAAATCATCAAAGTTAGATATGATTTTCCAATGTTTTTATAGTGTCCAACACGGAAAAAATTTAGAAAATAAAAGTATCTCTCGTAGTACTAATCCCATGCACAAAATTGTGAGAAACACTTCAAAGAATATTTAAAAATAAAATTGTTTAAAAATATTAAAGTTTATGAAAGAATTAAGAATTTTATAATATTGAAATATATTTTTAAGAAAATTTTAAATGTGAAGTAACTCTGGTTAAAAATGGTGATTTTCTTCTGAAATACATATTTCTTGAGTTTAAATAGGGTACATGTGAACATTTTTATATAAATATATAAATAAAACGAATTGTGTACAGGATGCTGTGTTTCCTTAAAAACTGTTCATATTTGATTAAGAATACGCTTTTTTTTTGTATTATGTGTGTGTGTTCTGTACCTTTTCAGTATTATTTGTTTTTATGATTTTTCTAAGAGCTATTGTAACTTATAACTTGATTTTACTTATAGCTACGTTTTCTCTAGAACCTCTGTTCCTAAGAACATTAAAAAATTACCTTAAAAGAAAGCAATATATAAAAAAATGAGCGTATTTTATTTATAATAGATTTGTTTAAATTAGAATTATTCAAGTATCTGAAATTTTTACTTAAGAAATCTTGTAGCTATTCAGATGAACTAATAAAGTTCCAAATTTGTTTTGAAATAAAGTATATGACATATTTATCTAATTTATATTTATTAATATTTTAATTTATTGGCTAATAAAAATATACTTTATTACTTTATCTACTAATCTGATGGTTCTAAATTATTCGAAGATTATGCTTATCTATTATCTCTATTGTAATGTCTAATTTATAAGTTATATGTTTACATAAGGCAAAGAGGAGAAAGTGGGCGGTACCACCCCTAGGGGGCGCTAGAACAGCTTACGAGGGCGGTGTAAAACGCAGTCGCATTAGAAAGAGGGACCATAATTAATGGGCGATCCTGGAGCACTCAGTCTTAGTTAATTACTAAAGACATAAAAAATAAGCTTGAAAATATTCTGCTACTCAGTTTTTCGAACAAACAAAACAAATATGACTGATTTCTTGCAATAAAATTTTTGATCATGTCATACCAAAGGATGCTTGCGCATGTGTGTCATGCAAAAATACCAACCTTAAAAGACAGCCCTATAAGAGTTGAAAGACCTTAATTCCCAGATTTATACATTAATGTAATATTAATAATATTTTCAGGAACAGTTCAATCATTTTACAATATTTTTATCGATGAAAAAAATAAAATATTATGCCTAGTACTTAAAACTGACGGAACTTAAGAACAGCGCTATATAAATACAGTCGAACCTCTATATAACGAACCTCTATATTGCGAACTTTTTCCTGGAACCTAGAATATTTCGCGATTTTCTTCGTAAAATAACCTCTCTATAGCGAAGTGCATTTTCTATATAACGAACTTTTTCTTTTGTGATTCAATTTTTGATCTTCCTTTTTTTTAAAGTATTTCTGAAAAATTTCAAGTTATTCTCTCTTTAACACATTTTATGGTGTCATAAATCTTGAGCTGGTTTTATTAGATCCTAATTCGCCGAGAGCAATAGAGTTCTGGACGTTTCATCCAAGAAGTGCAACCTTTAACCTCCATTACCCAGTTCACTAGAAACATCTTCGATATATCCTCTTTCACCCTCAGTGGAGTTGTCCCGTGTCCCCGTGTTCTAATTATAAAATAATCTATGTTTAATATTACTTGTATGCTTTAAATTATAAAATGCCCTTAAAATTCGTTAATTTAAGTATAAAATTATTTTCTTAATATTGAAAATACACATTCTCGACATTCTTCGATATTCTTTTTTCTTGTTTTCCTTGAAGTTTTTCTTTCTTTCTTTCTTTTTTGATGTGTAAGATATATAGAATAAACATATATTAATTTTTTAAAAAAGGTGTTAATAATTATTTTTTTAATAAATAGTGTTTACGAGAATAAAAAATTTGTTTTATGTGGTTTATATAGTATATTAAAAAATGAGCCTCTCTATATAATGAATTTTCCATAGAACGAACTTTCTCCCGGGATTTAGTGATTTCGTTATACAGAGGTCTGACTGTGTTTATAAAGGCGTTAAATACATAGATAATCTTTATACAAAGGGATGGGGATGTAGTCCCCACTTTTAGATTAAAGTATTGGCAAAAATTTTCCGACAAAATAGATACTGATGCAAACAAGTTTGGAAATCTTTAGTATGAAAATCATTGAATAATAAATCTCAATTTATAAGACATTTGTTGGTCATAAGAAAATTCTTCATATTTAAATTTTACAGATCAATTCTTTAATTGATAGGTATATGTATGCAATGCATACATTTTTTTTTCATTGATTACAAATTTTTTAAGAAAAATGATCATTTGCACAAAACTAATTTTTATTTATTTACAAATATATATTTTTTCTTTTTGTTAATAGTTTAAGTAGTTAAACATTTTTTGTTGTCTTGAAGTTTCTGTATTTTGGATAATTATTAAAATCATATTTAATCAATCCAACGCTCAATGGAAAATATTATTCTTGCATTTCATAATCTTATTAAAAATATAATCTTAGAGATGTTTATATTACGTGTTTAGGTAGTAAGAATTGGTGCTACTTTCTCTTGGGGAAATAACATCGCTATACTTAGTAAGAGATGCATGAATAAAATGTATTATACTAAATTTTCCAAACCTTAAAAGTGTATACTAAATGTTTCTTTTTAGAGGTGATTATTTAATTCTTTTTCAGGCTTAAAATGTGCCTTAAGACTACGCAGTACCCTATTTGAAGGCGGTAACAGTAAAAATAGTTTATATCATATTCAGATTATATTATTGAATTGATTCTGAAAATAAAAAGTCGGTTTAACAAGCCATTATTTCTCAATTTTAAAAAAATTAAACATTTTTGATGGGTTTTTTAAAAAACTTTTATAAAATACTAAATTTTTTTAATTTTTTAAAATTATTTTAAGGGATTTCTGTTTCTCCTAGATTTTTGGAAGAAGCCCAGTGGCTGAGTGGTAGTGCATCGTGCACTTCCACACTACAGGTCTGAGGTTCAAACCTCGGGCTGGGCAAGGTGGACTCAGCCTTTCATCCCTTCAGTGGGTCGATAAATGAGTAACGAGATTGCTTGGGAACTTAACACTGGGGGTTTCGCGTCAGACTGACCATCTGATCAGAACTTCTCCTCATGCACCTCAGAGCCCAAGGTCACGTATACCGATATGAGCACAGTAGGCCTTAACCTCATGGGCTGTTGCACCACTGAATTAAGTTTAGATTATTGGAAACAAAAGTTATTTTGGAATTTAAAATCTATTTCCTCATTGAACTTAAATAATTATTTTTATAGCTAAACCTGGAAAAAACAATAAAATTTTTTAAGTATTAACTTTGAGATTTAAAAAAAATTACTAAAGTTATCAGACCTAAGTCCATACTAACTTTTATAGAGCATGTGAGTATCTACAAAATATTTAAAGACTTTATCTTGAATAGAAATAAAAGAGCCTTAGGGATTATTTAAACACTAATATTTTCAAAATTAAAAGTCTGAGAAAAACACATTTAAAGTTTGTAAGGGCATAAAGCAGAAATTAATAATGCGTGTAAAATTCTAATTTTTAATATGTTCTTTTCCAACTTATGTTCAACCAACTTATCTTCAAAACATTTCTTTAAATTAAAAATATCCTTTTGGATAATAATGATGCTATTTATAACGACGACAGATTTTATCCAGCTTAACTTTTACCTAAAATTTTCACAAAAGCTTTTAACACAAAACATTTATACTCAAAATTATAATGATACAAACTTAAGCTAGAAATCACCAATTTTATAAATAATATCTAATTTTTTCTCAATTTTTAATCGAGGCAGTTTAGAGGCTTAAGTTTTTGTTGTGTTATACTGTATTGAAGTGTTCCAATATATTTTCTGCAATGTAGTTTGGTACATCATGGAAATATTTAGTTCTTTCAAGAATATTTGTATTCAGAACATTTGTATTCTGATTTCATTTGAAGACTGGATTTTAAATTTATCATTTTCAGTTGCAATCTATCTTTTTCAAATATTATTTTTCACAGCTTCAGAAGGATTTTAATAATGAAAACCGAAGTAAATAGTCATTTCATACTAAAAAAATGGATTGTGTTCAAAAGAGTTTTTCATTAATTCAATTTAAAAATGCAAAAATGCTTTAAAATGAAATCGAAACTAAAGCTTTTGACTCAGAAAACTTCAAGTATCTTAAAAACTAACCGTTTTTCATATATGAAATTTTGGGGCAAGCTTTAAAACTATATGGATCATAGAAAAATGCAAAAAAAAGAGAAAAATTCTGGATTTTTTTTATTTTTAGGGTATGACAATTTTTCGTTTAAGATTATGATTAAAACTTTCCTAACGTGCAATGGACTAAATTCCTGTGACGTCATAGTCACATGATAATGACAATCACGTGTTTCCAGCCAATTATTTTATAAATTCATGGGACTTCACAGTCATACGGAAAAAACAATTTATGCATTTCCAACTAATCAGTTGATGCGCTTCGTTGTTGCCACCTTTTGCTATTTGCCAAAACTTTCTTTTAAAAAGTACATATTTGTCAACAATAATAACGCCCATGTGTGTACAAAGTGCGCTTTATTTGAAAGTACAAGCATAAAATAAGATTTTTTTTTAATGTAAAACCCTTTCGAAGATTTTTTTCCCATAACCCTTAAACATCCTCACCCTATTATAAAATTTGAAATTTTACAAATAGAGCAACCAGTACAAGTAGTTTAATTTTTGTTTTGAATTCAATGGGGAACACGTGTTTGTATTTATCACGTGACCGTCATGAATTGAGCCCTTTAAAAGTAGCACCATTTATTAAAAATAATCGAAAAATTCTGTAAAATTTAATTTTTTGTATTTTTTCTAGTATTTATGAGTGAAATAAACGCCTTGACATTTTTCAAATTTTCTCCTAAACTGGAAACGTATTTATATGTACATGTTGCTTTCTTTTTTTTTTTTTTATGACTGAAATATTAAATTTATAATTTATAATTATTCCAGCAACTTTTAACATTGTAATTATGTAGCCAAGTAGTTATGGTTTCCTGAAAACTATCAAGATGTGATGTATTTTTTAAGTTCTTCAATGTCTCTCATTCCCCTAGAAATCAATTTTGAATAGCAATTTCTCCTCATTCTTAATGCAGTTGAATAAAGTTTACTTTTTTTAAATTTGTAAATTACAAGTATACAACTTTTAAAGGAAAATATATAATCTTATACATTATCTAATTTCCCATATATTCACGTAATTGTCGAACAAACAATTGAATTTAACAAGGCATTTGTTTGGGTTTAGGGGAAGGTAGCCGAGTAATGATAGTCTACTAGTTGCCGGCATTAATTTAATCAACTCCTCTCGTGCCTTTAAAGATTCTTAACGAGGGACTGATATTTAAAAATTTATCGAGGCTGAAAGTCCTCGTGTTACAACATTGTGAAATTTTGGAGAGAGAGCTGCCAGATCAGGTGACAATCCAGTCACTTGAAAATGGTTCAAATTTATGAGGACTGTCATCGATAATTCTCGCGTAGCTTTAAAATAGAATTTTAAAATTCAAAAATATATCATCCATAAGGATTTTAGGCTTGAAAATTTAATCATTATGAAATTAGTTAATAGAAATTTCAATTTTTATGTTAGAAAAAAATTATAACCGTACACTAAATTTATTATTTCTTACAATTCTAAAATTATAGACTGAAAATTGTTAATAGATACCAATGAGACAATGTATTTTCTATATTCTTTAGAAATGGATTTGGTGAGTATGCCATAAAGAACGCTGTTCAAATCAAACGGAGTCTTTCGTGTATTCTAGTATTTTTTATTTAATATGAATAAAAGAAAAAAGTTAAATTGATTGATTGCTTATAATTAATTGATTGTTAAAATAATGAATGAAAAATGGTTGTTTTTAATCCACGATTATTATGTTTTAGATCAGGGGTGTCCAACACGGGGCCCGCCAATACGTAAGATGCGGCCCACCTACTCGTTTTTAAAAAATTTTAAATATCAGGTTTTTAAAGTTTTTCATTTTGAAATTTATTTGAGGGGAAATGTATACATATATATAAATCTACAATGTATTTTCTTATTACCTGTTCTTGTTTTAAAAAAAATCCTTTTTGATTGTGTGTGTGATGCATATCCTTTACTATGGATGGTACATGATTCTTTGTGTGTGTGACTTTCATTCCTTCTTCTCCTTTTCCGTTGGAGAGCCCAAAAAGCAAGAGGCAGAGATGTTTTATAAAGTTTAAAAAAAATATTCTGGACAGTTAAGGTAAAGGGCAATGTATACTTAATCGTTTGCGAAAGACAGTACAATCAAATTTCAACAATGAGTAGCAAAAGATCAATTCAGAAGGAACATCGTAATTTTCAAGAAGATGGCAACTGTAATATTTTAAACATTATTTGATTATTCATTATTGTATTATATAAACATTATTATATATTATCTATGTCTGTATACATGAAAAATAATGAAAACAATAGTGATAATTCATTCTGTTTTAAATTTTCACTCAAATAAATGTTGTTTTTTTTGTTTCCAAATCTGATACAAAGGTACGTATTTTTATGTGCGGCCCGCGAAACTATGATGTTTTTCCGAAGTGGCTCGCAAGGTCTTTTGGGTTAGACACCCCTGTTTTAGATAAATCTTTTATTAGGAAATTTATGCGCTAGATATCTGTAAAATATGAAAATAGATGCAAAGCTAAAAAAGTGTATAATTTCAGCAGCGTTATGCCTGTTGTGGATGGTTTAAATAACACAATGCAAAGACACCAAATAATCTAAATAATAAACTTGTATTTTTTCAAACATTTGTCACATGCAATTCTTACAATACAAATAAATTCTTCATATACATTTTTCAGAAATTTTAACCATACTGTATCAGTCAGTGCCTTGGGTAATCTTCACCGCAATACAAGTTTCTCATGAGATACACAATAGAGTTGAAAATAATGATGGAATAAATAAACAGTTTCAATCACTTCACAAAAGCACAAAAGAAATATTTTCTTTATTGAATTATTTCCATTAGAATACTATGAGTTGAACAGCGCTGTAATGCTTAATCAATCAAATTTACATTAGTTTCTGTCATTGGAAAAGTCCAGTGTCTTTTAATATATACACAACTCCAGAAACAATTTTCGATACGATGCAGCTCTTGTCTTTTAAGTGATATCACTTGTTACCCGAAAAAAAGGGGTAACACCATCGTTGCTCATTATTCAGTATATCAATCCCCAATCTTTTTTTTGATATCAAGAAATGGTTTAATGAACATCAGATCGAAAGCGAAGATTTCAGTATTATGTGTGTGTATATAATCATTGATTCATTTATACAACCATTATTACATTGAACTATATAAATAATAAAATAGAATTTTTTTTTCAATTCACCTTAGAATAGTTTTTTTTACTCTTCAATATGATTTTATGACCTTGGTAGCCGTAAGGTCATGGTTAAGGGTTCGTGGATCAAGCGTTGTTGTAGTCGAGCCGATGTTAGTAAATTATCAATCAAACTGACCAAGTTTCAAACACGGATCGAAACCCAGTATTTCAGGAACCTTTATTCAGAGAATCTTTCATTAGCCATTCTTAAAATAGTTCATTTATGAAATACATAGAAATGGGGTAATCAGAATCATCATTTCAAACAAGAATGTAGCACCTATGAGAACTGTGTGCTTGTTACTTTGCTTACAAAACTATAATTTCCTTAACTGCGTAGTTGCTTTAAGAGAAAGATTAAAGGTACCAACAGAGTTAAAATACTTAAAACAAAGGGTCTTTTCAATGCAGACTTTACAAACTTTGATTTCGAATAAGCCTTTGAATTAAAAAGAATGGACTAAATATACTACATTCTTTTTTGATATTTACAGTATCGTATACTTTTTCGGCGTCCAAAACAAAAATAAAGTGCTTAAAAACATCTTCAGTACTAATCCGCTCAAAAATCATAACTCTACATTTCACCAAAAATCACAATTATTTTTGCATTATAGCAACCATCAGTACAAAATTGTTATAAAATTTAAATCTAAAGAATATTACTACAGTGTCACAGCACTAAAGCAAATAAAAAAATAACACTTACTAATTATTTATCATAACTTTGTAAGCAGAATACAATAAAATGGCTATGAATAGGAATATTATATAGAATCAAATACTTTAACGTGATTTCCATTCAGATATTTGTGCCCAGTCTTGAATTCTGTCTTTGAATTCATTTCTATCTAAAACTATATCTTGTTTTGAGATAAAAATGAATTCGCAAGCATATTTTATGTAAGTTATCAGTTCCTAAAGTTTGTCTAGAAGAAGAATTATGTTTGAGTATAGACAATTTTTCCCCTGCGAAATAATAAGTAGGCAAGAGAGACAAAAACGTTTATTCTTAGAGAATGTTTTTGTTTATTGAATAATGATCGAAATCTTACATGAAGAGTTATTTCAGTATACTTTGATCAGTTAGGTTCAATGTAATATCGATGCCATTTAAATAATATTGAAAAGATAGTCTCCTCGTACAAACAGCATAACAGTCGTTATATACGTGGATAAACGGGAATATATCATTATTTTCTTTTTCTTCTTGATTCTATGAAAGAAGCTATGATGTTAATTAATCCCTTCAGAAAAGCACACAACACGAAGACTGAAGCATTCTGAGGTTTCATATTGTTGTTTGGAGCCTGTTTATGCAATTTTTTGCTTTAAATCGCTTTTTTTTTATCCAAAGCATTAGCTTCAATTTACATAAACTATAAAACTACTTATTTGCCTTAACAATAGATTTTCAATGTCTTTTAGTGAAAAATGTAAGCTGGTGAAATGAGTTTAGATCGTGATGAATGAAAAGTATCCATTAATCGGTCGTAAAAAGCTACTACAAAATAGCTAAGTCGTAACAAATCATCTTGCAACTAAAGATAAGATTTAGTTGATGCGTTTAAGAGGTATGCATTAAAGAACTGAGAGTTCCTAAAATCATATTCTCTATAGGGGGTCCTTATTTTTCTTGGTATCAGTATTTAGATAAGAGATATAATATTTAAACACATTCAACTAAATCTAGTCCTAGTTGTTACAAGTATCACTTTTCAAATATTATAAGAATAGGCAATAAATGCTGCTTAATTTTACTGTAATGGCCAAAGCTACAATTAAATACTGTTGCTCTTTTTTTCTGTAAACTAGAAAGTCTTGATTTATAGTTAATTTCTTTTGAAATCTTCGGAATCCTTATCATTGTTCTCTTAACGCTTGGCATTTTTAGAGACAATCTTAGTCATTAAATCACTCTCTTTTTTTGTATTTTTTTTCTTTCCTTTTTTATTCCCCCTTTTTTTTACAGATCCTGAAATTTCATGATTTTGGATTCGGGGGATTCTGGGAAATCCCTGCGAGGCAAAGTAGGGAAGCCATTGTAACTGGGCAAGTCCCTCGGCGTACCTAAGCACTGGGAAGTCGGCTGCACTGAAGGCGGCGATACTGTTTGGTGGTGACCAGTGGCCATTGGATGAGGTTGGTATGGGTGCGCTAGGGACGTGTTGTAGTAATCATATGGAAATGGGTACGAGGAGTTTTGGAGGTAGCCATTGGAGTTGTAAGCTGGACCGTTGAATTGGTAAGTAGAAGAAACATCTAGTTTCTGCATGCAGCTTGTCGTGGTTGTACTAGGTATTATCATAGAATCTGGTGTCGTAGGACTATATTCTCCACTTCGAGGAAGCAAAGGGGTGAGAGTGGCAGCCGGACTTGAACCAGATTCTCCTGAAGAGGGACTGGCATGTGATTGAGACGTGGAAGGGCTACTACAAGGAGCCACCTGGGTAGAAGGACTTTTCGCTTGTTTCTTGGAAGCCCGAGTCTTGTTGGCATCATTTTGATTTTGCTGCCGGCACTTAGCTCGACGGTTTTTGAACCAAACCTGGAAAATCAATAGCATCCTGGTAAATGAATAATAGAAATGAAAATCATATTAATTTAAAGCCCACAGTTCATCCTGTGTAGTTTGCTTGGTTAAGTTACGATTTTTATTGCTTCTAAATGAAAAAGAAACTCAAAAACAAACGACTTGATACTTATTTGGTACACAGCAGAGGATAAGTTTGTTTACATGAACCAAAAAGTATTCGATTATATTTCTTACGTAATGCTTATGTAATTTTTAATAATATACCGTATTTACTCGAATCTAAACTGCCCTTTTTTTCCACTGTTAATGCTTCTGAAAATTGGGGGGGGGAGTGAATTGTTTGGAGATGGGGCAATGAGAATAATTACAAATTCATGTCTGTGTATAAAAGTTTGTAATACTGGTAAAATAACTAATTATTTACTTCTTATTAGTTCTCTTTTTAAATTTATTTTAATTTCGTGAAATGGATATTGATAAACTATTTTTCGTTTTTCACAAAAAGTTCAAAATTTGAAGTGTGGCTTAGATTCGAGTATATACGGTTGCATATACATTGCATATGAAATATAAATGAATAATTACTGATATTTAAACTATTTTTTCTTAAACATTGGGTAATATTTCTTTTTATAAAGTTAATAAAATGAAATTGATTTCTGAAGTTTTTTTAGAATTTCATTATACTTTTGTGAGGAGATATTTCTGAAATAGAGTTCAGAGAGCCTAAAATAATTAAACTAAAATAAATTCTTAATATGGGGGAATAGACATTGTATGGATAATTAATGCATGCTATTGAATAAAGTTTGTTTAGTACTTTGAATCTATTTCTAGAAACAGGCTTAAAATAATAAATGATGTCCCACACAAATTACTTTTATGGAGGGGACGATACATTTTGTGAAAAGATATAGATAAAAGCACACTGAGGCGTGATTTTTATGCTATTATGCTAAAAATTATGGGAATGGAGGAGGGACACTCATAATTTTAATAATCAAATGCAAAGTTTCATTTGGGATAATTTTTAAAGGTTTATGTTAATACAAATAATTCATAAAATTGTAACAGGACAACTCAATATTTTCAGCCGCCAAATATACGTAAGACAATGAGTATAAATTAGTTTTTAAAAGAATTATAAGACAGAAATTTAAATTTGCTCTTAGTTTGTAGATTAAAAGAAATTAAAACGAGTTACGTATATGTGTTTATTTCTTGACACATTAAAAATACAGGGCTAATATTCTAAGTAATTATATAGTTCATATTTAAGAAATTCTAAGCAAAAATTCATTTTTCAGGACATGCCAGCGCAGAAAAATTATAGTTATTCTTTTTGAACAAAAACATCTAACAAAAATTAAGCATCTATTTCAGTTGTCAGTTATAAGAATGATTTAGAAGTGCAAGAAAAGAAAATTCTCTAGTAAGTTGTCTCGAAAAGTCAAGAGGCAATGATTTGCTCTTTCTCGTGTTATTCACGGATTGAACCTTCTACAATTCGTTTTAACGGATCGTTGCTTAAGAATTTTCAGGAACTAAGATACTAAGAATCAGTTAAGGGAATGTTTTTAATTTGATAATAATTGCACAAGAGTGTTACGAAGAAATGTCACAAACAGTCTTACTTGAACTCTGGATTCTGGCAAGCGGATTTGGGAGGCGACTTCTTCCCTCATAAAAATATCAGGATAACGAGTCTTTTGAAAAAGATTTTCCAGTATGTCTAATTGGTGCCTGCTGAAAGTGGTCCTCTCCCTCCTCTGTTTACGACTCCCCTGCGCACTTCCTATAAGAGAAGCTAAAATTCATTAATATATCCTGATAAAAGAAAACCTTTATTTACGGATAGGTAAAAAAATTTTCAGTATTAAATAACATTTTAGTTTACAGTTATGCTTAATGATCAATATTATCCACATTTAAATACTTCTCGTTCATTTTTCAAAAATCCATTTGTATCACACTGTATTAAAAATGAATAAAATATGGCAAATCTTGGACATTTTACAACAATATCTACAACTATTTATTCTTGATATCCATTTCTTCCATGTCGTTAGGCAATGCTCGTAAAAAACAAACGTTGCCATTCTATTTTAATTATCTTTTGATATATGTTGATACCGAATGGGATTTTTTCAAATTAATTTTTTCCTAATTTATTTCTTCTTTCTTTCTTGTTAATTTATTTTTCAAATTAATTTAATGGCCAAACGATTTTTCTATTTAATTCTCTTCCCTTTTTTTTTTAAAAAAAAACAAATTTTTAGAATAACCTCAAATAATAAATGATGGTAATGATAATAAAATTATTTAAATGAAAATAAACATATATATATATATATATATATATATATATATATATATATGAATAAGGTAATAGAAATAATATCAATAATAAGGATAAGACAGGATAACACACGACTCTAACAAAAGATGTGTTAAAATTCATAATATACATCAAACATAGAGAACCATCACTAATGTACGTTTGTAGCAAGTATATTCGATAAAAATGTATTTTCTATTACACTTAAATTCATTTGGCGATGGTCAAAAATATTAAGCATGTGAAACTTAGATAAATATTTCACAAATCACATATACTCGTAGACATCAATACTATTCTTTTGTCTAACAATAATTTTACATATTATTTTATATCACAATGCCGTAGTACATCTTATACAATTCGGCTTATTCATAAATATTATGAATTTAATATTATATACTATCATTTATTTATAAACGTATTATTAAGTTTTATTATTTATTATATATACCTCACTTAATATAATAAAAAATTCTTAACCCAGTAAGCTCCAATCTGCTAGCAAAACCACGTTATTATTGCGCTCCATTAGGCTTCTATAAGTATTCCAGTGGGTATATATAAATTCATTGTACTTATAAATATCTGGGGATTCCATAAGGATTGGTTCGGTCCTATTTATTTTTAACAAAATCTAGATTCGAAGAGAAGTAACTAATAATATGGCATGATAGGAGAATTACTTAAACCATTGAATCTCGCGCAAATGCATCCCATCAATTTCTTCATTCATATTTCAACTTCGGAAATGTACAGCAGCTAATAATAAGTATAGATAAAGTCTATAAATGCATTCAATTGTATCTCTATATAAAATCTAACAGATCGTGTCAGATGTTGATGCCAAAATCTTATCTGGTACCGAACACAGATTAAGTCTAAGGGCCCTTCTTTAAAATGTGAGGTTAGGGCTGATACACGTTAAATCTGTCGGGTTTCAAAGTGCTTGGCGCGATGTGAAACTAGGAAGACAGCTCAGGTGACATCCTCATCATTTTACAGTGCTTTGAAAATTACATGAACAGTCATCAATAGCTTTTAGATTCCAAAGTGTGGTTTTAGTAATCAGTTAAACTATTTGGGAATATTTGAGATTTTTCCGAGTTTCATCAATGGAAATTCTACCGGAAAATGTAAGTGTGTAATAAATTAGATCTATTTCAACACTAATTTGATTATATTTGGTAGCTATACTAAACATATAACATAACGTTAACTCAACTTCGACTATAAGGACTAATAAAGGCGTGGGTGAATGTTCGAGTTTCAGAATTTACTTGCAAAATTCAACAAGTCAGTGCTGAGTCCCCACCTCGCGGTATTTGAAAAGGGCATCTAGTTACAAGTGATTACGTGAGCGGTGGGTACGTGTGATACGTTCCTAATTGTTCTACCTCAAAATAGGCGGAAAGTGTTGATTTCGCTCTCGTGAGCATGGACTCAAGGGGTCCGGAACTAGAAAATAAAAGCTTTCTCTATTATCTGCTGAGCGCATCTAATGCGTTTTCTCTTTTCGCCATTTGTTTGCGAATCTCGAATTTCCACGGACCCACTTGAAATGCGTTCTGCAGCATCGAGCATAATTACCTTTTGTGTCGCTGTTTCCGCCAGACGACGTTTTTCTCTTTATTTTTTTTTACGGAAATCCCTCGGAACCTCCCCCTCTCGAAGGCGTGCGTCCGTCGAAAGGGGACAGGACACCCTCCAGAGATTCGGAAAAAAAGGTTGAAGCAGATGAACTTTCTTGGGAGTTCATTTGCTCTGTTGGAAATGCCACTGTTGAACTGACTCGAAACCCGGTGAGCCCTGACAGCATCACGTAAGAGGGGGGGAGTGTGCGGGCTCTGTGGTAAGTCCACGGAAGAGCTGACAAATCCTGTGAGACAGCAACTTTGTCATTTTAATGTGGATTAATTCCTTTCGTTAATCCTTTGGTTTTCAACGGAATAACGACGGGGATGACAGTATCATCAAACTCAGAAAAATAGATAGGTTTATATTACATTTTTGTATTGTGCGCTCTTTCCAACCTTGTGAGTTCCACTTTTGTTTTTAGTGTTTCTTATAGCAAGATTCCTCCCCCCCTGTTCTGTTGAATCAGTGTTTTCCTTCAAGCCCAAGTTCCATTCCCGAAATCGGTTTATGCAAATATATAAGAACTGATGAGATCTTCTGGTTTCATGATATTTTCCTCTCAGAAGAATAGAAAAAAAGATTAAAAAATGAGTTTAAATTTCGAGCGAGTGAGCGTTATACTAACGTCGCACTTAAAGCAATACGAAGGCTATTGGCGACAGATCACGCAATTGTGAGCCTTGGTCAAGTGATGAGGACGACACCTGAGCTGACACCTCCCTCTCCTGATTACCATACCCTGCTAACGGGAGAACTTTGAGCTCGATAGATTTAACATGCATCAGCTTTCTCTACACGGTGGGTCTTCAGAGGCACCAGGTTCGAACCCACGATGGGTTGGCCTCGAGTTCGTGACCATAACCCCTTGGCTACTGTGGCTCTTTAGCCTTTTCGCTACGATATACTGATCAACGGAAAACATTTTAGAGACGGGTGTGTCACATATGCATCCACCCCAAATGTCACCGGGGTGATGCACCGGAGTGAATCGCGTTTCGTACTTGATCTACAGGACTGATCATCCCTGCTGAAAGTTGCATTGAAAGGGCTTACCAACCGATAAGGGGATTCTAGACTGGTGTATATATGACACACCCGTCGCGAAAGGGTTAAATTCCGAGCAAGTGAGCTTCATAATAAGCTGAAATTAAATAGAAAAACGTGTTTAGTTTGAGTTTAATTTAGTTATTATTTTAGCGTATCTATTTAGTCAGAGCTTTTCCCTCCATTTCTGTTTAATTTACAACTTATCCTCTCACACAGATACTTATGTTACCTCTCAAGCAGCGCGTTTTTATTACATGTCGTTGAAATAAAGGAACCATTTTATTCAAGTTCTTGGTTTTCATAGAGTTTGAGAATTAGAAATTTTATAGTTAATCCAAGAAACACACAGCTTAATTCTACAATTTTTCTTACTAATCTAGGTTTTTGCTATCAAATGAAGCTTCAAGTAATTCGAAATATATAATAATATGACTTCGATACTAGAAAAATTCAGATGACTTTGACAACATGATAAAGCTGTAACTATCGACAAGAAACCAATTTTTATATGGTTGAAGAAGAAACACGAATGAATTCATCAAATGAATGATTACACTAGAATTCATGAAAGTAAAATATGGAACAGAATCATTTTATTTTATTTTTTTAATGCTTATCAAAAACGTAAATCGAAGAACTAAATGGTTTTCCACTTAACGAATATATGCGAAAATTTTCAAGAAGCAAAGAAACTTTGTTTGAATATTATGCTAAATTGCTGTTGCCCATTATGATCTACAAAATATTAAGAACTGCGCGTTGGAATAAGAAAGAAATGAAAAAAATTTTATTGCAATAATTTTTTTGTTTGAATAATTAAAAAGAATTAATTCTGTTTAGAAATTATGGCACTGTTTATTGCCACACTTAGTAATACTTTAGAACCAGAAAAACTTATATTCATTAATTTTTAAGTCTTTAGCATCAAGATGGGATTTTCAATGGACTCATGATTAAGGCAATCACGTGTTTGCCGTTGATTAAATATTGACATACTAACTGTCCAACTTGTAAAGTTTAGACAGCATTTAAAATTTGATGATTGGGTAAAGAGTTCATGTGTTAAAATTCATCTAACAGTTTTCAAAATTTAAACAAAAAAAACTTACACTATACGAATACTTTTAAATTAAGTACATTTTGCTTAACTACGTGCATTAATATATCGTTGACAAATATTTACTTTCTAAAAGAAAGTTTCGGCAAAAAGCAAAAGTTGGCAACAGTGAAGCACATGAACTGATTGGCTGAAAACACGTGACTCAGTTATCATGTGACTATGACGTCACATGAATTTAGTACATTGATTAAACCCCATTCTTCTAACACGCCCCTGCTAATATAATTTCAATGGACGCATTCTTTGATGCATTTTAAGTACAATAATCACATAAAACGTATTTTAAAGTTTTATGAGTTAAAACATGTAAGAGTTTAAGAACTTAGTCATTTGATATTTTATGGGTGCATATTTAGCGATTATTAGATTTGTGAATAACCTCTGACACATATTTGAGTTATTAATCAAAATTAAAATTTAATTAGTAAAAAAGAAATTTGGCCATAGAGATATGTTTATATTTGCAATTATCAAAATGCATGGGAAAAATAATGTCTAAATAATTTACAGATTAGGAGGAGAATAGCAACTCGAGAGAGAGAGGTAGAGAGAGAGAACAACATCTTATTTAATATAAAAACTAACAGTGATAGTGATTGTAATATAAAAATATTAAAGCTCATTTCATTTAAGTTAACAGTGATAATAACTGTTTATTTGCATTTAAAAAAACAATCATATAATTGAAAGAATTTCATTATCCAATTTATAATGGCATAGTAAAAACGAAGAGCTCCACAATTTTTCTTTTTGTTCTTAGTTACATCTCATACATAAGTGAGAGCCCGCAACAAAATGAGAAAAGAAATTAAGGCCAGGACCATAGATTGTTTAAACAGTTGATGCCCCCTCAAAAGAGCCGAAATCACTTCATTTTTATGTATAGTTTTTGGTCGAAACGTTCTCCTAACTATCTTCTTTCGGCCGCTTTGAGACCCAATTACCAACACATCGCTTACCCTACCTCTGAAGCAAAACAGCAGTCCTCCCCCTTAACAGAAATATCCCCCTCCCCACGTTGGTGCCGCAGGTAAAAGCACTCTAATTGCCCTGTCGCTGCGATAGCTTGAGTTGTTATGTCTCAATCATTTTTAGTTTTGGGGTATAAAAAGAAAAGAAGAAAAATATATGAAAAATTTTCCAGCTTCGTTCGATAGGGTTTCCCAGTGGTTGCCAAATTGCGAAACTTGAGCCAAATTGGCGAAAGAAATCGGTAATTAAGTTTCCAGACTTTTATATATATATATATTTCGGTAAAAAAAACAAACTGTTTCACTTTTATTATAAATCGGAAATTTGTCGATACGTGTATGTGTTTCATAGGAGTGTATTTTACACATCTAATTACTTTTTGAAACTTTGCTAAAAGATAGTTGGCTTCACGTTTTCTTCTTAAATAATTCGTTGAACTTTGTTATCTCTGAATTAATTACCTGTAAAATGTTTATTAACGCTGTAAACTATTTCAATTGAAGGAAATGAAAGGAAATAGAAATAATAAAATGAATTTTAATTAATTATTAATAATAAGCCATTGAACAAATTATATTTACTATTAATTTTTTTGTTTATATTTATGTAAGTTATTTAATGAATATTCATTTGATAAAAATTTCTTTAAATAAAAACAATGATAAATCAATTAATAAAAAGATTTGGATTTAAAAAGAATTCTGACATATATATATATATATATATATATATATATATATATATATATATCCAGGGAAATATAAATATTATCACAATTATCTTAAAAGTATTTTCTGTTATTTTTCAGTATCTTAAACTTTCGAAGTCGAACAATAAACAAGGATAAAAAATGGTTAGTTAAAAATAAATATCCATCGTAAATATTACTTATTTTACAACTTTTTATTTCAAATTAAATTTAGAATATTCTTTAATAATTGTTGATGTTTAGAAAAGTACGAAAGTTAAATATAGGCACATAGAAAATTATTTACAGTTAAATAACTATGGTCTTATTTTTATCGAAAAATTCGACCTTTTCAAGGCAAACGGATCGTTTTTATCAAATAATTTTCTGGTAAAATGCAATTCTTCATTGTTTTTATTCAAAATTCTCAGGCTTTCGAATCTTATTCGGAATACTCAAATTTCAAGCAAGGTTGGCAAGGTACATGTTACATTTGAAAAACCAGCAATAATTATTCAATATAAAAATTTATATTTTCAGAATATTCATCTGTAGTACATTAGGCATTGAGTTACACTTAATCATCGTTAAAAAATTCATTGTTAATTACATAATTAATATTAAAGAAGAAACCCTTTTTTTCCCCTTGTATATATTGCTCCTTTTCAACTTTCCTTCTTTTTCCTGAAAAAAATCAATTTCACAAGCAAAATGCTGAGTAGCAGCCATTTTAATTAATTTAAACTTTTAAAATATAACTTAAGAAAAAAAAAAAAAAACCATCTTTAATGGCAGAGAAATGAGTTGTATAACCAAATGAATTATTTCTAATTTTGAGATAATTACCTTCTAAATCACATCTTTAAGTTGGCGTTCAAAACTATTAAGCTGATTTTAAATGATACTTTTTAGGCATTAATAGCATTAATAACGGTACCGAGAATAAAATATTTCATTTCAGCAGCCCGCGTGACAGTTGCTAATTTACGAAAACTAATATTTTTAAAAAAATATTACGTATATTAAATATTAAAAGTTCTACAACACTCTCAAGGATCATAAGTAATGCGATAAAGTTCCAATTATAGCAACCCCTACGTACGAAGCGCAAACGAGCATTCTCTTTTTAAAAAACCGCATCGCGATTTATTTATTCGAATTTTTGTATTTTACTAAGGGTTTGCCGCGACGCCAAATTTATGTCCCACTCACCTTCTTCAAAAACCTCACGCACCCCAATTGGCTAACTGCTGCTCTTCACGCACGGGCCATGATGAAGGGAGAGAAAGAAATAAAACAGCAGCAAAAAAGTGCTCTTTTGGCGAAGAAAAATTCGCTAAGGAACAGGGCAAAAATGAAGTTGCGAATTAAAAAGTGGGGGTTGCAAGAAAAAGAAAAATATAGCGCAACTTCTCATAATTTCTTTGATTCGGTATTCCAGGTACGTCTAGTAATTGGATATACGAGCAAGAGAAGACACAAGTTAGACGCTTGGGGTCAAAGGAATAAGCGATTTCTGCATAGAACATTTTGTGTGTTATAGCCAAACATGTACTAGGCTAGATTCGTTTCCAAACCATCTTTTATGAATGAATTTCTTTTTTCCTCTAGCTTAGAACTAGGAAGACAATGAAAAGGATTTAGTTTGCCGAACAGGTTTCAGTTGAAAATTTTGCATGTAAAGAAAGCATTTTTGAGCTTATTATGTCGAATAAGAGATTGTTTATAAAGACTAAAAACCTAAAAAATAATACGCATCAACGCAAAGGTGTAAAATTTCTAAAGTTTGATTTTGTAGTTCTGCATTGTCTATTATGCATGCTACAGTTTACTTTTATTTTTTCTGAAAATAAAAGAAATTATAAAAAAGGAAAATAAATGGAATGGAAAATATAGATGAATGTGTGTGAATATTTTCCATCTTTGTCTATCGTGAAACACTTCTATTTAAATTAATATACTCGGCAAAAATAAAAAAAAAGTAATCTATTTCAAATGAAAATAAGTTTATCACAAAACTTATTAAAATGATCACGTATAAGAAAACATATAAATGTGTTGTATCATAAGTAATAATTTTTTAAAGTGTTTTAAAAATAATTCATAGCATTTCCTGATTTCCTCGGCATGTTAATTATAATATTTTAGACAACCCATAAAATTAATTACAATGTCAGGAATATTTACAATAATCGGAAATTTTATACTAAAATGTTCTAATGTGCTAGTTCTGTATTACTTAGTTATGAATTTAAATATTTTAGTAAAGTATATTACTTGGAATGCAATGTAGATCTACCTCCTCGTGGTGCATCCTGGCAACGCCTTGCGGTTAAGTGATTTACAATTTTGGCTAGTTCTTAAGGCTGTCTTCGGCTAATGTTAAGAAATAGGACCCGAATTCGGAATATTTGTACAAGTAAAAAAGCACTCAACCATTAATATTCTATTCTGGCTTCACTATCCTTAGAGAAACATTTATTTTATCATACTAATCTCTTTTATCCCAGTTGACACACTTTTTCTTGTATAAAATGTGTTTCGTGTTTTTTCTCCTATACCGTAATGCTAAATGAGCTATCCCTTTACATGTTACAAAAAGAAACTGATTATTTATGAAACATTTTGAAATTTTAAAAACACTATACTATAAGCAATTGAATGAATTACAATTTTACAAATTTTTATAAAAATTGAGTCATTTTTTCTGTCTGAAAATGTGCTCCCTGTTAAGTTCACGCTCTCGTACATATGGCGAAAAGAACCTTAAGGGCTCCTGTGCGGCCTTTATTCGCAAGCTAGGAACCTATTGAGTTAATAGACTTTTCTCGCCATTTTTATTTTATTTTTTTCCTTACTTTGTTTATTTTGTCTGTTTTTGTTCTTACCCCCTTGTGGTGTAGTGGTCTTCTGTAACCCTGGCCATTGGAAATAAAAAAAAAATATTACTAATTTTTTTATTGTTTCTTTGAAAATTATTAGAATATAATATGTATTATTTTGAACTATATAGTGCTTAATATCTAACTTTATAGTACGGCAAATATGCTTAAAAAAGAGAGAGAATAAATAGATTTATCACATGAAATAAAAATAATTCTAAAACGATATTTTGAGTTGAAGAATCTATCGGAAGTAATTAAAGTATATCTCTGTCGCAGTTTTAGTACGACAAAAAATATCAGTCTAATTCTAGTAAATTTTAAAAATAATAATAATAAAAGTGTTAAAGAGAAAGACTATTCTTTAAAAAAAATTCAACACTTATAAATAATCAAGATATAGTATATTCATTTTACAAGAAGTTTTGTTAAAGTAAAAAAAGATGATTTAAATAAATTTGTTATTATATTATATTTTTAAAATTTTTTAATTCTAATATATTACATTGTTCCCTAAATTAATGAAAAATAATTAGCAGGCGAAATAAATGTTGATTTTAAATTATTCGTTCACATATCACATATATTAAGTTTTAAATGAACTTGAATTTTTTTGTATGCATAAATTAATGTATCGAAAAAAAATAGCAGCGGGTAAAAAAATATCAAATAGTCTTCAGCTTCGCATAATCATAAAAAATTATAACTGCACAACATTCATAAAATAGAAGAATAAATCAAACACATTAAAATTATATAATTACATTTTTAATTTTCAATCAAATTTGATAAGACTTTAATACAGAAAAAGTAGAGGAAAGTAAAAAAAATCATTTCAAGAGTATACAATACGATATTTTTTCCCCCTTAAAATTTAATCCAACTCTAACTCAATGCTGAATTTAAAACAACATCATTATTGTTTATACATTGCAACGCTTCCTAAAGATAACTATTAGTACATACCACTTGACGCATTTGAAATCAAAGTACATGCTCGCTGATTCCGACTAGATGATTATGCAAATGCAATGATTATGGAAAAAGTAATGTTTGCCATCAATGCGTTACCGAAATGGGCGTCGAAAAAAACGACAGGAAGGGGGGAGAAAGAAAAGCGACACAGAATTTTTGCGATAAAATTCATTGACTTGAGAAAAATGTATCTCATTGTTTGAACCACCGAATCGTTTAACATTTTACGACATAAACACTCCACGTGAAAGAATTTTATTTTCCATGTTCTACGCAAGAGTGGGTTGAGTTGGAAACTTGCTGTTAGAATCTTTCTCAGAGCCAATGAACGAAAGGTAAATGGTTATCTATATAACATTTCTCAGAACATATTCAATACTGCATCAGGAAAAAAATGGTTATTACAGGATAAAAAGAGTAATTGAGTAATTGTAAGAAATTTGTTCAGAACGTTCCGCTTCTTAAGTCGTTGTGCTTAAGAAGTATAATGGATTCGAATGGGTGTTTAAATAACCCAAATTAGTTCGTTTGAATTTTATTTAAAGGCTCAGGGAATTATTTTCTCTGACGTTTTTATTGTCTTTTTATGAGTATTAGAACTAATATATTTCGTTTTTTTAAAGTTTATAACTTAATAAATTCAATCACACAATAAGGCAACAAACCGGTTATTAAAAGAAAAAGAAAAAGATGAAGCTGAATACATTGAATTGAAATTGAAAAACAAAGCTGTGTGACGTATAAACTAAACAAGGTTTGTAAAATGAAATAACATTGAGTTTGAAACCTTTTACTAAAGTTATATAACATATTCAAAACCACAAGAGATGAGTAAAATTACTACTAACTCTCGATTATAAATCTTCACGTAACAATGAAGTTGATTGCTCTACCAAAGGATCTCTACAATTAACCTTAATTTTTTGTTGCAAGAAGCTGAAATTCTAAAAGGATAGGCGCATAAAAAGTACTTGAAATAGAGAAACATTTCTAAAACGAGTTTCTTATATTTATACGGCATTATCTATTATTCTGAAAACAACTAATAGTAACCTGCAATAAAACCTCATGTGCATGCGATTTCTTGAATACAAATTTAACAGAAGAAAACTGCATCATTGCATTCAATTCAGAAAGATAGTGAAAAACCTATAAACATAATTTATAATAGTGTAAATCACCATAAAAATAAAAATTATCACGATTTTTCGGTTAATTAATACTGAATATCGAGAAGAAATCTTCAACTCTGTAACATCGAGCATAAATAAATCAAATAGTCACCGAAGAGATGCCTACATATTATACATTTAATGTTGTTGGCTTTTTAGATAAGTTTTAATGCGTCTAAATTTAATTTATTACATACTTCTAAGTATAATTTTGACTACATTTAGATACAATAGGATCATGAAGATTTAGATTTCTTCAGATTAATTTTAGTATACATATATATATATTACATTTTTAAACTTAAAACTGTTTAATGTTTAACTTGACAATCTTAGCCTTAAGCCTGAGAGTTTGCTTTTGTATACTATGGCTAGTCTACTTTTTTTCTGATTTGATTATTGTTAAACTTTAAGTTAGACTCTAGATCATAATAATTAAATATATTGACAGTTATATATACATATTTTTAGTTTTATTAATCTCTACTAAAGAGACAGAAATAATTTGAACACAGATATTGAAATCTAAAAATATGGAGGTTGCAATATTACAAACAATGCTGACTTATGATAGTTTTTAACAATTTATATAAAAGTGAGGTTTAAGGTATCCCCGACTACGTTCGGAACCGTGATTTTGCAAAAGCGTATAAATGGATAATATTTATGATATTTAGTGTCACTTAGATTAGAAAATGTATATAAAATTGTTTTAAGAATAGTATTGCAGTAAAAAATTATTTAAGTACAATATTTTGACAAAAAATGAACATAGAATGATCCATTTTCAAAATATTCTCCTTTTGTGAAAAATGCTTTTATTATAATAATATTTTGCCCGTATATAGCTCAGACCTCTGTACAGAGGTTCAACTAGAACTTTTTAAATATATAACTTAGAAGTGGATTTATCCATGTTTTACGACAACAGAGAGGAGAAATTTTAAGAAAAAAACGCCGATAATTATTTCAAAGGGTCGTAACTCTGAAAATAATGTGAATTTTTCAAAAATCATAGTTGTGTCTCTGTACAGAGGTCTGAGCAATATACAGGCAAAATATTATAATAATAGAAGCATTTTGACAAAAGGAGAACATTTTGAAAAAAATGTTATTCTAAGTTAATTTTTTGCCGAAATATTGTATTTAAATAAGTTTTTTTTTTGTCAAAATGTCCTTAAAAAAATTTTATATATGTATTCTAATGTAAGTGACACTAGAAACCATGAAAACTATCTATTTATGCGCTTTTTTAAAATCACGGTTCCGAACGTAGTTGGATACCTTAATCAGTTTGTGGCTAGCCCTTTCCCTTTTCTGTAATGTATAGAAGTTCTAAATCCATTATAAGAAAAATGTAACTTACCTAAAGTTGCATTCAATAGATATAGACCACGATTATTCTATCTATATACATTACACAAGTTATTGCCAGATTCTGGATTCAAATACAGATTCAAAACTGCATATGACTGGCGAAATTGTAGCATAGCAATAAGTATAAAATTATTTGTACTAAGATAATTATAAATAAATGTATTAAGCTAAATACTACATTTATATGAGTAGCACTAGGAATATTTTTGCATTTGTCTGAAGTATGATACAGAGGTTAAAAATAAAATTACGGGAAAATTTTATTTCTTAGAGCTATTGTTACTCCCCCTATGAATTAGTTTACTATCCCTACTGTTGAACTACTCTTTTACCCCCCCTCTCTCTCTGTATATATATATATATATATATATATTCTCTCTCTCTATATATAAATAAATTTTATTCTGCGAAAAGAAAAACGAAAGAAATATTTAGTTTTAAGAATACTCAACATATTGTCTGTTTTTAACAATGTAATCCATATTGGGGTCGTAACGGCGAAGATTATCCGTAGAGGATTTCTAGGTTGGAAAGTTATTTTTAAGCCCTTATTCATTCGTAAAATATAATTGTACCTAAAATATAATGATACATAATAAAGCATTAACGCTCTTTTAATTTTTGATCACTATTTAATTGTTTTAAGTCAAATAACGCGAAACCCACATCCGTTCATCGACGTGGAGAGAAATAAATAATAAAATTTGACGAATCCAAAGGAAGAGAATTTATACGAAAAGTGTACCACCTGCGGTGTATATGCCACACTTCAAGAAACTCCTAATCATTATTGATAAACTACAGATGAGAAAATCATAAGTTCCGCGGATCCCACGAACCACCACCGTTCAAACAGATCGTGTGTAAACGGTGTTGGATATACTTAACAACCCCAAACCAGCTCATTATTGGTCAAATTAAGAGATTTGTCTTGTTAAATCCACAGTATTAAAAAAGAAAAATCATTCCATCTTCTTCTAATCTGCGTCAGGATTTGACGCGGTGCTTGCAGGTGAGGTTTAGAGTTGTACGTGGAAAAATAATAGGTTAAATTACTTTGCTGAGGAAGAAAAAGTAAAGAGCATTCTGTTCTGTTTCCTGTATTTTACGGTGTGGAGCTCTGAAGTCCTTTTGAGTTTAATTATTCTTTCGCCTGTCATGGAAAACGGGAGCTGTAGGTGACAAATTGGACGTCGGATACGTGAGACGGGTGCAAATAGTAGGGCATAAAATTGGAGGAGGAACCTGGGGGTCGAGACCATGTTTCAGATCGAAGGGGTCGGATTGCACCTGTCTGTTAGGGGTCAAGCAGGTTTAAGTGGCCCCTTGATAAAGATCCTTTGTCTGCTCGATTCTTGTTCTATGCACTCCCAGTAAATTGGAGAGGTGGTTATTTATGGGGCTAGATCGTGGAAACATCGGTAGCTAGAATTATTGAGAAAGGTAAGACTGACCCTAAATTTGCTTTGTGTAATGAGTTTAAAGCATATTTTAATGTTCTACTGCTTGGTAATAATTTCAATAGTTTTATGAGTAAATTTCTCCCATCCCCTCCATAAATTAAACTAGATGATTCTTTTGAAAAAGTTCTTTCTAAGCAATATAAGCAGGTTTAAATTTACGTGTTTTGCAGATTGGCATAATTTTTAAGTTGTGCCTATTATTTCTGATTGAATTTTAATATTTAACTAAGTTTCATGTTTTACTTATGTTCTATTTTGACTATAATTTTTTCCCAGCAAGGTAATGACTGTTAGAAATGACTGATCTTCTAAATTTGCACATTATTTCTTTTTTAATGAACAGGAAACGATTTAAATTTACCTGTTATAATTATTTTAATAAAAAAAAGAGTTATCTTTTCTAAGATTTGTGGATTAGATAAAAAAAAAAGGAACATTTCATCATGTAACTAACTTGAGAACAGGAAAATGTCTTTAAATAAACACAAATCTAATATTTGTGTTTAAACAAAGTTTTTATGCAACTCTTTTACCAGAATCTGACCTCTCTTTTCAAAATAGAATGTAACTTCATTTTCAAAACACTCATCGAGTTCAAAAACATTTGATGTACTAAATAAAATTTTATGAATATTTTTTTGAACCAATGCAAATTTACATACGTATTTTTAAAACCCAACTCATGCACTCAATTAAACTACTCTATAGTTTTTTTAAAAAAAATTCCCCGGGAGTAAAATATTATTTAACATAAAAAAACACATAGTCGTTTGATTTCTTTGTAATCTCTTAATTCATTTCCACGCAATTTATATTAATATTACATTTAACGTCTAAGGGATATGATTTATTAGCTTTCAACCAATCATCTAATCCCTTGACCACGAAGGTGAGTAAGCGTTTATTGACGTCACACTACTACGTAACAAGAGGGCTGTTGAGGACGGCCTTCGAATTGTGAATCTCAGTTAGATGATGAAGATGACATCTGAGCTAGAGCCTCTCGCCAAACTTTCACCCCACGCCAACGGGTACCTCGATAGAATTTACTCGTATCAGCTCTCTACACGGTGGGTCTTCAGTAGCACTAAGGCTCGAATTCATGACACGCTGGCCACTAACCATGAGGCTACCACGGCCATTAACCATGAAGATAAATCCTTTCCTAGAATCAGTTGAAGGTGGAAAATTTTATAAATGTATGATGTAAAAGCAATGATATTTAAAAAAAATATTTTAAAGAGCTTTGAGCGCAGAGTTCTCCACTTAGAAAACAGCCCTTATATGATTTTCTTACAGAATAGTAACGATGAAAATATTTTTATAACAAAAAGTTTTAAGACCGTATCTACGATTATCATAGCATTCCGCTCTTTTCTTCTTATTTTCAATACCTTACCTCCACGCTTCGAGCGTGATGGAAATGTTATTCGATCCGAGCGTGATTGTGTCAATTTGTAACGAAAAACCACTAAAACGAGTGAATAAAAAGCAAAAAAAAAAGGGAAACGTCACGCAAAAATTCTATCAGAAAGGCGGAAAAATCAAGCCTGTGGCTGTATATCACTTTACGGGCCGTGAAATGGTAAGGGTAAAGATATGGCCATTACGGAGTGTTGAAATGCTTTCTCGGGTTCTCCGAGCAGTCACGAGTCCACCCGAGCGTCGGATTCGAGCACGCGAACTACAATATAAGTGGTATGAGTGAAGGATGGTTAATAAAAGAGTTACTTTTTGCCAAAGAAGTAGGGAGGTAAATTTCGAAAGATAATAAAAAAGCAAACTTTAACTCATTAATTTTTTCATTATCATTTAAATGTTATGCAATGAAAATGAGTAAGTATATATAATTAAGGTTTAGTTTTTATTTATATTTTCCTTTTTGAAAAAAAGAGCTTTGTTTAATCTTTCGTACAGCCTCGTTATAAAACTCAATAAAATTAAGGTTCAGTAATAAATTAACACGTAACAAATGTGCATTAAAGTCGATATCAGCAATTAAACAACCTCTAGCTCAGCTCTTGTCTCTTATGTTACAAATGTTAGGATAAAAAGCAAGATAACGTAATCAAAATAATTATTAGAATATTAGCAAAATTAATTATCAATGTATAAACGTGTTTGTAGTTTAACTTTTAGAAACAGTTTCGAGGATTTCTTTCTTTATTAGAAGTGTAAATATTGATAAAAAGTTGTACGAATTAGATCTTTCCATTAGCTTATGTAAAGGATTAACGACGTGTATAATGGAGTCAATAGTTCAATTTTCTTTTTTAATCTCCCCCACCGATATATATTAACAAAAGACGTGCCAGTAAACTCCTTTGCCTCTAATTGCAGAATGAGTTGTCATGAACTACAAAACACTCAGTTGCCACTTATAATGCAAAATTCGGCTGGATAATAGGCTTTCTTAAACTTTAAACCTTATCTTCAAAAAAGGAAAACGGTGATTTAGCCACAATAAATGTCAACCGATCCTTTTTATATAAAAGGATTGATACTGTTAAGGAAGATACTACTAAAGGGGAACGAATTATTATTTTTTTTTCATAGAGGTATTGCAGTTACGAAATAAACAACACCAATTTAATAAACAAATGCTAGGTAAAGTTGTCAAATTTGTATTGGGCCAGTACCCTTTTACCAAGAGAAGCGTTACAGTTAGAGTGACACCCTCCTAATCACCCCCTTAAACGTCGTTTCGGACGACGCTCGAAGAGGTTCATTGCATTTTTGGTTAGCCAGAAGTTAAAAACGATAAGGAACAGAAACTCCATATGGCACTGATACGGTATTGTGCTTCCCGAAGCATTTCCTGGTTGACAAATTTTCATGCTTTTCTCTTCTTCTTTTGAGAGAAGCAGGGATGTTAATAGGGGAGTCACGTCCTCAGGAGGGAGGTAATAATCGTCTGCGTTCGATTCCTCATCGTTTCTGCTGACTGATCATTCGTTCGAAAGTTCTGTGCCAGGAGACGCAAGATTCTGCTTCGGGCGACTCACGCGTTTGTAAGCGGCCGGAATTCGGATCGATGGGAAAAAGAATAAGGTTTTTTCGAATACTTTACTTTATTTATTTGTTTGAGGTCCTGTTCTTATATTTTCTTTTAAAAAATGGGTTATTGTCGAAAATAAGGCAGTCTGATGGACTACGGGATTTATCACCCTTTAACTGTGAAATTTGTTACTTTTTAAGTTAAATCGTGCTATCAACAAACCAAAATTAAAGTAAAGTATTTTCTTTGAAAAAAAAAACCACAGAGGAAATTAAATAGCTAGACTTTAATTTCTCGGTAATTTAACAGCAAAATATATCTTTATTATAGAGCAATCATCAATTTTTTTATTACAGCAGAATACATTGTACATATTTTTATTCAAAACAGAACAATTCAGGAGACCTCGTTAATATTTAATTTGAAATTAATGTGCTAACAAATTAATGTTTTGCTTACAACTTCATATAGTTTTGGAATGTAAAAGGATAAAAAAAAATTATCTATAAAAAAATTATTAAATATTGCAACAAAAGTCAATGAAAGATTGTGCTTCGAGTTTTTAAATAACTTTTATAGAAGAAATCAAAGAATCGAATAATATATGTTTTTGGAAACTGAAAAACAACTATATATATATATATATAATAATCCCGAGATGGCGTTTGTCCATGTAATGAGGGAATTTTTAAAGTTTAATTATTTTTAAGATAATTCGAGAATAATTTAAGATGGTTTCAAAATGGCTTGCTATAGTTGTTTAAGAGATATAACTTATCAATGGGTAAGCAATAAAAACTAACACACACACACAAAATTTTTATTATTAAAAAGACTATTTTTAGCATTTAACAGAATAAGGGTTAAAAAAAATGTTTTTTTTTTAAAAATTTTTTATATTTTATTTAAGATGAAGAAAAAAGTTTTTTTTCTTATCTATTGATGTAGAGATAAGCATACAACACTGATAAATTAATAGGGAAAAAAACAATTTTTGAAGCATGAGATTTGATAACTAAAAAAGTAAGGAAATGTATGTATTTTTCAAGTGGACTGGCATTTGCATTCATATAAGTTACCATAACGCAAGGAATTACTTTTTAATCCTTTGTAAATCACTATCTATATTTGCTGAACTTGGATAAGTGTTTGCTATTTTTAAATGAATTATTTATAAACAGGAAGATCAATGATAAGCATTCAAAAGTAGATGGATTTTTAAGTACATGCACTAATTATATTTTGTAAATTAATCTTTCAGAAGTATATACTGTTTTTAATTATAAAAGAATAGTATTAAATTTTTGTGAATATATAGTTTTTATGTTATATATTCTCAATTATAAAAACCGATAAAAACTCCTTTATCATAAATTTTGAATTTTTTCCTAAAATTCATCAAGCACATATATTTTAAAAAATGAAATAACATTACAATAAATTCAACTAATAATATACTTTTAGAATTAATCAATTAAATCAGTCAAAAATAATAAAATCTATAACATTTAACCCTTTTATAGTTGATTAATTTATGTTTTCAATTCATCACAGTATACGCAACATTATGTGCTTAAGAAATAGTACTTGTAATATGAAAAAAACACATAAGGTAATTTCTTCAGCCATGCTTATATTTTATAAAAGCTTTGAATTAGAGATTTATTATGAAATTTAAATACTAGAAGTAACATTTTATTATTAAATACTAAGTAATATATATTTTATTATTTTTCTTTAAGATGTAAGTGTGGATGGCAAAGGAACTATGAAATAATAATTAAGACTGAAAAATGATTATAATGGCAAAAATTTCTGTTTGTCAAACTTATAATAAATTTTCAGTTGTGACAAGTAGATATTTTTCCTTGCTTTGCACATTAAAGACAAATTTTGAAAAAGTGTATTTAAATATGTGAAGGACAATGTTATAATTGGTTTCCTCTTTTTTGAAAAACATAAATAATCTCATAAGTAAGCTGCGGAAACTGAAGCAACTAAGCAACTGGAAATTAAAACGGAAGAACAAATAACGCTTAAAAATCTCTATAAACAAATTATAAGTTTAAATTAAGCAGAAACATTTTTCATATTTCAATTATTCCACTTTAAAAAAATAAACAACATGTTTTAGAGTAGAGGAATGTTCATAAATTTAGAAATTATTCTAAATCAAATACATTTCATTTTAATTCAAACATATTTTGAGTAAGTTCTTTTAAAATTTCTACATTCTAAAGAATCTCCTTAGAAAAATATTTTTTCAATGTGGTTTTTTTCTATCTGAAATAAATGAAAGAAACGTTTCGCTAATTTACTTTCAATCATCGGAATGATTTTTCAGAAATTAAATTTCATCCTATATTTTTTTAGTTAGACCCTATTTGCAAGATTCTTTTTAGCACTTCGGAGACATAAAATACAAATTTTTTCCCCTAAGCCTGCTATATTAAGCATACATGAAAATCCCTTAAAAATTACGAGTGTTTCATTAAGCAAAATCTCATAGAAATGTTTATCAATTAACCAAATTAATCTTCCCATTGAATTATTTTCGTTTTTTTTTTAGAATTGATGCATTAACATAAGGTTTCTAAAACATTGATCTAAACATATTTCAGTTTCCAAACTCAACTATCAATACCTTTTAGGCAATTCCATCAGAAAAATGTCAAAGAAAACTCCTTCAGCTAGAGGCTTATTAAATTTTAATGCTTCTATATGTTTGAAAAGCTGAATGCACCCATGTTAAAAAAAATATAGACGACCTTATGGGGAGTCATTCTTTTTAAGATTTTACTCAGACCGTTGCTAATTATTCATCATTTCTTTTCTTGGAACATTAACGGTTGAACAGTTCCCCAGTAACTATTTCCGCTTAACTAATTTTTTTTTAAATTATAATTTTGAGCAGATGTGAAATTTCGGTTGCTGGACAATCAACTCCAAATGTAATCTGAAAGTTCTAGGAAACCATCTTAGAAATATCACAGCCATTTCTAATTGTTTCATCTAAATTGACTCATAAGAACTAGGGACTCTTCCAAGGTATTAGAACTACGAGCCCAGTGAAGATTTGGGCTGGTAACATTGCGCCATTTGGTTAACAGGAAGGCAGCTTTTGGCTCGCCTCGTCGATTGAATTAATAGCCAAATGGGAGCGCACTGGTAAATCAACATGTCGCAACTCCGTGTTTTTCCTTCTAGGCGCGATGAGATGGGAAATTATTCCTTTCTCTGCAGGGGAGACAAACGGCAGTAATTCAGAAACCCTTGATGGCCACTCTACCGGAAAGATGAAAAACACAACAAGTCCAAGGATTTTTCACTGGAACTTGTCAGTGAGGCCTATAGCTCTGTCAACGTTCACGGTGAAGGATGAATTTTAAGGACTTCTGGGAATATATATTATTTCATAGAGCCATATAGAGTTTGTGGAATATGAAATAATATCTCGATCATTGGTTTTTCCCCAAACCTTGATTTTGTATTAAAAATATTGCAAAGAAAAGTAAGAGGTGATCATTTTTACAATATGTATTTATTTAAATAATATGGGCTGATATTGACGCTAAAATTGCTTCAAAATTGGTCTAAAAGAAACAATGGGTTTTGTTACGTTTAATAAACGCCGCACTACATGAAATTGGAGGACTTTACGGTTTTGAATCGTGATCAAATGATGAAGGCGACACCTGAAATTGTATCTCATTAAAGGTACAATTCAATTGCTAAGAATCTGTCAAAAAATAAAATAAAATTTTTTTAGCATAAATCATTTTTTATATAGTCTCAAAAAATTTGAAAGCTCTAAGTTAAATAAAAAGCAACTCAGTGTTATAACTTTTATGTTCGCTTTATTCGCATCCAAATGGCAAATAAAAACTTTAAACTGATTTGTCTCAGAAAGAAAAGTCACTAGTTTTGTGTGTGTGTGTTTACATTGCAAATGCCAAGACTTTTTTCTATATAGTGAAAAGCTTTTATATTTTTTCCAAATATTGCCATAAGTAAATCTTACAAAATCACTTATATTTTAAAAAAATAGTTGAATTTAGAATTTATACATTTTTTAAGGAAGTTTCAATAATCACTCATAAAAAAAAGTATTCTACGAATATTAATCATGTTAACACAAAACTTGTACCAACTTTTGTAATTCATTGTTCGACGTACTTGTAAATCAAATTTCATGTGTGAACGTCACTTTAAAACCACTTTAAAAAATGTTCTTTTAAAAACTAAATGATTAGCTTTTTGTGGTATTTTGAGCACAAAAATTGTTTTACATAAAGCATGTAAATAGGGAACAATCACACAACTTGGGAAAACCATTAAACCAAAAATTTGCTATAAATTGTTCCATATCCCCTTAAAAGCCCTTCAAGGACAAAGAAATAGTTGCATTTAATCTGGATCAGCCAAATCACTTGAACAACTTCTGAGGAAGTAAACTTTTAAATCCTCAATATCCCCCCTTCTCTTCATTAGGTTGCATAAATGAATTAAAAATTTCAATACCTATTTATTAGAATTTAGTACTAACCTATTTATTAGAATTCAGTACTAACCTATTTATCACAGAATTCAGTACTAACCTATTTATTAAAATACATTTACTTCAGAAATAGAAGCCTGAACACACATTTAGTTTTCTGTATGGTTGACTTTGAACTAAAAAAATCATTTTTGATTAACATAAGCTATTAACAACACACCTCACAATTTAGAATCCCGATGGCATGATGAGAATGACACCTGATCCATGAAAAAGTTGACAGAATAAGAGGATTATTAGTGAGTGGCATTTAAGGGAAAACTTAAACCCATTATATCAATTTTCATTTCGTAACTTTGATACTCATTTTTCATTTTAACGAAGACACTTGACATTTTTAAGCGAAATTTAGATTGTGACCCAAGACAAAACTCGTAACCATTACCGACGAAATTTGTGTTTTTAACCACCATTGTTTTCCATTTTATGTATGCAATGTAATTCTTATCTTCAAATTTATTAGAATGAATGAAAAAACACACAGAGATATGTTTTTTAAATTACTTTTTATGAATGAGAAATTTTCCACAACACGCTTAGCTGGGGAATTTCTATAAGAGCATATCGTATTAAAATTAGGAATTTAGCTATGAAATATACTTACACCAGAGCCTACATATCGTGAACGACTCAAGAAATGACGATCTGAACCGAGTGACAATTAGAAGACCCCATGAGGAAAAATTAACAGAGTGTGAGGAATTAATGGCGTGTAGAATTTAAGTGAAAGTTCCAATGGATGGTGGTGCAGAAGCTCATTACGAAGCGCTATCGAGTCAAACAATGCCTATAAACCTATTTACACCTCATTTCCCACAGGTAAAAAGTTTCAAAACAATTTGTAAATATGTTACAAAGTTTCAAAATATCCTTACGATTTATGTATCGTATTTATATATAAGAATAAAAAATATAAAATGCGTCGAAGATATGAAAGAATAAAAACACATAAAAAAATCCTGAAACCGCATACCAAATATTTGAAAGAAAAAAAAGTAACTCGAATAAACAAAAACAGGAAAAGGAGCGCAGCAAGTCAAAATGCAATTTTAGACTTAAGACCGAATAAGTGGGGTTAAGCTAGTTTGATGGTACGAACCTTCCCCCTTTGAGACTCGGTAGGTCAATAAAGAAAAATACAAAGAGAATATAAATAAAAAAAAATCCAAACATAAAAGGACTTCATTGTGCAAAAATTCTGTAATAAATGAATGAGAAATTAACCAATTTACGTTTTGCAGTATGATCGAATAAATTCTTAAGAAACGAATTTTAAAAACTGCACTCACAGCAATTTTCAAGGAAATGAAAATTCTTGAAATGATTGTATACCCATTGCTGTTATCTAGGTAAACATTCAAAGAATATAAGAACTCAACACTCTTGTCTAGCATGTCAAAAGATGCATATGCTAATGAAACGTGGTAGGCTATAAGTTGGTTGGTTGTCATAATGTAGAAATATGCATATATGCTCTCAATAATAATTTCAAGCATGGTTATTTGCTACGCAGAATTTTTAAACATTTAAATATTATTTTCCTGGACTGAAACAGTTGCTGCTTGATAGTATTACGTAAAACATTCTTCAAATGGGGATAATTTATATTAATTACGGTCAATTACACTATTTTCAAAAGTAATATACACAAGAATAAAACGATCTTTTATAAAAACACACACACAAGTAACAAAAAAAATTTTTTAAGTCAATTCCTACTTAGGTCAACAAAGAAAATTTTTATTTTAGTTACATTTATTAAATAATTACGATTAATATAAATATGTATGTACATATGACAGAATCACAATATTAAGTGGCAAAATAGAAAGCGATTTTACTTGCCATTTCCCTTTTAATATGTCTGGTGTTGGACTATTTTTTTTATTTTGTTACTATTTATTTATTAATTAAATTTAACTATTCCAATAAAATCGTACAGTAAAAAAGAAATCACACTCTCTCAGAAATTAGGCCATCCTAGATGGGATTCGAACCCACGACCTTCGAAGAGAAGTCCGACGTACTATCCATTGCGCTACAGGGACACGACGAACGAATTTTCTTTCTATGTATGCTGTTGGACTATTATTTTTGTTTGTTACTATTTATTCATTTTTTAAATTAATTAATGAATTAATATTTGAAAAAACTGTATTAACATCAAGTGTCACCCACTACACGTTTAAAAAAATGTATTTAAACTTGAATGGATGAACAGAAAATATTTTATTAACGATTGAAAATTTGAGCAAGATATATATATATATATATATATAGGGAGAGAGTGAACTATTAATAGGAATTGAAAAGTTTTTGAAAAGAGCATTGTAATTTACAACAACACGGTTCTTTGTTTAAAAAATTTATCATTGTTTAATTTAATATTGTTCCAATCTCTCCTTTAAAAACATACTTATGAAGAAAATTTTTCTATGAATTCATATTGTTTCAATTACAGCCATTCTAGAGCTACATCGACAAGGACCTCAATTGGCACCTTCCAACTCTAACGTACCCCCCCAGGGAAGTCTCTGATCTATTTAGCATGCAGTAATCACCAACGTTAGGCAACCGACAGGTTTTTGATGAAAATAAAATCGAACCCCATAACTCGATTTGAGCATTATCAGCCCCGTGACTATAGCCTCTTTAAATATTACATAAATTCCAAACAGAAAGCATTATTTCTAGAGATTAAATGCAGGGTTTGTACTTGAATTATTTGTTTAGAACTTACTTATGATAATACTACTCAATAATATATGCGCATGAGTATCTTTAAGTCAAATGACGTATTATAAAGATTCACCCAAATCCCTTTCATCCCACGACCCCTCTTTTTTGTCTCAAATCTATTAAATATTATCCGTTAACCGGCGCCCACTGCAACCAATACAGAATTACTGTCACCACCAATTGTCGATTAAGAAGATTGCACAAGTAATTCCTTTCACCACAAGTATCCTACTGAAAGTGAATCTCAGATTTTTCTGACAGCAGGACTGATACTTAAATTCCTTAAAAAAATGTCTCCCCACCGTTAATCCTTTAAGTAGGTAGTTTGCGGAAAGGCAGACACACTGAGTCATAATGTCTGATTTAAGAGACATATCGGCCGAATTAATTCTTGAGCCTGTGGATTGTCTGAGCCCGGATCAGACGACATTATCCCTGAAAGTCGAATGGACATAATAACGACACAAGTTCTGCAGTATTTAAAAAAAAAAACAAGCCTAGCATACGAAATGCAGAGTTAAATGAAGTCAAATGAATTGGTAGGGGGTGAAGTATTTCACAGAGAAAAAAATTGTTTTTTTATTTTTTTGGAGGAAAAAAACAGAAAACTTTGTGACATTTCCCGTTAGTTGGTATACTTGAATGAATTATGCATGAAAAACCAACCAGGTGTGACTTTTGCATCGGCCGACAATATTTCCGAAGGTTTTGGCCGCCGTCAAAAACCAAATCACATATGGCAGCCTTAAGAACAAGGCCTCTGGGGAAAAGACCATCTACGCTTCGGTACCATTAGTCATTTGGAAAAATGGTGCATTTTACCTTTCATTGCTACTGTCATAGAGGAAGCATCTAGCTACACAGCGAGGAGCGTATGCGATTCAAGAGTGATCGCTTTTAGAAAGTTAGAGGATAATGACTCATTTTCCATGTGTCCTGAAGCCATGCATATATGGATCTGGGACAAGGGATAGTTAGCCATATTATTCGCTTGCAATGTTTAGCTCTACTGACTGAAGCAATGAAATGCAAGTGACTGAATCCCTGCGGAAAATGCGACAAAACGCAAAATAACATAATGATATCTTGAGGGATAGAGTAACTGTTTTTTTTTTTTTTGGAACAACTTTGCTTTTGTGTCAATTTCGATACACAAGCAATATCCATAAATATTGGAGAGAAGGAATGACTTAGAAGCCTTTTGCAGCTTTTTTTTTTTTTTTTTTGAATGCAAGAACGTGAGGGATTTTTTAACATGCTAGCCGTTTTCTTAGAAAGTGGTGTAAGTCCATTTTATATTATATGGAAATGTTTCCACTTTCAAAGTAATTATATTTTTAATTTCATTACCCACGTAAATTTATATTGACAAAAGGACAGTGCCGGTTTAGGCTCATTTCGGACTCTGGGTGCAGAAGATCTACATGCCCCCTTGGCACTGGCGGATAGAAGTTTATAACCAGATAATCTGGTTAATTCCAACTTGTCCAGGTCCTTCCGGGCCCCTGGGCGCCTTTTCCAAGCACCCAATGGATAAATCGGCTTCTGCAAAAAGATGAAGATTTTTAAAGTTTTTTTTTTGGGGGGGAGGACTTTTCATAGATAAAAGGCTCATAGCAGATTGCATTCGATGTTATAATTAACAAACTTTTTGTCAAAAAGGAACACCCCTTTCAAAGAAAACGGCTCATATATATGAATCTTCAAAAGAGATTTTAGCATTAAAAGGATTCATACAAACATTTTTTTACATGTGGTACGCTTTCTTTAAAATTGAACATAACTTGAGTACTTCAGTGAGTCAATGTTTATTAAAGTCGGATTTTGAAACAATACTAGAACTATTGGCGACATACCTCGTAATTTTGAATCACAGTCATGTAATAAGGACACACCTGAGATGGCATCCCCTTCTCCTAGCTTCCATACCATGTTAAAGGGAGGACTTTGACCCATGACAGATTTAACGTACATCAGCCTCTCTACACAGCGAGTCTTCAATAGCATTGAGACTCTACCCACGACTCGACAACGCTGGCCCCGAGTTCGTCACCATGGCCACTTGGCTACTGCGGCCATTGTACAAAACTTGGAGAAAACATTTCATTTCATTTATGCAATAGTAGTTTTTCACAAAGGGACCAATTATTCTACGCATAAACTATGGAAAATGTCTGAGTAATTCTGAAATCAATGATTTGCGTATCTTTGTTTATTTACCTGATTTGACAAATTGGTCAGATTGATTCAGGGGAGGGTCACTTGAGATACAGAGACGCGAAGTTTTTTGCTTAAAAACTATCGAATATTTGTTTTTCTTAAAATATGCTGGAAATTCATGGCAAATCTTTGAAGTTTGAGAATTTTTTAAAATGAGTTTTGCCAAATACGAAAAATTGTTGTAGTGATGATTAAAAAAAATGATAGGCCCAGAAAAAATAGCTTTGTGTTAAAAAGTAAAATTAATTGTTAGAAAATATTTTTATCAGTTATGAGAAAATTTATTTCCAATTTTTTGTATGATAGATCCTGTTTTAGTTTTGTTCAAGGAATTTAAGAAATAATACAATTTCTTAATTGACTTTAAGGTTACAATTTGTTGAAACTTATTCTTAAAATTTTTAAGTAACAGCAATTAAGTTATTTTTTAAAATATTGTAATATTACTTTTTTGGTCTTCTAATTTTTTATGGTAGAACTGAAACTAAAATTTTTTCCCTTTCTAGTCTCTTACAGAAATAAGATAAAAAAAAAAAACGCACACGTTTTGATTACTAGACACAATTTATTGAAACATTATTTTAATGAACTTTTCTAAGACACTGCAACTTACCCAAATTTAGGTTTATTACAAATCAATATATATTCCTTCCTGTTGGTGTTTCAAATGAACCACAATATTACGTAACACAAGCTTTCATTATAAGTTTTACTTTACATGATATTAATTTAAATCAAATCTCCAACTTCAGCTTTTTCATAAGAAAGATATATGAAGTAATCAAAGTAAAAGTTATTTGAAAATAAAACTTTTGAAACACAAAATTTGGGTCAAATGGGAAATAAGTAATGTATATTTATAATGCGAGTCCAAGTAAGCTTAAACAGATGGCAAGCATTTATGACATTAAATTAACTTTAGAAAAAGCCATAAAAATCCACGTTGCATATAAAGATTAATAATAAAGTGGTTAGGTATAAAAAGGACTGAAGCCCAGTGGCTTAGTGGTAGTGCATCGCACCTCTTCACCACAGGTCAAAGGTTCAAACCTCGGGATGGGCAAGGACGATTCAGCTTTTCGTCCCTTTAGTGGGTCGATAAACGAGTACCAAGCTTGCTTTGGAACTTAATGCTGGAGGTTTTGCGTAACACTGACCACTTGATCGGAACATCTGCTCATGTACCTTAGGGCTCAAGGTACTGAAAATGTCATGTAAGGTCATGTAAACTGATATGGGCACAGTAGGCCTTGGTCCTCATGGGCTGTTACGCCACTGAGTTAAGTTATAGAAAAGGCTACGGGGAAAGTTTCAAAGATTTTAAGAAATATCCTTCTTACAATCTTTCTATAAAAAGAACTTTTTATCAATGTTTTTATTTTTACCATCTTCATCCATTTTTTCTCTCTTTCTTTTCTCCCGCTCCCCCTTTTTCCCCTTATCTTTTCGTAAATTTGCGATATAATGAGTAAAGTTTGCTTCTCATTAAAGGCTTACTTTGCTATAAAATTTCATCTCTGCTAGTGTTAACCACGTTTTTTTCTTTTTAAATAAACATTAAATTTCGTTTAAATTAAAACTGGACGAAGTAAGAATGAATGCATATGCGAATGCTTTAGGTTAGAATATACCTCTAATATTGTCAAGCAATACATTTCTTCTGATATAAAAAAGGAAGAAGAGAAAAAAATTGTTACTTTTACACAAAATTTTACTCAATGAGACATTTGACCTATGGAGAAAAACATTTGCTTAAAATATACCAGATCAGCATACACTATAAAATATGTAATCGAGCAGAAAGAAAAAAAACCATTGATGATGGTTGTTAAAGGCCAAATTTTGATCTGTCAATCTCAAAAAGGACACGCCAAGGATGCATCATTTCCCAAATGAAATCATCTCGCTTCTGAGTTATTAAGTTAAGAAGAACACAAGCAACTTGGCACAGCTTAACCTTTCGTTGTCTTAACCGTACAACCCCAAAGCGCAGCTTAAGCGCGATGGTTACAAATCGAAACATTCCCATAATCCCCTTAATGCGAGAGTACAATGAATACAAAAGGGTAGACTTTTTTTCTCTCTCTCTCCCCTGCCAAAGCATCCATTCCCAAAAGCTTTTTAGCGCCTCGGGCACAGACCTCCGCTCCATTTGGCGCGAGTGGGTTTATTTGTGCTATCTGGTAAACTGTGGTTGTCGCGGTACACCGATCACGCGCGCGCAATGCACGTGCCAAAATGAGATACCCAGAGATGTGATAGGTTTCGCTCTTTTTTTTTTTTTTTTTTCCCTTGCATTCCGCGGATTTTGAGGTTACGTGCCGCTTCGGATAAGAGGGATCATTGCTGTCTAAGTGTCTATATCAGGAAGTTTCTAGGGTTCGTATACTCGCAGAAGTGAAACTTAAAAAACGTATGTGAAAGGTAAAAAGGAGGCCCACCAACAGAATCCGAATAATTTGCTGGAATACCGTTTTCACACAACAAAAGCTCCTTCCTTGTCCTGGATCTTTCTCCAGGACAAGTTTTAACCTGGAAAACATTTCCCACTTCGATAAATGTACCAATAATACTAAAAGTTCAAGTTTTATGACATGGTATATATATATATATCCATCATTATGCATCATTTAAATTTAGAATCACTCAATAAATATCCAATTTTTCATTTTAAAGTGAGAGCTATATTGACGTCACACTATATAAAGCATCTCGAAGATCACCGACCTCGTTATTTTGACCCATGGTCAAGTAACATAGAGCTTCCACAGATTTAACGTGCATCGGCTCCCTCTACACGATGGGTGTTCAGTCGTACCAGGACTCGAACCTACGACACCATTGGCTTCAGGCCTCGAGTTCGTGAACTATAATCCCTAGCTACTGAGGTGAAAATTTTTCATTTTAAGGTGTAAAGCTAAAAGTTCTGGAGCCATTGTATTAGATAAGAGTCAGGAAGTAAAACATTTTATATGGTGGGGGGAGGGTTGGTTTTTTGTAAAAAAAAATTAGAAATATAGTAAAATATACAGTTTTTAATAGAGTGAAGTGTGAATTTATTTAAAGTTACATCATTTTTATATCGAAGAAAATGTATTCCCTTCCTAAGATTCAATTATTGGATTATGCGGATATATTAAATGAATATAGATTTATTACATTTACATAAGTTACACGACAATCTACAGAAGAATTCAAATTCCTAAATATTTCCGAAAGTCTATCTCAGAACAAATTTGAATTTAATAAACTAATCTTTTGGAAATAATATACTAGTTTATTTCATCAAATATAACTTTACTTAAATCAATCATTATATTGCCATTTCGTTACGCTACATTTTAATTTATTATAAATTGTTTAATCTGCAGTTTGTAACAATTTTTCTAAAATTTTCTTAAAGCAAGATATTATTAAAATGGTTTTGTATCGAAATCTTAATTGTAACTATTTAATAAAAAGTATCTAAAATAAAATTTTTATTTGTTGATCTAAGTAGGGGAATTAACTTAAATTTTTTTTTAATATTATTTGTTTAAATAATAAATATTCGAATGGATATAAGGTACTACCCATTTTTCAGTTATAAAATTACATTTTTAGTATTCGTTAATACTTTTGTGACAAATAATTCTTCATAGTGTATGAGAAATGGAAAATAAATAAACATTATAAGGGATAGTTAAGTTTATTTAAAGATAAAGCTATATATTTAGGGCATTTTCCTCTCTAATCTTGTTTGTTTTACCATGAAATGATTTATCAGAAAATCATATGAAATCAAAAGAAATTTAGAAAAAAATCCCATTCTGAAGAAATTTTAATACAGTCAAACCTTCATATTACAAACCTCTGTTTTAGGAATTTCTCCATTTTGCGAATTTTTTCCTGGAACCAAGAATATTTTACTATTTTCCTTGCAAATTAACCTCCAAATAGTGAAGTGCATTTTCTATTAAATGAACTTTCTATCTTGTAATTCAATTTTTCTCTCTCTATTTTTAAAATATTTCAAGACATTTTTCAAATTATTCTCTCTTTTAGCACATTTTATGGTGATCAATGATTTTGAACAGGTTTTACTAGGTAACTAACTCACTTAAATTAGTAAAATGTCCATAATTTTACAAAAAAAAACTCAAATAAAATTAACAGAATTTATCAGTAATTACATTAAGGACGCATGTGGTAGTGTATGCCTTAAATGACTGGTTATAAAATAATATACATTTAAAATTACTTGTAGGCTTAAAATTAGAAAATGTTGTGCCAAAATTTATTAGTTTTAATATATAAAATTATTTTTAAGTTGAAAAGTTTTTTCTCAACAATGTTTTTTTTCCCTTGCAAATTTCTCTTTGATGGGTAAGATATATAACATGAATAGATATTAATTTTTAAAAAAAGTATAAATAATTAATTTTTTATGTAATATTTTGTGTTTATGATATCCAAATTGCTTTTATGTGATTTTAAAGCACATTAAAAGACGATTCTCTATTTTACGAATTTTCCATAAAACGAACTTTTTGTCGCGATTTAGCGACTTCATTAAATAGAGGTTCGATTGTATATAAAATTGTTACATTCAAAATAATTGTGAATGCTATGATTTTCACGAAACATTTGCAACTATTATAACGCTGAAATTTAATTGAATAAATTAAATCTACTTTGATCATTTAATGAAACTTGCGTTCACAATTCAACTAGATCCTACTGAATCGATTAACAGCCTGAAGGATGCGCAGGTTTTGATAAATGACTGAACTGACGAGCCTTGATTTATCAAATTTATTTTCAGTCACTTATGTACTCCATGTTCTAATGCTCGTGGTTTTAATGATGTTGTCACGTTTTAAGAATTCTCGGCATCGAAGCATTTACAAAACATATTTTGACTCGTTATTCTTGACTGATTCTCAGCCTTGTTATGTTCTGTCTCTTTGGTGGTTTCTTTTCTTCATCTGCGTATTTTTTTTTCTCCCTTCCAGTTTCTAGATATTATCTCTTGACATCCGCCTATTGCTTAATAGCAGGAAAGTTTAAGAAAAAATCACTTGAATAAGCATGGAGATGGGTGAATAAAAGCGATAGTGTGAGAGGACGAGGAAAAAAAATGTTCGATGTTCAGGTTTCTAAGTACAAGTTTTTACTACTTATTAACTCATTAATAATTCGATCCTATTAACTTATTACAGGTAATGTGGTAAATTATTTGAAATTTCAAGCACAGCTTCACCTTTTAAGTTTAGGATAAATGTATAAAATAAAATCTCGAATTGCATTATGTCTGATCTGTAATACGTCCAACTTCATTTACTTCTTGTTGGATGTGAACATTTTTGTTTGGAATACAATTTGCGTGCAAATGTTGCACCCTGATGTTCTAAAACGATGGAATTCAGTTTTGACTCGGAATTAACCGTAAGAGAGTTTTCGAAGGATAATTTTACTATATCATCGCTTGTGCGTCTGTGTGTGTCTTCTTTTCAAAGTCTTAAGTGTCTAAGTCTCAAGTTTAGTCAAAGTATCTTTATCTCTTATAGAACATTAAATTTTGCTTGGAGGTATTTGTAGCCAGAATCGGGGTGGCTGAAAGGGACTTTTAGACTGTTTCAACCAGAGGTGCGCAATCGTTTTGGTTGAAGGCCATATTGTGGAAGCGGAAGATACCGAAGGGTTAGCTGCCCCTTTTAAAATTATTGCATTCCCTAGTTGACTTTGCATGTCAGAAAAGGTATAGATTGAACCATAGAAATCAGTATATGTCAGTTAAATAAAATAGTGGCAATTTTATTCAATTTATTTACTGTGCTATAACTTTACACATCACCTATAACTGCAAGCACATTTACTTTTTATAATCAGTTTAATAAGAAAAACATACCATATCATACTTTTTCTATAATTTTCTTTACTTGTTATAAAGGAATGTGCTCTATTTATTCGCACATGCGTGTTGACGTTGCCTTCCTAGTGCAAAACACAAGAAGAGTCTTTGGTCTCGAACGGATAAGAAATCTTGGTTCAAGACGAATTTCTTAGCTGTCTTAGCGGGCAGTGGGGGGGGACAACTCTTTGAGGACCGCTATTTGCCTGTACCTGGTCTACAGAGAGGGTATTTTCTCTTATGGTAGTCTGAGTAAGTGTGAGTGATGGATGTAAGCGATGGTAATATGACAGAGGACAGATTTTGCCACTGAGGAGTTGATGTAAATTAAAAAAAAGGAGAGTTCAAGGTAAGATAAATGCATTCTTTTTCAATCTCGTAGGAATAACAGATAGAATACACCTGACACCCCTACCTTAGTAATCAAGGAAATATTTGCCAAATGAGTACATATAAAAATTTTTGCAAAAAAGTATCACACTATCAAAGCCTAAGCAAATCCTGATAGTATTTTCTGGAATGACTAGACAATTCACTCTGAGAAAAAGGAAGAAATAAAGCTTTTAGAATAACAGATTTTCATAAAATTAAAACGTTGATCAATAAACAAGGTTTAAATATTGAAAAATACAAAAAAGAGACAATTAAAGTTCTTTAAATTTTCATGCATTTTATTTAATTGTTTCAGTATTAATGTATTTTGGTATTGAACAGAAGCTAGATATAATTTTAAGTAATTAAATCACTGTGTAATAGAACAATAACAACAGAATTTTTATAGTAAGAATTTAATAACTTTCATTTCATTCCTTACGGAAAAAAATTTGATTAGTGTATGTCCAAGGATTTGGAACGAGTTAAGGATGAAAACCAAGGTATCACTGTATTTGGAACCGTTTTCCATGTTCAAGTTCTTAACTGTTTAATTTAATTGTTATACTGATGTATATTTCATTTATTTGTGATAAAAAAAGATGGAAACCATTTAATAATAATAAGCTATCGTAGCAAAAATAAATAAATAAATAAGCAAAATTTCGTAAGATGTAATAATTCAAATATTGTATGTTACTGTCGTAATTGTAATTTAAAAATAATTTATTATAATTTAAAAATATTTTGAAAAAAAGCTTTCAGGGATATTCTCCGATCTTTCAAGGGAAATAAAATGATAATTAAGTATATTTTTATTTAAACTATGTATTTTTTTTCATCACAAAATTAAAAAAAAAATTGTCGTCTTTGTAAAAATAGCTTATACAATGTGGAAGTCTATTATAAACGGTAAAAACAAAAACAAGAAAAAATTGTGATAAAAAAAGATTTACTTAATGTTTTTTTATTAGATTGTTTAAAGAAGATATGTTTTAATTCAGTTTAACATCCAATATTTCATATCCAAAACTACTTTTTCATGCATATCATTTATAATATATATATATAAAGTAAGAAATTTGCAAACTGGAAGCATAAACTATAGACAAAGAAAAGAAAAAAATTACTTTTTTTTAAAAAAAAAAACAAAGTTTATATTTATTAATTAATATGCTATATGTATAAACTTCCAAACTTTTTGCTAAAAAGAACAAAAAATATAAAATTACTACAGATTTAATACAACAAGAAAGGTCTAGTAAACTTTATGACTTACATAACAAATGTTAAAAAAATATTAGTTCCATTATTCAGTAACTTAAAAAAGTTTCATATTTAATTTAATATTCAACACAATAACACTGTGAGGTAATTATAAAGCCAAAGCATATTTTCAACTTACCATAATAGGGGCAGTTAGTTATAGAGCCAAAAAGCCAACAATGCTCTTGTCTCACGTTTATAGGAAAGAAAAAAAAATTCGTGTCACGTTTTAATAGAAATTCAAAACACCAGACCTTTCATAAATGAATTAGAAGAAATGTGTATGAAATAGAATAATGAACTCATGGACATTTTATTTTTTTTAATTAATTTAAAATATTTTCGCAGAAAGATATTTTTCTTTTACTTTAAAGCGTAATAAATTATACAAAGTTTTTAAAAATTATATCGCTATTTAAAATATAATATAAACAAAAAGAAATGATGAATACAGTATACTAAAATGAGACACAAGTAAACGGAACTTATTATTTTTTTTTTAAGAAAAACGTTTTTTTTTTTAAATATTTATAGTATTATTTTGCTCATATTATGATTTCACATCGGGAATTGATTTGATTTGGTCTTTTGGACGTTATACACTCTGTCGCAAAAAAATATATGCACCCAGAAGAAATCAAGCTACAATCACGAAACTCGGCAAGAATGTAGTCTGGTAAGAGATATGCAAATGATTAAAATTTCGAAGCCAATGAGACAAGGCTAAATGTGCTATGCGCATATTAGTTGCGCAACTGGGAGAGTTTAAAAGCATGAGTATGAGCGCCGTACGGCTATCCAAACGAATCTGATGACTTTCATAGACGATATTGAGACTTAGGATGCCTCTAAGACGTAACCGGCGGCAGTAAGAAAAGCTGACGGACTTTGATAGGGGCCGTATAATAGACCTCAGAGAAGCAGGTTGGTCGAATAGACGTATCGGTCGCCACCTCGGTCGGAGCGATATGGTAGTTGCTCGGTGTTGGCAACAGTGGATCACAGAAGGTAAAGTGTACCGTCGCGGAGGGTCAGGACGTCCCAGGAACACAAATGATCGCGAGGATCGTGCAATCAGAAGAATGGCTACTTCGGCACCAACAACGTCGCTAGCATCGATTCAACGCCACTTACCTCCTTCCAGACATCCAGTGCCATCAAGAGAAACCATAAGGAGACGACTGACCGAAGTTGGCTTGAGGAGCCGACGTCCGCTAAGACGCTTACCACTGACCCCACATCATAGGCAGTGTCGACTGGATTTTGCCGACCTCGGGCAACTTGGAGTGTGACAGACTGGAGACGTGTCATCTTCAGTGATGAATCCCGATTCAGTCTCAGTGCTGATGACCACCGCACACGTGTCTGGAGGCGCACCGGCCAGCGGTCCGATCCGGCATTTATTGTCGAGCGGCATACAGCAATTTCACAAGGTGTGACAGTGTGGGGAGCAATTTCTTGGGACACACGATTATCTTTATTGGTCCTTCAAGGCACTTTGACAGCTCGCAGATACGTGGACGATATTTTAACGCCGATTGTGCTACCCATGCTATCAAGTCGCCCAGGTGCCATTTATCAACAGGATAATGCTCGTCCACATACTGCGCGACTCTCCCAACAATGTCTTCAAGGATATGACGTCCTACCATGGCCTGCCAGGTCACCAGATCTTTCGCCAATAGAGCATGTCTGTGACGCGCTGGGAAGGCAACTGCAGCCGTCCCGAGATACAGGAGAATTAACTGCGCAGATGCAAAGACTATGGCAGGATCTTCCACAGGGGGTCATAAGTGATCTAATTGAATCGATGCCACGCCGAATTTCGGCTTGTATAGCTGCCAGAGGTGGGTTTACTACTTACTGATTTTTAACCTTTTGCAAGCTGTAACCGCTTAATAAAATGATATTTTGTTCTGAATTTTTAATCATTTGTTTATTTTCATATGCACTACATGCATACCAAATTTCGTGAATGTAGCTCAATTTCTTCTGGGTGCATATATTTTTTTGCGACAGAGTGTATAATGCGATAAAATGTTTTTAATAAATTAAAAGGTGAAAAAAAAAATTTAACCTATAATTCAAATATATTTTTCTTGTGTTAAAATGAAAAAAACATTTGATGTGTGTTTTAAAATAAATTTGTCAAATGGAAATGGGAAAAATTAACTGATTTAAATTAAAAATTTATCAAGTTTTATTAATATTAAATTAATTATTAATTATTGTTATTCATATTATTGAGTCTTCAATTTAAAATTTAGGAAAAAAATGCAACCCAAATTATGTTCAGTTTTTACATAAATGATTATTAAACACTCTTACGTCTTTGTTCAATAAAACTGAACACTTATTATTTTGCAAAAAAATCTCTTTATGAAAGTAGTACAATTATAAGTACTTATTACTTCATTAGTAAAACTATAAAAAGGCTGTGTTCCACGAAATTTAGTAATAGTGATACAAACAATACCATATTCGTATTCAACTCCGTTTTAGTAAAATCTTTTAAACGAAAATAATAATAATAAATAACTATTTTACTTCTAGAAAAATGTTTAGTTGTTCGATTTTCTAGAAAAAATTTAATTAAATAGTGAGTTAAAACAGTAACAAAAAATTAATTTTCAAGCACTAAGGTTTCGTAATTTTTAAGTACGAAAAATTTCATAACTGATCACTCTAAGAATTCATTGAACTAAATACAGTAATAATCTTCAAACAGTAAGACACATTACTTAAAGGATATTCAAACACCTTAAAAGGAATATGTGCTAGCAAGTCTAAAAATATTTTTCTTGGGTTATAACCACAGCAAAATTTTCCTTAAAAGAAATTAAGCGAGAGAAACACTTATTTGAGCATTATTATTACCTTTTTTCAAATAAATAGTAACTAACTTTTTATTTTTTTAAAAAAAAAATGGATGCTTACGTATTAGCATCACCTCAGCAAAATTTGCGCCAAGCGAATCGCGCCTTGATATCAAAACAACAAAGATTCTTACGTGTTTTATTTGAAGAAAAACGATTCTCGTGGCACCAGTTTTGTATGCCGTGAAGCTAATACGTACCAAAAATGATATAATCCTTTTAAGAACTTTTTGACTTGCAATATTCGATAAAAATAAATTAGATTAAGATTAAATTTACTATTAGGAAACTAGCCGAAAAATATTCCTTTCTCAACGACTAAAAGCTTTGGCATATCGAAAAAAATAGTGATATAAAAAATTTTACACAATGAGAAACACCTCTGAGAATTTAATTATGTTGCTTAATAAGAAACGTTTAACATATTGCAATACTTCTCTTTCTAATATTACAATTTACTCAACTTCCTTTAAAAGTACTCTTCCTATTTTTACTAAAGGAATCTTCGTTTATCGTAACAGGAAATATTATTGGTAATCAGTAAAAGAAAGCCTTAGATAAATGGTTTACTTCAAGTATTCCGATAAATACTAAACTCAGTAGCACAATAGCCCATGAGAGTCAAGGACTACTGTGCTCATCTCAGTATACATGACCATTGGGCGCTGAGATGCATGAGCAGATGTCCCGCGATCAGTCTGAATTCAGATAAATACCCTCTCATAAGTTTAATCCAGATATATTACATTAGTTTCATCCTTCCAGTATTCAAGATTTCATGATCATCTCGACATATAAAAAAGTCGACTTCTATTTCCCAAAAATATCAGTCTCTTAAAGAATAGTACTTTATAATTTTACTCATGATCAAAGGGTTAATCGGTATAGGGGCAATGAAGGTAAAATCTGAGAATCACAAAAAATAAGGACAGCCTTAAAAATTATCTTAAACTTTCGGTGACGCGATTTTGTTTAGCAAGTGCTGATGAAGAGATTCCTCTTCACAAATATGTGATTATTAATATATTTTAAATTAATAAATAAATAACGCTCTTCCGATAAGAGAATGTGCTCATTGGAGACTGCGTGCAAAATATCCGCTTGTTAGGATACTGAGTTTACAAAAATGAATGAAAGAACACTAATTTAGAATTTCTGCTCTGCAACTTACCTTCTGCGCCGAGACTGGGATTTGTTGGAGAGGTGCGCCATAAATTTGAGGTATGTAGCGCACTGTTGAAAGTACTTCCGTTGTGTAGAGCATCAGGGATATCACCTATTATGCGTGGAGAAATAATTCGTTACGAAAATGCCTTTGAAAAGGAATAGATTTAAGTCAATTAATTAGTAAGAAATTCAGGTAAAGGATGTCATGGAATTTTTGAAAGCATCCACTTTATTATTAAAGTAGAAAAGAGAGAGTTCTGAAGGTAAAGTAAGATTTAAATTTGGGTTAGTGTTTGATAAGAGGCGAATAAATAGTAGGAGAGGCGAGAAAATTGGTGGAAATTCAGCGCTGGAAGACGAATAAATGAGAATTAGATAAAGTAAGGTGTGTGTTGGGTCATTAATATGAAATCTCCAACTTATAATTAGTTTTTAAAAATGTTAGAAAGATATTTTACTGTAATCTGCAGGGTAGGAATAGTTAGGATAGTTAGCTAATACAGAATTTGAGGATTTAAATTTTCTGTTCAAATGATAAAAAAAGTAAAACAAAATAAAAAATCAAACTTTTCGCCTTAAAAATTTTGAGATTTATGCAATAATTAAATGAATCTAGAACAAACACATTTAAAAACATTTAAAACATAAAAAAAAAGATTCAATACATATAAAGTTGAATTAAATCCTTTTGACGCTAGCTCATAAAGAAATTAACATTTCCACTAGGTAAATATATGCTAACAGTTACATTACATTTAATTTTCTGAATGATAGCAAGCGTCAGAAAGAAATTGAACTGGGACTGTCAGAAAGATTAAAAAATAGATGCATATGTTTTTAAGCTCTAAAGAGGCTATTTTAATTTAAAATTTACTGTCACTTCAAATGTTTCTCAGAAAACCCCAATTGTAAGGTAATTAAAAGTCAGATATTCGTGATGACAATATGACCGGAAAAAAAGAAAAGAAAAGAAAAATCCACCGTCATAATTTTTTCTTCTAATTTTCACTCTAAATGGAAGATGAGGAACATTTTTCGTGAAATGGAAACAAAGAATAAACAAAAGAAAAGAATAAAAGACAGGGAATGTCTGCTCCTTTCTTGGCCTCTGAACAAGTAAGTGTTGCTGAACCCTGCTGCGTGCTGGGCTTAAAACATGGGGAAAACACGCACACCCGACCGAGAACAACATCTTGTGTATCATTTAATGCAAATGATTGTAAAGGCTTGGTGCAAATAAACGCAAAGGGATAAAAGCACACATCACTGATTTATGTGGACACATCCTTTAGGAGAGCAGTAACTGGAAAAGTGAACTAAGTCGACGTTGTCTCGTCAACAATGGTCATATAGCTGTTAAAGATCTGTAGTATCAAGCAATAGGCATTTGCTTTAACAATAAATATAATTAAAATTTCCTAAAAAAGAAAAACGACTTGTTTGATTTTTTGGTACGTGTTATATTCTTCTAAATTATACGATGTCCATACATTCGTTAGATTTATCGGTGGCAAACTCCTAAAGAAGTTGAGAAATCCAAAAATTGGCGCAATCTAAAATAAAATTTTTCTTATTCCTACACTATTAGTAGTGGTTTGAATGGTTTTTAACAATACTAGGAGCATATAGTAGCTTTTGATATTCTTATATATTTTGTAAAATATATTGGATTAATTAAGGTTGGGTTTGGCATTGTATTTTAGAAAAAGCGTGTAGTTAATTATTATTTATTTTTTTATATATATTTACTGTCACCTGAATTAGAATATACATATAAAATTGTTTTGAGAATAGTATTACAATAAAAAGTTATTTAAATGCAATTTTTTGGCTTAAAATGAAAATAGAATTGCATATTTTCAAAACATTCTCCTTTTCATGAAAAGTCATTCGATAATAATAATATTTAGTCTAAACATAGCTAAGACTTCTGTACAGAGCCTGACCAATGTTTCTTGAACAATTCGTATTATTTTCAATTGAACTAATAATTGGTGTTTGTGTTAACATTTTTATACTCTGGTGTATTGAAATAAGAATAAAACAGCTTCTAAATTACATATTTCAAAAATTCTTGTTCAGACTCTGAAAAGAAGTCTTAACTATATATAGACAAACTATTATAATTATAGAAGTATTTTTCGTAAAAGAAGCATGCTTTGAAAATTCGTAATTTCATCTTCATTTTCTGCCAAAAATTTTTATTAGAACAATATTATATGTATATTATATTTCAGGTGACAGAACATATTAAAAAAATCATTCATTTATACGCTTCTTTTAAAATCATGGTTTTGAATCTAGTCGAATATCTTAAATTTAAAACATGTTTTGTTTAAAAAATAGAGTTGAAATGAATACGTTTCATATCTGTTCATAACGTTGTTATAATATTTAGATATATATTTAATTTTATGTTTGAATTATAAAGATATTTCGTTTCATAAATTTATATATAAAAATAAAAATAAAACATAAAAATCTTTTATATATACTAGTATATAATATTTAAAAAAATATTTAGCCATTTTTGAAATAAAAATATAAAAACAATACAAGTTTTGAAAAAGCATAACAAATAATTATTTACTGGCTCGTAAATCATGTAATCATGTACTTAAAAATCTGATTTTAACTCGAAAACTGATTCCTGTTAAATGTTATTTGAAGCCAAATCTTCCATAACAGGAAAATAAATTAATTTTTGTTTTAAATCTGTTATTTAATTCCGACATTTTATTCCGCGATTTTCTATTCAATTTTTTAGCAATTTCTTTTGAAGAAAAGTTGATTCTAAACTAGTAATAATCTCGAAACAATGGAAACATATGTAATAGTTAAAGTGTACCGGAATAGTAATTTTAAAGATCGCAGATAAATAAGGACTGGTCATTTCTCATTTTTAATGGTCAGCATGCAAGTTCTGTTATTCATCTTCCGAACAAAGTATCCAGTTGGAGTAAAAAGAAAAGCATTTGTCATCGTTAGGAAGATATATTCCGAATCACTGAGGCGTAGTAATGTCTTATTCATATTTCCGCATAAACTCGAATGTTTCCAAAAAATGAAACAAAAAGTAATTACTATTCAACGTCACATAAAAAGATAACATATATATGTATATATATATATCAATATCTTTTACATTTACATGCGTTAAAGAGATTTGTTTCCATATTAAAACCAGTATTAAAATCAAAAATGAATTCATAATAAATTAAAGGGAAACTCACCAAGATGTTGCTTCTTGTATTGCCGTTTAAAATTTTAATTTTAAGGTATTAATGAGTTGAATGACTTACTAAAGTTAACATTGGAATTCACTTAAACAATTTCTAAGAATACATCAACAAAATAAGCATGTGTCTAGCTCTAGAAAAGTATTTTTACAACAACTTCCTTTATAAAGTTCTTTTTACAATCGAACATCAAATCAATTATTTTTCCCGATCGCAAAGTATAATGTCATTGCCCCAAACGATTTTACATAAAGTAAACAAATAAATATAAGAAAATGATATATTCAAAAAATTAATTAAATTGAATAAAAGTCACGTGACACTAGCTCGAAATTCTTTTAACATAATTAATGACCGATAATTTTACAGTAACGGAAAAATATGCCTTAAAATATCCGAAAATATTGTGCATTAAATTTCGAATAAATAGACATATCAAGTAGTAGACATTAAGTTTTAAAAAATGTTAAAAGAGACAAAATATATCTATATTAATTTTTTTATAAATGCTTCAAAATCCTTATTTTTTAAATCGATGAAAATTAATAAATTAATGAAGTTCTACGTATTTTACTGATGGAAACATTCTAAAAAGCTATAACTTTTTTTTAATTTAATTTCAATTTATTTATGTTTGAGATTTTACTGTAAATAAAATAAAAGATGGTGATAAGTAAACTGTCCCCATCATTTTAGTCCCAACATTAGATTATAAACATCATTTGAGCTATTTTTTAATCTGTTTATCCTTTAATATTTTCGTAAAAATTTGTTTATTTTATTACATTTTTTGTTGAACTTTCTTCGCGTAGTCTTGAAGAATAAGGTACAAACTCGAGTATTTTTTCCCGACAGAACCGTATTTCAAATTTAACATCATGTTCTGGGGTTCTCTATTTAGAAAAATAACATGTTACATTATATTACATATTTTTGTCAAAGCTGATTTATTTTTCTTGTATAAATTATGTGTTCTGCATTTTTTATTTCCTTTCTTGTAATACTAAATAGTTTTTGACTTCGCTCTTTTAAGATATAAATAAAAGAGATAGATATAGAGCAGAGATAAAGACACAACATTAAAAGTATACTTAAAGAACGTTTTTAAATTTTGAATTAGTCAGAAAATAACCTGTTGCCTGTATTAAAACGTCAGTAATTGGTATGAAAAAGAATATTCTTTTCTGCCTAAAAATAAATTTTAAATTTCAATCAAACTCTTTAGCTAAGATCAATTTTAATGCAAAGTGCATCTTTTATTTTACAATATTAAAGTGATTGATTGGGAATTTATTGAATTATTTACACCTTCGAATAAATTGATATCTGCTTAAATACAAACACATATTAATATTTTGCTATTTGTATGAAATATTTCTAAATTTTAAATATATTTTATGTATCGAATAAATTATTAAATTTCTTAAAAAAAAGTCGAGGCATTTTTTTTTTTGACATAAGCTAAAAATAGCCTTAAAATATTCTCACTGTGACGTTCAGCACCTTCACCGCGACGTGCGCCACTATCGTTCGCAACCGCGATGGTTGCAGTTCGCATCTCATCATCACCGAGTACACACAAGATGACAACAGGACAGTCCTGCCACAAAACGGACGCCTACTAATGACAGTCATCACATCGTGCTAACAACTCTGAACGACCATGGCAATGAAAGAAAACGTTTCACGAAGCCCGCACACAATGGGTTACAGAAAATGGCTCCTGTGTTTCCGATGGTCAAGCTTGACCGGGCCTCATGATGGCAGCTTGTAAGGGTTGACTCATTTACATCGAATGGAGCTGAGTTAATTTCATTTTTGCGTGAATTAGACGATTGCGTTTTCTTTGTAATGCCACGCCGACGTTTAGAGAGACGGCCCTGGGAAGTTTCATATCTATCGAGTCAAGAAATCTAAAAATTGCGTTTTTGAAAGAGAACCTAAAGTTTCTGAAAACTAAACTGAGTTTTTTTTTAATTGTAAAAAGCTTTTCACCGTACCCCACAAAGTTACATAAAATATTTTGAATTACACATTAAAAAAACTGAAACTCAAAATTGTTAATAATTGCGACATATATATATAATGTATTACTTCACGGGACGTTTTAAGCACTGGCGTAGTCTTGAGTGTGTGTGTGTGTGTGTGTGTGTGGGCCCTGTATCAAAATTCCTTGGAGGCCCTTTTTGGTGTGCTCTCAACATCTTACAGTTTTTTCTTATACATTTTGGGGCCCCTGAAGCTTGGGGCCCGTATCATTGACACGTCTGATACGGCGATAGCTACGCCCCTGGTTTTAAGGCATGGACCTAGGCCTGGGTCCAGGGCTTCATCCAAGGGAAAGGTTTCATATTGTTCTCACTTCAATCTTTATTAGATCATGATTCGAATAATTTTAATCTTCAAATGTTATTCCTGTGAATATTTTTCAAAAGACTGTGAGTTTTGAACTATATACCATTTGGCAACAGTCGCAAGGCTGCAATATTATGTCATGGCCGTCGTCTGTGCCTGGAGCTAGGCTTACCGCCATACTGCATCAATACACATTTAGTAGAAAGGTGGCAGTTGGTTTGTGAGATTGTGAGTCACGCACATTTATTTATTACAAGTTACCGTTTGTACGAGTATTCGACAACGAATGCCATATATTGTCTACTTAAAAGATCGTAGGTGGGCCTACTTTTGCATAGAAGCTCAGGGTCTCAAGAAATCCTAAGACATCACTGTTTACTTCTAGAATATTGCAGTTTTATTGACGATAATTCCCCTTTATCGTCCTTTGCAGGATGGTATTGGTCTAAATGAGTGACAAGAACGAAGTTCGACTAATCCGCTGTGCAAAGTCAAATTATTGAGTGATACTACTTGACAAAATGTCGTGTAATTATGGTAATTAATTATATTGCCCTTGAAAGGTTCTTAAAACAAAACTCATTGACTTCTGTCATTGATTATAATTCTTTAAGTAATAGTTTTTGTAATGAATTTCCTTATTACGAGATCTGTTGTTTAGTTCCAAGCAGACATTACAAATATTTTCCCATCTCTTTGTTAACAACCTAAACCGCATAATATATAGAAAAGCTACATAACATCAGACGATAGCGTTACATACAGAAATCGATTAAATAAAAATAAATCAGAATAATGATTCTCGCTGCCACAGTCCCAAACGAAATAATTAATTAATTATCCTTTAACTATGGGATAGGGAAAATGCTTTTAAAATTTCCTTTCGTACGGATTACTAAGAACCTGTAGCTAGAGTTGCTGCAATAGTTGCCTCTTCCATCAAATTTAAAATTGCGTAACACATATATCTTTTTAAAGAAATCCCTAAAATTTCTTTTCTGTTACAGGACTTTTCAGCTTTCTATTGAATCCGTACATGTGTATTTCCAATCCAATATAACATGCTAAGAAAAGACTCGATACTCTAAGAACTCATTTTATTTTCAAAATTCATTTAAATACATACCAATATATAGGAATTTTTCTGAATATTTTTAATTAGAATATAAAAATAACAATACGCCTATCTAGGTGGGTTTTTTTCCCCCACAGACTTGCGCAATTTTTTAAATTTTGACCTGTTTTGACCTGAACATACCGTGTATAATATCTGTATAGTTAAAAGGGCTTAAGAAAATTTCGAAAATATATTTCTTCCTGGATTTAGATTTTCCAACTGTGTGTGTGTGTTGCGGATATCATTTCCTTTAAACCTTTTTGCCTTGAATGTAAGAATTAATAAAATAGTATAACCAAATACACCAATGCTATTGAAGACTAGAGCACTAAGTATTAATATTAAAGAAAATTTAAGTAACCAAATAATCGAAGAGTTAATAATAATAATAATAATAATAATAAAAGCGAGTGCACACAACAGTTTAAAGATGTTCCGTGCTGACTTCCAATAACAATTTTGCAACGGTTACTGCGTTGCAAAGGTAATTGAGTCCACACAAGCAAAAATTCTTCCTCTGTATGATAGTGGAGGATCATTTAATCTTCCCTCCGAAACCCCAAACTGGACACACACAGAGAAGGGAAAAAAGATTTTATAAATTCGTCTCACGTGTACAATGGGCTACGGACCGCAACGGTATTAAAGGCTCTAAAATCAATTCAATAAATGATCTCTATTAAAGCTCCCTGTTATCGGCTTCTCCCTCCTAAGCTGCGGTCACCCGAGTAACAATCTAATAGAATTAAATTGTTAGCCCATCCCATCGAAAATTCGCGGTGATTGATTTCTTTTCTTAATTCTTTAATGAGTCTCGGGGTTCGGTCGAACATCCGGCAGATGGCGCGCTCTCGGTGAGAGAATGATGACTTCTGCAACGCGCGGACATTTTGCATTCGATCGTTTTCGATGGCGGCCATATTTCGGAGGATTCGAATCTGAATGGAATGTAAAAGTAATGAGAAGCAAAATTATTTCTATACCAGGGGAGAAAACACTTTCTTCGCTGAAAATTACTTAAAAATTTTTATAAGATCGCATTTCGTTTATAACTGAAACCATCAGATTGAAATATTTGATATATAATATAAACTTGGGATATTTCTCTCATGTGTTTTTTTTTTAAACTATTATTTATCTGATAATCATATAATGTTTTCTGACAACTTCATTATGGGCTTCTTTGTTTTGTTGATAAAATTATAACGGAGAAGAAAAAAATTCCATATACACACGTTTTTCGGTTATCCGATTATAAAATTAAATTTAAGCCGATTGAATAAAATTTTTTAAAAAAATGCTTCCGATAATTTACAAGAAGGGAGATTTACGTCAGAGGTGGGTAAATAGCGGCCCGCAAAGAATTCTTTTGCTGCTCGCCAAGGCAGTCAGAAAACCAAATAGGCACAAAATGTTCTTTATATTTACTTGGGTCGAAATATATTTCTGAGCTAAGTTTTCCTTGCCTGAAGGTCAGTAGGAGTAGATATCAATGCAAGTTGGATGGCATTATCTTACAGGCTCAGGGGCGTAGCATTCACCCCCGCATCGTGGAGGGGGGGACAGGGTTCTAGGGGACCCAAAGACTGACTGCCGCCAAGTGCCTACCTTAAATTCGATTTTGAGGCTCAAAACCTGACTTTGCAGGGGGGCCCAAATGTTCTCCGTTAAGGGACTGTGCAGGCTGTGATTAGAATTTCAACAAGCAATCTCACTCTTGATGTCAAAAAAAATTGTAGGAGCGTGTGATAGGGTACATTTGTCTCATTAAGCTAAATTTAAGCTATAGGTGATATGAAATTAGCACAATAAATTGAACAAAATGTGGCCACTGTTTTATTTAAATATTTATTGATTTTTATGGTACAATTTGTACCTTTCTGAGATACAAAGTTAACTAGTGAATGTAAACATTTTAAAAAGGTGTGACTCTCCGGTATTCTGTTTCTTCAGTGTGGCCTTCGAGCCAAATGGGTAGAATAGTGGTTAGAGCATCGGACTCCAGACCGGAAGGCCTGGGTTCAATGCCCAATGCCGCCAAATACCCTCCGAGTACACACGGAGTACGTGCTCGTTAAATCAGTGGGTCCAAAGTCTCGGGGCTGAGTCACGAGCGCAGGGATTGAAGAATATTTCCCTCCCCTTCAGTTCCCTGCAGAAATTGTGGAGGTGGAGAAAGGGGGTGTCGCCATTTATCGTCCCTTCGGGGACTTTCGCCGAGCTAAATCGTACTGTCACCTGTATGGTGCTCAAGGCCAAACGACAGGCGTACTTCTAGCCCCTTGCCACGATGAATTTCGTGGGCCTCAATCTGACTACATCAGACAGGTGGCATTAGAAACAACAACAACAACACAATTTCCCACCCCTGACTTACGCAAAATGAACGAAGTGTTAAAATATGAATTGTTTTATTCAATTCAGGTAAAACATTTCATAATTTAATTTTTCTTCCTATGGCAACTGTTAAGAAAAACACATATTTACGATGAGAAGTGTACATCCATTAAAATGAATTAGTAATTTTCAACAATTTTAAAATCGTACGCACACAAATGAAAGTAACAAAAACAATCGTGTATGTGGTGTTTTGCAAGTACAATAATTCTATTCTTAAATGCAACACATTTTATTCTTAAACGCTTAAACAAAATGCTTAACCCAAATCTAATGTGAATATCACTTAAAAAAGATTTGAAAAGCACTATAAGAAAAACTAATGCATATATATTAAGGTGGATCGAAAAAAAAATTTCTGGAATTTTTAAAATCTACCTCTGGTATATATAGATAAAGAGAAAAATAATATAGAAAACTAATTTTTTTGTCAAGTACTGCCACAAGGGGAAAGAAATTCGTGTATTTCATCTTTTTTATGGCTAAAAGTCAAAGTCATTTTTGTTTTTAAAAAATCTAGGTAGAAATTTTAGCACTTTTTAACATTTATTGCGATGAGAGGACAACTACTAAGTATTCACAAGGAAAACATCAGGTACATTTACAAAATTCTTTAGCATCAGATTTAAAAGAAAAAAATTCCTGACGAAAAGACAGTGCACGATAAAGTGGAAGACGGAGAAAAAATCGTGGATCGGACTGACACGACGGCGCAGGGAAAGAGAGCTGGATTATGAAAAGTTACACTGTACATTGTACTATTCACTACTCAGTACCCACTTATCAAAAATCGTAGGTTTTGGTTATTTATATTGCAGAGAAATAATTCTATTTTGTGGCTAAAATCATTTTACCAAAATTAAGCCTTTCGCAGTTTCTTCGAAAATTTAACGCCTTTGTGGCAACATTGAGTTTTGAGAAGTTACTTTTTTAAAATTATTTGTCTACTAATCTCCATACTATAGGACATTTTTTTTTTTTTTTTTTGCATGGGGACAGTGGCGCACACATGGGGAAGGGCTCTCCGGGTCCGGACTCACCTCATAGCCCTTGGGATTTTTTCGATCGATTATAATCCTATGTATATAGCACGTAAAACTAAATTAAGTATTCTTTATTAATAATTAATTTTATTAATTAATGCTAATTATTTATTCAGTAATTAATTTCTTACTGTTTTTGTGTTCCCGAAAATCGACAAAATTAAAAGAATATGTTGGGCGTCGTATTAGAGCATGATATGAGAGTGGTGGACTTGCGACCCTGGACCCCTGTCTCCCCTGTGAAATTCCTGTGTGCGCCACTGCATAGGGAAATTCAAGTGAATAATAATTTTTTTCCCTCCACATAATCGCAATCTACCCTAATATATATAGTATACAGCTGTATTTTGTAAGTTGTAGACCATATAAAAAAATAATGTTTTGACACTCCATTTTGTTAATTTCATATTCATGCCACATCAAGGCCTGCTTTTTTCTCTCTGCTGTTAAAGTCTCATTCAAATTTTAAGCAACTGGAGCCGACTTCTTGTTCCAAAACCCGTCTTCCTTTCCATCTCTAGACCTTATCATAACTCATTTGATTGTCACATCCCAGTCAGAATATGTAAATAAGTCGGAAGTGCTTTTTGAAATTGTGTTGCGAAAGGCATTCAAATGAGCCTGTCTTCAGAAGGAGCGGCATTTAACAAATCAGAAATTTACAGCTATCTCTCTGTCACCTATTGTTCGGGTATCACTTCTTCTCACCGTCGATGTCAAGACGCGGTTGTTTCTTTCAAATTTTTTTCCTCACAATATAGTTCAAAAGCAGCATTGATTGATTACTGGAAACGCACGCAATTAAAGGTGTCTTGGTACTCTTGGAAAATGTCCACTAACTGTAGATCCCTCACTGATTAAATGTTCTATTGTTTTATTCACACGTTCTGAAGAGTTGGACGTGTAAATGACAGGCGTGCTTATACAGACTTGGGGAGTCATGGGGGCTCATTATTCCCGGTCTTTACTTCAGTTTGCTGACTGGCAATGGGATAGCAAAACTTCTTGAACAACATGACGAATGAATTCAGTTTTTACATATTCATTGATTTGTTTATACTTATCGCATTGTTAGATTTATACCGCAACTTCAAATGTGATCCTATTTTACTTATTATTGCGCTTTAACAATAGTTAAGGGTTTGTTATGATAATTTCTCCATTTTGAAACAATTATAAGATGAAGAAAATGTCAATTGAAAAAATATTTTGTTATGAAAATTTTTTGAAGCCTTCCATACATAAAACTATTGAATCCATGTGTGGATAGCCCCAGATTCTTGGTAATCCCTAAGAAAGAGAATTTCAAACTCATTTTCTCTATCCGATGAGAATATTCTAACAATTCAAATAGAAATAATTTATGATTTCATTTGGGACTGTGCAACGAAAGTTTTTTTTTCCGATTTATATTTATTCAACTGATTGCTGAACGCAACTTCATCGTCTGCTGTTATATTATTGTTCTAGTAGTTGTTCTATAAGTTACGTGGTTTGGATTGCTCAAAAAAGATGGTAGTTAGTGAGTGAATATTAACGTAGCCTCGCTCAGCTACTCGAGGGCTTTTGGAGACGGACCTCGTCATTTTGAACCATGGTCAAGTGACGCCGACGACACCTGAGCTGGAACCCCTTCTCCCAACTACCACACCACACCATTGAGATGAAGTCTGAGCCTCGACAGATTTAACTTGCATCGCTCCCCTACAAGGCGAGTTTTCAGCGGTACTAGGCTCGAACCTTGACCACTAAAGCTACCGTGACCATAAAATGACGGCAGAAAAACTTTGCAATGTCTATTTGGAATTGAACGCAACACGGATCTTGGAATTAGGAAATATGTTACACCATATTAGATTTACATCATAAGATGTTTTTATTATTTCTTAAGATTATCTTTGATGGAGTCGAGTTTGTTCATGCATTGGATGTTTCTGATAGTCCATTTCTGTATGACATAAAGGCCAATACCCCTACCCACATTCAATACGTCTCATAAGCTTAAACCCCTTACAAATTGCAAGGAAGATGCCCAACTCTCCCCATACATTAGAATTTTGCATCCTGGCAGATTTAATAGATGTCACCCTCTCTAACTGGGTTTTTAATATGATTAGAACTTGAACACACATGACATGATTAAAACATGACCAGACAAGAACTCGAAGTCGATTACTGTGGTCACTCAGCCAAGCTTTTATTTTACACCTTTCTGGTAACAATCAACAAATCTGTAAGTAGACTCATCGTGCACTCCAAATTAAAGAACCAGTGACAATACAACTATTTTTTCAGTTAAAAATTCTTTTCCGGTTATATTTGCTAAATTAATACCGAAGTCAACCAACCTACCAAATGGAAGATACATTATGCTTGTATACAAAAGAAATTTACACTTTTATGCTGACGCTTGTACGCTTATATGATTTCTTAGTTAATGCGTATTCGAACAAAATATAGTGTTTTGGCTTCCCTTTGAATTGTATTTTTTCCCCTTTGCAATTACTTCTAAATATAATTTTCTGGAATATGGTCAATGCATTATATAATTTTATTCCATTTTTCATAGCCTTCTTTTGAAAAAAAGCAGGTTGTACTTAAGTCAGTGCTTCTCAAACTGTGGGGCGCGCCCCCCTGGGGGGGCGCGATAACCCTTCGAGGGGGGCGCGAGCATCTTGAAAATATAAAAGGCTTAAAAAATTATTTTTTGGAATGAAGTAAAACAAAATGCTTTCTGACAAAATAAAAAATACACATTTACACTGATATAAATTATATATATCATCTGGTTTTCCACTTTCAAAAGATTCCACTTCAAACGCTCATTAGCTATCTTTGATCCCAAAACCAAATAAAAAAAGATATTTTTTTTTTTTTTTGCTGTAATCCCGCGATGAGAGATTTTTTACTACGTTTCTTGTAACCTCTAGAATAGTACTTTTGATTATCATCTCTTTGACCTTCAAACTTACTGGTATGCTTAACTCTGTCTACTTTTCTTTTGGGAAAGTTGTAAATAATATTTTTCTGTTGCTTTTCCCCACGTAAATGAGTTTTATGATGTATGGATAAGCATATTGAGCACTTTGAAGGATTAATTGACCAAGATGTATTTTATGAGTAATCTGAAATTGCATTATAAAAAACGTTTTACATAATTATTTTTTTATAACTGACATCGATGTTTTTGTATCGAATACATTTTTTCATGGGAGCGGTCGCATGAGGCGCTGAATCACTCCAAATTCTGGTAAAACTGTTTATTCGTTAACAATTTCTTGACAGTATCCTCCGATATGACAGTCTTAATGGAAACTAAAATGAATTTGTCACATTTATGCCTCTTTTTTGAGAGTGGCAAACGGTTTTTTACAATCAAGGTACTTGTTTTGATCGAGTTCCCTTCACGACCACTTTTGTTCAGAAATATTTTCTATGAATATGCTATACTTTCCCCTACGATTAACTTTGTGGTTTAAATTGCTGTGTTGTACAACTTATTATGGTTTATAAATGTAAATGAGCAGAATATAAAAAAAAAAATGGGCATCTGTGATCTCTCTATTGAAGGAAGATGAAACTGATCAAGTAATTGAAGAACCTGATGAAATAATGCATATTAATCGTGATAGCGAAAGTAAATATGACAAAAGTGATAGACATGAAACGTTTGAGTTGAATTGTAATTTTCAAATGCTGCCTAAAGAACTCTATCAAGAAAATTAAGATATCAAGAAAACTAAGAAGCCATAAATGTAACACTTCGCCTTGTCAAAAAAGACACAAGCAAGAAAAGGTTACACATGCTATTTGTAGATCATCAAAGAATAGAAAAATTACAATAACGTGAGCAAAATATGACAGTTTTGATTGCAAATAACGTTCTTGTATTGTTAGTGAAAAGTGTCTGTGATTTATGTTCTTTATTAAGGTCACGCACATTTGGAACGGTTTCATTAGTTTTATTGGATTTTTCTCAAATCATCAAAGAAAAATTAAAAAGTCCTTTAAAGTAGGTAAGTACATTTTCTCTTAGTTAAATTATTCGCTGCAATTGTGATTTTTATCGAGCACAGAAAAAAATAATTATAAAAAAAAAAAAAAGGATTGGGGTGACTTGGTGAAGTGATCGCCTGCTTCCGGGTTAAAACATTTTGAAGGTTTCTCGCTTTAAATAATAAAAATAACACAATTATTCTTCATTGGAATTTTTCATGCGTTTTCCTTATTTAATATTAATTCTAAAATCATTTTTATATTTTTGTATGCATTGTTGTGCACTTGGTTTTACTCTTCTTACAATTAAGCTATTATATCAAGAATAATGCATTATTTTTAAAAAATAATCGCAGAACGGGTATTTCAGCCAGTCTACTTATAAATGTATCAGTACTGCACAATGTATTTTATAACTAATTTATTAATACTAATTTAAGGCGACTTGGTACCTAAAAATCACAAACCTATCGTTTTTTTTTTTTATTTTCATTTAATCTTATTCTTTGCATTATTATCTTTCGATTGATATATCACTTGTGCATGTCGGAAAGTTAGAAGTTGAATAAAACTTCATTTGAAAACAAATTAGGTAATTCAGCCACACCCCCTTTTTAGAAAAAAGCTAAAAATGTGTTATGATAAAAAAAAATCTATTTTATAAATAGAAATAATAACTATAAAAAAAAGAATGCGTAGTATTAAAAGCAGAATATTTCCGAGGCAATACAATAATGTAATTTTTCTCCCTTGTGAAATGTGTGCATGTAAAATTTTTAAATTAAGGCATTTTATATTAATAATTTTTATATAATTTCAGTTCTTATTCCTGATATATTTTTCATACAAATGTAATACTTTAATATTATAAGAAGAAAAGCAGCTAAAATTTCTGTCGTGACAGAAAAAATTTTTTTTGAAGTTTTTCTTGAGTTTTTTTGTACAATTAGTACTCTCTAAAAGTTGATCATTTATAAAAATGTGTGGGTTGAAAACATATGAAAATGCAATTATTTTAAAGAAAAACGTATAAGTAATATCTTAAAGTGGTAATTTAAGTTTAATTAAGCTTATAATAATTTTTTTTTCCGAATTATAAACTTTAAAGTGGTTTTCTCAGTTTGTGTTTTCGAAACCTTAGTGCATTCAAAATGCTACTCCTTCGACAATTATTTACCAATCACTTCAATTTTTTTTTTCCAGCGTGTTAAAAATAAAGCATGTAATAAAATTAGGGATCCGTTTTGCTATAAACTGAATACTTTTTTTTAAAAAAATAAAATGTAAGACATGTTGGCTTTTTCGTCGATTTTTAGCTTGTATATCAACATTTTATTTTTTTCTCGAAAACGAATGAAATTATTATAAAATCGATCCCTAAAGTTAAGAACACCCATAAGAAAATTATAAAAATTTCAGGTCAAAAAATTAATTTTTACAAAAGGAGTAGGATTTTAAAATAATTTTCCCAATTTTCTTCAAAAATTTAAATTTTTAAAATTGTGTGAATAATATATGAAAATTTTCATCTGGTAACATTTTCTTGAATAGAAACATTGTATAAAATGTTAAAATATAATTTTTAAATACGTAAATAAAGAAGTTTGCTCAAAGGGTGCCAAGTCCCATTAAGAGCAAGTTTAATTATTATTAGTGACTTCCATGGGCTTGTCTTGCAGAGCAAAGGTTTTCAAATGAAGGCTTAATATTAGAAATTGACACTCTGAGTTCTTTTTCTATATTTAACTGAGATCTATATTTTGTCTTCAAAGCAGCCACCGCAGAAAATCCGGTTTCACAAAGGTACGATGTTGAAAACGGTAAAAGTATACGAAATGCTTTTGTTTTCAGTTCAGAAAATTCATCATCTACTTCTGCCCAAAATTGAAAGAGAGTTTTATTACAAAATTGTCTTTTAATTTCGCCACTAGATGTGAAATCTATGAAACTTTCTTCTTCGGTAGTGGAGAATCCTTCTGGGGTATTTTGAAATGGATCTCTCACCCATTCGTAACTTGCTATCAAGTTGTCCTCAGCAAAAAAATATTTTTTAAAATTTTTTGCTTACTTAGCTAAATGATATTCAATAGTTTTATAAACAACTTCCACATGTTGTTCTTCAGTTTGTAAGTTTTTACACATTTATCCGCATTTTCAAGCATTTCTAGGTTTTTTTGCTTTAAATTTCGGCTCCATAATTGTAATTTTCTACAAAAAGCATTAATTTTATCACGAGTGTCAAACATATGTACATTTGATTCTTGAAGTTGAAGATTCAATATATTTAATTTCTCAAATATATCGACTAAGTAGCTCAACTTCATCAGAAATAAACCATCTCGCGAAATTTCTCAGCTTCCGGTAGGTTTTCCTCTTCTAGAAAAATGGTAATTTCATTTCTTAATTCATAAATACGTTGTAAAAATTTCCCGCGTGATAACCATCTTGCTTCACAATAAAATAGCAACGATAAATGCACTGTGCCCATGTCTTTGCAAAGTCCAGAAAAGATTCTTGATTTTAGGGGGGTCTCATTTTTATGTAATTTACTACAGTCACAACTGTCATTAGCACAATATTCAGGCCAGGACTAATTTCTTTGGAAGCCAGAGCTTCTCTGTGGATCATACAATGTGTCCAGATGCACAGTGGAGTTTTTTGTTTCACAAGTGCTTGTATACTTTTAAATCTTCCTGACATTATACGAGCACCATCGGTGCATATTCCGACACAATTTTTCCACTCTATATTTGCCTCGTTTATAAAATTATTTAAAATATCAAATAATGCCATTGCTGTTGCTTTAAGTTTTATTGGTTTACAAAAAGTAGTTCTTTTACCGCTGACATACCATCCCAAAATCGAACATACGCAATGAAATGAGCATCTTTATTGCTATCTGTTGCCTCGTCAAGCTGAATTGAAAACAATTTATCACGCAACTTACCGAAAAGCTGTTGCTCTACATCTTCAGCGATATCATCAATTCGACGTGAAACAGTATCATTTGATAAGGGTATGGACTCAACTCTTTGGCAAAATTGCCTCCAAACATAGTTTCTACAATCTCAATTGCTGCAGGCAAAATAAGCTCTTCGGCAATAGTGTGAGGCTTTTTACATCTGGCTATTTTTATATGATTCTTTGTAAGAAGTAAGTAAAGCTTTTTCATTCACTGACAAAGTTTTTTTAAAAAAATGTTTTTGTTTTCCGTATGATTTTAATTTTGATTCAAAGAACTCTCGAGGTTTGTTAATGTACTCACCATGAAGCGTTTCGAAATGTCTTTTAAGTTTATTAGGTTTCATATTGTCTGCTGCCAATATTTTTGAGCAAATAACACACAGGGGCTTTTCTTCTCCATTTACTTCAGTAATGGTAAACCCAAAATTCAAGTATTCTTGAGAATATTTCCTTGATTTAATTTTCGGAACTATGCTCGTCTGTGCACTTGTTGATGCTTTATTATCGTCGAATGTTCGCTTATGACTTAAAAATTTATCCATGATTTTTTTGTTCCAATTTTCTGCAGTAATACTTAATAGTGTGAATTACAACTAACGCGCAAATTATAAAATGTACATTCAAGATAGATTTGGTAGCTATAGAAGCATCGAATGGACCAAGACTGATTGGAATTGTACGAGGTACAGCATTATTACATGTTTAGCGCAGACGTCCGATAGTTTGGCCAGACTCACGCAGACGCTCGCGAGAATGCCAGATGTGATGGATATGAGAGAGCGCAACATAAAGTAGACTATTTTTCAATTTCTACTATAAGTTCCCTCTCATATATATCTTGTTCAAATTTTCACAATCGTTGATAAAATACTTTCTATTCATTCATTCAAGTTCAAATACATTTTTTAAAACTTGTAGTGGGTGACACTTCATGTTAATACAGTTCTTTCAAATTTTAATTCATTAATTAAATTAAAAAAATGAATAAATAGTAACAAACAAAAATTATAGTCCAAAAGTATTTATAGAATGGAAAACTTTTCGTGCTGTCCCCTGTAACGCAATGGATAGCGCGCTGGGCTTCTAATCTTAAGGACGGTAGTTCGAATTCCATCCGAGATGGCCTAATTTCTAAGAATGTGTGTGATTTCTTCTTTACTTTACTATTTTCTTACACTAATTAAATTTAATTAATGAATAAATAGTAACGAAAAAAAATATTCAATACCCCATATATAGAAAAGAAAAGGAAAAATTGCAAGGAAAATCGCTTTCTCTTTTGTCGCTTAACATTGTGATTCTGTCATATGTATTACATATTTGTATTAATTGAAACTATTTAATAGAAAGTAACTAAAATAAGTTTTTCTTTGTTGGCCTAAGTAGGAATTGACTTAAAATTTATTTTTATATTACTTGTTCTAATGACATTTGTACTTTTAGAAATGCATGATGGACGAAATAAATTTTTAATTAAATGTCATTTTGCAATCTGTCCCAATTTAAAAAATGAGAAAGGAAAAATAACATAACATTATAATTATTACTTAAAAGTAATTTGCTTAAAATATATATTATATAAAAGTAACGTATACAAAATTTAATACTCAAAGTGCATTATTATTGCATTCAATACATTATTATTGAGGGAGGGGGGTGGCGATGAAAATTATGATTGAAAATTGGGTCACCAGTAGTGAAAGTTTGAGAAGCACTGTCTTACTTTATTTATTTTGCAAAAAGTAGTATACACACAAACTGTAATACTTATGCTATTAATTTGTATGGTTTATAATTAAGATCGCGTATAGTAGCTTTAGCGTCAAAGTGCATTATTATTACATTCAGTACATTATTAATGTATAAGGGGGGCGCGATAAAAATTGTGATTGAAAAGGGGGGCGCCAGTATTGAAAGTTTGAGAAGCACTGACTTAAGTAATACAATCGAATTCGCAATTAGAAATTGTTATGAGTTAGTTACGTAAAATATCAATATCTTTAAACTGGTACCCAGATTCCAAAAAATAACACACATTCTAAGAAAAATTCGAAAAATTGCTAACAATTGTGTAGCTGTCGCTTCCATTCAAAAATCCAGAATTACCTTTGGAACGCCATCCAATATGTCTAATAGTTTTGTATCATTGAATTGTAGTTGGACTTGTCAACAAGTATTGCAAAACAAAAGTGATACATATTGAAAGTGAAATTCTTAATCCCTCACTTCTGTTTGCTTGAATTCACCTTAACCAAACCATCAAACATGCGGAAGCCATCTTCCAATGAATTATTGGTAATTTAAACATAACAGGTAAAATATAAATCTATTTGGCATTTGAAATTATTTTTAAAAAAATTTCATTGAATTCTTTTGTAGGTAATTAAGATATATTTTGAACCACCTAAGTTGTTGGTATGGTATTATTAAAATGTAAACAGTTGCCTTCCAAGTAATAAAAGGGTAGATATCTAGTATAAATACAGTGAATAATATTTAAAAATAAATAATTACTTTTCTGTGTATATAAAGTAAATGTTATAAAAAAAAGAATATTTTTCAAAAAAAAAATAGAGTATTATATGAAAAAAAATGAATAAATTTAAATATTTTACATAAATTTCACTGCAAGGATTACTGCAAATGCATTATTTTAGAAAATTATATAATTGAAAAGTTTTTCTAATAAAATGAATAGTTAGAAAGAGAATACATGTTATGATATTTTTTTTACTACACGAACAATCAGAACAATTTCCATAAAATGAAAAATTTTATGTGAGAAAAGTTAATAAAAACTACAAGCAAATTTTATAAACTGTCAAATTTTTAGAATTTTTATAAATATCATAGATAAAAATCAAGTAATATAATATATTTAAAATATGGAAATAATAAAAAAAAAGACTTCCTAGAAGGCAATACGCCGACTTCCGCTGTTGAGTGAGAACATTGATAACGATTACATATGAATTATATATTCCACACATAACCATATTTCCTTTCGAACTCTTAATTCAAATACTGTTTATGCAAGGTTTCTCGATAAAAGCAATTTTAGACAACCTTCTGAATGAAGTCGCACCTTGTGAACTTCATGAAGAGAATATTCACAGGACCCTTTTTCGTTAGAACAGCGGACGTACAACTCATCTCTTCTCAGAACTCGACAATTAAAAGGCAAACGAAAGGTGAAAGCGAACGCAAGAACAAAAAATATTAAAAAAAAAACTCCAAACAGGAATAAACATGGAACTTCTATTCATTACGGAAAGAAAACGAGCAGTCACGTGACTTATAAGTTTAGTCATTTATTTGCTTCTTTATGAAATGTGTTCGTCCGTCCATGCAGAACATTCGATTCTGAGAGGTGGCGCTCATTATGAGTGGATGCCCCCTATTTCGAACACCTCTGTTCACCCCTCCCTGCGAACTTTTTATATTAACCCTTTTACGAAGAAGTTGCCAATAAGAATGCCTAAGGCGGCAAAAATTGCCAATAACAAAAGTGAAACGGATCAATTAAGGAAGTTGCATCAAGTTCACAGTGGGGAAAAAAATGAAAATAAAACAAATATGGCAACGAGCATCGTTTTTGTTTTGATTTCTTCTTTTAACTTTTTTCTACTTTTTTCATTCTTATTTTTTTTTTCTAAACGTTCTTGTTCTTTTGTTGATTTAACGGCGGACTGTATAATCGTTTGGTTTTTTTTCCCCCGATTTTTTTCTCACTTCGATTATTAACTCGGATGATTAGGAGTTGTTGAACTAGATGAGAGAAAGAAAACTAAGATCTCATTCTAAGAAAAACTACGCAAAATCTTACAGGAATTTGTCATACTTTTGAAGGAAATACATGAATACCAGGTTAAAACAGTATTTCTTCATTTCATAAAAGATTTTTTAATCATAAGGTCTCGATAAATTACGTCAATAATTTTTTTACAGTTTTTCTCTGCTATTTTTTTTTAATTTATTGTAAAAAAACATTCTTGCTTGTAAAAAAGAATATATATGATTAAAAACCCCATAAAATATATTTAAATCAAAAATAATTTGATTGCTACATTTTAGAGTTATAAGCAATCACACACACACAATTCAGTTGCTTGGAACATTTTAGTTGCACAATAAAACTGTTTGATTCTCAAACTGTAAGGTTGAGGAAAATCAGAATTCTTTTTTAAAAAGATTAATTGAAAATAACTGTCACTTTTAACATACGCACATTGATTTCCGTTTTTATAAATTTTAAATTTGCAATGAATACGCTCTTTAATAAAATCAAAAACATATATGAAATAACAGATAAAAAAAACACTTATCATAAGCATCTTCAATATTCTTTGCAAATCAATTTAATTAGGCAAACCTTCGTGACCATAGAATTTAAATGCATGGATTACAAAAGAATATGAAAACGTGGAATTTTAAGATTTCTAGCAAATTTAAACTCTTTGGCAGTTTAATTTTACAAAACTTTCGATTTCATCTTTTAAAACAATTACGTGTGTGTTAGGAATTTATTTATTTATTTTTCTTTTATTAAAAAACGTGGAAAATATCTGGAATGAAATGTGTATAGTAAAATGAATTCTTCAACAACATATATTCTATTATCCAAACTTAATTCCTCTAAATCTCTGATGCGAGATACATAGCATCTCAAACCAATTATATGAAATATTTTTATTGAAAATGGTCAAGAGTAAATTTTCCCCCAAAATTTGATAAATAAGTAACATAAATCTTCCTTAATTTTTACATTATCTGTTATTTATATTGACTTCATATAACACATATTCAGTCTTATACGATCCAATACACTCGATTCGATTTATGGAAACAGTAGAAAAAGATAAAATATTTACCTGGATATCCCATAGCAGCAGGTTGCAGCCTCTCCAAGGGAGGACAGTTGGACATGGGGCTGACCGAATAACGCCCGGAGTTGTAGAAGGACGACACTCCTGATGAGTGATTGGGTGTGTATGTTGTAGGCGGAGAGGGGTACTGATGCAGGGACACGTCAGGCGTTCGGTAGGTTCCGAACAGACCCGAGGCTGCCCCGTTTCCTCGGGGTGCCATGTTGTCTCCTTGACTGGGCCACAGGGTGTCTAGCATGAAAGAGAACAATTTACAGTTACAAAAGAGAATATATTTTCGAAAGTTGATACTTATATATTATCGCGGCACTTCCATATTATCGCAACAATCGCCACCGTTCAAGATAACTCACCAAGTTGGCAACCCCAATTTCGCATGTGTCGTTGGGGTTGCCAATTTTGCGAGTTATCTTAAACGGTGGCGATTGATGCAATAGTACATAAGTACCCGAAAGGGTTGCCAAAATGTGGGTTGGGAATGGGCTCAATTCATGAAGTCACAGGATAAAAACAAACACGCCTTTTCCACCGAATTCAAAACAAACACTAAACTAATTGTACTTGTTGTTCTATTTGTAAAACTCATATAAAATTTCAAATGTTATATTTGGGTAAAGTTGTTTAAATGTTAGGGGGAAAAAATTCTTCAAAAAGATTTTTTTAAATTAAAAAAAAATCCAATTTTTTTATGTTTATATTTACTTTTAAATAAAATACATATCGTATACATATGTACTTTTTCAGAGAAAACTTCTACAAAGAGCAAAACTTGGCAACACCTGAGCGCGTGAACTGATTAGCTGGAAACACTAGATAGTTTTTATCGTGTGACTATGACGTCGCATGAGTTTTTGAATTGATTGGCTAGAATCACGTGGCTTTCACTATCATGTGACTATGACGTCAAATAATTGAGAGAGAGAGAACCCATTCTTATTTTTAATTCAACCTAATTCTACCAAACTGAATTGTTCCCATTCGATAACTGAACTGTTTTTAATTTCAAACATAAAATGACTGCCTATTGGTAGAACATTAAAATCTCTCTTTCTTATAAATAATTTTCTTTCATAAATTTGAAGAGTACAAATTGAACATTGTGGTTAAAATCTTCATCAGTCTTCCTACCTAGTTTATTATACACAGTTTATGCCTGCCTGAAGTGAAATAATAACTATTAAAAATAAATAGCAGTTTCATAAAAATTCTTTTGTAGTTCTTTTTTTTTTTAATTTTATTTTTATAATACGATGTATGGCTTGTGTCTCGGTGTAATATTTTAATAAAATTACATTTTTATTGATAATTCTGCAATTTAGTTTTTTTTAAAAAAAAATTCAAATATATTATAATTATACACATATTCTTTATTTTTAAATTTTTCAATCTGTTATTATGTGATTAATTTAAGGAAATAGCAGGAACATGACTCAAATAAAAATACTTGACAAAGTATCAATTTATTTCTATTTTTTAGTCACTTCCTTCAATTTACATATTCTTAAATACTGATAGATTACGAAAATTTATGATTTTTACAATGCATTTTGGATCGTAAAAATGTTTAAAATTATACCCGATAGAATTTAGACTGTATTATAAGAAAGCATTGGAACCTCATTGCCTAATGACCTGATGGTCAATGACCACAGGCATTTGATAAATAAAATAAATATTCGGATTGTTGCCAATCTGGCAAAAGCAAAAAAGTTGTAAAGAAATTGTTTCCAGAGATTTACAATTATAAAACAAATATTCAAAAAATAAATACAATTAACGTAAAATACAAAATATTAAATTATAAATGCCTTAATCTAAAATTATGAAATTCATCTTAAATGTTAATAACTATCAAATATTATAAATTTTACTACTTCATTTATTATATTTCTGCTTCTTTATTAAACGGATTTTCTTAAATCTGACTTAGTTGGTGCAGTCATTAGTCGTCTCGAATAAGCAAACAATTATTGTACCAATAATTTCATTAAATTAGATTTAGGTTTCTCCTCCAGACTTAAAAATAAGTACGAAAATTCTCATTCAAAAAGTATAATTCGACAGAGCATCATTCTGAAATCGAATAATCTAAGTTTGATTCCCAGTTTTTGCGAGGTCTTTCACGCTTGGTGAATTTTATTATCGCTCTGAATTCCAAATCCGTGTATTTATCTCGATCTGAAAACAGATGCTAAATTAGAATGATGCGATCTTTACGAACTATTTAAAAAAAAACATGGATTTAATGATGGAAAATTAATTGTGTGTTGGTGGAATTTTTTAATAGAGGTTTTTTTTCTTCTTTTCTTATACATGTTTCTATGTTATATGTTATTTGTTTCCTATTAGAAAAACTTCTATCATAATAACCATAAAGTTCAAGAATAAATTACTGTTACCTCTGAAATAAAGTGCCTTCTAATTGCATGTATCTTTGCTGCCTTTCAGAAACTATCAACCATTAACATTTCGGAATTTGGCGACTTTTCCATCTAAAATGCTTCTACTGACCATTATTTAAGAGCATTTTCTCCTGGCTACAAATAATCTTTCTTCGTCTAACAACATAATCGTCGAGATTCAAAAGCGACCCAAAAGCTTAAAAGATAAAAACGTCTCGATAGTTTTTGCATTTGTTCGTGGACACACGGACGTTCTTGGAAATAAGCGAGCCGATTGTCTTGCAAAGGCTGCCACCAAGCGCAAAATCGACATTATCGTTAATATTCCTAAATCATTTTACAAGAATATTACGAAAGAATGAATAACAAATATTTATATAATTCTTGGAACCAAGAATATCTCATTTCAAATAAAGGGAGCTTAACAACGAAATTTTTTCCAATCATTAATGCCATTATTTTAATAGTAATTACAAAATAACGCAATTTCTCATTGGTTATGGTAACTTGAAAAGCTTCTTGAAAACATTTAATTTAGTTCTGTCATTTTCTTGTGATTGTAATATTGATGGCGTGGAAAGTGTAGAACACATGCTACTTCTGTGTTTCAAGTTTGTCAGAGAAAGAAAGATCCTAAGACTGGCTTTCAAGGGACTTAATATAAATTAATATCAATTCCTCCGAATTTTCACCAACTTATTTCCACTAGAAGTGCTTTTAAGAAGTTCCATGACTTTGTTGAAAATATTTGCAATTCTTCATAACCTCAAAGCTTTTTTTCCCCTTCTTTTTTCCCTTTGTAATGTGTGATTAATACTTCTGTGAGCCTCGTGTGATACTTTGTGGTTCATGGGGATTTTATAATTGCTTTAAAAAAAGTCCTTCCCCGCCATAATACTGTTTTGGAAGAGAACTTTCAAACTTTCCATAATAATATTTAAACTATTTGACAGATTTTGTGTTAGATTTGTAATTATTAAGTATTTTAAGGTATCCGACTACTCTTAAATTGTTAATTTTGCTAAAAATTGATACACACACAGTATTTTATGATTTTATTTTATATGCCATTTTATTAGCTTTATAAAATATCAAGTTCATTACTTTTCCTCCCCTAGAACAAAAACTACAACCGTTTTAGTAAATGCAGATGCCACTGCTTTAAGCAAGATGTCATACTCTAAAATGCGTTTTACTCGAAATGTGATTTTTTTGAAAATGCTCAAACGGAGACAACGATTGCTCCAAGAGTTTTGAAAAAAATTAACTGAAATTTTTTGTGTATGTTCTGTGTAATAGTAGAATTGTTTTAACCTGAAGTTTTATCAATCACTCTTGCATTACAAAATTTGCAGTCCTTTATGTGAATATAATCACTGTTCTTTTTAAGCAATTTCATATAATTACTAAGATGAAGTGCTCTAGTGTTTGTAAAAGTTAAAATCTCTCTTATCCTGAAGGTCATTTCAAAAATGAATAGCAAAGGAACATATCACAATTGAAAACTTGTTCATAAACTTTTTGTGCTGAACGGACCCCGTTTATATATTTTTTTGTAAATTTATACCATTTTTTTTAAATTTTAGTAACAATAATAATTTCTTTTTCTCTTCTTAATTTTAGACTCCCCCTCCCTTAAAATGTATTAAATAAATTTTAAAATCATAAAAAATCCCCATATCTCCATTTTATTCTTAAAAAAAAGTTGTCGCAAGTAGTCGGATACCTCAAGCTAAAAATTCACTACAGATTAACAGTTTAATAAAATAATGTAATTTTTGTATCATTAGATAGGTCTTTTTTTCCCCTTGTATATGATACAAATGCTCTTTCAAGAGAGATTCGGGGGGAACATTTACAAGAAAAATGTCATTTTTTTCCGAAATGGCGTTGACTCTAGAGAAAGCCCAGTGTGTGCTTTGGTTTCACGAAACGAAATAACCCTTTAATGTTCAGCGTAAACTTCGACGTAGTTATGACGGCAAACCTCCTGGTACAAAATCAGTTAAGTTATGAAATGTTTAAAGTAAGGATCTTTCTACAAATGGCAGGCCTCGTGTGAATGAAGCAGCTGTTGAGCACGTTCGGCAGTCGTTTCAACGGAGTCCTAATTCGACTTGTGAAGCCTCACGTGAACTGCAAATATCGCAGAACTCTTCGTAAAATGCTTAGGTTGCATGCTTACAATATTCAAGATATTATGTATTAAACAACACTTGACAGAAACTGGAATACCACGTATATATTTTTCGAGCTATCAAGAAGGTGCGTGTTGAAATTTATCGAGGTAAATGGTCTTATAACAAGTATATATATATATATATATATATATATATATATATATATATATATATATATATATATAAAAAAATTTCAGTCAATTCCTACTTAGATCTACAAAGAAAAATTTTATTTTAGCTACTTTTTATTAAATAGTTACAATTAATATAAATATGTATATGCATATGATAGAATCACGACATTAAGTAATAATTAATTTTTATTAATTATCATTAAAGTATCGTATTGTCATCCAAAACAATCGTATATATAAACTTTCAGTTCAACTGAATGCTTTAAAACGTGAGGGGAAAAAAACCTTTTCAAGTTTTGACACAAGTCGCCAAAAATGTTTCCAACGTGGCTGTATTTGTAATTCTTTAAATAATTAGTTTTAATCAATTAATTTTTATTAATTATAATTAAATTACTGTATTGTCATCCAAAATAATCATGTATATAAAATTTCAGCTCAATTGAGCGCTTTAAAATGTATTTTATTAACGATTGTAAATTCCACCAAGATAAATAAATAAATATATAGAGAGAGAGAGATTGTGAGCTAATAGTAGGAATTGAAAAAAAATCACAGTCGTACTTACAATGTATCGAAAAAATTATATGTCTAATTATAATAGTTTGAGCACAATAAATATTTATGATTAGTGCAAGAATTTTGGTTCACCTTGTTAATATAATTTTTGATCTTTATTATTATTAATTATACACAATTTGTATTGTTAATTACATAATAGTTGTGTGATACGTATTTTGTTTGTAAATTGGGACTGAAATGTAAAAGCACGTTATATAATAATTATTTTTTATTTTTGTATGAAGTAATTCTGAAAACATTTCTTAAAGCTTTTCTTTTTCATTAACATTCATGCTTTCTAGCAATAATATTGATTTCATAGAAAAAATGAAACAATTATTTTATGTGAAAAAGGAAAAGACAAAGATATATATATATTTTCTAATTTGAGTTGGAAGAAATGTATAGCATCTCTTATTTTACATTTAAAAGATAATGGGAAAAGCTAGAAAAATAAAATATTTCTAGCTTTCTTGGAAATTTAATTATTATAAAAATTAAATTAAACTTCGTTTTTCTTCTGTTGTCAAGGTGAAAGATGAAAAGGCAGGAATGTAGACACAAATTATTATTATCGATCACAAATCAATGAAGCCTACATATGAATAAAACATTTTCTTAACAGATAACATCAAACAATACGAAGAAAAACCAAATATTTCCCCTATTTATTTCATATCATAAATTAAACGAATGAACGAATAAACTGCAAATCAAACATACGCGATTTAAGTTCAAATTTCCTGCATGAAGATTTAATTTATGGATTTCTCAAAAATTCTTAAGCATCTGATACCAAAAATGGCGGACACAGATCTAAGAACTCTATATGCATTACGCATTTCAATTCGTATACTTAGACTACAAAACAACACCGCTGTGTAATATAATGGAATAATACATAAATGACATCATCATGGTATCATATAAACGATAAATCATAAGCTGTCTCCTCAAATGAATGTAATTAATAAGCAAATGACATTCCCCATGAAAAAAGGAACAGCTTAAATCAATCAGGTTGTCTTCGTGACAATTCCTTCAGCTCCGTTGAAGAATCCCGGTGCATTCGTTTTACTCTCGCAATTGTTAGCATTCAGTGTCGTCAATCAGCAATTGTTTACGAATTTTTAAATTTATTTACAATTCATTTTCTCTGCAGGTGGTCCTACGTTCCAGTAGTACTTAGTTATGGTTCAAGAGAATTTATTTTTCTAATGACACTGCTTTGCTTTTTGCCAAAAGGCTCGTGCTATTGTTTCTTGCTGATATTTGTGGTTTTTATTTTGAGCCTAATTAGTACTTGAGACATCTCGCCCTTCTAACGATTCCATGGGCATGTGATATTCTTCAGTCTATTGTTCGATAAAACTGACAAATAAATTTTGAAGGTTTTGTATATACCACCCTTCTTAACGCAATTTATATTGATTTACAGAAGTGCTAACATGTGTATTTTTTTATTTTGGTAAATTTGGTAGTCAATATGTTGATAGTATTAAAAGGTACTTTAAAGTAACTATATTTTAAACTCAGATTATATTAATTTTTACTATAGTATAACTTATTTTACACTTTATATACATATAAATACGTATATGATTATAATTTAATAATAGAAACATTCACACGATAGAAGGCCTTTTCGTGTATACTTCTTTAAATTCTACAAAACTTTGGAAAAAATAACTTTTTATTGCAAAATAGGTTCCTTTAGCATTATTTTTTACGTTTAACATTTAATTGAATAATTTGTGTACCATTTTAAAAGCAAAAGCAAAAATAGCTGATAACGTTCGGTACCGTGATTTTGCAAAAGAGTATAAATAATTTTTATTAATATTTAGTTTTACATGAATTTGAATATACGTATAAAATTGTTTCAAAATATTATTTCAATAACAAAAGTTTTAAATACAATTCTTTTGGTAAAATGTGAAGAAAAATTGAGGTATTTTCAAAACAATCTCCTTTTATTGAAAATGCTTCTGTAATAACAATATTTTCCCTGCAGATTTTTGAGATTTCTCTTTAATGACTGAACTAGAATTTTTGAAAAATTCAAATTATTTTTAGTTACAATCGTTTGAAATAGTAACCGGTGTTTTTTATTAAAATTTCTCTGCTCTCCTTCTCTGATAAATTAAAATAAGAAAGAAACTAGTTGTAAATTATAGATTTAAAAAATTCTACTTCATTTTCTGTACAGAAATCATAGTTATATATAGGTTAAATATTTTTATAGAAGCATTTTCGATAAAAGGAGAATGCTTTGGAAATGTATCATTTTTCTTCCCTTTTTTGCCAAGAAATTGCATTTAAATATTTTTTTCTTGTAATAATACTTTTTTAAAAAAATTATGTTTATATTTTAATTTAACCGACACTAAATCTCAAAAAATAAATAAAAAAGTGTTCATTTATATGCTTTTTTGAACGTAGTCTTGCCTTAAAAATTTAAAATTCTATTTTATATAAAAGAGAGAAAAAAATGAGCATTATATATAAAATTAATATTTCTAAATTTTAAGGATTTATTTTTTTTGTAAACAAATATTTGTTTTATACAGTTACTCTATCTTATGATAGTAACCTAGAAACTGTTCTGTCTGAAACGAAATGCTAAATTTGAACCTGTTCTGCAACATCACATGATGCAAACCTTCAACTACAACGTCCATAATATGCAACACAAAAGTAGCACGTAAACTCTGAATAATTTCCCAAAAAATATTTTAAATATATTGGGTATATGAATGGGTTAAAATACTAAATGCATTTTACTACCAGTGTTACTCAATCGGCGAGCGATACAAAATAACGTGTTTTCCCAAACCCTGTGACTGGTCAAACCGATTTCCTTGCCCTCAGGCTGCGTTTAAGAAGCCTATCTTTTTCTCAATCATTTATCTCAATTTCTCCTATGAATAAGTATAACCGTAAACGCAAAAGTGATTGAAAGAGATGTGTTAGGGTTGATTATTTCAGAGCCGCAATAAACTAATTATAATACTTTTCGATGAAAAAGTGAAAAAGAAATTATGATATTCCTGTTGAAAAGCTATGCACGGAAAAGTATTTTGTATCCCTTGATTGAAAAGAAAGTGCTCTCGCAAGCGACGCGCATGATTTATGAGCCCACTTTAGCATATAGTAAAGGCTTGACGTTGTAGCACATACAAATGTGATGTATTTTCTATCGAAATAAATGCAAGCCTGTTCGAATGTTTTAAAGTACTCTTTTTTTACGTCTTTTCAATTAATGCTATACTGCTGGGAAATGAACTAGCTTAGGATTGTGTCTTTATTATGTTGATGGATGAATCTTGAATATTTTGTCATTATGACATAATTTCAATTTAAAAAAATAAGTAGGGAATATTGTTTTAGAAAATAATTAAAACTCAGGTGTTTCAATTTAAAATTTAGTTAGGAGAAAGATTAAATTTAAAAAGAAAACATTAAGCAGGCGTTATATTGATATTATTATTTCGTATTGATTGATCAAACATATTTTTTCTGTTTATTTAATTTGAATCAAACATATAGATGAAGAAGGAAACATGGATATGTTTCTATATCGGTATAAAAACAAATTATACATTTTTAATAAATACTCATAATTCATTAAAAATTAAACATCATGAATAAAAGTTTTAAACAGAACGTTTTCGTGTTTTTTTTCCAAAATAAACAAAGCATTCATTTGAATCCACTCTATATAGCAAGAAATATATAATTTTACAACCCCCCCTCCCCATATATACTAAGGAGGGAGGGAGGCAAACAGCTGCCCACTAAGACCGTCAGAAAACTAAATAGATATAAAATGCTTTCTACATTTGGGCCTGTATATATTTATGAGTCCAGTTTTTCTTGTATGATGATTAACAAAAGTAAATATAGATGCAAGTTGGATGACATTACCTTGAAAAAAAGCTGTGATGAGAATTTCAACAAACAATCCCCCCCCCCTTATTTAAAAAAAATAGGGATAGGGTACCTTTATTTCATTAAACTGATTCTAAAATTGACTGTCATTACATCTATAGTTATGAAATAAGCAAAATAAATTGAATAAAACTTCCTCTATATTATTTGACATATTTATTGATATTTCTGGTACAACTAATACCTTTTCCGAGCGGCAAAATTTACTGACTCATGCAATCATTACAATGGTACCTTCGATCCTACCCTTCATTTAAACCATTCATTTTATAAATTCGAATCACGAATCCAAGATTTCATTTTTTTAATTAATTTTCCTTTATTAATATGTACTGTAATTTAACTATCCATCATCAATTTAAAAGATATGTTGCTATTTTTTAATAAATATATTTCACCCATTTCCTTGTTGCCATATAAATCAAATTCCTTACACAGAACACTAATGCTATTGAAACATTTAACCGAATTCGAATTTCTCACGCATTTCTATTAACTCTAATTGCCTTCACTTCCATAAGTGACATTTCATTACTACATGGAGGGCAATAAAAGTTTTTACAACTAGCGAAAATTATAAAAAGGCGTCATGCAATCTATCGGAAAGCAAAAGGCTTTCTAATCATGTGAAGGGGTCTAGAACTTTTCGTTTCATAGGTGACCCGAACGGGAATGAATCCCATTGATTTTTAATGCCCGATTGTGGCTCTCACCTAAATGAGTCATTGCAAGTGATTTGTGGGGAAAAAATAACAGAAGAAAAACATCTAATTTTGCTGGATACGCAATTAATCCTAATTGTTGAATAAATGATTTCCTCAGTTGACTCGTTGGAGAAAAGAATATAAGGATTCTATCTTAGGTCAAAGCCTTATTACTCCAATGGTTGCGATTGTAAGAGTTTGAATCTTAGTTCAGAGCTAAAAAAACTTTTGTTACAAAGATAACCAGTAGATAAGTGTTTTTCTTTTTACTTCTTTTTTTTTCTTATTCAATCTAACATTAAACGTAAAAGCACGTAATTTTAGCTACTGAATTAAAATGAAACAATCGACGATTTTATTTTTCTAGAAATAAAAGAAAATTTAATTAGCTCTTGTGAAGCTATTTTTAATGAACAAGTGGAGAGAAGTGTTTAAAAAGCCAAAATAAAACTTTGTTCTTTCTAGAAAAAATAACGTGGAGTTTAAATGCGAAAAAAAATTTTTTTTTCTTTTCAGAGTGGCAGTAAAATTTTGTAAATTATTTGTAGCTGTAACTTTTCTTTAAAGTCATTAACACAAATACCTACTTAAATAGAAAGGCCTAATATTTATATACTAGAAGTGATCTTTTTAGTTAAAAAATACGTTTTAGATGATTATGAGGGCAATTAAAAAGTTATATATGTAACACAGTTAAAATAATATCATATGATGGTAACGAAAAAATCATCTCAGGGGATATTCAAAGGCCTTGTACTTTTCAAGTAAAGTCGATTATATTTTCTCGCCATTTTTTATACAAACAAGTGCATTTAATATTCCATATACTAACAAAACGGACTTTTGACAGTTTATAAGTTTTTTGGGGGTTTTTTCGTAATGGGGGCATTCATTTAACTTTAATATCTTCTTTATGAAATTTTAAGTTAGTAATTATTATAAGTGATTAATTTTTTAACTAGTTTCACCCAAAAATAAACATTTGGTACTGATCTCTCTGATGCAAAGTATTTTTTATGAAATGCTAAATTTATAAGGATATGTATTTATTGTAAAATTTTTTAATAAATATGGATTACAAGAAAATTAACATTATCTTTTAGGGACACGTTATGGACTTAAAACCTAAAAATGTTTTTTTGATTTTATTTATTCTACTCCAACTTGCGTTGGGTGAAAAACTTACTTCAAAAATAAATTTTATTCAATTTTTCTTACATTTGTAGGGGAAAAAACTTCTCTTGATTTCTAAGATTGTTATTATTCAATTCTTATAAAAAGAGAACTAAATATTTTTGGGGGTTTTTTTTGAGAATTTTTTCATAATACAGTTAAAAACAAGATCCGAACCAAGATTTTCTTTCAAATAGAAACATCTTCTAACATTAGTATCATGTTTTCACTATTGTATCACTAGCAGTGTGGTACATAAAGGTATTTCATAGAAGAATTCAACGTTCACCACTTGTCCTAGTGTACAACTGCGTATTTATTTAGTTAGTTTCATGCAGTGCTAATTTTTCTGAGTCCATATTTTCTTGGATGTATTTTTGGGACTCTAAAACTCAATTCTTATTTATTTTTTTGTACGGAATCAAATTAACTTAACTTGATAAAGTTTTAAATAACCATCACATTTATTGAATGTTTTGTTAGATTATTAAATTTGAACAATGGCGCTCACTATAGGGAGAATATTGAAAAAGAAAACCAAGGGCTATGGGGGCTCCCTGAGTCCATTCCCCACTCCCATAGCCCATGATTTTTTTTCAATTGATTATAATCCTAGGTATATATAATGTAAAATTTAATCAAGTATTTGATATTAATGATTAATTTTATTAATTAATACTGATTATTTATTCAATACTTAATTTTTTACTGTTTTCTGTTCCCAAAAAATCGACAAAATCAAAAGAATATGTTGGTCAGTGTATTAGAATGGACTTTCGACCCTGGAGCCCTCTCCTTGAAAAATTCCTGTGTGCACCACTGAATTTAAAGCACATAGTTTGATAAAAGGGCACATGTATTATAATCATACAAATTTGTATTAATATTGAGAGGCCTTTTAAAAAAAAAATGGATTCATATTTGGATCTTATTTTTTCACATTAAGTTAATAATGTCAATGATGGCTTCGTTTAATGTTTAAGAAACTGAACCAAACTCGGAACGTATATTCATACAGATAAATATCTCAATTTAGTTTTGAATTCAAGACGCAATGACACAATATTTTTTAATTCTTTATCTATACCTTTAGAATTTAAAAATGCAAAGAAAAGCATATATTTTCTCCTTTAATTATATTTGAAAAACTCATTCAACATAGCAATATAGGAAGTGAATTGTGGAAAAAATTTTACACCAGAAAAAGAAAGATTGATCCAGACAAAAATTAGATAAAAATATGAACTATGCGGTTTTCTACAAGATAGCCAAATAATTATATAATATTAATGCTAAAGGGTTTTTTTTCTATCTGAAAAAAAAGAATGTTCCGGTTTTGAGTCCTATTCTTTAACATTACGAGAAATGGAATAATTCTACGGTTTGCCCAGTTGACATCTCCTCTGATATTCATTCTTCGATGGGATCGTTTGTAGTTCCGCATAGAGGAAGACATCCCGAGTGGACAATCGCGTGGAATCTGTCCACAATGGTCGTCGACTCCCGTCGTGTCGCTGGGGGTGGTGACATCTCCGAAGATCACACAGAAAAAAAAGGATCTTGTCCACACGCAATCGGTCAGTCACGACGCGGTCTCCCACCCTTCTACCATTTCTTTTATCTTCCGTTGTTCTGCGGTGATTGAATGATCCTCCTGCCCCCAGCCAACACGCGAGAGAATTGTATTAAAATACGCAACCTCTCTCTGTCTTGTTTAGACTGTATCTTCTTGGTGGACATGAGTTGATTTCCTGTTGTTAATTCTTAGATGCAACGGCGCTTACAGGGGTTGGTCTTTTCAACAGCCATCGATTTTCAGGGGGATAACAATGGATATGGTCATGTCGATGATTGGATATCATGCTCGAATGATAATTTGAGATTTTGAATGAATTATTTAAAATTTTTATTTATTAATTATTTTATTGAATAACTAGCCATTACCCGCTTTGCTGAGTATTTCATGATGTTTTATGAATATATACAGTTATATATATATATATATATATATATATATATATATATATATATATATATATTAGTAGCGCACACAGGAATTCTTCAAGGGGGGGTCCGGGGTCAAAAGCTCACCATTCTTGTATCATGCTCCTTTTGATTTTGTTAATTTTTGGGAATAAAACACAGTAAAAAACTAATTATTGAATAAATAATTAGCATTAATTAATAAAATTAATCATTAATAACAAATACTTAATTAAATTTTACGTACTATATACTTAGAATTATAGTCATTCGGAAAAAAATCAAGGTTTTTTTTGGGGGGGGTCAGACCCCCAGGACCTCCCCCTTGTGTGTGCCACTGATATATATATATATATATATATATATATATATATATATATATATATACAAATTTTTAATATCTTAGCGTTAAAAATACGATTGTATTGAAAAATATTCTTATAATTCTTGATGTAAAAAGGACTGAGAATTTCCAAATTCTAAAATTGAAGTAGAATTTTCTTTTTCTCTCTCGTAACCCCTTCCCAAGTGGATTTCCACAAAACCCATTTTCAGTGGATCTGTGCTCAATAAAATAAACATACTTGCCAAATTTCAAGTCCAAATCTAATAGATCAAAAATTGAATTTTTTTTAATAAAAAGCTTCAGTAACTACCTTTGAGAGTCGATTTTTGAAAGACCCGTTCAATTCAACAACACAGACATACATGCCAAATTTCACTACTGTAGGTCTAGTAGTTCAATTTTTTTTTCTTTATCAATACGTCGCATAAGATTCCTTCTTCCTCATAGGAGTCGATTTTCGTAAAATTCTTTCTTAGAGAATTTCCATTCAGCAAAAGTAACATGCGTACAAATTTCATTTCGTTCAGTAATAGTTTGATAGCGAAAATTTTTGAAGAAAAAGTCCCAGCAACTCCCTGCTTCCCTCTCCCCAATAGGAGTCAATTTCCGTACAATCTGTTCTTAGCAGATCTATATTCAAAAAAAAAAAAAAAAAAAAACGTACCAACAAAATTTCAAGTTTGCACGTCTAACAGTTCAAAAATGGTAATATTTATCTTTCAGGTCGATTCTCTGAACTTTTTGTAGCTTATCTCTACTCCAAGGAAAGAACGGGCCTACCAAATTTTTAGCATGTAGGTTTAATAGTTTAAAAACGGGAATATTTACATGCAACGCCCCTTGAGCTCTCGTGACACTCCTTGGGATTAAAGTTTTGTAAAACCCCTTGTGCAGCAAATCTGAACTTTATAAGCGGAATGGGCCTTCCAAATTTCTATTTTAGGTCTTATTCTATAAAATTAGCTTAAGCAAAGACAGATGTGCTGTTGTACAAGAAGTAGAACAGTCAGACTCTGAATTCTATCCATATTAAGAAAACATCCACAGAATAAGATATAACTAAATCAAGATTATTTTTTAAAAATACGAAGTCATATATATCTTTCTAAGTACAGTTTGAATAGTTTTTGAATAAGACAAATAATTAAAAATTTGAACTTAAAACGCATGTTTATAAATTATCAGATAAATAAATAAATAAAATTTGCTGAATAAAGATCATTTGGATTCTTAAAAAGAATCACTGAAGTATTTAAAACAATAGCGATGAATTATATGACTAAAAAGGTTTTTTTGAAGTGATATGAAACTAAGTTCATATACAACTACTAACGCTTAAAAAGCAGAACGAATCTAATATTGTTCAGTGTTGCTTTAGCAATATTGGTTTGGGCATCATTGATTTCTTTATAAGGTTATAACCTAACTTTCATTCTTAATCTTAACTAGTATAATTACAAAAATTTTTTAAAAAAAGTAGCTTATTTTAATAATTAAATTTCACTAACTACTGGTCTATAACTAAGTCGGTGAAATGGTTGAGTTATCTAGAGTAATTTGCTGTGATTTGCTACAATTTATGAAAATGAGGCAACAACAAGAAATGAAATATATAAATATGAAAATCTAGTTTTGGATGTATCTCATAAGAGGATTTTTTTTTCACAATTTCTACTACTAGTTCACTCTTTTTCTATATATATCTTGTTCAAATTTTCGATCACTGAAAAAATACTTTCTATACACCCATTCAAGTTCAAATACATTTTTTTAAAACTGGTAGTAGATGACACTTGATGTCAATAAAGTTTTTTTTTAAATATTGATTCATGTGAATTCTATTTAATTAGTGAATAAATAGTAACAAACAAAAATAATAGTCCAACAAGCATATATAAAAAGAAAACTGGGTCGTTGTAGCTCGTCCTTGTAGCGCAGTGGATAGCCCGTTGAACTTCTAATCCAAATGTCATGGGTTCGAATCCCTCCTGGGATGACCTAATTTCAGAGAATGTGATTTATTTTTAACTATACTATTTTATAAGAATAATTTAATTTAATTAAAGAATAAACAGTAACAAACAAACACAATAATAGTCCAACGCCCTATATTTAAAAGGAAAATGGAAAATTTCAAGGAAAATCGCTTTCTATTTTGCCACTTAATATTGTGATTCTGTTATATGTATATACATATCTATATTAATTGTAACTATTTAATAAAAATTAACTGAAATAAAATTTTTCTTTGTTGACCTAAGTAGGAATTGACTTAAAAATAAAATAGAAGCAGCAGAACGCAGCAGTAAATTACAAAAGAAGGACGAAAACTATATTTTTTCCCCGAATATAATGCACAGTATCATGTATGGCATTTCAAATGATTTTCCTACATATGAAATAAAATATAAAGCTCTAAATTGAGGAGTTCAATTATACTGTTACTAATAATTTAGTTTAAATACTTTTGTTGTTTAAATTTAATTTATTTTTAATTTATCACTTATATTTTTATCAGTGTTTCTAATAAATCAAAATATTAAAATAAAAATTATAATTTCCTTCCTTATTATTATTTGTTCTTTTTGAATTAGAAGCTATTATGGGAAAATAATAAAAAGTATAGCTAAATAAACAGATTTCAAATGAACTATCAAATAGGAAAACATAAATTTTAAATCTTTTAAAATAACAAGTAGTATTACTTATATATATTAAGCAGTTCCACTCATAGATACTAAATTCAAAAGTTTTTTTTTTTACTTAATTTTAAACATACGGTTTTATTCCAAAATATATCAGATATATTTTAAAATCTAATACCACATTTCTTTTCCTAGGAATAATAAATAAATAAGCAGCTTAATACTATATAGAAAATAGAATTGAGACTCCAGTTTAGTTTGGAATAAAGCTCTCACTATATTTGGCAAAAAATATATATAATTTCTTCCAAAAATGCCAAATAAGATGAAATATATATATATTAACCAAACGATTTCCATTCGCGAAAACACTTCAACTTTTCTCAACACATTTAGAGAAGCCTGATACCGAATTCAGAAACCAATCATTTTGGTACAAGAAGAATTACTTCCAAGAGCAAAATTGCACAAAAGAATTACTTTAGAAAATAGCTTATTGAAAACTTCAACAACTTGAAATATCGAGTAACTGAGTGATTTCCCCAATGTTGATTGTCGAGCCGATTCCCCCGCTACCATAAAACTTTGTGTCGAACTGTCGTTGTTGCTTTTATTCCTTTTGTCTTTCTCAGGCCCAAACAAAGGGGTGAACAAACCTCGAAGGCAACACGGATAGGTTTCTTTGATTTGTGGCCTTCTGCACGCAAAGATTGTCTCCAAAAAAGAAGAGAAAAGAATGTCTAATTAACTCCATGGAATACTCATTGGTTTCTTTTCTTAGAGTAAATACTCAATCTCTACATGTTTAAGTAGTTATTAATATATATGTTACCATTAAACTGTGCAATCCGTTATTTCATTGAATAACTAGGAATTTCATGAAATAGCTAGACAAGTAAGTTAAAGTATATAAAATTACTAAATTTTCTGACTTGATCGTTAAAGTATGAAATACGGCACTCGAAAGCTCTTTGAACTGGTTCAAGCTGTTTTTAGTCAATTTTGAACCCCAATTTAAAGTGTCATCACATCAATCCTTGCTCCAATAAATAATGAAAAGTAAAATAAAAGTATTTCATAAAATTTAAATTAATACTCTCTTGCAGAGTTTTGTTTGAAAAGGTTTACACAATGTTTTTATGAAGCAATTTTTTCTTTCCATCATGTATTTTCTTGATAATATTTAAATATAACTATTTCTGCAACGTGTATTCTTTTTTTTTTCTTTCTGTTTAACTGAAGTTAGCAGCATGAGCAATAACAAATTATACCATTTGCTTTTCCTTATTTTTTATCAATTAATCATCCGCAATGGGAATAAAATGTATTTTTCGAGAGATTTTAACTATTTATGATGAATTAATTTATAAAATAACTTTTAAATTGCTTATTTTTCACTTTAAATGTCTGTATAGAATAACTAGTCATTTCATAGAATAACTAGGTAAAGTATGAAAATTTTCATCTATTACATACTTTAGTTGATTTGTCTAGTTATTTCATGAAATGTGATAATGCATGTATAGTTAGAGAACAGAGGTCAATAATATAGATTTACAGATTAATTATATATTAATTTTGCATCAGTTAAAAATTTCTCTTAACATAAAAATAAATAGCATAACATATAACTATTTCTTCAACAAAAATTAAAATTATACATGTATTATGTATTTTTAAACACACACACATATATATATATATATATATATATATATATATATAATATATATTAAAATAAGAAAGATACAACATAAAAAAATATAAGTATTTCTCTTCATTATAGTTAAATAACCACCCTATTTTCATATCGCAAAATCAGGGATATAATTTTTAATTTTCAATTTGACACGTCTCTGGGCATTCAGTTGTTAAACAATTTCTTTGCGGATTTGAAATCTTTTTCATATGGAAAAGATTTTTTTACTTAGATATGTATAACCAAAAGTGGAAAGCAGAGTACATGCGATTTTCTGTCTTCAAACAATTAAATCTCTCTAACAATGGCATTCAATAACTTACAAAATAGCTGGAAATTTTTCTTTGGAGTTATATCTTTCAGATTATTTTTCGTAATTCCATAAATGATCATAATTCTGAAGATGTTTGTCAAGTAAGGTCCATTACAAATTTGTCAACTATCATCCACTCAAAAATTGACAAATTTGTAGAGTCGGGCATAGTGTCACTAAGAATCGTACCGTGGGCCACATGTGGCACGCGTGCCATAAGATGCCGATCTCTGCCCTATAGTCCCTCGCTATTTATTTATCTTTAATCAGGCAAAGTGTTATAAATATTAAATAACGAAAAAAAGAAAATATTCTGTTCGCCTGTGATAAAACAAAAAGAACAGTTTTCTAATCTTAAATAACTGCAGGAATTTTTGGTATATATAATCTAACTATAATTCTAAATCTAACTAATTAATAAAATACATATTAAACCATGAAAATTTGAAGCCTAAATCTGGTACAGGTTTGAATATTTTCAAACACAATGACGAACACAAACTGCAATTAAGTATACTTAAAAAGTATTTATCGCCATAAAAAGAAATTATTCTTGGGAAAATATTTCAATAAAATAATATCTCATATTATTTTCTTACCATCAGCTTGAAAACAGCAGCTGCCTTTATTTTCTGTCTTTACTTCACTGTCAATAGTATTTGGAACTATTGGAGAAATAAATCTATTCACTGAAATTATCATGTTTCTGTGCAGAAAATCGAAGCCATACCCTATATCTTTCAAAGTCAGAACTTTCAATTTTGCTCTGTTAAGAAATTCCTCCGTTGCCATAGGAGGTAAATTGCAAATAATTGAGCGTACTCCTATTTGTGTGCATCTTCCACTGAATCTTTTGGCATCTTTGATGTCGGTGTAAAAAAGATTCATACCTAACGCATGAGCAACCTTCAGCACTAAAGATTTGCAGTCCTCACTTCTGTATTCAGGAACACCACATATTTCAATGCTTACATAATAAAGGACTTCCTGAGCCATATTTTTATCTACATTAGAGTTCTTCATGATAATCTCCGTTTCCTTGTAAAGTAATAAACACTTTTTTAAACTTTCAGAAAAAGCTGCAGAAACCATACACTTTGCCTTTTCCATCAAGCTATGGTTTTGCAATAAACTGTAATCGCATGCATTTGAGTTTTCTGCAAAGGTTTTCTTGTTGAAAGAATTCGACATGTTGCTTTCACTAATTTGCTAAGAACTCATAATTTCGAATGACATGTATAATGTATAAACCAAAAGGTAAAAGAATATTAAAGTTGGAAAGAAAATAAAATCTTGCTAAACTGACTTGCTTTATTGCTGCTAATAAAATATTCAAAATTGTCTTATTAAAAAAAGACTAAAAATTTTAATTGCTTCGCTTTTTTATTTCAAGACCCGTACAACTATCAGCATTTTGATGAAAAACATCTCACTTTTTAGTTGAGAAATTCAAATCAGTTTAAAGAAAACTGACAAATTTATATACGAATCTGTCAGAAAATAATGACACTTCATTGCACTACACAAATAAACATTTCAGACTAGATGTACTCATCATTTATAAAACTAACTAGGTCAACTTTTTTTACTCACTTTAGACGACCATAATAAAATGTATAAGATTTGCCTAACAACAAGTTAACGCATTTCAATGATAAGTTTAAAAAGTAAGATTCATTTCTTCAGCTGTTGACTATTTCTTTTTTCAACTTTCTTTCATACACAGCATTCATAAAAAAAATATCCACAATTATGGTCGTTGACGATTCCCATCTGCATAGAACAAGTGCTCAAGTACAATATTTTCAAAGAATCAATGCATAGAATCCTTCAAAATGTCGCAAAACAAATCTCTAATATAGTTACTTTCAAATCGTGGCTAGGAGCTACTAGTCAGAACCATACTGCAGGACAATTCACACCCTTCGAGTGATGGCAGACTTCTGATCATCAGCTGATGGCGGCTGCGTAATACTAGTGACAAGAATGACGTTGACACCCCCTGGCTCTACTTTCCTCTCTTAAAACCTCTTAGCACCGCCGTATTAAAAAAAATACGGAGATCATGTGCGCTGGACAATTTAACACGCATGACACATGACCAACTACTTGTTTAGAGTGAACATTAAATAAATAGTGTTCTCCAGTCCCATCAGAAGGGACTCTTCTCCCCCCTCCTCCAGTTCTATTTTGAATTAAGCCGTGGTGTGTTCCGGTAATACTCCGCCAGCGAGGGAATTAAATTCCGCCCCATATTATGAGGATGGGAAGGCTGCGAATAAAAACATCGAGATTACCCGTCAAGGATTAGTGGCGGCGTCCCCGAATACAGGCTGCGGTTGACATTAAGACCGGATTCGGCCACTGTCCATCAAGGATCAGTTTTTTGTTTTGTTTTTTATTAATGGGGTTCTGCTGCACGGATTCAGACTAAATTAATACTTTTGTTTGTTTATGGAGGAAATTTCGTCCTTGGTGTCACGCATTGATTAGCTTTCACGATTGTTTATTTCTAAATATTGAACTGATATGTATTGGAAACTGTTATACCCGTTCTTCGCACGGGTGAATTGAAAAATTAAACAATACAGATTGATGGAAAAAGAAGTTTTTAATGAGTTAATTTTACGTGAATTGCAAGTTAAACAAAAAAAAAAAAAAAAAAAAAAAAAAAAGCTTTTTGCATATCTTAGCCAACCGAAAAAAAAAAAACCTGTTTGTGTTAAATTTTAAGTCTGTAGATCTAATAGCTGATAAAAAGGATTTTTTTTATCTGTAACTCCCCGTAACTCTCTTGTGGGTCGATTTTTGAAAGCAACTTCCTAAGCTGATCTCTGCTCAGCAAAAGTAGCCCATTGTTACAAGTTTTGTGTAATAAACGCTTAAAATAGTATAAATAATTTATATCTGTAAGTGTAATATGTTAATATTACTTTTTGTTGTATTTATTTTATGTTAAAATTGTAATCAGCCTCACACTCTGCCTGTTCAAGCTGTCGCAGTTCCTGGCACCTGGCGTAGACAAAAATAAATAAATAAATAAAAAAAAATGCAAACTTTTGCTTCACACATAAAAGATAGATATATTCTGTCGCGGGTGGCAGAATTTTTTCCTACTTTCTTGACAATTATCGTTATATTTTGGACACTTCACACAATATCTTTATAACTTATAGCCTATGTGTTATTCTGATATATAAGTTATATTATTGTAAAGTTTCATTAAAATCCATTCAGTTGTATTTGCGTGAAAGAGTAAAAAAAAAAAAAAATTCACACAAACTTTCACGTTTACAATATTAGTAAGGATGAGTATCTTAGATATTTTCAGGCTACGTTTGAGGAAATTTAAAATCATTTTTTTTGTTAAATAATAATTTTTCTGTTTACACGAAGGATTAATAAAATTGCAACGATTTTTGAAATATTTTGATTGAGGACTAAATCAAGATGCGACAATTGAAAAGAATTTGTAACGTATATGAAATGCTTATATAAAAATACAGTACATACAATAATCTTAACTGATGACTTACAATTTCTTATTTAATGTGGCTGAAGCGAAAATCGAATAAAATAAAGCATATCATCAAAAGAATTAAAAATGATTGTTCTCATAGCATAAAAAAATGTACATTACTGGAATGTAAATTATGTGTAATATAAGAATAATCTTTTAAACTTTAAAAATTACTCGTAAGCATTGAGATATAAATAGATTTCAATTACTTATCTTTAAGTTAAAAAATATATTATAATGTACTTTTTTCTTATTAACTTTTTTTTTTGTGCAATTATTATGAAATACATTTTTTTCACTCGAAATAGATCCTGCAATACAATGTTAATAAAATTAATATCATGTAACATTAAGAGCAAGTATTTTGATAATTCTAAAAAATGCATGAGATAATTTTGTTTTCTAAGAAGTATTTGTGTTTTAATACTTATCTCAGATTATCAATTAATACCACGAAGAAAATTAAAATTTTAAAACAGACGAATTTAATTTCAGTTTATTTTTAAACAAAAAAAATAAAATAGAGAAATTCTAATAATTCACTTTCAAGTAATGTTATATAATGAAATTATATTGCAACAGATATTACACCACCAAACAGTGAATAATTGTAATGGTTATGGAACGAATATGGTTGAAAAATACACATTTCCAGTTATCAATTACGATTTAAAAAAAGTCAATTGTAAAGGTAAGTTTAGAGCAAATTCTTGTCCCAACCCCCTCCCGAATTTAGTTGTAGAATATATTCAAAGTTTTTTCCGCATAGAATATTCATATCAAACGCTTTGAAATTATTTAAACTCAGTTATTAAAAAAGAATTTTTTATAAAAAATTAATACTGCAAAGCATTTTCAACTACAATTAATATTTAAGTGTATTTAACCAAACTATATGTAAATTAAACTTAAATTTAGAATGCTTTAAAAATATCAAAATATATATAATTTTCATACAATTTCTTTTTTCATCAAAGCTTTGAAATTTTAATGTAACTTATTGGAATCTTCTCCGAGTTATATTTAGACACAATTAAAAGAAAAAAGTAATATAAAATTATTCAAAACTGATGCTCTCCAGAATCTTTGAATTTTGAATCAATAAAAGAAAAAATGGTAAAAATAGAATATTTTTAATTCAATGAATGAAGAATAATTCTAATTTTGAAAATAAAGTAGGAATTTTAAATAAAATAGGATTTTAAAAAAATATCTAAACAAAAACAAATTAAAATTACCAAAAGAGTATCACTAGATAAACAACATATGATTTTATTTTCTTAAAAAAGAAAACAATCCAAATTACATTTTACCAGAAAAGAAAAACAAAACATTAGTGATTTACTAAAACTTTCAGAGACTGCTGCTCTTTAGCTGCTTTTAATTGAAAATGTTCAAGTTTTGTGGGTATTTAACAAGACGCTTGCACCTAATTTTCTGTCAAAATTGTGAACTTATTACACGGATGATTTATCCAAAGCTATAAATGTCTAAGCCTTTCTGACGGATTTAGCTTTCGGCATGGGAAAATATTCAAACAGAAGGCAATAAAATGTTAACTTTTCGTTTCTCCTATGCTAAGTTATCACGCTATTAGAGCATTACAATAAATTAATACCCCTAAATTACTTTTCTTCCACAAAACATTATGGCAACGTGTTAGAACATCACAATTAGAAATTAATTATTAGAAATTCACATTAAAAGGTAATTAAAGGAAGCTTTAGGCATTACATTTGGAATGCAGTTAAGTAACATATTTAAGCAAAAACGTGACATTATAAAACATGCAAAAGCAATGTGGATTGGTATATCATTAAAACCTTTGGAAGAATATATATAAACAAAGAAATACTGCTTTTATTTTTTTAAAAACATAAAAAGGAAATAACTTATAATTTTATAAAAAAAAATTCCAGATTTTCTTTAAATTTGTTTTTTGTAAATGGATATATTTTAATAATTACAAATTATATTATCGTATGTAAGAACATGTTTATCATAAATTTAATTATGTTATCATCATTATTAGGATTTATAATGCATATGTTTTTACTTTTGCTTTAACATTCGTTTTAAATACCGTTTATTTTAAAGTTTAACGCAATGAAATAATAAGCGATTGCTTAAAAAGTTAGTTTTCTTTCCTTTTAGGTGGAACTCTTGTTTACTAACTTAAGTGACAAATTTTTTCACCTCCACGTAAACACTACTTTTTAATGAACTATTTGTATTTTCCCGTGATATTAATTTCATTAATTGCAAAAAAAGGAAGCAAATAATTGTGAAAAAAGATTATATTCATACTTAAAAGTTCTCTTACAAAATAGAGAAGAAAAATATTAATATATTATTTCGAATTCTTCAAACAGAAAAATCTCGTTCATTCTTTGATGCTTTAAGAAGATGGTAATTAAAAATAAAACGTGATATATATATATATATATATATATATATATATATATATATATATCACGTTTTATTTTTAAAGAGAAATAACAATTTGCAGTATAACTTTGCTTCTTGATCCATATCTCTATGTACAAAACATACGATCAGATTCCTTACTAATTAATTGAATTTAAAGTATGTTTAACGTTTCTTTCGTTTTAAATGCTTTATAATTTAAAAGTGTCTTTCAATCAAATTTTATTATTATTAATTTCTTCCACTATTTCCTTATAACTCACTACTAATATAATGACATTTATTGTTTAAAAATATTTAAAGCTAGCTAATGATTTTTAAACTCAAAATTAATTTGTGTTTTTTTCAGCAAATTAAGTAAATAATAATTAATTAATTTTAATTAAATTAGCTATGATATTCACGCACACTTTCTCTTTTTAGCAGTTTTCTTGTGGTTTTAAAAAAAGTTATGTACTTATTTTTTTCTAATTTACCTGTTATTATAATTATTTTTTTATTTCACACACACACATATATGTACATACATACACGTATATATGTGTGTGTATAATTTCTAATGTATTATATTTTGAGAAACAAAATGATTTGAATGCTAAAGATATATAAACTATATATACTATACAATACTAAGGGTATACTTTATTCATAGTTCTATTTCCTTTTCTTACAGCCCAATAGTATAGGCAATTTACAAATGAAGGTTGGCTGGCCTCAAAATAATGTTTAAACCTGTTATCTTAATTTCTAAGGCTAAGAGTTTGCCATTGTACTAGTGTGGCTACTTACATCTTACCTAAACTGTCTGGTAGTGGTTCTATTTATGTTGCGCTTATTCAGAATTATAGATATTTTGTATATATATAGAAAAAAAGATTAGTTGAGATACAACTTGCGCAGCTAGTTCTGAGTGGGCCCCGTATCAAAACTCCTTCGGGGCCTATTTTTAGAAAAAAAGCCCCGTTAGTGGTACTGTAGTTAAACATATTGGAGCCCCTGTACCTTGGGGGCCCCGTGTCGTTGATATGGCTGATACGGTGGTAGATACGCCTCTGGTTGATATAGAGATATCTCACGAAACTCTACTTTTGAAAACTCTTCTTTTGTGAAGTATCATGATCAAAAGGTAAAAAAATCTGAAGATTTTAGATTATTGCTACTATTTTCTACAAGGGATTTAGGAATGTCCTCGCTTAATTTTAAATAATATGCATAAAATGTGGAACACCTTATTTTAAATGGCATATTGTGACTTCGCTAACGTATAGATTTTAAATTACTTGTATGAATTACTTTTTTTTATAATAAGTATATTCCATATTTCAGTTTCGATATTTTAACATCAAATTGATTTTATGCTTCATATACCAAAATGAAATTTAGTGTATTAATTGAATAGTCCTAAATTTTAAGCACGGAATCTGAATTTTTATTATATACGTTATGATCTGAGGAGTTGAGGTAACAAGAAATCTTTTCTCTTTTGTGAAGGTTTTCCAAGTTTAAGTGAAGATATTTTTTTAACTCCAAATTTATAAGATAATAAACTAACTTCCCAATAAACAGAGAGGAAAAAGTCATATGATCCAAAAAAACTTCTTAATTTTTCGCCACCAACGTATCTTTTCGAGCGCCAATGCGGAAAGTATCGAAAATCAAATCGGTCAGTTCAAGCTACGTTACAAATTCCGCAGCTTCACGCCAAAGTACACACACACAGTCATGAGAGGATCACGTTGGAACGTGTGCAATTTATTATATCCCGCAACATGAGCTAACCCTTTTTGTCCCATTTGCATTCTTTGGCCCGAAAGGCTTAACTTTGTCAGGAAAATCTTTTCCAGCTGGTTAGTCATACGATGAAGCATTTCATCCATATGATAAAAGCATTATTTGGTTGGCTAGACAATTCTAATTTATGCATGCCACATACCTGCAGATTCACTATATTTAAATACTCAGCCAACCTTTCCATTGGGATCAGAAATGAAATACCGTTAATAATCAAGATTAAGATTGGGAGAATTTCTAAATGGGTAACTTTTACGGTTTGGTGTAAAATCTCGGACATATCATGACAATTATAAAGTATGCAAATTTTTAAACATGAGTATGTTCTTATAAGAATTTGTAATAATGTTATGCATATGTATTATTATCCGTATCTCATAATAAAATCATATTTGTTATATATGAAAGATAAATTTATAAAAAAAAACATCGTGTATAATATTACTAAATGTTAAATAGGTTGTTAATATATTTAACTATGTCTTTTCTTCACACAACTCTTAAATATATATTATCTTTTTTTTAAAAGTATCCGACTACGTTCGGAACATTTGGTTTTAAAAAAGCGCATAAATGGATAATTTTCATGATGTTTAGTGTCACTTACATTAGAATATATGTATAAAATTGTTTTAAGGACATTTTAACAAAAAAGAAATATATTCAAATACAATATTTTGGCAAAAAATTAACTTAGAATAACCTTTTTTCAAAATGTTATCCTTTTATAAAAAATGCTTCTAAAACAATAGTATTTTGCTCATATAAAGTTAAGACTTCTCCAGAGAGTCTTAACTATTTGTTTTGAAAAATTCACATTATTTTCAGAGTTACCAAACATTGAAATAATTATCGGCGTTTTTTTCTTAAAAAAATTCTCCCCTCTATTGACGTAAAACATGGATAAACCCACTTCTAAGTTATATATTTCAAAAATTCTAGTTGAGCCTCTGTACAGAGGTCTGAGTTATATGCAGGCAAAATATTATTATTATAGAAGCATTTTTCCCAAAAGGAGAATATTTTGAAAATTGGTCATTCTATGTTCATTTTTTGTCAAAATATTGTAAAATAATTTTTTATTGTAATAATATCCTTAACACAACTTTACATACGTTTTCTAATCTAATTGACAATAAATATCATAAATATTATCCATTTATACACCTTTGCAAAATCACGGTTCCGAACGTAGTCGGATAACTTAAAAGGATTGCATTCTTTAGTTAACTTTGCATCTTAGAAAAGGTATACTTTTACCACATAAAAATAAATAAATATAAGTTAAATAAAATAGCTGTAGTTTTTTCAATTTACTTATTGTACTAATTTAACATCATCTATAGCTGCAAGCCCATTTAATTTTAGAATCAGTGTAATGAGACAAAAGTATCTTATCGCACTTTTTTACATTTTTTTTTAAATCCGGAGCGAGATTTTTGAAATTCTTATCATAACCTACAATTTAATGTTAGCGAACTGGCATCTCTGTTTACTCTTGTTGGTCCTTATGCAAGGAAAACTTTGTTCACAAATATATGTTGACTCAAGCATAGAAAACATTTTCTCTATGTTTGGTTTTCTGACTATCTTAGCGGGCCGCTACTTGGTCACCCCTGATCTACAATATTTTGTAATTACATATAATAAAGGAGAAACACACACACACACGTGTGTGTGTGGTATTACTATTTTTTTGCATTCTATACTAAATTCAAGTATATGTTTTTCTGCGTATGGTTTGAAATATGCTACAAATATTTAATTATAATTCTTGCATAATCCTTTATTATTCATAGTCTCTGAACCCTTTCATAGCTGTTTATTGTATAGTGAAACTATTCATACATCTCATTTATGCATGAAAATAAGAGCAATTTAATAATAATGTAGTAATGTATGTAATGGATAAAAAAATGTAGTTAATCACATTTAAAAGTTAAAATATCACCTTCAGCCAAATTTTTATTAAATTGCCCCGATTTTTGTTCATGAAACACAAAACTGTATGAATAGGTGGTTTCGCTCTGATATTGCTGCCCCTGACAGGGTTAAAGGCCATTATCTAATTTATAATACATCATATCGAACATTATAATAAAAACTTTTTGGAATATATTCGTTTTTTCTGTTTCGTATTTCAAAATTTTGCGTAGAACATAATTTTTTTATGGGTATTAAATTTATTTCTAGTATAAGATCCCACACTTACAAAATATTGAACAATTCATTCATGTAAATTGTGCACGATTTAATAATTTAATATGTGAATCCCGTATTTTTCATAATACCAATTAATCTCTTTGAGTTGGCATCGTAATAACCTTCGTCCCCTCCCCCCTAGATAAACCATGTAGAGGAAATGCATGAATTCTAACATTTTGCTATAAGTATTTAAAATGATAAAATAATTAGTTTCTTGCAAACTGTGCAAAACTTTGATTTAAATTTATGCCAACGGTCGAAAAGAATGAAGATATTCTTCCATTTTATTACGAAATTGGTCATTTTTGCTGAGATGCAGAATCCCATAATTTATATTTTTATTAAGAAATGTATTATTTTATTACGTAGTTGTAGAAAAAAACTTTTCTTAAAATTAAATTTTTGTTTTTTCAGTAATAATGAATTTAAAATTATCAATGATATTTGTTCAGTCTATTAAAGTCCAACTTCTTAAGCTTTTTAAGGGGAAGACTATTCTAGTTCTACTTTATATTTATAGTATGTTTTAATTTATAAAATAATGATTACAATTGCACAATAACTATATAAAACCACTACATATATGCATATCTAAGAAAATTTATAACATAATTATACACACGCTAATAAGAATACGTTAATATTTCTAGTCATTATTAAATAGTTTAATTAAATTAGAATCATTCAAGCAATTAAAAAAAATTTGCTTCGGTCAATTTCTTGAAGTGAGATCTTACTTAATAATTTTGAATATCATGTTGTCTTTTTTTACATGACTGCTCCAACATGAACAGTTGGTTATTTTATAGTAATTATTACATAGAAGCTCTTGACATTTTAAATGATGATCGCTATTTTAAATATTATCAAAAACAAATAAAATATTCTGAAATATCGTTAATCATTCACTTACCTAATAGACTAACCAATTTACTTATCGAATTTTCTTCAATACTCATTTCCATAATGCTCAAAGAAAACAAGAGAAAGAAATCATATTTATAGGTCATTTTTATTAATCTATAAATACATAACTAAACTATATTGGCATAAATTCAAAAAAAAATTGGCTTATAAAAATAAGAAGTTATAAAATGTTGTAAAAGAAAATACCATTAAGTATATAAGTGATACACATAATTTTAAAAAATTCAAAATGTTGCTTTTTTTTTTACTTTATATATATCAATAAAAGTATATCACTGAGCCCGTTGATCAATTTTTAACCCAAGTGTATTAATAGTACATTCGGGTTCGGAAATACTTGTTGCTCATATTGGATGAACTGAACAGAGTTGTAGAACTTAGAAAACTCTTCTACAATTTATATGTAATAAATAGTAAATTCTTATAAATGTTATACCTTATATCTATGTTGTAATAGAACTATTTTTATGCAAGTAATTTTTTAAAGACATATAAATTAAGAAACATTTACTAAGGTATAGAAAATTACTGATTTTCATTCAAAAATATTTTGCATTTAAACACATTAAATTTTTATTTAGAAATATATGGATACAGATTGGAATTTAAATAGAATTAATGGACTGTAAAATTAAAAATTGATCTAATGAATATAAGAACAGGAATGAATAGCTTAGAATAGATCATTAAGGGGAAAAATAGAGTTTCCATAGAATAAGGATTTTATAACATTAAGAATTTCATAAAAAGCAAGTTTCGACATACCTGTACATGATTCGATTTGAATAAGAACGAACATATCGTGAATAATCAAAACATACAAATCTGTTGCCAGATGTTTTACATGAATAAAACCATGTGCCACATAAAATTAATTAACACATTTTTTTACATTAAATTTTTACATTATATATTAATCATCTTAGACAAGAAAGTTATTAACAAATTACATTGGCAATGGCAGCAATAGCATATAAGAAAAATGTATTTTATATCTTGTAAAAAAAAAACTACTGAATTTTTAAACATTTTAAGTTTACTTTACATCATAATCACTAGTTTTTTAAAAAAAGTTTTTTAAAAAAAGATATTTATAAAGAACAAGGTGTATAAATTATAGAAATTCACATAAAAATTTCAGAAAAAAAAAATGCATTTTCTTGTAAGCAAAACAATATAAAGAGTTGGAAATGTGAAGGGGTTACACGTTTCGAAATATTACAATTTTCAATCTTTGATGCCAGAGTTAAGGTAACCAAATTGAAATTTTCGCAATAGAAAAGTATATAACTGCTTAATAAGTAATTCCATTTATATTACCAAAACTTATTTTTAAAAGAAAAGAAAAGAAAAAAAATAATGAAACTACATTAATAATTAAAAATTTATCGTAATGAATAAAATATTCTAGGTGTAAAAATTATTCTGCATGAAAAGTTCCTGGAAATTTATATTTTAAAATATAACTAAAGAGTACCTAACTAATTCAAAAAATCCTTCTCTCTCTCTCTCTCTCTCTCTCTCTATATATATATATATATATATATATATATATATATATATACATAAATTACGTTTCTAGCCATTACAATCTGATTACAAATGTTTGATCTTTCCCAACTTTCTTTTATATCTTATGGAGTTTCATTCTTAAGTTTTGATTTTCAGTTTCTTTCAACTATCAATCTTTTAAAAAATAAGAAACTGTTGTTCACTAGCGTGAAATCTATTATTAAAAAAAAGAGGAAAAGTACAATATTAGTTATTATGAAAGCTTGTTTACGAACAACATTCACGGTGACTTGCCGTATAAGGTACGAAGTAAAACGCTCAGAACTCCACGTGGTTTGCGAACATGAGAGTAGAATTTCTCTTATAAACCGACAAACCTTATAGTTGAAACAATTTTCCTCTATGGATTATCTTTTAATGTTTAATTCTTGTTACAATAATATAAAGTAACGTGTATAACTTCTTTTTTTTTGTGAGATAACTAATAATTTAAAAAATTTATATGGTACGATATTATTTCCAAGATTTAATGAAGAATACCTTTTCTTACACACATTTTGATGAAAATCCGATCAGCAAATTTTAATGAAGCCTTACTGATTATTAATCTTTGCGTGTTAAAATTTATCATGCATCCCGCTGCTTATCATGTTTATGTTTTAATTACATGCTATGCTTAGATAGTTGTATTGATATTTAAATTTTAATTATTTTCGGGGTTTTTTTTGTCATCTCGAAATAAAATCAATTTATAATTGCATCAAAACAAGGGCCAAATTTAAAATATGCTTTATTGTTACATATTTAATATGTTTCTTGCTATCTCTACGCAGTATTCATTAGTAATTAAAACTAATTTATATTAACTAAAAGGTGAACTAATTAAATAATCATCTCTCAAAAAAAAGTGTGGAAGAAAATTTCTCAATTAGATATATATATATCAAGTAAATGAACAATTAAATAGATAATTTTGATGCTCCTTTATGTAATTATTTTTGACAGATACCAAAGTATCAATACAAATTGAAAAACATTCATTCAATGATCAATTTTAAACAGAAGCAAAACAAAAATGAGAGAATTAGATATTTTTATGCTGCTTCTTAAACTATTGATAAAAATTAGATACATTCTATTTTTTTTTTCGCATGGTCGGAAATAATGAATACTTAATAACGACTCTAATCTGACACTTTACACTTCAGTTCACAATGGCTAATTTTTGGATTGCACAGAAATACATGAAATATTTATTCCAATTAAAAAATATTTTAACTAGCCTTTTTTTCCACAATTTTAAAACGTGGAACAGTAAGTACTTCAGAAGTTGATACGATACATTAATACAAAGTGAAAATCAGTAGTTAATTAGTATTTAAATAATTATGTAAGGTAACAAATAAATATAAAGTTTATATTCATTATATATTTCAATACATTTTAGAACAAATTCGAAATATAATGATAAAAAGCAATGAGTTGATCAATGATGCATTTGCTACAACAAAAATTTCACATATCTGAGTGAATAAATTCTAACTGAATAATAATTATTATCATTATTAATTATTCTTATATTAACTGAGTATTTTGGCAACACTCTCTCTATCTTAAGATATACAAATAACTAAGATCTATTATTCATTAAATCATAAATACCTCTATTGTTGCAAAATAGTGTTGGATCTCATGTATGAAAACAAGCATAAAAAAAATTCCTTTTTGAAATAGTTTGAAACCATGCACTTTTTTTCAACATATTACTTAAAGAAACTTCAAAATACTATATTTTCATAATGTTATACGAGTGGAGTTAGTAAATTGCATTATTATTTCATCCAATTGATTATTTTAAGGAAATTTAGAATAATATAAATAATAAAAACACTACATCCTGTTAGACACATTTTTAATTATTAATATTACAATATCAGAATCTAAATGCAATAAAAAGGTGTTAATATAAACAATAGAATATAATAAACGTATTATATCTAAACAATAAATGTATGCAATTAAAAAATAAAAATTACGTGAATAATTAATGTATTACAGTTAAATACAATACTTGTAACGGAAAAGAACAGTTACTAATAATAGACTATTAAAAAAATAAAATAGAGGATTTTCGCATCTTTTTGTTTGATACCAATGTAAAGATAGTTATACATGAAAAAATTATGATTATCTTATGTAAGAAATACACATTAAGCTATTATATCCTCTCTCCCCCTCCTCCCTTCACATCTCTTCAATATTCATTTCAATTTGTTATGGAATATGCAAAATTCGGCTTAAGATACTAAGCAACAACTGAATATATTTATATTTCATTTGCCCAAATTTTAGGCCAGTTTAAAATCTTCACTAGAGCTCTTAGCTATCTTAAAATATGGACTTCTTTAAGAAAAAAATAACCATATGATATTTATCATAAACACGATCGTAAAAATATTTTTAAAGCTATTAGTGTATGTTGTAGTATGATTGCACCCACATTATGGGGCTCAAATATAATCTCTCAAGCGACTTTTTATAATTATTTTTACAAGTCCCCAAAGTCCAGTAGAGTTAGATTAACTCCATGATACTGCCCATGTGAAGAAATCCCAGAACCACACACACACATCGAACTAGATATTGTTCAGAGAGCCCCATGCAATCGAAAAATATGCTATAGTTCTTAAAACATAGTTCAAATTGACTATTCGTCTTAATGCTTTGATACAAAAGAGAAAACTATTAGTTTTCAATAAAAAACTAACATTCAACTGTCATTCAGCGAAAGGGACAATAAGTAAAAGCTAGTACTTACCAGTGGTTCCCAACAGTTTTGAAATTCTGTAAATAAAGGAATCCAGGAGGAAAATGTGTTAAACTTCTCCAGATACTGTTGTCATAGGCAGCTTTGATGAGTTATCTCAGCTGTTATTAATCTCTCAAATCGGTTTCCAGTTTCCCAGCTTCAGTAACAAAAATGTAACAATACAGCAACAGTTTTCGGTTTCTTTTCAATAACTTAATTAGATAAATCTGAGATGGAATAAGAACAACAATAGAACAAGCATTCACAAAATAATCCCGATGCTCTATCGAACCAGGCGCCCGTCACAGCTTGTACAGAGTTGAAGTTCGAACTCGACTAATACCTTTCCAAAGCCGAGGTACTCTCACGCCTGAGCCTTCATTCAATGAGCTCAACTGCGCAGGCGTCGTCTCTACGTCACTCCTTGACGTCACTGAAAAAAGTTCAAGCCCACTTCAACATAGCAGCCAATGGGAAGAAGTCGAGGCGGAACTGAAAACTCGGTAACATACCAACCGTGTGCAAAATGCGTTACGAATGGCTGGTAGCATTGACATCTGCCATTGGAAGGGGCAAGAGTGCTCTTCTTTCTCTCCCCCTATTAAAAGAGCAACTAAATAAAAAAATAACGGAGAAGTGCAGGGATTACATTTTCGTTTTTAAGCCGCTTTCGTCAACAATGTTGCGTAACATTGTTATTGTTGAATATTTACCGACAATAGCTTCCGAATAATGTGTCATACTTCGCAGTAAACAGATGTTGTCGTCGGTATTTTACATTGTTTTGTATTCGGTTATTGACCGCTGAAGGCTCTTTTTTTCCACCTTTTTATCTCTTAACAGACTCATTCAACGCAAAGTGTATTGCACTGGTCACTTTTTAAAAGTAATAAAAGTTTTAATGGTTCCGTTCGTACAGAGTGTACTGACCTTCACATTTATCTTGAATTCAGGAAGTATTATATCAAGGACTGTGCACAGTGTAGGTGGACAATGGGTCAACTGAACGCGATTTATAATTTCATGTATCACTGGGATATAATCATGAACATTTGGAGAGAAAAAGTTACACATATAGTAGAAAATATAGCTCGCATAAATGCGATTGATTTTTATCACTAAGAGTGAAATTAGGACCCGGGAAAAAATTCTGTTGTTCATTTGCTTTTAAAAAACAAATCGAACACACAAACAGTATTTTTAGGTAAATCTTTTTATTATTAAATTAAAAATTGCTCAAATTCATATGTGTGTGTTTGTGCTTTCAAATTATAATTAATTTTTTATTCAGATCAGACTATGATCAAATAGCTGCAGAAATAACAAGAAAGATAATCATCAATTATAGAACTGAATCAAGTATATTAATTTGAAGAAAAATTTGCTTACTTAAAAAAAAATGAATAAAAAGTTGTTCAAAAATATTTTGTAACAAATTAGAGTTAAAGAGTAATATTTCTTCCATTTTTGGAGCAATTCTGGTATAAGGAATAGAATGACAAAAAGGGGAAAAAAGAATTGTATTATTACTAATTTTGAAATAATAAGAATAATAGTCATAATACTTTACAAATATAACTTATTTTAAGAAAAAGAGGAAAAATCTGCGAAATAAAAAAAAAGAAGTTTGCTATGGAAATGAAATGTAACGAAAATAAATGGAGCAAGCAAATGATAAGGTCTTAAACTTAGAAAGATTTGGTTTAATTCTGTCGATTTGGATTAATCAATTCTGTTCAATTTAACCGTTATTTAAAAAAAAAGTGTATAAATAAAATTACTTTGTTTCATTATTTATATTAAAGTATAAATAATGAAACAAAGTAAGCAAACTTTTCAAAATCAGTATTCATGTATTAAGGAATTACAAATAAGTGGGTTTTTTTTATTGTCTCACCTCTCTACTTTGATGGCATTTATATACTTAAAAAATATTATTTTATTTATTTAATAACTATATATTATTTTATTTATATATATATTTAATATATATATTATTTTATTTAATAACTGTATATTATTTTATTTATTTAATAGCTATATATTATTTTATTTATTTAATAACTATATATTATTTTATTTATATATTTAATAGCTATATATTATTTTATTTATTTAATAACTGTATATTATTTTGTTTTATTGATAACAATCACTTATTTAGTGCACTTAAAAATTATAGTATTGTCTCCAAAAATCAACCACAGACTAGTTAACAAGATTTTTATTCGTTCTAATTTTCAAACCCAGTTAAAATTTTTCTTAGGATTCCGGGATACTCAAAAATCTTTTGGAATAAACAGGCAGACAAACTTGCAAAATCGGTAAAGGAATCTAACGTTTACATTGACTGGATTACCCCTGAAGATATCAATACTAACAATTTCCGAAAAAGAATGGAAAAAAAACCCTACTGAGAATTATAAGACCAGCAAATATCCAGCAAGTTTAGGGAACATCCCATCAATAGAAATAATATCTAATGGACCAATAGCAAAAGAAAAGAGATACTAGGTATTCGCATCATTAGTAAAACGATTACAACACGAGGTCTTTTGCATAGATACCAATTAATGAATAATCCTATATGTAACACCTGCAAAGAAAATAATGATTTGGAACATATTCTCTTAATTTGTGATAAACATACTTCTCATAAAGAAATAACGTAGAATGTGCTGAAGATAGACCCATGCTATAACATCGCCTTCAGGGAACTTTTGGAACATGCAACAGTTAATAAGCAACTCTTCTAAGTCTTTTTTAGAAGATGAAGCTCTTTGATATAAATTAAATAAGAAAGAAAAGACATCTATTCATTTCAAGGAGATAATAACCTTTGTTGCTCCATTTCCCACATTGCCTGTAACCTGTAGTGCACATTCTTTTACTTATTTAATAATCAGCACTTATTTGATAACTCTTCTCTCCTCTATCATTTCATTTATTTAATAATATAAAATTCTACTTTAAGACTTAATTTTTCATCTGAAATATAGACAAATTATTCCAGAAATATTAGTCTTTTTGTAAAGCAATCGTGTAGAGTAAAAATTATAAATTAATATTTCTACTTAAAATATATACATCTATATATCACATTCTAAGTATAATTATCGCCATTGATTGAAATATTTTTACTTGCCATAACTAATGGCTTATAGCTCTTTCACGATAAAGGGAAACATTATCTTCCAGTTTAAAATTGGGTGTTGTATTTAATTTTTACCTTATATGTATTTTTTTATACAGAATGTCAAAATAGAACGTATGCCGAAAGCAATTACGTAAACAGGAAAGTTTAGAGAGAAAAGCAGGGGTAGGGAGTGATAAAAAAATGTCAAATTAATTGGCCTTAAAAATAAAATATTCAAGGGCTATATTCTTATTACCTACTCAGTTTATTGTGCCGAGTAACTCACTTACTCAGTATTGTGCCGCAATACATTACTGCATTTTCTCACATGTTTTATGTTATTCGGTAAATATTTTTTTGTGCAATCCTAAAGTATTTGAACAAATGAAAATCTACGGCTGATAAAATTACATAATAATCTAAAAAAACTACACGTTGCTATGTACTTTTTATGATTTTTATTTATTTTATGTCTGAACAAACTAAAATAGACTGTTACATACTAATATTTACTCTTAGCAACCGTATTGTCCTGTAAAGGTTAAATGAATACGATTCGATATTCGGAACACAATATAAGATTTAAAAAAAAGTACTTAAGTATATATAAATATAATTTTTCGTTCTGGTATGTTGATCTGTTTCCAGTAATTAGTTCAGATTATTTTAGATTCAGGACAAGCTTTCCCTTTAACGCATAAATTCAAAAATCCACGTGTCATTAAATTATAAAAGAAGTATTATGGGATGTATTTTTCAACAGGAAAAAAAAATATTTTCAAATAGAAATGGATATTATATTAATGTAAACATATATTCAACCTTTTTAAAAACCAGAATGTATGATTGTTAGTTTTTAAGTAATTTTCTTGATCTGGGAAGGGAAATTTCAAGCTTTGGCACAAAACATTAGTATCAAGTGAAGATAAACTCAGGAAAAGAAAATACATATACCTCATAATTATCTTAAAACAACAAAATCCAACAACATATATAAATATAGGAAACTTACTTACCTGGATTCTTGCTTTGGCAATCAAAATTATTTCTTATGTTGGACATGTTTTCAAAGTATCAAGATAAATTGAGCTGATTCGGTGGTAGAGTGTGTTAGAATGTGCACAACCACAGAAAATCGCTGCTTATATGTAATTTTTGTGCACATTTCTCCTAGGGCTATAATAATATATCTGTTATAACCAATTATATGTTTGGCACGAAAATACTTGCTTTGGCGTACAATTTGGCTCAGTTTTCTTTTTTAATTGTTTGTACAAGTTTCGGAGCCTTTATTTGAAAAATTGGAAAAATGCATTTCATGGGCTATAATAATGCCTAGGGCTATAATAATATACCTGTTGTAACCAATTATATGTCTGGCACGCAGTACATGCTTTGGCACGCAAATACTACTTGCTTTGGCGCGCAGTTGTTTTTGGCGCAAAGTTCACCCACCATTCTTGTATCATGCTCCTTTTGATTTTGTCGATTTTCGGGAACAAACAACAGTAAAAAACTACCGTAAAATCCTGCGTATAACGCGCACTTTTAACACAAAAAATAAAATGGAAATTTAAGGGGGCGCGTTATACACCGGGTATAAAAATAATAGCTTTAAAAATAACAAAAGAGATAAACATCAGCCAACCTTTCCAAAACATTTTTGTTAGTTGAAATCTCACCAGTCTTAGTCTGTACTCTTTTTCACTTTCTCTTTGAATTCTCAACGGCTAAAATGCTTTTACAGAGGGGAGAGAGAGAGAGAGTTTGTATTATTGGTTTCTTTAAATCTTTTAAAGGTGATTTGAGCGACACAGAGCTTCATATGATACAATGCCTGTGGAAGAATTTGTTCTTGTACTATGGGTACTCTCTTGGGTTTTTCCCTTATCTGTAGTGAGAATACAGTGTTGGATGGCCTTTCTGTTGAGAGGATAAAGTTCTGATCCTTTAAATACATTAACTGCATTTTCCGGCTACATTCTTTCAAACAACTTTTTCAAGAGAAATGGAAATGATGATGTAGAAACATTTTGTTTTATCTGCTTTCTCTAAAGCAATATTTCAAAATCTCCTTCCAAGCTTTTTTCATAGGAGAAAACACTCTAATATATCCTATGGTTACAAAATGTTTTTCAGTATTAAACTTATTACCTAATGAATAAATACTAAGTAAATTAATTGTGTTTTAGTACTTTTATTATGAAATATGGAGCATTAGGCATTTGCTAAAGTTAACGTAGAGATAAAAATGTCCCTATCATAGACCACTTAACTAAGCCTAACCAAACAACCAAATTACCCCACCTAAAAAAACAACCCATGATAAATAGAATTATAAAATTTATTTTTAACTTTTTATTTGGATGTGTTCCTTAGATGTTGCTCTACAAGTCTGAACAAAAATTAATATTTTTTGCCTATTCATATTGGTTTTAGAAGGAAGTTTATCAGCATCTTAAACTAATAAACCATTTTCAAACAGCATATCAAGAATACTTATCACTTAACTGCATATCACTTAATAAACATCAAATTTGTTGAAAACTTCAGAAACTAGAATGAAAATATTTACTATAATCTCAATATATGTCTCTAAAAAAGAAATAACTAAATATCTTTATTTAAAAGGAGAAAGCAGATGTTTTTCAATATACCCCCACTTTACCCCATGGGCCTATTCCCTCCCCCCTCACCCTACAGAATATGTGTACTTGCCTACATAACTACACACAGTAGAAAAACTTACGATTTTAAAACTACGTTTGAAGTAAAATGCAAAATACACACACAAACATAATAATTATACCCATAAATTTAATATCAACTGATACACTTTCAAACAACTCACAATACATCAGAAATTAAATAATTTTCACTTAAAATTAGTTCTCGTAGCTATAGTCTCAGTAGAAGACTTCGTCTTCATATTATCCACCCTAATCTTGAATACCTCGATGTAATAATTACTAACTGCTTATCTTGCACTGGATTCTAAATGGTCGTCTGTGAAACGGGAATGATATGTTGTTTTAATTATATTCGTTTAAAATATAGATTCATACAGATAGGTAGAGTAAAAGAATGATGTTAAATGAATTGCAGCTGTTTTAAAATAGGGATACTTTACTTTGTCTATTAGATTCCAAAAGTTTTTCTTTGCAAATTACGTCCTTTTGAAGGAGAAAAAAATCGTTTTTCTCGAGAGATAAAGAGAACATGTAACATATTTTTAGTTATATTTTTCACATCAACATTGCCAAATGGGTTAACCCATGAATGCAACTTTTGATTCTAGTCCAGAAAATTCTTAAAAATGTCTCTCAAATTTGGGTTGCAGTTTTATTCACACACACACAGTGTCTCTTTTATTCACGGGTGTTTCCATTACCTTGATAACCACCTATGTTTCTTTTAGTACGCGCGTCTAACGTTTTACATGAAGACGGTCACCTCAAAATGTCTTGGTGGTCCACAGGTCGATCGCGATCGACTTAATGTCCACTCCGGACCTAAAGGGTAACAATTCCACTATTAGAAGACAGTTACATTACATTATATTGTAGGAGGTGCAATTATATTGTAGAGAATTATGATGATTTTTTCCCAAAGATATATCAAAAGAATAAATTTAACATTAGAAATTATACATGATTAAAATGTATCTAAAAGCGCTATGTTATTATGTTGTATATTATTCAATTTCACTACATGATGGAACCAGGTTATCCAATGCAAAGCTTATGCCCAATGTTATTAAAGGTACTACGCCTACATATATTGCGCAGGCTACTAATAAAGATATTTTCTTATTGAAAATTCCTGTAATTCCGTTTGACACTTCATTCGAGACTAAACGACTTCCATTGGTGATAGGTTTTATCTTTGTTATGAGACAGAGGACAATCTCTCCAAACTATTGGGGTAAACTCTATGTTGTTCAAAACTCTGAAGTGCAAGCAATTTGTATATACGCTGTTGTTGTTGTACGCCCCCATTAGTCAGCAGTACTAGACCAGGTCCACGACATCGTACACTTTCAGAAAGTCCAACACCAGCAAGGGATCGTCTGCTAAGTCCTGCTTGGTGAGCCCTAGGCACTCGAGGATGTGAGCAGGCGCGGCCGACTCAGAACAGTTCGTGCACAATTCAAAGCTCTTACATCCTTCGGAAAATTTCATTGTCTTGATATGGTCACTTCGCAAACGGACTAGAAGATTTTGATCCTGTCTTGTAAAACCGTGAGCCAGAAAGCCTCCAGGACGAATAGAACAGTATATACGTATTTGTTTGCAATGGAAAGGTAGTTATTCAAGGAGCTCTTTGCTGAAACTATGGATTGGATACAATTGAAAGCAATTTTCTCACAATTCCTTTCGGAGTTTTTACAAATTTCATGAAGAGCCTATTTTCCATTCGACATCATAGTTTAACTTCACTTCCGGCAATAAGTTCTTCGTATAGTTTTTTTTTTGTTTTGTTTTTTGAGATCACACACACATTACATATTTTAGTTAGTATTATATTTACAAGGAGAGAGCACGACGAAGGAAATTCATTTGGGGTCGAGATTTGGTGTAATAGTTGTACTTCTTTAGGGTGTTCAACCCTCATTGTAATCCCGCCGATTGACCAGTCAATTCGGAAAAAATAGCCTTCAAAATTTATGCTTAACTTTTATACAATAAGTTTTAATTTCCTCCATCGATTCCGTAGCATGGTTGGGAGAGCACCTGGTTACTAAGTGGGAGGTCAGGGCTCTATTCTCGCGTTAAGCTTTTTTTTGTTTCATTTCCTTTAATTATTATTTCAAATGAAATAAATTTATTTGTGAAAGGTTTATTTCTTTTTAATATTTTATATAATTATTTTGTATTTCATAAAGTAAATTAAATTACTGTAATTATATAAATATTTATATTAAATTTTAGAAATATATTTTTATATTAATAAATAATATTGATAATAAAATATGTAATGATTATTAAATGATATTTTACATAAAAATTAGTTACAAATAGTTTTATAATGTGAAATACAATATACAATAAATAAAATATTAAATATAACATTAAATTATATGTAAAATATATTATTATTATTAAATTAATTATTTTGTAATTAATATAATAAAAATGTGTTTTTATATACTATTAATTTAATTATTTTATAATTTTATAAAATATTTAAATTTCGTCCTTTTTCAAAAAAATTATTTAATTTTAATAAATTTATTTAAATAATTGTAATAATAAATTAATAATTGCTTTAATTAATTTTTAAATAATAATAATAATTAATTAATTATAGTTATTAATAATTTTAAATAATTTTAATTAATAATTGTTTTAAATAATTTAATTATTAATTGTTTTAAATCATTTTAATTAATAATTGTTTAAAATAATTTTAATTCATAATTATTTTACGTGTTTTTAATTAACAATAATTTTAATAGTAAATAATTTAAATAATAAATTAGTTTAATTTTTTTTTACTTCATAAAATACGAAAAAATTACATAAAATATCATTTAAAAATTTAATAAACCTTTTATAAATAAATTTATTTAATTTTAAAAAATAATTTAACGAATTGACGATGAAAAGTTTATCACGGGAATCGAACCCTAATCTCACGCATAGTAAGCAGACGATCTTCCAACTAGGCTGCAGACTCGTTGGAGGAGATTAAAACTTAATTTATAAAACTAAACATGAATTCCGAAGGCTATTTTCTACGAATTGACAGGCTATTCGGCGGAATTACATTGAGGGTTGAACACCCTAAAGAAGTACAACTATTACGCCAAGTCTCGACCCCAAATGAATTTCCTTAGTCGTGCCCTCCCCTTGTTAGTTATACAGTGCTTGTGGCTTATGTAATTTATTTTGCAGTTATATAATATCCGTAACAGCACGTTTTTAGTGATGTTACAATTCTTCAGTCAATTTTTTTTTTGGCATAGATGTTTTAGTTTAATTGTGCTGAAACTCATGTTGCTGTTGTTATTTTTCTGCATTAATTTACATCATATGTTCACATTTATTTTTTCTATTCAGTGTTTTAGCATTCATTTTCTGCTTCAGTTTAAAATGTATGATTTTCCTCAATATCATTTTTTCCCGTTGTAAGCCAAATGGCAGTTCGCAGAAAGTTATTTAAAAAAGATAGGCCTCATTTTTGGAAATGCTGTCACCAGATTTGGTACTCATAAAGAATTTTGCTTCCTTGCTAGATTGTTAGGTTTTATTTTCTAAAAGTTCCACCTGTACGATGAACGAAAACATAAAACTAATAAGGTACATACTAAGCACATATCTTCAGACAGAATATTGTTCCAAAATTAATTTTACATTTCTTTCTGATTTCCCAGCCTTTTTTACTAAACTGGAATACTTTTAGAAACAACATTATTTCCCAGGATTCAATATAAAAAAAATTATAGATTTTTAAAGCTTGATTTAGGAAAACACAAGAAAAAAACCCCTATATTTTAATCACTCAGCCTAGTTCTTAGCTTTGTTATGAACAACCCAACTACAGAAAGTACCTTCTCAATCTCAGCTGATACAGTCGAAATTGTTTTAAAAGTCTCGCCCTGCTTTTTATATTTGATGATCTTTTTCCTATTAGGTCAAATATATAACTACACAGCTCTTACTTTACTATCTTACTCAATCTAGAACCCTTTCTAGTTGAGCACAACATGGAATCTTTGCCTTTGAGGGGATCGTTTATTCAAAATTTTTATCCAATATTATATTTTTCTTCCCAAAGTTTTTGTATTTTCTTTTTAGAGCAAAGAATGGGAAATTGTTTGGTCTTCCTCACAAAAAGGACTCGTGATAACTATTTTAGTTCTTAGAATAAAAGAAGAATCAACAGTATTCATTACTACATTTAGATATTGCATTTAGTTAATACATTTAGATAGTGATTTTTTTCCAAGTAAGCTAGCACTCAATCTTTGGCTAATTCTTTAAACTAGAGAAAATTTCGTATTTTTCGCAAAATCTGAGTTTTATTGAGTTTTTATTGAGTTTTATTTTCGTTTTTTCCTTCGACTTATCCTGAAGAGTATGACTGAAAGGTATGATTTGCGTCTTTTTCATGATTTGGAATGAAAGGGGAAGTTGTCTGTAATACAGTGGTGCACGAAAAACGGATTGATTGCAGCAAATGCTAAATGTTCGGTTTGCACGAAAGCAATGCGTCTGGTTAAAAGGATTCGAGTGATGGATATATTTAGGAATTCTGAAAGATAGACACGAGGGCACACCGTACAAAAATATCTTGAAGGAAGAATAGCTGGTTCGAAGAAAGCAATCCAAGTAAGCGTGAGATTCTGATGTGTGTGGTTGTGAAAGTCGAACTGTGACTTCCTTTCTTTCGAACATAATGTTTCGAGGAAAACATTCACGGATCGGATGAGTTTTTGCAAAGAGGCATATATGGAAATGCGTGTGAAAAAAATTTACCCTCCTTAAGAACTGTTTTGAGAGCAGGTAAGCCTTTTTCTTTAATATTCTAATTTACGATTTCCTTTTGCTTAAAAAAAATACAATTTTTAATTTTATGCATTAATAATAGCTTTATAAATATTTCTTTTTATTTCACATTAATATCTCGTCATTTTTATTTCAGAATTACAATTTGTAAATTCTTGGAACACCTACCATAAAAATTATGCCGCTTGTTTTTCGAATCCGGTCGCCAAAAACACCTATAGCTAAATGAAGTTGCTTGGCGACCGCTTTTGGTCACCAATCGAAATTGACTTCGCCAAGCCCCCCATACTACACTTAAACCGAATTTTTCTATACAATGGGAAGTTTAAATCTAGGACTTAAAAAAGAATGCATAGTCTTACAATGACATGAAATACTCTGCGAAGTTGGTGGGTAACAGCTAATATACTAGTGAAATAGATCGGCACATACCATAGTAATATTGATGGAGAATTTTTAATTTGTTGCTGATAAAGGATACACATGATAACTTGGATAACACTACTTGAAAATACTTGAGCATCGGCATCTCTTTGATGACGTCAGACTAAATTCAAGTTCCCCTAAAATGCAATTTTCCTTCTGCATTCTATTTGGGTGGTCTTCAGGTTTGGGAAATCTATCGCTGCGGCTACAGGGTTGATGGATGAGAACAAGTGTCAAAAAAGAGATGAATTTAAACATATTGATTATAGCAATTTTCAAAACTTTTGCACTGAGCGGTTCATAAGAATAAAAATACGGGATATGAACATTTTCCTTCTCAAAGGTATGCAAACACTTTCAAAACATATTTACACACTATTTGTGTGAATTTGATACATCACCTTCTCTTGTGCATTTTTCTCAGAAAATATTTGTGTATTTTTCGAGTTCTTTGTTATGTATGAATACTCTGAGTAAAGCCGCAAAATTACATTCGGTACGTATTCGCAATAACAAATGATATAAGAATATTGTTTTTAACAGAATTATGCATCTTTCTGTGTAACTGATAAAAAATCAAATAATTTATTCCATATGTAATAAACCTTGTCCTTTACCTTTCCAATTTTTTAATTTGTAATGGTCCTGGTCTTCAGGACTTGCGCGTAAATAATTACTGACCACCCACCTAATGGGACTCATTGTAATCATGTCTCTTGGGAAGTTAACAGCTTGTGTTCTTAAAAGTAAGATAACATCAGAATCTATTGAACGATATCCTTCCACCAATCACAGCCTCCGTCAGTGGAAGTCACGCAGATTGCTAAACTTCCTGTTGCCCCTTCATATAAAAGCTCCAAGATACCGTAAATCTCTCTTTGTTTTTGTCTTCATCCTGTGAAACGTAGCTGATGCTTATTGTAACTGCTATGTGACTGTTAATCGTCGTTGTTATGTGTGTGTCTTTGTTGTTGATCGTATAAAAGTCTTAATTGAAAATAAAAATGTGTGGCTTACCTGCAACAAAAAATGATTATATATATATATATATATATATATATATATATATATATATATATATATATATATATTAAGTATTGTAGTAGCGTTGGCCAGTGTTGGTTTGTTGTCATATCTGGTTTATTGAAAACATCTTCAGAATAAATTTTCCTCCTTTATTATGAAGCACACATCACACACAATAGATTAAAACACAATTGCAGTACATTTTCACATTGAATAGGCAGCGGCATGTTGGAGGACACAAAGACAAAGAGCTGCAGTTATTTACATTCTTACATGCTGAAGGCAAGCAGACAAAAGAGGTAGATTAAACAAGATTTTTGCTTTTATACCAGCAGTGCAAGCGCGTGATTATTATGTAATAGTAGTTCTGATTGGCTAGAATGGGCGGGACAGGGATTTCGGACTAGCCGATTACGATTAAGATTACAATGTTATTTTTAAACCAAAGATTTAAAGTTATTTTAAATTTTAGTACAAAGAGTTAATAAAAAGGATACTAGAGGGAATTATTACACACACGCACACACATACATATTTATATATATATGTATACATAATTCGGGGGGATCCAGATTTAACGGATTCATTAAGACCGAACACTATTTTCGTAAACTCGGGATTATTAGTTATATCGGAGTCTAAAAAATATGAATTTTTTGCACTTATTTATTGGAAATTTTATAAGCCACTCCACAAAAAATATTTTTAGTTAGAAATTACTCACTTTTTATTCAGCACCTGAAAATATTATTAGTGAATTAACATGCAGCAGTTAATAGGAAATTTTTAAATCCTGACCCATACGTGTTTGACAATCTTTGATTCCTGACTCGAAAGAGTTCTTTTTCGATTTTATGCTGTGAAGAAAATATTGAGTTATTTACAACCTGCTGAATGAGGTATGTTTTCACAGTTTCCAAATAATGTAAAGCATTAGAAAATACAACAGTTTTCGTAAGAGTTTCATTATCAATTTTTGTATCAGAATCTCTACACATGCGTTTCCGATGTACAGCCAAACTTCACGAATTTTCAAAAACAGAATTTTCTGCAAGCCCTCACTACTCTCAAGAAAGAGAACAAATGGTAAAATACGTAAATAATTTTCTCAGTGTTAGAGAGAGGAGTGAAGGAGTGAGATGAGTTAAAGGAACTTTATGTTCCATTCAAAACTCATGCGATGGCTTACACTCATGACTCATGAACACGTTGGAAGTCTAATAATGGGCTCTTCCTTGTCAAAATTCGCTACTTGTAAAAAAAAAGTCTTTTTTTTTAGCTGTGGACAAAAAAGATGTTATTTGAAAAAAAAAATCCTTTTTTTTTCTAATCCAAACAAAAAAAAAGTTTTTTCGGCTATATAATTCGTTAAATAGAGGTTTTTGCCTTCATTTCAATAGGGGGAGGGGGAAGAAAATTTGTTAAATCACGAAATTTGGTAAATCGGTGTCTGATTGTATATATATCATGTAGGAGTAGGAGGTGGACTTTTGTTTTGATTTATGAATCATTGAATTTTCTCTGTTGTTATAGTTGCATTGATGGAGCGGCACTCTTTAGTTGATAGATACTCCAACTTATATTATACATTTTTAGACACACACAAAAATAAACATCTAGACGACACTCACGGCACAAACATGAAACACAATACAAGCACAATTCACGCATTACAACAAGACGCAGACAAAAGAGAGTTGATGGATTAATAGGAGAACCTGCTTCCCGCAGGGAAGCTCAATCTCCAATCAGGATGAAATGGATGAGTTACATGAGTTCAGCTTTCACTTAGCCCTTTGCTGCTTTATTATAAAAATATTGTGTGGATACGACGCAGACAAAAGAGAGCTTTTCCAGAGTATCTCGGGCTTTTTATATGAAGCGGCAACCATGAGCTGCAAATTCATGTGACTTCCGTGGACGGAACTTGTGATTGGTGGAAAGCTATCGTACGATGGAAACTTGCGTAAGCTTACTTTAAAAACGCTGAGTTATTAATTTCTAAAAGATACAGTTACGATTGGTGGGTAGCTAATAATTAATTATGTGAAGAAGAAAATTAAAGAGAATTATCACCCCCACCCACCCACACACGCACACACACTTATATATAAATACACAATACATATAGCAATATATAAGAAAAATGTTTCATAATATGAAAAACCAAACTAAAAAATTGTTCAAATTTGTCAAAATTGTTAACAATACTTTTTAGTAATTACTTGTTCTCGCCTCAATTGTGAAAATTCTTTCAATCACAGGTTTTGAATGAAATTGAAATAATACAATCTCAGATTTTTTTTTCTGAAAATAATTATAAAAAGTTCTTTCGTTTTAAAGTTTCTTAAAGTTTTATTTGCGTATTAAAATATTGAAAGATTATTACAAAATTATATACTAATTAGAGTAACATTTAAATAAGGTTTTTAAAATAAATAAAGTCAGATGACATTATAAAATTGTTTTGTCGCCATATTTTATCTTAATACTAATTCATATTTCCCGATAATGTACTCAATGAAAATATAAAAAGGACAAACTTAAACATGGATGAAAAAACGGAAAAAAAGAACAAATAGAAATTCCTAGTTAAAAAAATCAAACCCGTTAATTTATTAGGATTATATTCATCTTTCTTTCTAGAATAAAATGATTATTGTAATAGTTAGACAATACTTAAGAGTAAATCAAAATAAGACTACGAAATTGCTATTCTGTGAAATCTCGAAAAAAAAATCAATGACGTTTACCAAACCAAGGAATATTTTTAGTTTTTTAACATCGCATTAAAAAATAACCCGAAGAACGAAATCCAAGTTATGTAACAGCACTCTCCAAACTTCCGCACTATATCAATATGAGAATTTTATCTCCGCTACACGACGGGTCTTTAGTGGTTTCTGGACTTGAACTAACACCTGCTGCGACCAATCAGTTAGCCCTGCTTCGGCAGAGATCAAACACATTCACAACATGAAACACTTCTAGAAGATAGAGCGGTACATAAAAGAAAATACTGCGTGACAGAACTGTAGGTGGGCTTTCCATTGGGGGTTTACTATAGAACTCTGAAGGCTTAACTGTGCAGAGATTGAAAGGGTTAACTATCACTTTATCTTTCTTTTCTTAGTAGATATAAGTGATAGACATGGGAATGGCTTGTAACTTCTTTCTCCCACGGCTGAATCATAAGTGAAACACACCTGACCAAGAAACAGATGATCCTTCACAAAAACGAATTTAAAAGCGTTTGATTGATCGAAAATCTCCTCCCCCCCCCTTTTTTTTTTAGATTCGTTATACAGGTAGAGAGACATATTTTGTGGATCCCCGCATTCTTTTCCTTTTTGGAATTGGCCTTAGCGATTTGAGTTTTCACAATTCTAAACAGTGATGTTGAATATTTGAACATATGATTTTTTTAAAGATAAAAAGTGCTTTATCAACTGTTCTGTCTATGTATTAAACGCGACAATTTGAAATTGATTATTTCCCCCGCAATAATTTACGCGAAATAATTTGATCTTCTGAATCATTTTAAGTTTTTTTTGTCTAAAAATTAAACGTTGTATAGAGATACTGTTCATTATGATATATATATATATATATATATATATATATATATATATATATATATATATATATATCAGTGGCGCACACAAGGGGGGTCATGGGGGTCCGGACCCCCAAGGCCTTGATTTTTTCCCCGATTGATCATAATTCTAAGTATATAGTACGTAAAATTTAATTAAGTATTTGTTATTAATGATTAATTTTATTAATTAATGCTAATTATTTATTCAATAATTAGTTTTTTACTGTGTTTTGTTCCCGAAAATCGACAAAATCAAAAGGTGATACAAGAATGGTGAACTTTCGACCCCGGACCCCCCTTGAAAAATTCCTGTGTGTGCTACTGATATATATATATATACAAAGATAGGTATTATAAATAAACAAATATTTGCATGCACAGTAAATAAAATAAATGTTTGTTTAATTTATACTATGCAGATAAATACAGATATATGTTTTACGCATAATTCATCGAGTTAAAATAATAAACTACCGTATTTACTCGAAACTAAGCCCCCATCAATTAATTCTAAGTCGCACCCCCAATTGTCTACTCGTTTTTGAGAAAAAATAAAAAATTGTCTGAAAGGTTCATAGATATCCGATACTGCAAGAAATTTTTTTAATAAAAATAATGAGAAGTAATAGGAAGTTAACAATTAACTTTTTTTATTTATTTTACCAGAGCTGGTTATTTTGAAACTTATAAGCATATGAGATACGTAAAAGAAAGGAGAAAAAGTAAAAGTCACTGGGGAAAAAGTCCGATCTGGCAAACTTTGGAGATGTACATGATTTAATTGTGTGAGTAGAAGTAGAATTAAAGTGCCAGTGAAATTTAGAGAAACTAATCTTTATTTAGTACCTAGTGGTGGAGAGGAGGCGTCCACACCACAGGTCCGGGGTTCTATCCCCGCAAGGCTGACGAAGCCTTTCATCCCTTAAGTGGGTTTATAAAAGAGTACCAAACTTGCTTGGGGACTAAACACTGGGGTTTTTCGCGACTTATTGACCACCTGACAGGAACATCTGCTCATGCACCTGGGCGTCCAAGGTTACGAATACTGAGATGGGCACAGTAGGCCTTGGCTCTCATGAGCTGTTGCGCCACTGAGTTTTAGTTATTGTTTGTCTACGGAAGAAAAGTCTCACATTTTTTTCAATTTATTTTAATTTCTTTTAATTCTACAAAAAGTTCCCTTTTTCTTAAATCTTTGGATAAACAATCTAATGGAAACAAAATTTTCTTAACAGCTTAGTGCTGCAACTCCGGTATTTCCAACTTAAAATTTAAAATTAGTGGATGTTTTACGACTATATAATATATATATATTCGAATCTTCCACAACCACAATAATAATAAGAAGAAAAAGAATTTAAAAGTAAGCTTAGTTACGGTAATGCATAGATAAATATCAAATAGGCTTTGTTCCAACGAACGACCGAATGCAGAGACTATTCATAAAGTAGTTTTAACAAAGACAAAGAGTAATACCATTTAAATCTTTAACAATAAAGAAACCCCGCTTGATATAGCATAAAACATAACTAGAAACATCAGAGAAAACATTTTAAAATCAAATTTTATAAAGGACAAGGACCTTTATGGAAAGAGGACACTACAAAGTACAATTAACAGAAAATATTTAGACAAAAACAAGTGACCAACTCAAAATTTAATGTTTAATCAAACTTAACAGTCGTGTGTGTGCTTACGACAGCTTAAATAAATTATAGTTTATAAAAAAACTAAAAAACATGCTTAAAAGTAAAAAAAAAGAAAAAGATTCTCAATATAAGAATAAAATGATTAACGAGAAAATTAATGTCATTGGGGTAAAAGCGTGGGGTGCTCTATATTAATTGTTATAATTTCTTAATAGTTCTATTCCGAAATACTGAGTAAGTGCAAAAATGTAGTATAAAGCACACCTCATGCTTTTACCACAATGACATTAATTTTCTCGTTAATCATTTTATTCTTATATTGAGAATTATTTTTTTAAATTTTTAGTTTGATTCTCTCTTTAAAAGCGTGTTTTTTAGTTTTTCTTAAAACTATAATTTATTTTTTATTTTTTAGTTCGATCTACAATAAAAAGCGTGTTTTTTAAAGATTTTTTAAACTATTATTTATTCATTGTTTAATTTATCCCTGAGTTTGATATTTAAAGCTGGAATTGTGTGAGTGCTGGAAATAGTCTTGATCTTCAATCTATTTTAATTAAAGGGTCTGAAGGGTATTTATTCTCTACGTTTACGGGGCCCCGAATGAGTCCCGTATCGTTATATTTAAAAGATTTCGTCTCCATAGATACAGGTCAAACAAATAAAAGTGTGTTAAGAAGAAATATTAAATGTCACTCGTTTTATCACTTTTTAAAAGTATTGCTATAATGTTAATTAATATCATCACTTCTAAACGAATTGCTTTATAAAAATTTAAAAACAAATATATTTAGCAGTTAGAACATAATTTTTTTTTCACATGCACCAGCCTTTTTTTTTATTTCCATTTTCAGAAAAAATAGGCAATTGCTTACATTTTGCGTATTACTATAATGTTAATTAATATCATCACTTCTAAACGTATTGCTTTGTAAAAATAAAAAATATTTAGAAGTTTGAACATAAATTATTTTTTATCACATGCACGAGTCTTTTTTTTTTATTTCAATTTTCAGAAAAAGTAGACAAATGTTAAAATTTTGCTAAGAAATTGCTGACGCACCCACCCTCCCCTTTCTCACATAAAGAACACTTTTATTTTGTTTGTTTTATTTGTATTAACCCCAAGAGCCTATTCATTTTTAGAGTTGCACCTTAATCTTTTAGTCGTTAAATCTGGAATTAGTCACCAAATCTGGAAATGGCAAATGGAATGAGTCACCAATTCTGAAAATCGTTATTCCTGAGGATCTTGATGCGGGCAATGGAATAAAAGTATGATATTATTGTATTGTCATCGGTCCTTGACAAGTGTGCAAAATTTCGAATTAATCTGACTTTTTAAAGATGGTAAAAATGGAGTTCAAAGTTTCCTTAGATACAAGTGAAACTTATAAAAGCATATTTAAAAGCAGAGTTATGTTTCGCGTCTTAGCCGTATTATAAACAAATATCAAAGAAATTCAGTTTTATATCACTTAAGCTTCTGTTAAATATTTTTGTTAATAAGTAAAACTGATTACAAGGGAAATAGTAAATACGCGAGAATCGTAAATATCCTGATTCTGAGGTACTTATGATGCCATTTTCTTAAAGCATTTATTTGTCTCTGAAAATACATATTCTTTGGAATATAAAGTTAGGAAAACCCACAAAGAAATTAGGAGACTAAATTTTTACGCACTGCATGTATTTTTTACTTATAGCTAATAAAAACGAAATTGTTCTTACTTGTTTTAATTATAATTTCATGAATTTCAAGATACTATTCTGAGACTAAACTAGTTTTTAGCTTTAAAATAACATAAGAAAACACAAACAATAAAATTTAAAAAAAATGAAAAATTTTTAATAGCCAAGCGTTTAGCAAGGGTAGGAATTTATATTGACGTAAAGTATAGCATGCATTGAGGTAGAAAACCATTTAAACTAATAGTAAGAATAATTTGCATTAATGAATAATAATGAACCATCCTTTCGAATAATATGCAGTAGAGGATGAAAAAAGTAATATCAATATAAATCTATAAATTGTTTAAAATTATAATAGAACTCTGTACGATTCAAATTAATATTATTCATGAAGGAAACATATAATGACATAATGAAAAAAAAGGGCTGCAATTATGATTGATACAAATACAATGTGTCTTAAAATTATTACAAGTTTTACGACAACAGGGAATGGAAAATGTAGCTGATTATAGACAATAAAAATAATATTTGCTTTCAATATTATACAGTATGTAATGCTGTATTAAAAATGAACATTTTGATTTTGAATACATCATTCTTCATCCGTATAACGAAACGCTTTCAAATAAAAAAAAATTCTTCTGAACCTTTTTAAAAAAAGTCAGTGTTTTTGTATTTATTATTTTTTTGGGATCTATTTAAAGCTAGAAAAGTTACTTTAAGGTATCCGACTACGTTCGGAACCGTGATTTTAGAGAAGCGCATAAATGGATAATTTTCATTATATTTGGTGTCACTTAGATTATAATACATGTGTAAACTTGTTTTAAGGACACTATGACCAAAAAAATTTATTTAAATACAATATTTTGGCAAAAAATTAATTTAGAATAACCTTTTTTTCAAAATGTTCTCTATTTATAAAAAATGCTTCTAAAATAATAATATTTTATTTATATAAAGCAAAGACTTCTCCACAGAGTATGAAATATGATTTTTGAAAAATTCACATTATTTTCAGAGTTACAACCCATTGAAAGAATTATCAGCGTTTTTTTTTTTTCTTAAAATTTCTCCCCTCTGTTGTCGTACAACATGAATATATATATAAACACACTTCTAAGTTATATAATTCAAAAATTCTAGTTGAGCCTCTGTATAGAGGTCTGAGCTATGTACAGGCAAAATATTATTATAATAGAAGCATTTTTCACAAAAGGAGAATATTTCGAAAATTGGTCATTCTGTGTTAATTTTTTGTCAAAATATTGTACTTAAATAATTTTTTATTGTAACAATATTCTTAAAAAAATTTTATATACATTTTATAATCTAAGTGACACTAAATATCATAAATATTATCCATTTATACGCTTTTGGAAAATCACGTTTCCGAACGTAGTCGGATACCTTAAATTCTGATTTTCGTACCCTGCTGCAGCGTCAGATAAAAAGCAATAGGCTGAATTCAAGCAGATCACATGGTAAATGCAATCACGTGTTCTCTATTCAATTCAAAATGGACATTAGACTTGAACTTGCTGCTCCACTTGCAAAATTTAGGTAAAACTTCAGATTTGATAATTGGATAAAGATGTTCAACTATTTTTTGAAATTCCTCAAAAAGTTTTTCAAAATTATCCTTAAATTATACACATACTTTTAAATCAAATGCATTTCGTTTACCTATGTGCGTTACCATTGTTGAGATAGATGTACTTTTTAGAAGAAAATTTCTGCCAAAAGCAAAAGTTGGCAACGGTGAAGCGCAAGAACTGATTGGCTAGAAACACGTGATTTATCATGGGATTATGACGCCACATGAATTTAATCCATTGAGATAAATAAACCAAATTTTTTAAATTTTTTTTATACAATTAGAAATAAGACAACATTTTCCTGTAATGTGATCTAAGCGAAAGAATTATAATACAAGAAAAGCAAATGCATTTCTTTCGTTCAAACACTTGGATTTCCGCTGAGCATTTGAAAAATTGAATGATGTGTTATCTGGTGTGCATTCAAGTACATGAATGTATCAAAAATTTGTTGAACAAAATAATTTTTTTATATTAGAAGGCTTAAGGATAGAACATTCCTTATTTTATAAGAATGAAACCAAATAGGAATGTTTCAAATTACATTTGATTTTAGAACTTTGTTTATTTATCATGTCTTGTCATTACATTTCAGAAATATGTAGGTAAAAATTACTTCAATGATTAAAAAAAAATTGACATCTCATCCTATGGTTAAAAATGACACATTCATAGGTTTTTTTGAGGGAAAGAGAGAGAGAAATAAAAAAAGATATTTATATAAAAATATTTTTATTAATGTTTATAAACTATTCGCATCATGTCATGTGATAAACAATTACATAATTTTCTGTTTCTAAAAGAAAATAAATTAATTTATATTTTTCTTCTAAATCAGCCTATGTGTTTTCGCAATAATTGTTTATTATTAATAATATTAGAGTTGCATACTGGTAGACACACACATATAGAACACACTAATAAATTTTACATATTTATCAGAGTTTTTAAGAATTTACGAAGATAGAAAAGAAAATATCTGAAATAAATTTGAAAATTTTAAGTCAAAATCCAACACAAACAGAGAAAAGTTTTGATTATCATATTCCGCTAACTTAAGTTTTGTTGGTTTAAAGAGGGGAATGTATATAATTTGTAATCAAATATATCACGTTAATCGATTAGTTTAAAAATTACTTTATTAAAATCCCTAATGAAGTTTTTATGCTTAGAATAAATTTAATTTCAAAGAAACAGATCAGATGAGTGCTTCCCCCACACACTCCAAAATGTTATTCTTTACGAATTCTGATTTTCAAAAAATTGCAGAAAATAAGTTATTTTTCTTAAGCAGCAAATAAAACATTAACAAAAAAAATGGGAGGATGATTTAAAAAAAATTAATAATCCTTTATGAGGATGGAGAGGAAAATGAGGGTAAGGAACTGTGTCCTATAGTCAACCGATATAAATGAAACTTCGAAATTATTTAAAGAATCAAGGGAAAAAAGGCCTCATATTTTCATATTTAAAATATTGTGCTCTGCTTGTAGTTTTTGTTCATCAGGAGAGAGAATCCATCAGTTCTTTCGTAATGACAGACAAAAAATCAGGCAATAACGTGAATAAGAAATAAGGGACTGATTTTTTAATGAGACGGGCTACTCGGCTATTTATAAGTGGACAGCATGCGTTTCTTCGGAGTTAAGAGAAGTAAGAGGAAGAAAGACAGCTAATTTTTGTACATAATTGCAGTGGCGTACACAAAAGGATCAGGGGGTTAACCCCCTTCAAACCTATAGATTTTTAATTTTAACCATTAAGATTCAGCGCTTTCGTCTTGGTGGTTTTTAGAATGCAACCCTCCATAAGAGAGGTCTGTGATCTCCACTGCATTATTGAACATAATTTTATTTTGAATAACTTATATAACTCCAGAATTCTATTAGAAGCAAATCAAGTTGAGAATTAGACATGCCGCAGATTATCCAGATTCGAAAATGTCACCAATAGCCCTCGTGTTGCTGCAAAAGTGTTGTAATCAATCAATGAACCAGTTCCTTTAAGCTTTTTGTACATTTACACAAGCAACTTCAGCAAATGAACCCTGGCTCATGTAAATGCAGGATCAATCTAACTGAATCAAATCCTTTACAAATGGAAAAGCCAAAATTTAGAGATAATATGACAGTGTTATTTTATTTACTTTTATCAAATATTGTCTAAAAATGTATTTTTAAGTGTAAATAAATTTGTGAAGAATGTGACATTGCACAGATTTTCTAACACATAGTTTTATTTTAGAAAACACACACCTAAATGCAGTGACACTAAATTTTCATTAATCAAGAGAGTACTTTTTTTTTTCTTTTTTTGGCCTTTTTTTATTATACATTTAAATATATTTGTTCCCAAATATTTTCACTACAAAAATTTAATAAATTATCTTCCTAATATGGACTTCGAGCATTCACGACGCTTTTTTCGTCGACAATTTCAGGCTATTTTAGGTGAACTTTTTGATAAACCGTGATGAATAATGTCATCACATAAATCCAGTAATAATTTTAGTTTTTGTGAAAATCACAGGGAAAAAAAACCAATCCTTTCCGGACCACAACACTTATATACCAGTTTTCACTTATTTAGTTTTAAAATTTGTATTTGAACTCTTGAAATATTTCCCCAATAATTAGAAAAATGAGTTGTAATTCCCCCTACTTTTTCAGAGGTTTTAAAACATACGAGCATTAATTTATAAAGAGAAAATTGAAATGCAATCGTAGTAAAAGTAATACATCATGAAACAAATTGTTGTCTATGTGTATCCTACATTCCTCCTCAAAACATTTTATCTAACTATTGTGAATGATTTTTGTAACACAATTTTTATAGTGCGACTTAAAAAACTAATTGCATAAAAATAAGCGAAAATTATCGCCAGTTTTCATATTTTATTAGGTATTAGTTAAATTATATTTTAAGTTAGATTCTTAAACCTAGTTTAGTTATATTCTAAGTTATGTTACTCCTATAAATATAACTAAACTGTGGCATACAGAGACTATTTTCACAGGAAGGATTAAATTTTTGAAAGAACGTAGGTGAAAGAACCGAGACGTAATCATTTTGCCAAAAATTAAAAATCTGTTGACCTATGAGAGAAATTTGAATTTCCTAAAACGCTGCCAACATGCCGAAGTCAAAATACATCAGTATAATATTCAATTTAGATTTTTCAGGTACACGAAGCGCTCATTGAATTTGGGCATTCCACGCTTTTTCTTGCTGTTAATCTAGTCAGTTATTTATTATATATTTGATTTCCTTCCCTGTTAGGTGAATTGGAAGTTTTTTGTGTGTGCGTGTGAGTGGAAAGCCTTTAAAACAAAGTAGCAAGAAAATAGTAATTATAATTGCACACTTTTCTTTAAAACTCTCAAATAATTCCAGAGCTGTCATGAGAGATTTCAAAGCAAAAAAATGACGAATTCTAGTTTCAAGAATAATCCTTGGCTAAACGGAGTAACCATAGGAATCCACTACAGGAAAATACTGAGGGAAAGTTCAGTTATGATTTCTAGGATGAAAAGGGATACGATAGAGGTTGTAAATATTAGTAGTAGTATTAGTAGTATGTCACCTAGTAATTTTTGAGGGGGTACAGAAAAATCAGAAAAGTTACTTAAAATATCCGACTACGTTCGGGACCGTGATTTTGCAAAAGCGTATAAATGGATAATATTTATGATATTTAGTGTCACTTAGATTAGAAAACATATATAAAATTGTTTTAAGAATATTATTACAATAAAAAATTACTTAAGTACATTATTTTGACAAAAAATGAACATAGAATGACCTATTTTCAAAATATTCTCCTTTTGTGAAAAATGCTTCTATTATAATAATATTTTGCCTGTATAAAGCGTAAACCTCTGTGCAGAGGCTCAACTAGAATTTCTGAAATATATAACTTAGAAGTGGATTTATACCCATGTTTTACGACAACAGATGGAAGAAATTTTAAGAAAAAAACGCCGATAATTATTTCAATGGGTTGTAACTCTGAAAATAATGTGAATTTTTCAAAAATCATAGTTGAGCCTCTGTACAGAGGTCTGAGCTATATACAGGTAAAATATTATTATAACAGAAGCATTTTTCACAAAAAGAGAACATTTTGAAAAAAGGTTATTCTAAGTTAATTTTTTGCCAAAATATCGTATTTAAATAATTTTTTTTGTCAAAATGTCCTTAAAACAATCTTATGCTTGTATTCTAATCTACGTGACACTAAATTTCATGAAAATTATCCATTTATGCACTTTTGCAAAATAATGGTTCTAAACGTAGTCGGATACTTTAAGTTTTCTATACAATTGTATATTATTTTAAATAGTTTTTTGGAAATGTGAAATTACATGGATAAAATCTTAAATGTAGGTTTATGTTAATAGAACTGTTATAATTTATACAGATAACCACATGCTGAAGCACAAGGCTTCTTTGATTGAATATTTTCCATCATAGCCTCATTACAGGCTTTACAATAAGGGTACGAGTCTCAAATAAGGGAAACACGCGAAGAGTGTTTATAATAATCTATAATCTATATAGATCAGCAATGGACAATTGTTTTGGTGGGTATTTGGTTCATTAAAATCAATAAACATAAGTTAAATAAAATAGTTGCTGTTTTATTCAATTTATTTATCTATTGCTGTAAGCACATTTAATTTTAGAATCAGTTTAAAGAGATAAATGTGTACCCTATCATACTTTTCTACAATTTTTTTTAATCAAGAGGGAGATTGGCGCCAAAGTCAGCCAACTTGCATTTATATTTCCTCTTGTGATCTTCTTATGCAAGAAAACTTTTCTCACGAATACATGACGACCTAAGTATAAAGAACATTTTGTGCCTATTTGGAGAACACTTGTGCCTCACCGTCTTGGAGGACCGCGAAAAAACTTTCTGTGGGCCACTATTTGCCCAACCTTGGTCTCGATAACACTCTTATAAATGATTTTGATTTCAGTAGAAATTCCAACTTCTGGACAAAAGTTTTATATATAAAGCTCAATTTTTCTAACCAAAATTTCAAATAGGTAATATGAAAATAATCATCTATTTTTGTAAAAATAAAGTTAAACAGTTAAGCCGCTTTGTATTAATTTAAATTGTATCAGTGATTCTATAAAAAAATAATAATGTTTTAACATAATATGTGTTAACAGTTTCTTTCATTGGTTATCTGTGATAAATAATGCACATTTCGCATATTAATAAAATGGTTTATTTTTATTCTAAATTCTTACTGACTATAATTTTTTATGGAGAATGACGAAAATAAAACTTTATCCCAAATTCAAGCTGAAATATTAGGAAAGTATTCCTTATAAATGTATCTGTGAGAACATTTAATGAATTGTTAAAAGAAATTTGTAACCTTAAATATTCCAGCAGAGCAATTCATCATGAAGCCTAAAATCTTAAATAAAAAAAAAGTAGTGTAGATCATTTAAAAGATATTACATTAAAGCTTGTTAACAGCAATTATTGTAGCAATGATAAAAATACACTTCTTTTTACTTATTAAATCTTTTAAAATTTTTTCTTCAACTGGAGAAGTAAATATCCGTAGAAATATCAAGGAAACAGAGCTAAAAAGAAATTACTTTCTGATATTTTTGTTTTTCCGACATGCGGTGAGAGACGACATAATAATCCTGAAAAATGATTCGGAAGACATTTCACTCGCGTTGCCATTCCGAGTGACAGAAATCAGCAATACGGCCTTCGTCTGCTGTCGAACGGATCAAAGGTTTCTGCGAATCAACGAATGCCACTGCATACGTAAGAGACGATAAGGATCGGTCCAGTGGACAAGTGAAGAAAAATAAAATGTTGTTTATGTACACTTCGTTCCCAATTTTTTGATGGAGACGGTCAAGAGATGGATGGGGGAATCATTAATCTGTCCATCGGCGAAGGCTTTGATGGGATTGCTTACTGATTTACTTTCTTTCTTTTTTTTTTTTATTTTGTTTATTACTCTTTTGCATTATGTAACAGAAATATTGCTCAAATTCTTTGCTAACCTTTTGATTGTTTGTGATCCAGAAACTTTTTCATAAATAGAATTAATGTGCAACACACACACATATATATATATATCCTTCCTTTCCCTATGGCTCAGAGTATAGGCAAATTACAGGTGAAGGTTGGCCAGCCCCAAAACTTTGTTTAAACCTGCAATCTTGATTCCTAAGGCCAGGAGTTTGCTATTGTACGAATGTGGCTAATATTTCCTACTACTCGCATCTTGACTAGTTATACTTAGGTTTTATAGCTATTTGTATATATTTTTCGATTATATATATATACACTCAAGTCTAAGATTATTTCTATAAACTTAGACTTGAAGCCTAGAATTCAAATTTGAGCATATATAAAACTTTAAACAGGCCTATTGCTCTGTATGGAAGTAAATGTTGGACCCTCAATAAAGTTGAGGAAGAAAAGTTGCTCATTTTTTTGAAAGAAAAATCTTAAGGAAAATTTTTGGACCTATTCAAATGAGTAATTGAGTGGAGAATTATTTACAATAAAAAAATTTATAGGAAATATGGCGAATATGGCAGGATTGACATTGTGAAAATTATAAAAGCATCACGTAAAAAGTAACTTTTTATGAAAATTGAAGGGATCAGACGTTGTGGTCGACTACCTACACGATGGTTAGACAATGTTGGAAAGGACCTCGAACTAATGGGAACCAAGGCCGTCGTGACTATTAGGGTTAACTGGAGGAGGATCAACGAGTCAGTCTTGGCCTGCAAAAGGCTGTTAAGTTCATGAAGAAGAAAAAGAAGATATATATATATATATATATATATATATATATATATATATATATATATACATACATACATATATATATATATATATATATATATATATATATATATATATATATATTCACTCTCAAAATAAGAATTAAGAATTAAGAAAAAATAAATATTCCAGAATATTTAGAATATGAGAAATTCTAATAGTCAAAAGTCAAATTCAAATGAAACCCATCATTCAAATTAGAAAATTTAGGCTTAGAACCGAACTGCAGGGTTAAGTAGTGATCGCGGTTGCCGACTGGTTATACTCGCGAACTCGTGACCTGACCTCGTAATCTCGTGTTATGATGCCATTCATAATAACAGCAATGTATTTGGAAGAATTGATGAATGTTAAATATGTCGAACTTCAAGGAACTCTTGTTGGTATGGTGTAGAAATTTGAAGAGTAGAGAGCTAGAGTTTCGTCCTCGTAACTTGAAAAAGCTTCTAAATTTCAAGTTCAGTCTCGTCTTTAGTACTTCGTAGTGCAGCATTGATAATCAATTAATCAAACAATATCAAACATGGTTAAAAGTACCAGCCTTACCCTTTTTTGTTTCATATTACTGGGGTGGGAATATGAATGGTTTACATTGAATAGAAAAATAATATATACTCAAACACAAACGGATCAAAAGTAGTAAAACGTTTTAAATATGAAATAAAAAGAAATATACTAGACTCCGATTTGTGAAATAGTACTCATTTTCGAAAGCAAAGTCCAAAAAGAAGCAGAATAGCAGAAACATATAAATATATAATAAATTGAAATCTTCAAACTAAATTTTATTTGAGATAATTTGTCAAAAATAGAAATCAAGTGCTTTGCAATTTTAAATAATCTAGGATTTTTCACTTCTTTGTACTATAGCATTTGTTAGTGTAAAATAATCATTCGAATGAGATCATTTGTATGATCTCATTGTACACGTTTATGTTACAGTTAAAGTGTGAAATCCGTTATTTCATAGAATATCTAGGTATTTCATGAAACACAACTAGACAAGTCAGTTAAAGTTTAGAAAATGATTGAGTTCTACGACTTAACTAGGTATTTTATAAAATAATGGTTACTTGATCGTGTGTTAAAATATAAAATATGGATTCGAAAGTTCTTTGAATATATTCAAGCTGCTTTTTTTTTTGGTCAGTTTTGAACTGATTTTCGCTGCTTTGCAATGGCGTGCGTGTGTGTACCCTTCATTATGTTGCTTTTAAGATTAGAATTTAGACGGTGTATTTATGTTAGCGTTTTACATTTAGGATTATTAACAAATATTTTTGCAACCTGTTTTCAAGCAATGACTTTCACTGGAATGAGGGACCAACCAGTAAATAAGAATTTAATACTAGAGAGATTTGAATCTTTATTAAATAATCTTTAATAAATAATATAAATGGGACAAAGAAAACAGTGCTGCCCTTACTCGTAAAAAATTATTAACTTTTATAGCAGAAGTAAAAAATGCTAAGATAGCACAGAAAAAAAGGCCCACGTGACTATTGGTTACCCCGGCATTATGGATATCCTTGAAGTTCAAGGAGTAGAAAAGTTAATTGTACCAGTAACACAGATGCAAAACATATTTTTTCCCTTTCTGTTTAACCAATGTTTGCAATAGGAGTAATTAAAAATTATATAAAATATGCTTTTCCATATTACTTATCAATTAATCATCCATAATAGGGATAAAATGTATTTTTCGAACAGATTATTTATATCTATGAGAGAGAGAGAGAGAGAGAGATCAATTAATTTATAAATTAACTATGAAGTAGTTTATTTTTCACTTTATCGCTCTATCATAAGTTACTTCGTAGAATAGTTAGGTAAAGTAGGACATTTTTCATTTATTATATACTTTAACTGACTTTTCTAGTAATTTCATGAAATACCTAGTTGTTCTATGAAATAACTGAATTGTACACTTTAACAGTAACATATACAATAGTGTTATATAAAAAGAAGAGATGTTTAACACATCCACAAAAATAAGGTATCTAGCTCCTTTTGGAATGGGGGGCTAGCTAATTTGAAACATTTTCTACTCTACAACTGTAATTTATAAAATGGCGTAAATTTGTTATGACTAAAGGATTTAAAAATTATCAAGTTTGGGCTTAAAGATGGGTGGAATTTTTATTAGTGTTTCTCTAGTTGTAGACTTGAATCTCTAGTTGGCCATGTTTAACCTATTTATTTCAATATATATTCCTTCAGATAAATTACTTTAAATATAACTTTATGTTAAGGTGTAACATTTTAAATTTTTATCACTACCTCCCAAAATTCTAGTGAATGGACGAAAATTTTTAAGTTATTGACAGTGTTGCCATACACATAAAAATGAAGTAGAAAAAGCTTGTAGTATAATTTTCGAACTAAATATTATTATGTCTGCGGAAAGTGAACTTACACCCTTTTCGCACACACAAACCATAATCATGTTTGTAATTTCATTAACTATGTAAATTTATATTGACAAAATGATGAAATTTTTGAAGAAATTTTTGGAGGGACCTGTTTATAGATAAAAATCTCATAGCGTATTTCATACATTTTTATGATTAAAAACCTTTTTATGAAAAAAAAAATGGATATGTACCATTTTCAATGAAAATGGCTTTTATATTCAAAAATGTACTTTTCATTTCTGTGTGACTCTGCGTTTCTGTTTTTCCTGTTTTTTCAGTGTTTTCTTTTTCTTTTTTTGTAGAAAAATTGTTTTGCGCTTTGTCACCTGTTCTTTAATTTTTTTAATATCTCCTCATTCTCCACATAGCATAACAGGAGGCTTACAGATGTAAGTGCCAATAGCATTATCTAATTTAAGTCTAAAAACACAAATATAAATTGAAAAAGCAAGAGAGAAATGCAAATATAAAAGCAAGGAGGGGGAGGTATCTGAACAATTTAAAAAAATTATAAGGATTAAAAAATTTTATAACTTTTTAAAGAAACTATCTTAATATTTCACTAAAAAAATCAATTCACTCTGTTTTGTGTATTGTTTTATATATGTGCAAAAAATATTTAATATATTTAGGAGATACTTTTTAAAAAAATGGTACCTAAACATAAGCATGTATTATTAGATTTCAAATATTATGTCCAACTTAAATTAAACAGAATTTTTTTTTAATTTAACTAAAAAGTTATTTTTGTATTTCTACAGAATGTGATTAAAATATCTTTATTATATAAGATCACATAAAATTTAAGCTCTATTGGAAATTTTTTAAGATATATGTCCCATAAACAAAGAGAATTGGGCATTTTACTCATTCGAGCATGTACTGGTTCCTAAAATTAAATCTAGATAAATAGCTCTTAAAATTTGTATGTCCTGTAAGAATCTGGGATAACTTAACATCACTTAATTTAATTGATAATGATATTTGTTCGTGTAGTCAGGATGTTGAAACTGCCATCTTGTTGTTTTGCAATATATATTTTTGCAAGCGAGAAAATTTTAAATATGAGTTGAAATGTTTATTATTTCCTGGTTACCTGTTTTGTCTTTGTTGGTCAATTGTTCTGAAAGCATTAAAGCTTAAAGTAATTTCCTAACTTATTTAACTTTACGTTAAAAGTGACGGAGTTTCATTTTTAAAATTTATTTAAATTTTCTCAAATTTATACCAATATTAAAATGTTTTTCTATACGTCATCCCCCTACTCTAGTTCTGCTCTTAAACATCAAATCAAGACAACCTTCATCGATTTAAAACCATTCATGGATAAAAATAGTATTCGTCAATCATTTTATTTTTATTGTTTCTTTCATAGAGAACAAAGATCTCCACAGAAATAACCGAAACATATGTTCCATCGGAACATGGAATTTTGGTTTCCCAACTTCAGTAGCAAAGAAGAACCAATTAATCGATCGTCCTCTTCCTCGTTACGGAAGCTTATTAGAGAGTGAACTGGAAAAGAGAACCAAAAAAGACACATCGGTAATTTATTTCCGAGATCGTTAAAGTGTTTTACGAGGTCGTCCAACGAGTTAATCCAATATCTGTCCCCGTGGAGAAATCGACGGAGACTATCAGCAGAATTCATCGCCGACCGCTTAATTCGCGCTATGGACACATTTCTAGATTGTATTTATCGAGGTTAAGCGGTAATTGACTCATTTTTTTCTTTCTCCTTCGTCGTGTGGAAATACTGAAAATATGAGCATTTATTTTTCCATCTGTGAGGCTTCAGCCAAAGAATTGGCTCCCAATAGAACATGATTATATTTCCATGGCAAATAAAAATACAGTGAAATACTTTTAACGAGAAAATTCTCAAGACAAAATATCGGTTAACATGAAATAATTCAACGGTCCCGTCAAACTACTATGTATTTGCATGCATTTTTTTTCTTAACACGAAACAAAAATCACTTAAGATGGAAAGATTTTACTTCAGGGAATGAATAAAATACGAAAAACACCAGCCGTATTGGGCTGTCCTACCGAATCACCAGAAGAATTCGTTTCAGGAGATGATGATAATGTGTGTACAGCTCCTATTATATGGCACACAAAGACATTTTGGAGTTTAATAAAAACTCAAAAAATATCATTGATGTAGATTCCGAAGACGAAAATGAAATGAATAATGCAGTCTCTGTCTCCACATCATCCAAAATGAAGAACACAATGAAAAGTACATTCAGTTACTCAGACGCCCATTCCAATGGTGAAATGAATAACAGAACGGACGACATCGAACAATTTGATGCTAGAAAAGACTATCAGATTATTTTCCAAAAACTAAATAAATGTTTTGTTTTTCAAAAAACGTGAACATTTTGCATATCAAATTTCACTGAGGTCTTCTGTATGGTTCTGTGATTTCATTGATATTTATTAAATGCATGCGTACATAAGTATCCATTAAAAAAATATACTCTAGTAAACTTAATTTTGTTGAAATATGTATTTTTTTTTTTTTACAATATCTTTTAACCCGAAAAAATATTTCAGTCCCCTCAATTTCGTATTAAATGATTTTCATTGTATCATTTGTTACAATCCATTTGGAATATCGGTTTGATAGTTAATGAGATTTAATGCGTAAGGTTTAGAATAATATAATATCTTATTTTTCTAATATTTCCCGTTGAAATGTTTCTTAATTTTAAGGCTAATTTCAATTTATAAGGCTAATATTTGTATGCTTATATCTTATGTAAATAAGGATTGCTTGCTGTCGATTATGATTTTGATCCTGGAATTTGTTTAAGCATGGGCTAACCGGGCTAGGGTTCAAAGCTTTGCCTCAGGGGTGGGATCATTTCATTCCCGACTGAGCCTCAATGGGATCGTGATCCCAATAATTTTAATCACCAAATGTCAGTGGCGCACATAAAGAAGGGTGTCCAGGAGGTCTCTTCCCTCTCATCACAATTGATTTTTTTCCGATTGATTATAATCCTACGTATATAGTACGTAAAGTAATTCCAAGTAAAAGTAACTATGCTAATTATTTATTCAATAATTAATAATTCAAGGTTAATTAATGCTAATTATTTATCCATTGATTTATTCTTTAGTTTCTTTTGTTCCCAGAAATCTCGATAAAATCAAAAGAACAAGTTTGGTGGCATATTGAGGTATGGATACGAGAACGGTGGACTTTTTACTCTCGCCTCCCCCTCGTTTGAAAAATTCCTGTGTGAACTGCAGCCAAATATTATTCTCAGACATATGCTTGGAAAAACTAGGAATTTCGAACTGTATACGACCTGGCAACAGTGGTAAGAAAACTGCATTCTTGTGCCATGTTTAAGCCTAGTTCTAACACCATAAATCATCATTTAGTCAAAAGATGACAGTCGATCAGTTTGGTTTGTGCCAAGGTTTGTGAGATTGTGAGCCATGAACATTTATTTGTTATAGGTTACCATTTGTGCCAGTATTTTCTATATAATGCTATATTAGACATATGCTATATTCTGTTTAATTAAAGGGATTACAAGAAGGATAAATACACTAATAAATACAATAAGAAACCTTAGATAAATACACCCAGGAACAGAGTGTTTTGAATACAACATCAATGACATAAGAAGCTACTGGACATTTTTAGCCATGACGCTAAAATTTTAAATTCTATTTGTACACTCATATACACTTACCGATTATTTTTATCACAAATGATTATCACTTATCAAACCATTTTCATTACTTTACAATTATTAGAAAGCACCATCCTCTTATGGGTTTTCTCCGAGGGGATGAACATTACATATCTGTATGAATCAATGGTGCACAGGGGGGAAGCACGGATTCAACCCCTCTTGTATGCTCCACCCTTGATTTTTTTCTCGACTAATTATAATCCTATGTATATAGAGTTAATTAAGTATTTGTAAATAATAATTTATTTTATTAATTAATGCTAGTTTTTTATTTAACTATTCATTTTATTTACTGATTCCCTATAATCGAAGAACTCAAAAGAATGTTTTGTGACGTATGATACGAGGATTTGCCTGTAGTGAATCGGCTAAAAGGCCTTTTGTTGAAACTTTCTCTTTCCAGCAAGAATTAAATGCATACTTAAGTATATGCAAACAGATTCTCATTTTTAACGAATTTTCAAGATTTAATTTGTACAGTTTTCATTTCTGTGCTGTTTTCAATGAATCAGATGTCGGTATAAACAACGGTACTTTTGCGAAGATTCGAGGCAGGCAATTTTTGGGGGCTGGAGGGCCCCATTGTGGCAACAAAGAATGATGGATGAACACATTTTTTTTAAAAAAAGATGATTGCATTTATTAGTTATGTTTCCCCTTTAGAAACGGTATAAAGTGTACAATGTGTGCAAAAATCAATAAATACAAGTTACCTTAAAAACTGGCGTATAAAGTGTACTACGGTATAACGCACACCTATACTTTCAAGCTGCATTTTTATTTTTATGCAGATTTGCCGTACAACGCGCACCCTCTTTTTCTTTATGTTTCTTTATGTTTTCTTATGTTTCTTTATGTTTTGAAGTCCTTTATTCGAGGTATTATCTCGGGCTTTCGAAAAAAATAGTACATTTTTAGAATAACAACTCTTGAAGTTTGATAGGTATGTCAATTCTCTAAAATAAACGGTATTTCGATATATGTAGAAGTCAATTTTCTTCATGCTCATCTCTTTTCTTTTATTTTTAAAGCTCTCATTTTTATACACGGAGTACAACGTGCACCCATAAAGTTCGATCTTATTTTTGGCGTTAGAAGTGCGCGTTCTACGCCGGATTTAACGATTAATACAATAATTATAAGATAAAAAAAGTGTATGGAGTTGATAATTTAGAACAATATTTAACTATATTTAAGAAACAAATAACATTTGATAATAACGAAAAATGATGTTGCAGTACAATACTGTCACTTCGGCATAGCATTTCTAGATTTGATTTTGCCAGATTACATTACTTAAAAATATAAAAACTGTTGCCACTAATTCTAACAAAATGGGAACCTTACATATAGTGACTCATTTTATTCAATTGATTTATTGTGCTAATTTCATTTAATCTATAGCTGGAAGAAGATTTAATTTTAGAACCAGTTTAATGAGACAGATGTACCCTATCTCACTTTTCTACAATTTTTTTTTAAAATCAGGAATGCAATTACTTGTTGAAATTCTCATTCGCATTTGCATCTATATTTATTCTTGTTGATCTTATGCAAGAAAAACTTAGCTCACAAATATACGTCGATTCAGATATAGAGTACATTTTCTCACAGTCGATAGTGAACCTTTTGTTTTTCTTTATTTGTACTTGTTATAAAAGTTTCGTTTGCGAGTTGACGTGACCGTTCTAGTGGAAAATACGAGACAAATTTGGTCACATACATGAAAGAAATCTTGGTACAAGGTGGATATCCTGACTGTCTTGGTGGGCCGCAAACAGTTTGTTTGCGGGCCGCTATTTGCCCATCCCTGGTATAGGTACATTTTAAGGTAATGTTTTTATTTAGAATATTCCCTATACGATTTTTAACAAAATTTCAAATTAATAATTCAGGCAATTTGCAATAGCCAAAAACATTCTGGAAATATTTGCAGATGTCAAAATGTATTGTTTGGAAAAGTCATATACATTATATTTCCTCTCATGAAAATAGAAAAATTTCTGTTAAGGTATCAGACTACGTTTGGAACTTTTGTTTTACAAAAGCCTATAAATGGATAATTTTTTCGATATATGGTGTCACTTAGATTAGATTACATGTATAAAATTGTTTTAAGAATATTATTACAGTAAAAAATTATTTAAATGCAACATTTTGGCAAAAATTGAGCATAGAATTGCCTATTTTCAAAACATTATCCTTTTGTGGAAAATGCTGCAATAATAATATTTTGCCTCTACGTAGCTCAAACCTCTGTACAGAGCCTGAACAAGGATTTTTGAAATATGTAACTTAGAAGTGGATTTATCCATATTTTTGTACAACAGAGTGAAAAAATTTTAAGAAAAAAACATCGATAATTATTTCAATTGATTGTAATTCTGAAAATAATGTGGATTTTTCAAAAATCTTAATTCAGGCCCTCTAGAGTAATTTTTACTTTATATAAACAAATATTATTGTAGATGCATTTTTTATCAAATAAGAATTTTTTGAAAATAGTTAGCTCTAAATTCATTCTTTCCCAAAATATTGCATTTAGATAATTTTTTATTTTTAATATTATTTTTAAAACAATTTTATATATGTATTCTAATCCAATTGATACTAAATATCATATAAATGATCCATTTATACGCTTTTTTAATCACAGTTAAAAACTTAGCCGGATACCTTAAATTTTTTGTTTTCATCTTGCATAAATTAAATCAATAATAAAAAATTTTCAGGTAAAACTTCTCTGTAGAAGCAATAGAGGAAATCTTGAGTTATTTTTAACGTTTCCCGCTATGGGAACATTAAACCCTTCACCGCCGCTGGCGTATACATCCGTCTTGCCTAAACATTACGCTGGATGCCCAGGACATATATATTCGTCCTTCCAAAATATGATTCTTATCTTTAACCCTTTATCTACCGCATTATGATTTACTGCAGTTTTTTTCATGCAATATATTCTTTTTAACCCCTGCATTAAAAATTAAGAGTTATACATAAAAAAAATACTTAACTAGGAAATTTAATCCGTAAGAGCGAATTCATTAATTAAAGATATTCAACTGTAAAATTAATTATATACATTGTTCACTTAAAGTAAATAGTCAAATCGTTTCCTAAAGTCTTCATACAAAAAAAAAGACACTTAACTTTTGACATTAACTACTTTTTCGAAACTAAAATGACAATCTTCGCAACCCGCTGAAAACGCAATTCCTGCTATAAAACTATTAGCCTTCACCGCTAAAATACTCATCATAGAACCCGTGTTGCCATATATCTTGGAAGAGTGAATTTCAAAGAATATCACTGCTAAAAGTATCGGCAGAGTATTCGTAAAAATGTTTGTTCTATGTCATTTTAAAATGAGTGGTACTTATAAGTACCGCCGGTAGATAAAGGGTTAAGCTGCTATCGATAAAACTATTCCGAAGGCTTTGGACTGCAATAAAAGGACCTAGATAGTATTTGCGTTGTATTTACTTATTTCAGAGAAAATTTGCTTATTTATGCCTTTCCTCCCCCACATGAAAAACGGCGGCACCGGGGAGAGAATCGAGTTACTTTCAATCGGCAGTTAAGGGGTTAGCATGTAAATGAAACATTTATAATTTGGGTTAGCGCATTAGTTCCTTGAAAGCTCTAACATTTTACCCCTTTTAAAAAATCAACCCTTCCTTTAAATACCCACCAGAGTCATAAATCTTCATTTCATCAGAGGAAAAATATCACAGACACATCATTATCTCTCCCCATCAAAGACCGTGGCAAAGATCACGAACCTCAAGGAGTTCCAACACAACTGCTTCATTTGCGCGCACACATCTCGAACAAAAAGCATCTCATTGTGTTCCAAGAGGGGGTCTTCCATCTGGTCCGATGGTCTCGAGATAGGATAATGAGTGGTTTTCTGGAGATCGTGCCAGCCGACGATACCATCGCAGACAAAGTGCGCGCCCGATGACTGTGATTGGAGGTGTCGTTAAATCAATGTTGATATTAGCTCACTTATTGTTTCAAGTGCGGAATCCCCCCCTCCGCTCGCCCAAAAGTCATCATTAGAGGACATTACAGACGACTCTTTTAATGTTCGAAGCTCGAAAAAACGTGACCGGACTCGAATGAAGTCGTTCGTTTTCGAACAACTTTTCCTTAATTGTCAGTGGAGAAAGATGGAGTGGTATTTTCCGTAATTAAAATTAATGGCCAATATTTTTCTTCTGCTTGTTTTGAATATAATGTTTCTGAGGGGCTTATCAAAGTGAAATGCCGATTCTGTGAGCATAACTTTTCACATATGTTTGAGAATGAGAAGCAATTTTAAAAAGTGATACGAGAAATGTTAAGGAAACAGCTTTTTAAAGTTTGTCTTTGGAATAAAATAAAGGTATAAGATCTCCCCTTTAAAACTGAAGACCCCATTAAATATAGAAAAAACCTCCAAAACGAACGTATTTGACTTAACTATTATATATAGAAAGAAAGGTATATTTTAATTTCCTATATAGCGTATATTTCGGTGAATAACGCGGACTTTTAACACAAAAAATAAGAGCGAAATTTGCGGATGCGTGTAGTGTACCAAATGTAAAAAAAAGATATCTTTAAAATGAAGAAAATATGAGCACAAGGAGTTAAATTTCTACATATATCCGAATACTGTTCATTTAAAATAAATGGCATATATACCTCATAAGCTTTCAACAATAAAATACTTCTTAAATTTTATCTTCCCCCCTTCTTTTTAGTGCTTTAGAGTTGCAGTTTTAGAAGTATATCACCATTGAAAATCCTTGATTAGTAGTATTTCGAATAAATGACTTCAAAAGATAAGAGTATTACACAAATACACATTTCGGGTTTTTTCGTAAAAATAAGGCTGCGCTTTATAAGGCGAATACACCTAAAAATTAAAAAATACTTCTTGAAACCATATTGCACTTAATATTCCAGAATATATATATATATATATATACGGTATTTAATTTTATAATCTGTGATATTTTAAAATGTGAAAATAAAACCCCATCTTGAGATATAATAAAAGAATTACGGAATCTTATAAGAGAGTTTATTGTAAACTCATACGCACACATCTTTTCGCGAAGTTTCCTGTTATTTTGTGGTTGCGTCATTTAAAAATATTTTTTTTCTATGCAGGCAATTCTGCTCTTCCTTCGATTCTATATTAATTTAATGATTATGTTTATCCAAGTATATTTAAAACGAAAGTGAATTTCATTTTATAATTTTAAGTTACTGTGCTATTCTTGAATACTTTAAACTGGAGATACAGACGAAAGTATAAAAAAATTTAACGTAAATTAAATTCTGAGCAAGCGATAAAATTACACTTTATGCATCGAGTTTATGTCTCGCATAGAAATCTAATGTAATTTCTTTTTTTCAAACATATTTTTCCAAATTGAAGAATTTCTTTTTTGAACCTTATATGTAACTAGCTGAAGAACTTGTTCTCTCTCTCTTCTCCAGAGTTAATTTTTTAAAAATAAAAAACAAATTATTCTTTGATATAATAGCTGAACTGTATAAGAAGAATAAAACCCAGCACAAATCTTTCTTATAGAAATATGTAAAATAATTTTTTTAATGAGCGCACTTATTGTTTATTGAAAACGCCCCTTAAGCCTTCGCAAAGCCTCCTGTGGGTCGATTTTCGCAAAACCCATTTTGTAGTGGTATCTCTACTAAATGAAAGGAATGAACTTGCTAAATTTGAAGTCTGTAGATCTACTAGCTCGGAAATATTTATCTATAATACCTTTTTAAGCCCTCGTAACGCCCTTTGAGGTTCGATTCAGGTAAAAAGAGGAACCATTTTCAAGGATGGAGGATAGAGGGCTACGATACAATTTAACTACCTTGATCAGGGGTTCCCAACCCAAATGACTTTGTGGGCCACGTCAAAAAACATTATAATCCTGCGGGATATGCATATACAAATACATATCTTTATATTATATTTTGAACCATTACAAACATTTATTGGAGTGAAAATTTAAAACAGAATGATACATTGTTTTTCATGAATACAAACATAGATAATGTAAATATTAATAACGCAATAGTCAAATATTACTAGCTCCAGCAATAAGTGATGCAGGGGGTGGGCTTGCTGCAATGCAATATTCCTAAGGATATATATAAACAGAAGCAACGGAACAGTTATAGCACACACATTTGTTACAAAACACTACTCTAAAAACAAATATATATATATATTGATCAAAATAATCGTATTTTCTAAAGTTGTAATAAATTGAGTGGGAAGCGGGTAGGCCACATCTGCTCTTTTTTGATCATGATGGGCTGGTTTCTGAGTTTTAGCGGCATGCACGTTGTACAATTTATTTTATAATTTATATTGATTATAAAAAATCTATGCAGTAGATTTTTTTTCGGAAAATAATAAAGATATTACAAAATAAAGCAAGAAGGAAATTAAAAAAAAAGTTTTATGAAGAATATATATCTATTACACACACACACACACACACACACACACACACACACACACACACACACACACACACACACACACACACACACACACACACACACACACACACACACACACACACACACACACACACACACATATATATATATATATATATATATATATATATATATATATATTAAGGGAGGTGATTTATATTTTTAATGATAATTTTCCTTAAATATCGTGTGAGGGACTGCCATTGGAATTCTGTTTCATAAAAGATATAGGGGTTTTTAATTACTCAAAACATCCCTTACACACTTAGCAAACTAATATAAAGAAGCAGCGGCGTATACCGACTACTTTTATGAGAGGAGTTTTATTTTTAAACAAACATGGATGAAGATGCCGAGACGTAATCTTTATTCTAAAAATTAAAAATCTGTTAATATATGGAAGGAGTTTGAACCCCCAAAACTCCACCCTTGTGTATGCCACTGTAAAGAGGATGCAATTTATAATTAAGGTCTCTTAAAAAAATGTATTATTTCTTACGATAATAAAATTGAAGAATTTAATCGTTAAAATTCTGAACTAGCATTCTGTTGAGTTAAATTCAAGCAAAGCAAAATCTTCCAAGAAATTATAAGCTTTTACCTAAGATTAATTTTTGAATGTGTTATTTCAATTAAATCGTTTAATTATGCATGTGTGAAGAAAAACATGAACTATATTTAGATATCTTTGATTTGTATTATGGCTTTAAGCCTTCACGCATTCAATTTTATCTAAAAAAAAACCGATTTATACAAAATACTGCTTTGTACTTCTGAGGATATAATTTTTTTATTAACTTGGATAATACCCATTGGCTACCAATATATATTTTTAATTACATAAATTCTTATAAAAGAGATAAATAATATTTACTAACAAAAAATACCTTCTTTATGAAAAATGAAAATATACTCATTAAGATGTAAAATTAATGGGAGAACAAAAGAGTGGGAGGAATAGACAAGTAAATATATCTTTCCAAATTTTTAAAACTAACACTAATAAGAATTAGAGTAATGGAATTGTTTCACTGAGACATGCAAGAATATAGTAATACTTTAATAAATTCAAGAAATTCTTTCAATGAGTAGTTGTGTTTGTGGATGAATTGTTCGTTCATTAATAAAAACTGTTATAAAACAATTTTAAAATATTCATACCAGAACAACAAAATCAAGAATTTGGGTAGTCAAAATCCCAGTGCTAGCTTTCAAGAATGATTAAGAAAATCATTTGTAATTCCTTTACGCCTTTTCGACTGAAGCAGGACAAAAACGAGAGACTGCTCATTGGTTAGTCGAACTAAAAAGGAATGCTAGGTAAGGATCGTATTATGATGAATGGCTTTGACCTTCACGAAACAGGTGTATTCTAGAAGGTTGAAATGGGCTAAGGAAATTTCGACACTTATGAGTCACTTGAATTTCTTTTCTTCGTAAGGTTTAAATCCATATCAAAGGCATCTGAAGCTAACGGAATAATATGTTATGTTACGTAAGTTTTTAATTATTTAGCGAAAAATATACTTCATGTTGAAAACAAATCACTGAAGGATGCTTAATTCTTGTCCATTTGTGAAGTTACCAATTTATATACTTTTAACTAATGCTGGTCTTTGCAAATAAAGTGCTAGAATGTTTGGATTGTCGTATGAAAAACAATCATCAGTGACTATGATCTTTGTTCAAATCAAAGCTTATCCAACAAACTGCACCCTCTTTTAAATTAAAACTTTTCACAAATAAAATTGCTATTCAACTGAATGGAAAGGAAAAATTTCACGAAAAGAAATGTTTCGATGAAAAAAATCTGCTTAAAAATTATCAACTTTAAGCATGACAAGTGTGAAGTTGTAATTATGAAAAAGAATCGGACTGTTGAAAATATCTTTCTGAATAGTGTGATTAGTGATTTTTAATAATTATCTTTTACAAATTTTTAATAATAATAATAATATGGAATAATAAATTGTTTGTACGATTTGTTAAATATGATTTGTAAAGAATATTTTTTTATTGTGGATGTACTTTTTGTAACTAATGTGAAGCAAAGTAGAAAAATTCATATTTACAGGAACATCTGCAAAAAAGTATCAAGTACATCAAAATTCTGTATTGTAAATTAAGATATCGTATTCTTAAAAAAGATGTTATCACGGAATTCTTACACCAAATAAGATCATTCGATATTGCCATAATCGATATTGCCATTGGCGATGGAACTCGTAATCTCGAACAATTAAATTACAGATTCTCTCCAAATCCACATTTAGACTCATATATCGCGGGTCATGAACCGCTCAATTGTAAATTCCAATGGCTCCTGAGAATTGCACGAACTAATACCTCGCTTGTCAAGTCCTTACACTGCATTATTTAGACTTTGAGGAGTAATTGATTTCAATAAGCACAGCATATTTATTCATTCAAATCATTACCTTTTTGAAAAAATTGACATGAATTTACAACTCAGTGACAAATAAGCCAATATCGTGACTTAATCTCAATTAGGCACCCATGACCGAAAGTAACTTTTGAAAAACCAGCCAATCAAATGTTCGACATAATACTTTGCATTTAAACATTTTAGTAACCCTTTTTAAATAGAGAATATATTAGAGAATTCAACTTATATATAATGAATTAACAGCTTGATTTTTTTAATGTACTTTTATTCTAAATACGTAGGCGAAGGTTTGAATTTGAAAACGTTCCATGCGTAATACAATAAAGTAGTTCTGAAACAATATTTACACGTTCTAACGTTGGTGCTGAAATTATTTTGAAATGATGTTCTTCGTTAAGTTTAAATCTAATTATAAAACACTTGCTCATTTTTTAAAAAGAAAGTATTTTTTCATGATATTTAAATCAGATTCCACAAATGCAATCACAAGAAAATATCACTACATTGTTTAACACTAGATTGCTCAAAGAAGTCATTTTGACTGCTTTTTAATTTCAATTAGAAAAACGATTACAATGTAATGCACAATTTCTTAGAATTTTTTAGCATATATTTTTTTTCCAAGTGAAGTAAATTTTTTTCTATTGCTAATATTTACTAATAACTTGTTACCGTAAAATCCGACCCATTTAGAACACAAAAAAATAAGATGGAAGTTTACGGATGCGCGTTATACGCCGAGTATAAAAATGAAAGCTTTAAAAATAAAAAAATAAGATGAGTATAAAAAAAAATAAGACTTCTACCTATAATAGATAGGAATACTATTTAATTAAAATAGATGACATTTTTAATGAACTCAAAGACTTGTATAGTCCTAGAAGTATGTTATTTTTTCATATTCTTGGGATATCTCAAAAAAATCACTTCAAAACACAATAGCATTGCACACGTATATTTAGGTTTCTTCGTAAAAAATAGGGTGCACGTTATATGGTAAATATATCTAAAAATCAAAACATGCATTTTGGATGTATGGGTGCGCCAGATTTTACGGTATATGATTGTAAATAATATAAAAAAAATATTAAAAGTTAATTTTTTTTAAACAAATTTCTTTACACATTAATCATTCTTTCACAATGCACATTTTGACTACTTTTGGGCAATATAGGTATATACTAAATTTCACTCTTTCTAGTGTTAAAAAAACCCCTTTATGCTCAACTAATAAGTTCTATTATACAACTCAACCAAGTAAATAATAATTTAATAATCAAGTACGCATACTTTTATTATAAGTCTTGATTAATTTGCTTCTTATTCAACTTGTGTCATTGAAGACCTGTCATGTAGCGGGTCAATTGCGCATTAAATCTGTGGTGGCTCTAAGTCCTCACATAGACGTGGCGTGGAAAAGAATCGGTACCAAGTGTCATTATCTCATTTGAATATGGTTCAGAATTAAGAGGTCTATCCCCAAAATAGTTTGTGTCACTTCTGAATACGCTGCTGATAAAATAAGTAATCAGTCATTGGAGCAATTTCGCATATAATTACTCTTGTGTAGGTAGAATCAACCAATCAAATGCTTTCTAAAATTAGAAAGTTGGGATAAGCAGGTGTTCGGTCCATTCTTACTGACAACTACAGATTTCTTACAATGAACCAATCGATCAAACCACAAATCCAAGAGACAAAAACATTCTTTCTTGTATGTTTCCACTCGTTATGAATAAGATCCTACAAAAAATGCAAAGTCAATTTCTTAGAAATTCCAGAGGTTAAAGATTAGATATTCCCACCGTCTACAAACATAAATTCCGATTCGTTTTTGAATTGGTTACAGAAATAGATTCCACTTTCTTTCCGGTCCCTTGTGTGTTACTGATAAAATAAATTAAACTGAAATACAGATAAATTTTTGAAAACTTATGCTTATATTTGCTTACGAAATTTAGATGTGGAAAAAGCAATTGGAAACAGCAGTAACTCGCACTAGATTTGACAGCCCAAATTGACTGATTTTGACAGCTAGATTACCTCTCTTTGCCCGTTACCTGAATTCGCGGAGATTGCATTTATAAAAAAGTCTTAATTAAAGTACGTAGCTGATTTAGATTTGAATATGAATCCAAATATGTAATAAGTTAGTAGGAAATATGTTTTTTGAAATTATTTTTTATTTATCTATTAATGTTGGAAATTTTCTTTTTCATACTATTATCGTCTGCTTTGATTAAATAATTTATGTATATTTCTAATTTTTCTTATTTTTTTTTATTTACTGACATTTAATTGTTGGCTATTAGAAGTTCCGTTTCAAAAGTTGGCACCCTTTTTGTAATGTATCTTGATGTGATAGTTCTTGAGATGACCACTGGAATTCGAATAGATATGTGTTTTTTTGACATGTAATAGAAAAAGCTGTTTCTTTTACTAATTGATTTCGTTAGGTTTTCCTTGCAAATATTTTTTTCGATGTTCTTACATATAAACACGTGTTCTTGTTTGTTAAATCCTAGTTTAAATTAAAAAGTTTATTCTATTTCGCACTGATTATTTGCAACACATTTTGAACACTGAACCACCGAAACAAAAAGAACAAATCGCACATGGTAAAAAGAACACCATACAACACTCCTATGAATTTTTAAAATAAATTAAGAAGTTTATCAAATTCGGCGTCAAGTTTACACCATGGTGTCATTTTTATATATAGCTAACAAACAATAGTCTATTAAACAGTGTTGCTGTACAACATAAATCAAATCTAACCAATCAAATCACAACTCTGATCCAACTGGATCCAATCATAGTTTGGCCTCTTTCGAGACAGGGGGAAAAATTGAGCTAGAGAGTGAAGAGGAAGAAAATTTACATCAGTTAATGAGATACAGTCTAGTAAAAAAAAATAAAAGAGAACTCTGAAACAAAAAAAGAGACCTCACTCTAATAAATTCTCATCAATTGGAAGGAGCCGTGTATCATATCAACCACAGAGGGGAGAGGGAAAGTACTTAAGATCAAGAGGGAAACAAAAAAGGGGAGGGGGGAATAAATAAAAAAAATAAAATAAAATAACCCCAACTTTTCATCTGTTTTTCCTTCACTCCATTTACATACAAGTCAACTAACTTCTCGCCTTTGTGTTGGGTTCATGTATAACTGTAAGTTAGGGAAACAGCACAGGGCTTGTTTTAACTGCGAAGGCGTGTAAAGACGAACACACACGGGAATCTATTTCGAACTGCTCAAACGGTGAATCTTTTTTTTAATAGCCCGCGTTCCATGTCCGAGGCTGAGAATTGCGGCCAGACATGCGAGAGGGGGGTTGGGAGGGCCAGCGGGCCTTTTAAGCTAAAGCGACAAGTCACGCGAAGGGGTCCTAAAAACGCACTCGGGTCAGAAATTATTTCACATTTTTGTGCTTTTTGTTTTTCTTTACTGCCGTGTTACGTCTTAATTAAGGCGTTTTCGGTAACGAGGCGACTGAGAGGTGAAATACGGGGAGTTCTACACTCGAGGTTTCTGTTATGGCTTTGTTTACGTCTCTCCTTCTGTGGGATTTTTTGGGGAATGAATGTTAATGCATAGAAGAGAGGATATGGGTGGTGCAATGGGATATGTGTTGGAGAAGAATTGATGTTTGCATCAGGGCTTCGAACCGTAATTTTTCGTTCGGTTCAACTAATATATATATATATATATATATATATATATATATATATATATATCGGTTTAGTTCCGGTTTTCGTTCCATCAAAAATAACAGTTTTCGGTTCAGTCCCGAATGAATCATTTTTATTTTATGTATATATTCTTATTCGTATTAAAAATATAGTTCTATCATAAACAAAAATGAAATTATATGGTTAACGTTAACCCTTTATCTACCGACGGTACTTATAAGTATCACCACATTTTAAAATTACATAGAATGACCATTTTTGCGAATACAGTAGAACGTCATTTATCCGAGCGTTTATTATCCGGAGCGTCAAATATCCGAACCAGTTTTTTTTTGTCAACTACATGTACTATTTATGAATACGTTTTCGAACAGCACAATGCTAAACAATTGTTTCGCGTGAGGCCAAAAGTGACGGGAAAACCCAAGGTCAGAAATATTTGGGGAATTTCTGTTGTGTAATTTGGTAAACATCTGCGTGGAATATTAGATCAGTTTGTTTCCATGAGAGGGGGTGTATCTAAGGGAGGAGATTACTGATTTTACCCAATTGATCCCAGGATTTCAAGAATGTGTTGAATATGTAAAAACCTGGATGGCATGTGATGCTGAAGACTGTGGATTTCAAATGCTAAATGATGACGAGATTATGACTTCCGTGCAAGAAGAATCCGACGCTGCCGAAGATGAAACGGATAAAGACGAGGACAACAACAACAACGAAAGCAGCAAGAGTTCATCAAATGCTGACACACTTTCTGCGTTAGAGACAGCTATGGAGTGGTACGAACAACAATCAGAGTGTTGTCCTACACAACTACTGCTGCTCAAGAGAATCAGAGACCTTGCAGCAAAAAAACGGAGGTGTACAATGATACAGCGAAAAAGAAGATTATTTTCCTCAATAAAGGTAAAATTCCGACATTCTGCACCATTTTGCCTTTTCTTCAAGCGCGTTTCCTGCACATGTGATGATTTTCAATATTTGTATAGTGTCTGGTTTTATGTACTGCATAGATCGCATTCGGTTTTCGGTTATCCGAACAATCGCGTATCCGAACGGTCCCAATTGATTCGGATAAACGACATTCTACTGAACTCTGACGATACTTAGCAGGAATATTCTTTTAAATCCACTATTCTAAGATATATGGTGGCAGGGGTTCTATGATGACTATTTTAGTGGGGAAAGCGAATAGTTTTATAGTAGAAGTTGCGTTTTCAGCTGACATTTTGATCGGATTGCGAAGATTGTCCTTTTTGTTCCGAAAAAGTAGTTAATATCAAAAGGTAAGTGTCTCATTTTTTTATTTGTTAATGAAGACTTTAGAAAACGATTTGACTATTTTTTTAAGTGAACAGCGTACATAATTAATGTTACAGTTGAGTAACTTTGTGGCACTTATAAGTACCGGTAGCACACTGGGTGTTACAGCAAGAACTTGTTTATTTTTCGTCCCTGTAGCTTATTAATGTTTTTTGTGGTGTAGCGTCATCACTATAGTGCAATAGACAGGCTTTTTTTTGTCATTTTTTTTGTTTAACTTGTTTATTTTGCTTTTTTATTGTTTTATTTTGACGTTTTCAAAAAATGTTAAACTATGAATTTGAACCTTTTTTTTTTGGCCACACAATTAAATGAAATATCTATTCTTATTTCAAAAAGTAACAACATTTTAATTTCTTTATTTGTAACTGAGATTTAACAATTATTGGAGATTTTCAAGCGCTATTATTATTATTATTATTTCCTTTTCTTAGAATGTCTGGAAAAAATGAAGCTCAGTTTTCAAGATGCTTTGGATTTATTACAGAACCTACCATTTGAAATCAGTGATGTTCTAACAGATGATTTTTCAGATGAAGAAGTCCCAGCAAATAATCTGCTGGAATTTTCATTAAGTTTTACGACGATGATCAAGAGACTGAACAAAACTCAAGGTGTAACAGTTCATGTTGAGAAAATACAGCATTTTTTACCCCAGGATGCAGTGCTTTAAAAAACATTCAGTCGAAACCTCACTCAAAACGCACAACTTGTAATAAATTTTTGTGTATTAATAAAAAAATAAACTGTTTCTCTTTGAATATCATCAAATTAAGTCTATGTGTAAAAGCTGTTTTTAAGGTGTAAAAAACAGTAAAAAAAAATTTTCAATTTAATAATCTTTAAAAATAAATATTTTGTGCTGTAAAATAATAGTGTTCTCTGGTTATTTAGCACTTTTAAGAGTTAAAAAAGTCATTCGGTCTTTTAGTATTATGAGAATATTTTAGACCTTTGTGGACTGGCGGTACTTTAAGGTACAAATTTGCTTAATTAGCTCTAATGGATTAAATTTCCCAAAGTTGAGTATTTTGTTTATATATATCCTTTAATTTTCAACGATGATCATTTAATTTTCAATGAAGTGATAAATAAAAAATATTGCATAAAAAAAATGCAGTAAATCATAATGTTGTAGATAAAGGGTTAAATGAGAAAATATTGATAAGCTGATTACAGTAACAAAATGCCTGAAGATATATCGAACCAAAATATATACCGATATTTTTTCCCTTTCAGTTTCAAGTTCATTTCGACCAAAATAACGGGTTTTTTTTTGCTTCAGTCCCCGTTCGAAGCCTTGGTTTATATTGTATTAATATATTTGCCATGCATATTAAACCTGCACAGCTTTAAAGTAATGATTTCTTTAAAACAATGAGAAAATTTTCCAATAAATATCACAGAACAACAAAATGAAGGTTGCACACAAACACAAAAATCTTTTTAATGTGTCACACAAAATCCATGCACATAAAAGAAAAAAGTGACTCGCGGAAGTGAATTTTCCGAAAATAGACTTCTAAGGGAGTTGCGAGGGGTTAAAGGGTGGTATAGATACATATTCCCGCTTTTGAACTATTGACTACTTGAACTTTTTGAACAGACTTGAAATTCGACAAGCATGCTTTTTTTGTTTAGTAGAAATTCGCTAAGAACGGGTTTTATGAAAATCGTCTGCTAATGGAGTTGGGGTTAGGGTGCGTAAAAGATAAATACATTCCATTTTAGAAATCTGAATTCTGTACTTTTGGAGCTCCACACAGATTCACCTTCGTTAAATCAATAGATGAAGACTATGAAAATGTTTTTGAATACAGAGGAAAACTTGATGTTAAAACTCACATATTAATAATTTGTATATAGCATACATTCATACCTCATCATAAAATACCCAGTGAAGCGGGCTGGTAATGGCTAGTGAAATGTAAGTTTAAAGCATCTTCACAAAAGTTTGAATGAATTCACGTACAAATATTATTAAATCTGGCAATCTGTACACCAAAATTAAATATAACAATACTCGTAAAATGTAACATGTTTAGAAGGTTTAATTAAACATAATATAATGAATATAGGTGGGATGTCTTAGAAATTGTGGGTGCGTTTTTAACTATATTATTTATATTTAAAGTGTTTTAATTGAATTTGAGATAATAATCACTAACTGTGTTTTAAGAGTTATCATACATATCTAAAAAATGTTTTTATAAAACTGTTATGAAACCTTACAGATCACCTTCAAGTTGCCAAGGATGAATATTAGTATGTGTTTGTTTCATTTTTTAAGAGTCAAAATAAGTAAAAAATCAGGAAAAATACATACTGATGTGTAGTTTTTTTAATCAATATTTTGATTCAATTTGGATGTATGTATAGTCTCATCAAGTGTTTTTTTCTTTTGTCCAAATATACTTTAATGTTGCATGAAATTGTACTTACCGAATAACATGATACAAGTGAAAAAACACAGTAATATATTATTACATTATACAAAAAACTGAAATAAGTAATAAGAATATAGCCCGAGAGTATTTTAACATCAGCGCCAATTAATTCTCAACAGTTATTTTTTCCCTCCCCTAAACGGGTCGTTTACATAATTCTGTTCCACACATACGTCCTTTTTTGTCATTCTGTATAAAAAAAAAAATCCTTATAAGATTATACTTAAGGTATCCGACCACTTTCGGAACCGTGATTTTGCAAAAGCGTATAAATGGATGATGTTTATGATATTTAGTGTCACTTAGTTTAGAAAACGTATATAAAATTGTTTTTAGAATATTATTACATTAAAAAATTATTTAAGTGCAATATTTCGACAAAAAATGAGCGTAGAATGACCAATTTTCAAAACATTCTCCTTTTATGAAAAATGCTTGTATTATAATAATATTTTGCCTGTATATAGCTTAGATCTCGGTACAGAGGATGAACTAGAATTTTTGAAATATAAAACTTAGAAGTGGATTTATCCATATTTTACTACAACAGAGAGGAGAAAATTTTAAAAAAAAATCGCCTATAATTATTTCAATTGGTGGTACTCTGAAAATAATGTGAATTTTTCAAAAATCTTAGTTCGGACTCTCTGGATAGAGAAGCCTTTACTTTATATATGCAAAACATTATTAGTATAGAAGTATTTTTTTTTATATAAGGAGAACGTTTTGAAAAAAGGTCATCCTATGTTCATTTTTTGCAAAAATAAATTTATTTTGTCAAAAATGTCCTTAAAAAATTTTATACATGTATTCTAATCTAAGTGACACTCAATATCATAAAAAATTATCCATTTATACGTTTTTTTAAAATCACGGTACAGAACGTAGTCAGATACTTTAAATACGACAATCATCAAATATAGTATGAGGCAAAATGTTTCCCTCTTAGTTGTAAAAAGATTAAATATGAAGAGAAAATTTTCTTTAAGTTATTTTACTTTCAGGTAGCATTCAAACTTCTTTCGTTTACCATTGAAAATATACATTACAAACTGAACCTTATCGACCATCCAATAATTGTACTAAAAATGTCGAAAGCAATGAACCTTCATCATCTTATCTATAAATATTCCTGCGATTTAAACAAAAATGAATTATTGAAGAATTATCGTTACTGTATCGTTTCAAATATTTTTTTTCAAGAACCACTTCATATGACTTTTGATTTTATTTAAAAAAAATATTTTACGTAAAATTGAGACAGGAGAAATGCGCCAAAATAAATAGTGAAAAATAAACTTTTCATTACCCCATTTCATAAATTATATTAAAGCAAAATTACTTTTAGAAGTACCTTAAAGATCCGACAAAAATAAAAACATTTATGAACTTTTATACGAGGAAATTAAATTAATCGAATTAACTGTAATAAAATGAACAGTTATCTGCCTGCTTGTTTATGTGATAAAACAGGTTTTTCACTCAATTTGTAAAAAAATCTTATTATTTAATATCTTAAAATTGAAACTGAATATGCAAGTTTCTTTCCTCATATACTTCGACTGCATTTCAACTATTGTACTTATTGATCCAGAAGCAGTTTGTCCCCTCTTTTTCTTGGAAAAGGTACAGTACATATTTGCAGTACAGCTTCGTGCCACTAAGTTTCAAATTAAATATTGAGCTTTTAAATCGAGCCGTACACTTGAAATTAGCTTGTCTATAATATTTGGCTGTGTGTATATTACAATTGTATAATGTTTTTTTGAACGAAGAGGTTAAAAAAAATAGATTAACGTTAGATGTCAAAATTGCTCAAATGTTACATTTTGTTTTCCCGCTGTCTTGAAACACAGTGCCATATTCATAGAAAAAATGTAGCAGAATAAAATTTTGACACATTTTATTTTCCCGATAAATAAAAATATTTTTGAGGTGAAGGTGAGTATATTGTTTTCATTATAATATAACATTTTTTAGCAAGGGCCTGTTTTGCTTGAAGAAAATCTTGCTATTTTTGAAAGTATTATGAGCTATTTTTTCGAAATAAAAATATGTAAAACATGTATTGCGATTTGTTTTATTATTTTTCTCTTTATCTGGCTACTGTAGTAAATACATTGGTATTTTTTAATTTGGAAAATCTAGCCTCTAGGGTTAAGCTCATTTAAAACTTATGATTTTAAAAAGGAAAAAATATTCTTCTGTCAGAATTTCAAACTCATAATTGCAACCGAAAAAGCCTTTTTTAAATTTCTACTGTTAGTTGATACTTTCCCTATGTAGGTATATATATATATATATATATATATATATATATATATATATATATATATATATATATATATATATATATATATATATATATATATATATACACTCTGTCGCAAAAAAATATATGCACCCAGAAGAAATCAAGCTACAATCACGAAACTCGGCAAGAATGTAGTCTGGTAAGAGATATGCAAATGATTAAAATTTCGAAGCCAATGAGACAAGGCTAAGTGTGCTATGCGCATATTAGTTGCGCAACTGGGAGAGTTTAAAAGCATGAGTACGAGCGCCGTACGGCTATCCAAACGAATCTGATGACTTTGATAGACGATATTGAGACTTAGGATGCCTCTAAGACGTAACCGGCGGCAGTACGAGCAGCTGACGGACTTTGATAGGGGCCGTATAATAGGCCTCAGAGAAGCAAGTTGGTCGAATAGACGTATCGGCCGCCACCTCGGTCGGAGCGATATGGTAGTTGCTCGGTGTTGGCAACAGTGGATCACAGAAGGTAGAGTGTACCGTCGCGGAGGGTCAGGACGTCCCAGGACACACAAATGATCGCGAGGATCGTGCAATCAGAAGAGTGGCCACTTCGGCACCAACAACGTCGCTAGCATCGATTCAACGCCACTTACCTCCTTCCAGACATCCAGTGCCATCAAGAGAAACCATAAGGAGACGACTGACCGAAGTTGGCTTGAGGAGCCGACGTCCGCTAAGACGCTTACCACTGACCCCACATCATAGGCAGTGTCGACTGGATTTTTGCTGACCTCGGGCAACTTGGAGTGTGACAGACTGGAGACGTGTCATCTTCAGTGATGAATCCCGATTCAGTCTCAGTGATGATGACCACCGCACACGTGTCTGGAGGCGCACCGGCCAGCGGTCCGATCCGGCATTTATTGTCGAGCGGCATACAGCAATTTCACAAGGTGTGACAATGTGGGGAGCAATTTCTTGGGACACACGATCATCTTTAGTGGTCCTTCAAGGCACTTTGACAGCTCGCAGATACGTGGACGATATTTTAACGCCGATTGTGCTACCCATGCTATCAAGTCGCCCAGGTGCCATTTATCAACAGGATAATGCTCGTCCACATACTGCGCGACTCTCCCAACAATGTCTTCAAGGATATGACGTCCTACCATGGCTTGCCAGGTCACCAGATCTTTCGCCAATAGAGCATGTCTGGACGCGCTGGGAAGGCAACTGCAGCCGTCCCGAGATACAGGAGAATTAACTGCGCAGATGCAAAGACTATGGCAGGATCTTCCACAGGGGGTCATAAGTGATCTAATTGAATCGATGCCACGCCGAATTTCGGCTTGTATAGCTGCCAGAGGTGGCTTTACTACTTACTGATTTTTAACCTTTTGCAAGCTGTAACCGCTTAATAAAATGATATTTTGTTCTGAATTTTTAATCATTTGTTTATTTTCATATACACTACATGCATACCAAATTTCGTGAATGTAGCTCAATTTCTTCTGGGTGCATATATTTTTTTGCGACAGAGTGTATATACTATAGATATATAGTATAATAAAATAAAATAAAATACCAAGTGAAAAATTTGTAAAATCTACAATGCCAAACAAGTAAGAGATTGGAGTTCAAGAGACACAACAAATGTAGATACAAAAAGAGTCTTTGGACTAAATTGGAGACATATTATGATTCCTAGAGCTGTCTCTGATTTAGGCCAGAGACTTAGGGTTAAACAATGCTTTATGGATCCACCTTCCCGTACAGCAGAAATTTTAGACATAATAGAAAAAAACAGAGCCATGTTAAAAAGTTAACCTATCCCAAACACTCGTGGATGATAAACCAGACAGTAAAGTACTATGAAATTATTAAAAAAAGATAACAATAATATTTCTCTCATAGAGAGGAATAATAAGAAAAAATTCTGTTGAAAAAAATTACCTTAAAATAAAGAATAAAGAAACATACATGTAACAATGAAACTTAAAATAGGTGCAGACATGCATATACACACACACACACACACATATATATATATATATATATATATATATATATATATATATATATATATATATATTATATATATACACTGGTGTGCAAAAATTAAGGACGAAGTCGAAAAATTAGCATATCAGCTGAACGAAGAGGCAGAGCGGGCAGAAAGACCAATCAGGAGATTAAGTAAGGTGATGTACGGTAGCACATGCGCAGATATGCAGGTAGACGTAATGGGGGAGTGTCTGAGTAGTATAAAGCATGTTGTCGGTGTAAGATCAGTATTTCTGGCAAAGAGATTGCACGCCGTATAGCAGTTAAAATCACACCGAGTTGCTGCCTCAGCGAGAAATGGCGAATAATCAATCTGTTAGACGACATATGGAAGCTTTTACCCGAGGTCGAATCATTGGGAAGTTCGAGGAAGGCCGCAGTGTGACAAGTGTGGCTGCAGAGTTCGGAATTGCTCACAGCATCGTTTCACGACTTTGGAGACAATTTCAAACTACAGGAACAGCTATCCGGGGTTCAGTAGTGGTCGTCCACGAGGAACCCATCCGCAGATGACCGGTACATTGTCTTACAGGCCAGAAGAAACAGGCGACAGACAGCGGGAGAAATCGCTAGACACACGACACAGGTGACTGGACGACCGATATCGCGTTTTACCGTGGCCAGAAGACTGCACGGTGGTGGTCTGTTTGCACGACGCCCTGTACGGTGTGTACCTTTAACGCCTGCCCATCGGAGAAGGCGCTCTCTGCGGTGCCGGGAACACCGGAATTGGAGAGACAATGAATGGGGACGAGTACTCTTTACAGATGAGAGCAATTCAGTTTGAGTAGCGATTCTCATCGCATACTCATCTGGAGAGAGCGGGGAAGCCGCAATCATCCCTCGAACATCATTGAAAGGGACAGGTATGGAGGTCGCGGTGTTCTCGTTTGGGGAGGCATCATGCTTGGTAGTCGTACAGACCTTCACATCTTCGACGCAGGTTCAGTCAACGGGACCCGTTATTGTAACGAGATTCTTCTTCCATATGTGCGTCTTTTTAGAGGCGCTATGGATCTGCAGTTCCTTTTCATGGACGACAAGGCACCATGTCATCGCACAGTAGCTGCCGAACAGCTCTTAGAGAGTGAGGATATTGAACGTATGGATTGGCCGGCACGATCTCCGGATCTCAATCCCATCGAGCATGTATGGGATTTTCTAGGCAGACGCTTGGCAGCTCGTACCTTATCACCAGTAACGATTCGGGAGCTTCGATTGGCGCTGCAAGACGAATGGGCAGCAATGCCTCAACAACTCATTGACACCCCTCATTCTCAGCATGGGCAGACGCTGTGAAACCTGCCTAGCAGTCAGGAGATCATATCCCCCTACTAAAGACCGGATGTTTCTTGCTGGACACCCATCACAGGGATGTTTCGGCCTGCAGTCGCATTGCGCTCCATGCTACTTTTTCAATCAAGCTTCTTTTTATCCTTCTGATTTCTCTTTTAGTAAGTGTTGCTTACATTACACATGTCCTTACGTATTGGGGATCTTACGGTATTAAATGTGTTGATTTTGAAAGCTTTTGTACAAAGTTATATTGAAAAAACCGTCTCGTCCTTAATTTTTGCACACCAGTGTATATATATATATATATATATATATATATATATATATATATATATATATATATATAACTTGATGTTAATACATTTTTCAAATATTAATTCATTAATTAAATTAAAAAATGAATAATTAGCAGCAAACAAAAATAATAGTCCAACAGCATATATAGAGAAGAAAACCGCTTGTTGTGTCTCTGTAGCGCAATGGATAGCACGTTGGGTTTCTAATCCAAAGGTCGTGGGTTCGAATCCCTCCTGGGATGCCCTAATTTCTGAGAATGAGTTTTCTTTTTTTATTATACTATTTTATTAGAATAATTAAGTTTAATTCATGAATAAATAGTAACAAACAAAAAAATAGGCCTACACCCTATATAGAAAGGAAAATGGAAAATTCCAAAGAAAATCGCTTTCTATTTTGTACTTAATATTCTGATTCTGTCGTATGTATATACATATTTATATTAATTGTAACAATTAAAAAAAAAGTAACTAAATTAAAATTTTTCTTTGTTGACCTATAAGTAGGAACTGACTTAAAATTTTTTATGTTACTTGTTAAGTTTATCACGGATCAAATACAATAATTCTAATAGATACAGAATTATTAACGAAGAGCAACATTATTGCTCCGAAACCTGCTTAAGACTAAGGTTTCATTGATAAGACATTTATACAATCTTGCTTTGAATGTGTTGGATAACTGAGGGTGTATCACAAGAGCAGCTTTACGACGTAATTCATATTAATCCAGTTTTATTAGCAGTTAATGACAGATCAAAGAAGGGGGTCCAGAGGATTATCACACACGCGTATTCCTACACAGAGAGTGGTCTTTCCTTGGCACTGTAGTAAAATAGTAACTCATTGTGGTGATTCAGAAAAGACAGAAAAATCGCGTGTCTGGAAGCATCTGTTTACACGAAAGACCCAAAGGCGTCGATTGTTGGAAAAGATGTTCCACTTGGTTGGACCGACAAGTGATGTTTCTTCTTCAGTCTTCTAATGGTGGGTTGGAGGACAGTATTACCACGAAAGGCAATAAAGTTATAAAGCATACAATTTCAGAGATAGTGGTGTAAGAGAGGACGTTGTCCAAAGCGTTAGAATTACTATAAAAGCGTTGATACAATGCTAAGAAGAAATTGGCCTGGTTACCTTTGAAATTTTTGTTTTTAAGCATATTAAATTAAAGGCATTTTCCTTAAGAGAGAAATTACTTATTCTATACATTGAAACTACGTGAAAGAAAAATTTTTGTGTTTAATGCAACCCTTTCCTCATAAAGGAGCGTTTCTCTAACTTTCAGTATTTGCGACCCAATATTCAATCATAATTTTCCTCCCCCCCCCATGCAATTATAATGTATTGCATTCAATAACACTATATTTTGAAGCTAAAGCCACAATAAATCTTTAACCTCTTCAGTGGCACTGGCGTATATAAACGTTTCGTTCAGCCAGTGAGTTAATTGTCCTGGATGTATACATACGTCTTTCCGAAGTACGATCTTTTTTGTCTACTGCTATCCATAAAATTATTCTGAAGGCTTTGGAATGCAATAAAAGGAACTTTACAGTGTTTGCTACGGATTTACTTATTTCAGAGAATTTGCTTATTTATTCCGTTTCTACCCCCTCCCTAATGCATCCCATTCGCTTGCCTGCGTGGAAAATGGAGGCATTCGAAAGCGAATCGCGGAACTTTTAATCGGCATTTCAAGGATTAATTATAAACCGTACAAATTATCAAGATAAGTGTTAATTTTTGTAATTATCAAATAATTTTCACTGGTAATTATCAAACTTGTTCCTAACTTAGTATTGCTGAATTAATTATAAAATACATGATGTGCAGTACTGATACATTTATAAGTGTATTATATCAATGTAAATGCTAATTTTATTTTTTATTATGTCGGAATGTATTTTGTTTGTTTACTTTCATTAAATTACTAATTTTTTAAAAAAATCTTTTGTTTTCGACCTTTCAATATGCTCGCGTTCCCTCGTAGAGTTATCAAGCCCTTCCCTCTCCCCTAAAGAGGGGATGGAGTGGTCCACAGTTTAGGAAATACTGATATCAAGAGTTCTTAAATAGACGCGGAGCTCAATCGCTTTACATCTCGTAGGTAGGAACTATATACACGTAACCAGATGTTAAAATGATATTTTGCTTAAAGTTTGGCAAACCGAATTGAAACCAAATTTTTGTCTATTGGCGAACATCTAGGTGGCTACCTGTGAAAATCACAAATTAATATGTTCACTCGACCCTTAAACTATTTAAATATCTCTAATGTCACTAACCACTATCCAGTATAGTGGTTAGTAACATTGACTGCAGTGACGAAGGGTCTGGGTTCGAATGCCGGTTAAGGCATGGAAGTTTGTGTTGTAATCCTCCTCTTCTTTCTGATGTGTACTTCACGCTTACTTCTATGTAAGCCCCCGTGTGGTACTTTGGGGTGCACGGGGTTCGTAATAAAAAAAAAATGTCTCTATTAGTTGAAAACGGTTTATATTTTATTTCTATACCAACTGTTTATAATTGTATTAGCAACTTTTTATGCAAGTATTATTAATGCATATATACAGAACATTTAATTAAATAATTATAAGTAATGTGGGGTTATTTTATTAGCTGTACTGACTGCGGTAAATGTTATAAAACACGTAATGTCAGACTCTTTTACTGTATTAAATTTTAAAAAAATTAAAACAAATTTAAATTGTATCTGTTTTATTAAAAATTGAATTATTTCGCATAATTGACTAAAATAAAATCTACTAATAAGTATCTATATATAAATACAAAGATTGTACTTATTAATTCGCATAGTAAATTATTAGGAAAAAATAGTTACATGTTTGGCACGGGTAAATATGTGTGTGCGTATGTATATGTGTGTAGAATTTCTGAAATACGATAACATTTAAAACAACTCACAATTGTTTTAATTGTTTGCAAAATAATTTACATGAAAAACCCTCACATGCCCCGGAAAGTTCTATGAAAATATTTAAAAATACCCCATTATTTCTAATGGAGTAAAATACTAGAATTTGCATATTGAAACAAATATGGATTTTATCTAAATGCAAAACTACTCATGGATTCTATTTATAACTTTACTGTAACTACTATTCTTCTTTATAAAAATTAGTTTACTAAAAAATTCCATGTCATTTGAAAAAAAAAACCCAGAAAAAAAACCACTGTTTTTATTTATGTTTCAATAGAATACATTGATTTTGATTCTCTACGGTGAGGTATAAAACTATTTATAAATACAAAATTTTTAAAATAGCATATAAACCTTTTCTATCATTCTTTTACACTTGAATGAAAATATTAACGAATTTGAATCTAAAGGTTTTTAATTTGCGTTCGCGTCAAACTGACCACCTTACTCATACATCTGCTCATGAACCTCAGGGCCCAAGGTCACGTATACTGAGTCGAGCACAGTAAGCCTTGGGCCTCATGGGTTATTGCGCCACTGAGTTAAATTAAGCTGATAAAACTCTCACTCATTTAAATGAATCGGTGCTCGTGGTAGCCAAGTCGTCATGATCGCTAACTAATGACCAGTGTTGTAGAGTCACAGGTTTGAAACTTAGGGCCATTTAAGACTCACCAGGATGGCCGCAATAGCCTAGTGGTCAAGGTAACGGACTCGTGATTGGAGTGCCATGAGTTCAAGCATGGTGTCGCCAAGGATCCACCGTTTAGAGGAAGCCGCTGCGCGTTAAATCTGTTGAAGTTCAAAATCTTCTCTTTGGTGTGGTGCAGGAGTTAAAAGAGGTGAGTACAAGCTCAGGGATTACCCTCGTTACTTAACCACGGATAAAAGTTACGAGATCCGTCACCAATAGCCCTCGTGCAGCTTTATGTAGTGTAGATGCTGATGCATGTTAAATCTGTAGAGCTCAAAGTCAACCAGTCGGTATGGGAGTTTAGAGAGGGTGTCGAAATTATCGCTTGAGCATGGTTCAAAATTATGAAGTTCCTCATCAATAACCTTAGTGTTACTTTACCGTGTGACGTACAATAAAATCAATTTCAAATTAACCTGAACAGCAAAAGGTTCCGAATTGAAATTAGTTTTACAGAATAGCATTAATAAATTATAGTTACCAATTATATTCATTGTTGTGAAATGCCGTCTAGAATACTCAGAACTATTACAAATGTTTTGAAGCACATTCACCCCTTGAGAGAGGTCCACAAACTCCTAACACAAAAATATCGCCAAAATCTGGCCGATAACACACAAAAAAGCCAGTGCCTTTGACATAACCACACCGGAAGAAGGATCTGAAAACTTCGTAAAAGGATTACGTTCCACGATACCACAATTAAAAGCGATTAGAGGACAAGAAACAAAGAGGATTTTCTTGGCATTGTAGACCTTGTTCCAGCGAACGTTTACAGATCTGGGCTTATATGTTATCCATCGAATAAACTGAAGTGAAAAGCCTTGTTTAGAAGAGATCTCGCACGTGCTGCGATGCTATCAGAATGTGAGATGAGTTAATAATCAACTGTCAGGCTTCGTTAATGGGCGATTAACTGCCCGCGCCCATCAGTCTCTGTGTTTACCTCGAAAAATGACGAGTGGTATTCACAAACATCTACTTGCCAATTAGGTGATCAGAGTTAATCGGATTTTACGAAAGATGATTGATGTTGCTTTCATTTTACAGTATAAGTGTGTGGTACTGTGCTTGTATCATTATGCTGCTTGTGTGTCTCATTTAAAGTGTTATATTTGCCGTTAAGAACAGACGCGAAATAATTTTTAAAAAGAAATATAATTCGAAAAATTTAAAAAAATTATCGGTTGTTTTATAGTTGCCTTCAGGAGTGTTTTCATGGGAGTTAGTACAGTGTAATAAACTTATGAGTCTAAAATATTTATTATGATCAGTACATGCATGCTATTGTTAGATTATTTGACAAAGTTGAACAATGGGCTAAATTCACGTGACGTCATAGTCACATGATAATGACCAACACGTGTTTCTAGCCAATAAGTTCATAAATTCATGCGTCGTCGTAATCATACAATAAATACAATCATGTGTTTCCAGGTATTCAGTTCTTGCTCTTCAATGTTTTCAACTTTTGCTCTTTCCAGAAACTTTCTTTTAAAAAGCACATTTACGAACAACAATAATATATATAAGCAAGCAAAATATATTTAATGTAAAAATACACGAATAAAAAAACAAGATTTTTTTTTTAAATTTAAAAATCTTTTTGGTGATTTTTCCCGTTATATTTGAACATCTTTAGCTAATTATGAAATTTGAAATTTTACCAAAATTTTGCAAATAGAGCAACACGGAAGGTCTGGGTTTTATGCCCTTGCCACCAAACACCCTCCGAATACATACTGAGTAGGTGCTCATTAAATCATTGGGTCCGAAAGTCTTGTGGGCTGAATCACGAGTGCAGGGGACAAGAGAATATTTCCCTCCCCTTCAGTTCCATGTCTAAATATTCGAGGTGGAGATAGTTGGTGTCGCCATCTATCGTCCCTTCGAGGAATTTCGCCGAGCTAATTTGTACTGTCCCGTGCATGATGCTCAAGGCCAAGGTCAACGACAGGCGTACTTCTAGCCCCTTGCCCCGATGAATTTCGTACGACTCGTTCTGACTACGTCAGACAGGTGGCATTGGCCTCAACACAGCAGTACAAATTAGTTTAATGTCAGTTTTGAATTAAGTCGCGAAAACTAGATTGCCTTTGTCATGGGACCGTCGTAAATTGAGCCAATTTTTAATTCGCCACAATTCTGTATGAAGTTGTTTTTTTCTTTTTTTTTACAAAACAACGAAACTTTGCAGATAAATAAATTTATTTAAAAAAGGTTTATTGATTATTAAATCATATTTCAGAAAATTATTTTGCATTTTTAAAAATAAAATGATTACTGTGATTATATAAATACTTATATTTTACTTTATATAACTATTAATAAATAATATAATTATTAATGAATAATAATTATTTATAAATAATAATTATTTATAAATATAATTATTCATAAATAATACTTTTTGGAAAAATATCTTATAACAAACATTGAAGGATATTTTATATAAAAATTAGTTACAAATTTTTTATAATAGGATACACAATATATATTATAAATAAGATATTATATAAATTATTATAATAATACATAAAATTATTGTTAAAATAATGAATGCGTTAGTTTTGTATAACATACTTTTTTTTTTGTCAGATACGTGTTTAAATTATTTATTAAACACAGTGGAATGAAAAGCCATTAAATTATTATAATAATACATAAAATTATTGTTAAAATAATGAATGCGTTAGTTTTGTATAACATACTTTTTTTTTTTTGTCAGATACGTGTTTAAATTATTTATTAAACACAGTGGAATGAAAAGCCATTAAATTATTATAATAATACATAAAATTATTGTTAAAATAATGAATGCGTTAGTTTTGTATAACATACTTTTTTTTGTCAGATACGTGTTTAAATTATTTATTAAACACAGTGGAATGAAAAGCCATTAAATTATTATAATAATACATAAAATTATTGTTAAAATAATGAATGTGTTAGTTTTGTATAACATACTTTTTTTGTCAGATACGTGTTTAAATTATTTATTAAACACAGTGGAATGAAAAGCCATAAAATTAAAATAAAATATCAAAATGTTTTTATCAGATAGTTTTTTTAATGTGTTTTTTTCAGTACATGTATCTGTATATCTAGGCTTTCCCCCATACTGTTCTTTTTTTATAACTTATATATATCTATATGTTTAATCAAACATTCAAACGTTCAGAAAAAAACAATCGTTTCAATAGCTATCTGTAAATTTTTCTTTTATTTATTACTCATAGAAAATTTATTTTAATTAATATATGTATGTTTTTAAAAGGTTTATTTCTATTATTTCATTTCTAAATTAATTATTTGTTAATTAAAAAGTAAATCGTCAATTATTTTGAATAAAAAATACATTTTAGAGACATTTTTAAGCTAACTATCTGTAACGATTGATTGATTCATGAAAATCTGAAATCTATTTTATTATTTTCGATTCTGAGAAACTAACTATTATTAAAAAATGATGAAAGTTTTTTGTTTTACTCTTTGCATCAGAATCGTTTTCTTTTTATTGCTTCACATTAATAATTTTTTAACTAACTCAATACTGTTTTTTATAAGTCATGCATCGAAATTTGAAGCTACATCTTATCTGTGAGGGGGAGGGAAAGGGGGAACAATAATTTTACACTAAAAAAACCCGTGTTATGCCGGGCTACAGAGAGGGAAAAGAAACCTGTCTTAAATCAAAAATAAGTGGAATGGAACAAATTTCGAAAATGGAAATTTAATGACACAATTTTAGAAATCACTCACAATGTGCGTGTATAAACACACACGCAGAGAAATTCTGGTGTCATGAGGGAAAAACAAAGCTCGTGCAACGCCGGGCCATGCAGCTAGTTGATGTTATTATTGTTTATGTTCAAGTAAAACTATTTACTTGCAATTCAACACTTGTACAATTTAAAAAGTCATTTTTTTATTTAAATGAATGAAAACTTTTCTTTATATGAGATGTAGCTCAAGAAAATTCTAGGATAAATACTATTATAAGGAACGCGTTTCTAAAGGGCGTCATCACATTCCCATGATTATGGCAACCCCGTGTTTCTAGCCAATCAGTTCAAAAACTCATGTGACGTCATTGTTACACGATAAAAGCAATCACGTGTTTCCAGCTATTCAGTTCTTGCTCTTCAATGTAGCCAACTTTTGCACTTTGCAGAAACTTTCTCTTAAAAAATACAAATTTGTCAACAATATAATAACGCAGGTACACAAAATACATTTTGTTTAAAAGTACATGCATAAAATAAGATTATTTTTAAATTTTAAAATCTTTTTGAAGAAATTTTCTTTATTACATTTGAGCCATTTTACACAATCATGCAATTTGATATTTTATCTTAAGTTTTACAAATAGAATAACAAGTACATTTAGTTTTGTCAGTTTTGAGTTCAATGGAGAACAGGGGTTTATCTTTATCATGTGACCGTCATGAGTTCAGCCTATTGGATCTATTACTCCAAGTGGTTAGAGCATCGGACTCCAGATCGGAAGGCCTGGGTTCGATACCCGACGCCACCAAATACCCTCCGAGTGCACACGGAGTACGTGCTCGTTAAATCAGTGGATCCGCAGACTTGTGGGTTGAGTCACGAGCGCAGGGACTGGAGAATATTTCCCTCCCCTTCAGTTTCCATGCAGAAATTGTGGAGGTGAAGATAGGTGGTGACGCCATCTATCATCCCTTCGGGGAATTTCGCCGAGCTAAATCGTACTGTCACCTGTATAGTGCTCAAGGCCAAAGACAGGCGTACCTCTTGCCCAATGCCACGATGAATTTCGTGGACCTCAATCTGACTACGTCAGGCAGGTGGCATTAGCAACACTCCTTGATGTAAAGATCCTCTAATTACAGCCAATAAGTCTCCAAATTTCTAATAACATTCAGATGACGCTGTCGTCACATGAGCTAATATCCCACACATTCTCCATACCCGCATTCACTCCGAATTGTATACGAAGGTTTCAATCCTGACAGATTTAACGAGCACTACCCTCTGCATACAACGTGAATCTCTCAAATAGTATTAAATCATTTTTGAAATTTCTTATAGCTATTTAATAATTATGGCAGTGCGTCTCAAACTTTCAATGTACGCGACTCAATGTTCAATCATCATTTTCATCCCGCCCCCTCCCTACAGTAACAATGTATTGAATTCAATAATACTATACTTTGACACTAAAGCTACAATACGACTTTAACCTCCTATGTGCCACCAATGTACATAAACGTCTCGCTCTGCCAAAGTATTAAATGACCCGGACGTATATAGACGTCTTTCCGAAGTACGATTTTTTATGTGCAGTGCTATCCATAAAATTATTCGGAAGACTTTGGAATGTAATACGAGGACCTTGACAGTGTTTGGGAAGGATTTACTTTTATTTCAGAGGATATTTACTTTATTTTTTCCTTTTCTCCTCCTCCTCAAAAAACATCAAAATAGGCTCGTCTACATCGAAAAGGGTGGCATTGGGAAGTGAATCGCATAACTTTTAATCGGCCGTTAAGGAATTAATTAAAAACCGTACAAATTATCAGGATAAGTGGTAATATAAGCCCATGAGATAATTATCAAACTTGTCCTTAACTTAGTATTGTTAAATTAATTATCAAATACATTGCACAGTACTGATACATTTATACGTGTATTATATCAGTGGAAATGTGTATTTTATATTTTATTATATCAGAAAGTACTTTGTTTACTTTCAATAAATTTATGATTTTTTAAATAATCTTTTGTTCTCGACTTTTCAATACCCTCGCACCCCCCTCGTAGATGTATTACACCCCCTAGGGTTGCACCCCACAGTTTGAAAACACTGACTTATGGCTTATTAGAATTTAAATCTTCCTGAACTCTACACCTGAGCACGAAAATGACTGGATATAAATAGTAATTTTGAATTGGAGTGAAATGATGAGAGCGACTTTTTTAAGTCAGCCTTTATTAAGTAAGCTTTTCACAAAACATCGTGCAAAGCTTTTAAGGCACAGTTTAGTTTAACGTTGCCAGTTTTGAAAGAGTAATTTTAAAAGAATCATACGTAAATAAATATTTGCGCTTTCATCCATTTTTACCCTACAATGATTTCAAAAAGGCTTTTGATGCATTATATCCATATTATGTATGCAGCAAATAATTTAATAATACTCAAAAATAAATTTTCCTGTGTTAGTTCTTTAAGAGGAATTTAAATAAGGGAATTTACAGTAAGAGAGAGAGTGGACGTATGAAATTAAAAGTTAAAGAGAAATACATTTTCACGTGTTATACTAGCATTTTTTTTATGCAAATTTTTCCTCACCAAAAAAAAAAGACTTAAGAAGGCATAAGATGAAGACAACCTTAATGCTCTTTTCGTCTAATCTAAGAAACCTAATTTAAACTCAACACATTTCCCCTCTGTAATATGTAATGCGGAAATTCCTTTTATAACTTTTCAATATGCGAGATGAAATTTAGGACACATTTTCCCATCAGAAAAAGTGATTCATACGAAAATTATTAGTATTGTAAGTTATGTTTCTCCATATAGGATAGAGAAATCATATATTAAAATGGGAGTATTTTTCTATCGGAAGAAAACGCCCCAGACGTATGCTCTATAATACGAAAAATAGCCTTAAGGTAAATACGTTCAGAACTGTGATTTTGTAAAAACGTTTAACTGGGTATTTTTTGATATTTAACGTCAGTTGAATTAGAAAATACATGTAAAATAGTTTAAAAATGTTATCATCAGAAAAAATTATTTATATGTAATGTTTGAAATCAAAAAAGGATGAAGAAAGAATATATTTTCAAAACATTCTCCTTTTATAAAAAAACACTTCAACAATAATATTTGCCTTAAAATATAGCTAGGACTTCTCTAATTCCTATTTACAAATAAACAAATATCGAGATTATGCTAAGATTTTTTTAAATACTAAATTTTGAAGTAGATTTACTCAAATTTTATTTTGTCAGAGTAGAGAACTTTTTACTAAATACACCCATTATGAAGCTGAAAATAATGTAAATTTTTTAAAATATTTTCAGGCTCTATAGAAAAGTCTCAGCTGTGTGCATAGGAAAATATTATGAATATAAAACCATTTTTCACGAAATGATAACTTGAAAACCCTCTTTGCCAAAAAAATGCATTAAATTTTTTTCTTGTAAGGATATACTTAAAACAATTTTATATGAATATTCTAATTCGACTGACACTAAATATAAAAAAAAAATATCCATTCATACGTTTTTTGAAATTCACGGTTCCAAACGTAATAAGTTAGCGGTTCACATCAGGAGTACTTTCAAAATCTTTCTTGCAATTTGCCTTTTTCTTCATTCGTTTTTGAAATGAAGGTCCAATGGAAAGAGGAAAAGAATTTTATTAGTATCGAAGACCCCGAATTTTCCCAAAGAAGGCCCTGTGCTGTGCAACAAGGTAAATACGTGGCGACTTTTTATGCGCTCAGGTAACACGGGTGAAGAAAGGACATGGCTTAAATGGACGCAGTTTATCGCTAATTTACCTGTTTAGAGACAATACCAATTGGCGTAGAGTGTTTTTTGATGACTGCGAATCATAAAAAACCGGACAAGGAACAAATACAATGGGGCAAAGAACAATGAAGACTGTTCTTTTTTATGGGGATTTAAACGGTTTTCGTGGTGCCATATTTATTTATGTTACTGGATGTCGTATTTTTAGGAGACTCGAGGAGAATTATAATAATACCTTTCGACCCTCTGTAGAAGATATATGGCTGCGGAAATAATGTTTTGCTACACAGATGCTAAATAGTGAATCGTAAAATAAGTATCAGTATTCGCACGCAATAGTTGGAATAAAATTTGAGACTGTATCCAAACAAGAAACTTTTTTTTATGAAGACAGTGAGATTGAAAGAATGTGCTCTTGTTTTTTCAATTCCTACCATTAGTTCACAATCCGTCGCTCATCCGGTATAGTGGTTAGCGATGCTGACTGCTGTGCCGTAGAGACTGGGTTCTAATCTCAGAGGAGACATGGATGTTTGTAAATGTATAGTGCCTTCGTAGCAGGGGAGTACTTTAAATAGCCGTCGACCCGCAAGTTCTCTCGTGAGGTTGGTGGAAGTGGAAGAGAGGAGGGAGGCCCCTGACTATCCCCAGGGTGTTCTCCCTCAAAATTGGGGTGAAACCAAGCTAAATCATTCTGTCACCTGTATGGTGCTCAAAGCGAAGCCTAACGACAAGCGTCACTTAGCCCTTTGCCATGATGAATTTTGTGGGCCTTGATCTGGTCTTTGCCGATGAGGTGGCATTAGTAACACACAATTCACAATACCCTTATAATATTTAAATTTTCAATCGTTAATAAAATATTTTATATTCATCCATTCAAGTTCAAGGATGGCATTTGATGTTAGTATAGTTTTTTCAAATATTAATTCATTAGTTTAACTTAATTAATGAATAAGTAATAAAAAAAATAGTCCAACACTATATATAGAAAGTAAAACTGCTCGTTGTGTCCCTGTAGCGCAATAGATAGCACGTTGGACTTCTAATCCGAAGGTCGTGAGTTCGAATCCTACCTGGGATAGCCTAATTTCTGATAATGTGATTTATGCAAGACTAAATAGTAAAAAACAAAAATAATAGCCCAACACCCTATATAGCTAGGAAAATTGCATTTTTTTGTCACTGAATATTGTGATTCTGTTATATGTATATACATATTTATGTTAATTGTAACTATTTAATAAAAAGTAACTAAAATAAAAAATTTCTTTGTTGACCTAAGAAAGAATTGACTTAATTTCTTTTTTTATATATATTTCTTGTTTTTACAGCATAAATTTATCATCAACACAGTAATATATATAGCAAATTAGCATCCAGAATCAGCATGAATACTTAGAATTCTCTGGGAAAATAACTTTGAGTTGGTGCTCTAAAATCATCTACTGTTACAGATACCAAATTTGTATCAAAACGTCAAAGATTATGAGAGTAAAAGAAGTCATCAAATACTTTATCGGAATTTGAAACATTTATTCAAATTATCGTACCTAGTGTTCACTAGTGCACAAAGGGACATGCTAAATGAATGCACGGATGAGTTCATGTATGTTAAGATTTGGGATTATACTGATGGTTCTCAGCATGGCTGGTTATATGATTGTTAAATTTTTTTTGTCGAAATCGACATCTTAAAGAACATATGAAATTTTGCAAATCCTGCAGATATGTAGGGTTGGTTAAATGTTTGTACGGGGGATAACAGCCTTTGTTGCTCCATATTTTATAGTGGCCGTGGTAATTGTCAAGAGCTCGTGCCTGTTGTCATGTAAACCTGTCACGATTTGCAATTTCGATGCCTTTAAAGACCCCCGGTTGAAGCAAATCAAAAAAGGGTCAAAATTCCCCCTTGGGTGAAGTGTGGAAATTTAGAGAGATGTCAGCTCAAGTATCATCCCCGTTATTTGATCATGTCTCTAAACTATGAGATCTGATGTCATAAGACCTCGTGTTTCTTCTAAATGCGAAGTTAATAGGCAATCAGTTACTCAATCCCAGTCTTATTTTAGAACTATGAACCTCAGCCTGTCTTGCTTTCTTATAGAGCTTGTAACAAAGCAAGATTGTTGGGGTGACACTGCAGATGGACGGCCGAATCTTGGTTTGGAAGTTAAAATTTTAGTTGATTTGTAGTTTATGAACACTTTTTGAATCAATGAATATCTCCTATTAACAGTTTCACCAATTTCCTTTAAAATTTTCTCCTTTTCTGAAGATCTGTGATAATTTTTCTTTCAATAAAATATATTAATCTATTTTCTGTTACCTGCCACGGAACCACTCACAAGCTTCCAAATCTCAAATCTTAAATAAGTCGTAAAAGAACCTTGCAGTTGTTTAAAAACACGATTTAGGTTTATCTCACATCTTTTGTATACATCCCAGTAATAAACACACGACAACAACAACAACAATGATTTAGTGAAATTATTTTACGAGAGAAAAGATCTTTAAAATCTCTATTTTGTAAGTGTGCGCAGACTCTCGGCGGAGGTGGTTAGTGATTATTTGGTTGTCAATCTTTTTTTCTATGTTAAGGTAAATTTTCTTGCTGTTGCTTGAATAAAGAAATTTTGAGGAATCCCTGACAGGTATGTTGATTTTCTGAAGCGAGATTTTAATAGTAATTATAGCATTAACGCGTAAGATGATTGCCTTTTTGCGCAGACTTTTGGAGGCAAGTGTGGACTGCTGTGTTTTAGTAGTTAAAGTACACAAAAATAATTTTTTAATTAAAAATATGTTAAATCAATTTTTTTAAAAAATCGACATAATTTAGCTTTTTTAAAATTCTGTTCGAATGTTAGAATGAAAATCAGCATTTGCGTATGATATATTAAACCTAAACTTTTATTCATTAGTCTTCTTAATCAAATGTTACCGACAATTATTTGGGAAAAAGATTAATAACTGCTTTTGATTTTGTTTATATATACGTTGTAGATAGATTTTGAGCGTTTTCATAAATGAATTAGAAACATTCTTGAATTTTAGAAAAATGTGTTTCGTTATAAATTTATCAAGAACTTCGTCTTTAAAAAGGGTTAGAATTCTGAAAAGTGTATGGCATACACCAGCGATCTGCATCTTTTATTCATTTTTGGTGAAACTATATTTTATTCTGAAGACATATTTAAATGTAACTAAATTAAAATTTTTAAATAAAAACCATCTAAAATATAAACAATCTACGTGTCCCACCCTCAGCGGGCCGCGATAAAATTATCAAACGTCAACCGGTCCGCAGTGATAAAAAGGTTGCGGAGCATTGGCATACACAATGAAAGAAATAGAAAAAAAGTGTATAGCACACACATTTATTCATGCATACATATACACACATAGAAAGCGTATATCATTCATTCTAGAATTCCAGGAAAACATGGGTTTTTTATAAATTTATGAAGAACTTTGACAGTTCTGTAAGAGTTTCAATGCTCAAAAAATGTATAGCTTTTCCGTGTAATGTAATACTTCGCAAATTCATCGTGTAGAAATACTTTGTATCTAACACGATTGATGAACAATGATTGTGAACAAAAGAGAAAAAGCTATCATAATGCCTAGACCTATCAATCATATTTTCAATTGCTTGGTTTTGAAAACAATAATCGATCAAGGCTAGATAGAGAAAACGAGGAGCACTAACACTGAAATAGACATGGAAAGTGCTAGAAGTTTTCTGACACGTTTTTTTTAAAGAAAATGAAGTTTGAAGACATGGAAAGTCAGAAGTTTTCTGCGACTTTTTTTTTTAAAAAAGGAGAAGAAAACTGAGAAGTTTTCTATTTGACTATTCATAACAATTAATGTCTTTTAAGATCAGTATTAACTTATGCATGTAAAACTTGGTCCATGTTTCGAACAGATCAGAATATAAGTATCTACGAAAAGAAGATTTTAAGATCCATTTTTGGAGGAATTCAGGAAAATGGAATATGGCGAAGATCAAATTTAGAGCTCTATTAATCATAATAAGGAATTCGACATTGTCAACATCATCAAAATACAGCGGATTAAATGGGCAGGTCACGTTATCCAATTGATTGATTGAATGAATATTAACGTCGCACTGTTCAGCTACACGAGGGCTTTTGGCGACGGACCACGTAATTTTGAACCATGGTCAAGTGACGGTCACGTTATCAGAATGAACGAAGACTGCTCCACACTAACAAGTCTTCAATGCTCAACTAATTGGCACACGAAGAAAGAGCAGGCCAAATCTTAGATGGATTGATGGCTTAGAGAAAGATCTCCTAGTTTTGAGAACTAGGAATTTGAGAACACTGACAGGAAGAAGGCTGGCAAGGAAAAGGCTTCTTGAGAAGACCAAAGCCCACCCTGGGCTGTGATGCCACTGACGAAGAAAGGATTCATAACAATTAATGTTACTGTAATTTGTTCTGTGAATATTTCAATCAAACTTTCACTACTTAAGTTGGTTGTATTGATTTTACAAAATACTTGATTCTGTTACGATCAAAAACTTTTCTTCATCAAAAAAATATTTTTTCATAACATTCTGTGTTTACCAAGATATGTATGAATATATACATATATATACATATATATACATATATATATACATATATAAATATACATATATATATACATATATATATACATATATATATATACATATATATATACATATATATATACATATATATATATATATATATATATATATATATATATATATATATATACATATATATACATATATATACATATATATACATATATATACATATATATACATATATATACATATATATACATATAAATATAGTATATATATATATATATATGATTATATATTGAAAAAATTCTTTTATATTGGATTATATATATATATATAAAGAATTAAAGTTTTTTTTCTTGACGAATCTTTAGACGATATATTTACATAATATTATTGCATGGAAGACAATGCCATATCCAAAGTTCAACCAGATCAATAAAATATCAAAGAAATTGGAGAGTTATGTAAAGCTTTCTACGGAATTCTCAAAATAACAAATGTTGACAGACATTACAAGCAATATAGGTATGCACAAGAGGAGGGTTTGGGGATTCACCCCCATATACCAAGAAAATTTTAATTTTTACCATAGAGATTACTTCCTCACGCTTACATCAAAAGCCATCGAGTAGCTGAATATGTATATAGTGCGACTTTAATATTCACTCACACTCACTCGCCTCGCGCTTACGTCTACGTGTTTCTTAGAATGTAACCTCTCCCCCAAGATAAAATAGAAGATATAAATATATATATATATATACATATATCATATTGTTTATTGATTACAGTAATAACTCGACTTACGCGATTTTCAAATCTCATCGGTTCGTCTTTTGTTTGAGGAAAAAAATGGTGAAATTGTGGTAATGTGATTGAAGAATTTGCCGATCCTGCCAGACAAATAAATTTAGCAGTGGATTGTGATGACATTATTTAAGATCTGCTGAATTCCCCCAATCATAAGCCGACAATTGACGAGCTCATTGAAATACATGAGCAGAGCAAGACATTTAAGGATTTGAGTCTATAGCCCCAGTTCAATTAGAAGATCGAATGAGTGTTGAAATGTAACAGAAGGTCTCAGTTTTTAATTGAAGAAAAGGGTTACAAATTTTAAAAATTATAGACTCGAACGATGAGCATATTTTTCTACAAAACAAGGAATAACAAAATTATTAGAATCTACGAGGAAATTTTAAGAGTTAGATGTGAGGAGATCGCTGACCATTGTGTTGCTAAGGTGGCTTCTAGATAAACAGATTGCACGCGATTGTGCGTTCCTCGTTATTCATATGTTTTTATTTATTTTTTTAAAACAAACAAACTTTTTTTAAAGATTTTGAAACAGAATTTTGGGAATTTTTGTTGATATAGTATTGTGAATGTGAAAAAAGAGAATGAATCTTTTGTGTTATCCAAGCTGTTGGATACCTTATCTGTTTTAAGGCACATTGTTCTGCAGTAAGAAATATTTTCTATTATAAAAAATATGTTTACATAATATAAGGGAGATGGATGCTTAATATACATACAACAGACGCTGCAATTGAATTTAGTAGTCGTGAGATAAACAGAATGTATATATATGTATATATAAAAGAGAGAGAAAAGCGACTCACTGACTAATCACGATATCTCCGGAACTATTAAACCTACACACTTGAAATTTGGTAGTCAGGTTTCTGTCATGGAGTAGACATCAACCAAGAACGGATTTTGCAAAGATCGAACCTCAAGGGGCATTACGGGAGTTTAAGGGACGTTATAGATAATTAGTTCCATTATTAAACTATTAGATGTACAATCTTGAAACTTGGTACGCAGATTCCTTTCATATAGTAGAGATCCACTACAAAATTATTTTTACGAAAATCGACCTCCGAGGGGCATTGAGGGCGTTTAAGGGGCGTTATGCATAATTATTTCCATTTTTAAACTATTACACGTACAGTCTTGAAATTTGATAAGCGGATTCCTTTCATGGAGTAGAGATCCGCTACAAAATATGTTTTGGGAAAATTGACCCCAAGGGGCACTGCGGGGGATTAAGGGGGGTGTGATAAATATTTATGTTTTTCAAATATTAGACCCACCTGCTTGAAAATTAGAAGATATGCTCCTTTCTCATGGAATAGAGTTCAGCTAAGAAAGAGAAAGAGTTTTGCGAAAACCGACCCGCAAAGGAGTGGGGTTGCAAGGGGTTAAGGCGAGTTATAGAAAAATTTGTTTTTGAATTTAACCCATTTACTTGAAATTTGTTGAGCACGTTTCTTTAGTTGAATAGAGTTCCACTAAGAATGGATTTTACGGAAATCAACTCCAGGGGAAGTGGAGAAGCTATTGGGGTGTATTGATAGAAAAAATTCCCGTTTTCGAACTACTTGAACTGTAATAATAAAATTTGGTTTGTATGTTTCTTTTTTTGAATTGAAATCCGCTAAGAAGGTTCTCAACGGTGTTACGGCGTATTGATAATAAAAATCCCTCTTTTGATCCATTAGTTTTTGACTTGAAATTTAGCACGCATGTTTATTTTATGGAGTAGAGATCCACTGAAAGTTGCTTTGGAGGAAATCCACTTGATTATTAGGTTAAGTGAGCGAAAAAAATCTTTCTCCTTCTATTTTAGATATAAATAGAAATATTAGATATTATAATTTATGTTCTTTTTATATCAAGGGGCGAGAGTGTAACAACTATAAATATATTTTTCAATACAATCGAATTCTTAATGCTAGATATCAATAATTTACATATATGTAAAGAGTATATATGTATACAACATCGTGAAATACCCAATGAAGCGGGTGGGTAACGGTTAGTATTATATAATATAATTAATTATGATTTGATATTTACATTCCATCAAAATAGATTTATTAACATGTGCTATTATACATTTTATAATCGTAATGATTAATTGTAATAAACTGAAACAGTTTAACTGTTTGAAAAAGAAAAAAGTGGCCCAACATACAATTTCACAGCTAATATCATCATGTTTGACTGCAATTATAGCATTTTTTTGCATCTTGTTTAAAGAGCTATCAGTTTTTTAAAAATTTTTTAGCATTTGTGATTGGTAATTTAAAATGAAAAAAGTACTTGAAATGCATCATAAACACAATATCAAATTAAGGCAATTTTAAAATGAATTAATTATTTTTAAAAATTCCATAGTAAATAAATTGTGACCCTAAAATAACATGCAATATTTATTGGAATCTAAGCTACATTTTTTATAGTGTTAATGCTACTGTAAATAGGGCGTGGCTTAGAATCGAAGGAGGAAAAATTTGTTGAACAGGGGAAATTGGGGGAAAGAGGGGAAACTCTGATTGTTAAAGCAATTACAGTTTCATATATGTACTTAAAAAAATTTAATGCTGGTAAAATAAATGATTTACTTTCAATAAAAGTTCTCAGTTTAATTTTTTTAAAAGTTCGTTAATATCGGATATTGTTAAAACATTTTATATTATTTCTTATTTTTTCTGAAAAACAAGTTAAGAATTTGTGATTCGGCTTGGATTCGAATAAATATGGAATTTATATAAAAGCTGAAAAACATTTACTTAAAAAATATTTTTCTTTGTCTCCTATATTGTTTATACATAGAAAATTCCTTATCTCACTTTCTTCTTTCGAGGAATCCGTGAAACTGTTGATAAAAAAAGAATTTAAGATCCTACATTGAGAAGATGAAATAAAAAAATCTTCTTAATTATATATATATTTTTTATGAAAAAATTATTACTATTAATAATAATTGTACTAATCTATAAATAATATCACAAATATATGCAAAGAACTTACTACAATTATGTTTTTATAAGTGTATCATTTCTATGCACAAGTATTAACACGAATCCAGTATAGTGGCTATGACCCTCGGCTTGTAACCGAGTGGGTTCGAATCCCGAGTAAGACATGGTTGTATCTTCTTCAAGAAAGAAGTCGATCTTTCGCCTGTAATGGATTCCCGTCTCGAAAGGAAAGCAGCGCATCTTCTTACTATATGCTGGGATCATCACCTGTAATAAATGTGTATATTCTTCTGTTGTATTGTATGCTTTCCGTTCTTCTTCACTTGCATTTGATATGTTCCCAGGATAAAAAACACACAACAACATATTAACACGAATCTAACGAGATTTTATATGTATCTATTTCTAACGACGGCGTTTAAATGACCACTTTTCAAATAAATGTTGTATTCTTTCTCAGTCAATTATAAATAATACACAGACTCTATCATAGACAGTAAAACATAAAGTAATTGTCCCTTAATATAATCAGAAAACTATTATTATTTTTTTTTGGATTTTAGACGTATACATTTTTAGAAAGAGGGATAAAAATTGAAAGATTATATTTTGCTTTAGAAATTTACATAAATATCATTATTTAAAGAAAAATACAATTTATTCGCCGTTGCAGTTTTTACATTTAACCAAATTCATTGATTGATTGAATATTAACGTCGCACTGTTCAGCTACACGAGGGCTTTTGGCGACGGACCACGTAATTTTGAACCATGGTCAAGTGACGTGGACGACACCTGAATTGGCATTTCCCTCTCTTAACTACCATACCACACCAACGGGAGGACGTTTCAGCTCTCGACAGATTTAACGTGCATCGCTGCCCTACACGGCGGGTCTTTAGTGGTACTGGGCTCGAACTCGTGACAAGGCAAGCCACGATCCGATACCTATACCACTCGGCTACCGCGGTCACTAGCTTTTACCGAAAGTACACTCCTTATTTGTCCTTCATAATATTGCATTTCCCATATTATATAGTTCTGTTTGTAACCTATTACAATTACAAACAGAACTGACTTCGTCGCATAAATTTATAATAATCGCTATTTCGCCTACCACCTTCAGGCACTCTATACCCAACATAAAAAAATAATAAAATTACATTTTTAAAAATTTTAATATTTTTCAAATTTTTTGAAATAAAATAAGATATATAATGCTAAAAAATTAGGTAGGGCTTAAAGAGTATGATACATTTTATAATTTTATAAAGTTTTATACATAAAAGGCTACTATTTTTTAAAAAAATCACATGCGCAACGTAATATTTACTTAATATTTCTTACAGAAATGTTCATTTTCATATGATTATAATTTTTAAAACTATGGTTACATTTTAAACATTTTACACTTTTTTGAAACCACATTCCTTTATGAATAACGTGAAGAAGAATCGAATTATTTAGTTTTAATCTCAAGGAATTATATCAAGTCGAAGATTGTTTATATTTTCAGCTCTCAAGACAAAACTAACACCCCTGAGACTCCTTTATGCTTCAAAAGTGATCATTTTATAATTCTGGATGGTTTAGAGTCATTGGCTTAGCTAGTCTTTAGTGGGCCCTATATTAACATTATTTGGAAGCCCTTTTTTGAAAATTCAATAATAAATGATTACATTAATAAGACTTATTTGTAAGTGTTGGAATATTACATCTGTTACGATCACTGTAACTTGGGGGCCCCATATCATTGATACGGTGGTAGCTATGCCTCTGTTTAGAGTGAATTAAAGAGCAATTTAAGTGCCAGAGTATAAGGGTGACGTATTGAATAAAAATAATCAAAACTTTATTGAGAAAAGTTTAAGTCATATCTCAAAAACTCAACCGTGATTTACTTAGTAAAAACAAAAGCAGTGCATTGAATAGTGAAAGATACGTGATATATGCAGATAATGTTTATTTTGTCCAACAAATTTTTAAATAATCACCGAGTTCCTTTATCAAAGTGTTTTTTACTTAGTCTCTACATCATACGATATTTCATTTTCTGCGGTTCCAAGAACCTCTAAAACCTACTAAATGACACGTTGGTAATCCAAATGACTATAATGAAACAACGGATGACATAACAGATTCCAGATAAGTTCCGAGAGTTTCGTACTTAATCAAACAACACGCTTTCTTTGGGATCACGTATCCAAGGATGACAATGAAATCCCCCCTCCCCCTCTAAGCTCTGAACGATAAAATAATTCAAAGGCCTGTAATCACGGCCAACGGAAAGCCGTTAAGTTCAGAAAGTGTTTTTTGAAACAGGAAACATTAGCGCGCCCAACATAAAGCTTGTTCTCTGTGCATTTCCTGCCTTTAAACTATTCTATTACAATTAGTCAAAAGTGTAGCTTCGGTCGTGCTTCTTTTGCCTATGAAATGCTATGGAAAATTTCTCGCTTCTTGGCTACAAATTACAGGTATTTCTGAGAGAGTGAGTCGTGTCTGTTTGAGAATAGTTTAAATTGTTTTTCTTTCGTCGCAGATATCTGATAAGAAGGAAGAGACGAAAATTAATTAAGGTAACAGCAAAATGAAAAAGTATATTGCTTTCTTAAATGGTTCAAGTCACTTTTGCCTTTTCTTCATCTAAAAATTTCAACAACTTGTACTTTATAACCGGAAGTTTGCTACGAAATATCCTTTTAGATGGAAAATGTATTTGAAAAAAAAAACTGTTTTCAAATTTACATATGATGCATTGTAATTTTCCTTCTAATCCAAAATGGGAATTTACAGTTTGTTAGCGAATGAATTCTTGCAAATTATATGTTTCATATCAAAAAGAAAAAATACATTTCTTTTTGTTTGCCCCCTATATAGATATAGTTACGAATTTTGTGTAAAATAGAGTAAATAATTTGTGTTTGGATGTGTAATGCATTTATATTACTTTGTTATATTTATTTTATGTTAATATTATAATATTCGCAAGCAACGCCGCCCCTTACGTTATAATGGTGATTCAATGGGAACTTGGCGATAGAGCCAAGTTCTTATCATTTTGGCGACCATTTTGGGCGAGTTCGGGACCCTATGGGTTCTTCTGGAAATTAGTGGAGAAATAAAACTAATTTCACGATCTGTGGCGCAAGCGGATCTTTCTCGAAGGATCCGTGGGGGTCTATAAATAGGGAGATGCTTTATAAATAGGGAAGAGTCGATTAGCGATTAGCTTAGCAGTTGAGTAGGGCGAGCAGTGTTTGTGAATAATCTTTTACATACTTGTATTTCAGACACTGATAGTTGTGTTTCAGCACTGTAGAAGGCGTGAAGACCTTCTGAGATTTATTCTGAAAATATTGCTGTTGAGTTCTGTATTTTAAGGATTGTTATTCGATACTAAATTTCATCGCTGCTGAAGCTCGTCTTGCTCTTTGCGAATGATTTGCATATAATCCTCGAGCCCCAAGCAACGTAACAATATTTTCCATGACATGGTCGCAAAATCGTGGGATGTGTTGTATCTGTCAGTTTTAGGTACCCCTAAAGACCCGCAGTGTTGAAAGGCTGATACTCGTTAAATCTGTCGAGCCTTAAAATGCTCCCATTAGCGTGGGGGTGAAGCTAGGAGATATGGGGGCCAACTGAAGTGTTGTCCTTGTCTCTCTCTCAGACGCAGTTCTGAATCACGAAATCCGTTATCAATAGCGTTCGTGTAGTTACATAGTGCGATGCCAACAAATAGTCACTCAACAGCCACATAAAAGGGAAATTTAAAATATAGCACAGCATGTTTATTGACATAAAAATTCAGTAGAATAAGAACGTAGGTGCATTCTATACCTTTATTTGTATAATTAATTATAAATATTTCTTAGCCCTTTCAATTCTACATTAAGAAGATAAATTAAATTTTGAAGTTATATTATTGGTTATCTAGAGAAACTGTTAATATGACTGAGAAATATACCACGAATGTAGATATATATATAATCCATAAATATATATACACAGATAGCTATAGAACCTAAGTATAACTATTCAAGATAGGGATTATTAGGCACAGTCGTACAATAATAAACTCCTGGCCTTAGGAACCAAGATTGCAGGTTTAAACAAGTTTTAGGGCTAGCCAGCCTTCACCTGTAATTTGTCTATACAAAGTGCCAAGAGGAAAGGAAAGAATATTATTGGGAGAAATTTAAATATTACAAATAAAATCACTATACTAATAAAATATAACGATAAAATTATAGCCTGCTAGTATTCACAGTATTCATTAACAGTCGATGCAACAGGTAAATACAGAGTGTTTTTTTTCCAGGTATAGAAGTTTAAGTTGGCATTACTTTCCAAGAGGGCGACCGATTTAACAGCTGTCAAGTGATTTATTCTCAGTTTGATTTGGCAATTCGTCTTGAATAGACTCACGCGTGAACAACGCTTTCAAATTGTGCAATTTTATTTCGAAAATAATGGTCGATTTTCATAAGCGAATTTTGTTTAGCGATGAAGCGCACACTTCTGGTTGAATGGCTACGTCAACAAACAAAACTGCCGCATTTGGAGTGAAGCTAATCCACAAGTGTATGTCGAAACACCGTTACATCCAGAAAAACTGACTATTTGGTGCGCTTTATGGGCTGGTGGAATCCTTCTTCAAAAACGATGAAGGCCACAACGTTACAGTCAATGGTGATCGGTATAGAGCCATGATTACTAACTTTTTCATTCCTGAATTGAACAATCATGATGTCCAGGAGCTGTGGTTCCAACAAGACGGCGCAACATGTCACACAGCTCGTGCCACAATCGATTTATTGAAAGACCCGTTTGGTGACCGCCTAATTTCACGTTTTGGACCTGTGAATTGGCCTCCAAGATCTTGTGATTTAACACCGCTAGACTATTTTCTGTGGGGCTATGTTAAGTCATTGGTTTATGCGGATAAGCCACAAACGCTTGACCATTTGGAAGACAACATTCGCCGTGTTATTGCCGATATACGGTCACAAATGTTGGAAAAAGTCATCGAAAATTGGACGTCCAGATTGGACTACATCCGAGCCAGCCGTGGCAGTCCTATGCCAGAAATCATATTTAAAATGTAATGCCACAAGATTATCTTTTGAATAAAAACAAATTCATGTCAATCGAATAATACATCGTTGTTTTATTGCAATTTAAAGTTCTATACTTCTAAAAAAAACACCCTTTAGTAAGACTTACTTCGTGAGTGTATCAACTGGTTGTTTCCCGCCAAATACAACAGAGGAATATCTGTACCGCATAAAGTATATATATATATATATATATATATATATATATATATATATATATATATATATGTTACTCTTGGTTTTATATATGTTTCAAGAATTGCAGTCACATTATTCAGCAATAATTTCTATAGAGAGCAAAAATAAATTACTTCCTTATCTCTGAAATAAGCTAAATTTAAGTGAAAGTAAACTATACGAAAAAAATAGCCACAAATGTATAATTTTCAAAAATAAGGTTGTTGATTAAATCAACCAAATGGTTTTAAGAAAAATTACATATAGTTCTAAATTTTAGGTAACCCATTCACTGCCAACTACACGAGATATCTTGTAGTGTGGGCTGCAATTATAGATTGACTAGTTATCTCCATTTGAGTTAGGAGTTATTAGAAAGGATGAATAAGAAATTATATAGAGCAAAAATATATTAATTTTTATTTTTATTTGTAAAATTATTTCTTAAGAAGATTATATTATAACATATTAATTATATAATATGATTGTATTCCAAAAATTAAAAACTATTTTCATTATTGCTGTGCTGTGTATGATGAGTTTTAAAGGAAGATTCAACGCAAAATGCTGAGTTTGGGGAACTCATAGGACAAAAATACTTAGTCTCCTTATGCTTTTTTGCTTTGTATGCTTTCGACATGGCTGTGTGGGAATCCTTTTTTTTGGGGGGGGGGGAGAGGAAGATGTTGTAATTAATTAAAATCAGTTATATTTGTATTTTAGTTGCTGCTTTCACCTGCATTGCTGCCATCGCCATCAGATAAATGCATAATAACTGATTACGTAAATTGTCGACATCCTCAACTTTTTATTTCGTCGATTTTTTGGTTATAGAACATGTACGCATATTCCACAGGAAGATTTTGAAGTAAGCTAGAGCGATTTTCTTGTACCAATGGATGGATTTCTTGAGGTCTGCTAATTAGTACTTTTATCAGTCCATCTTTATTACTTAAGAACTATTTGTAACTACCATCACTTTACAGGTTTTTTTCAGTCAGGATCCTTACACATCTGTATGAAAATCTGACGTAACATTACATACCTTGTCGGAAAATGAAATTAAATAACAAGCTGTAAAACAAACAAAGCGAAAAAAATTTTTTGAATATGAAGATTTTTATTGAAAAAAAAAGCACACTACGAGATAACTCATAAGTGGCGCTCAGTGCTGGAAACTTATTTAGTGACTCCTGCTACGAGTTATCTCGTAATGTCTTTTGTGTCCCAAATAAAAATTACTGCCCAAATCCTTACAATATTATATCAGTAGGTTAGTATTATTATATTTTGTAAAATTTCCAGTTTTCTTTAAAATAAAACCATGGCACTTCAGGGCAAAACGCTCTAAATTTGCATGACGCAAACTTCACAAAAAAGTGACAGACTTCCCCTTCTCGGCAATTTTATTCTACTTTTAGAATTGACCAGGGGCGTAGCTACCGCCGTATCAGCTGTATCAATGATACGGGGCCCCCAAGCTACAGAGGCCCCAATATGTGTAACTATAGTTCCATTAACAAGGATCTCATATCTAAACAAGGACTCCAAAGGAATTTTGATACAGGGTCACTCAGAACTAGCTACGCCAGTGGAATTCATGTTAACTTGTAATTTCACAAAGTATGCAAAAAATGTCCCATTGGTACTACAAATTTCCTCATCAATTTATTATTTCATATCAATTTATCATGTTGTATAAATATATGCGTTCTAAAGATTTTGGAGAATAATCTGTAGTTAACCATACGAGAGTGCCCTCCCCCTTTGGCCATGTGACAGACTTTCCCTCATCGTTAAAGAATTCATATTATCTTCTGCTTTTCCATTTTTCAAACTTGACAGGTAATCGATTCCATTTCAAGTTTAACAGATGAAAGGAAATTTCCTTGTAAATAAGATCTGAAAGAGTTTCATACGTCTGTTTTATCACAAAGGACAAAAAAATTCCAAAAGGCGGCAAGTGCAGGTGGGCAAACAAAACAAGCTACACTCACTGCACAGCGCATGTAGGAACAAGTGATTTGCATGCGATAACACAATGTTAAAAAAACAGTTAAAAACAAATTTCAAATGAGTCATTTGATATTTATGATCAAATGAGTCATTTGGTATTTATGTGATTAAATGAGTGGCTGGTGAAATGAAAAACTGGTTCAATTTTGTAGCCAGCTACATCGTGTGATGTTTTGTTTTAAAACTTACCTTGTGTATTTTGTAAATTTTTTTAATTGTTTTACTACCACCTTTTACAGTGGTTTTAAAGCACAAAAGTGAGAGATTACTTTCCAATTGGGCATTACTTTCCAAGATGGCGACCGATTTAACAGCTGTCAAGTGATTTATTCTCAGTTTGGTTTGGCAATTCATCAAAACAATCATCAAGCAAGGCATAGATTCGTCGAATGGGCCCAAAACGAGATTGCCGTTCTTCCCGATTTTCATAAGCGAATTTTGTTTAGCGATGAAGCGCACACTTCTGGTTGAATGGCTACGTCAACAAACAAAACTGCCGCATTTGGAGTGAAGCTAATCCACAAGTGTATGTCGAAACACCGTTACATCCAGCAAAACTGGCTGTTTGGTGCGCTTTATGGACTGGTGGAATCCTTCTTCAAAAACGATGAAGGCCACAACGTTACAGTCAATGGTGATCGGTATAGAGCCATGATTACTAACTTTTTCATTCCTGAATTGAACAATCATGATGTCTAGGAGCTATCGTTCCAACAAGACGGCGCAACATGTCACACAGCTCGTGCCACAATCGAGTTATTGAAAGACACCGTTTGGTGACCGCCTAATTTCACGTTTTGGACCTGTGAATTGGCCACACACACACAGTATTCACGTATTATAATCGTCGCTTTTTGTTATTGATATCACAGAAAAATAATTTTATTAGGAATCTAAAATCATCTAACCAAAATGAAGTATTTTTCTATTTGTTTCGAAAATCCAACCTCACTTTGTGGCTATATTATATTTTAAAATTCGTTTTTGAATGACCTTTTTGATAATTTTTCACCAATCCCCTTACCATAGAACATCTTTTCCGGTATAGGTAGGTTTCGATTAACAATATATTTTTTTCTCCATATAACTACGATCTACCTTATTATATTTAATGATTTGTTGGCAGGGAGTTAGCACCTAATTAACATTCGACAGTTAGCGAAGCTTTTCACAGTCGGTTTGAGGATTGCAGAGATTCAATCTCTCTGCTAATTTATAATTTTTTCCCTGGGCTCATGAACTTATTTTCTTCGAAAGTGAAGTTTTCGGACGCATCTAACAGATTGAACTGCATTGGAATCATCTGTGGTAACTACAGCTTTTATCTTGCACAGAGATAAAAGTGCCTTTTGATTATTTAAATCTTATTTTGTTGATCTTCCTCGTATATCTTTAGTAGAGTTAATTCAAAATAAACAGTTAAATTTATTTTTAGTGCTTGTCATTATTTAAAACTGTTTTGTGTGTCATGTTGATTACTCCCCCTATCTTAAAGTCGGGTTCGAGTCACAATTTCTAGAGTACAAAGTTCTCGGAGTTAGATAGTCATATTTTTGGGGTAGGACATTACAGTCTATTCACAAATTTAGTGACAGTAAAGTAAGATAATTTAGAGGAGAAGTTCAGTTTTAGAACTCCCCTAAATAAGATGCTTTTAATACCTGGGTAGTTCGGGCTGTAGATGACACGTTTAACTTCTCTTTTTTTCTACTCTTTTTCGCGGGAGATAAAAAATTCATACTGAGTACTCTCTCCAACAAACTTTTCAACATATATAAAATAACGCGTTTTTGTTTTTATCTTTTTTATTTTTCTATACCATTATCTGTGTGGCCGCGGTAGTCTAGTGGTCAAGGTCATTGATTCATGGCCGGTGTGTCATGAGTTCGAGCCCAATGCTACAGAAGATCCACCGTATAGGGGAGCTAATGCATGCGAAATCTATCGGGGTTCAAACGTTCTTCCTTTGGTATGGAGTGGAAGTTAGGAGAAGGTGGTGCCCGCTCAGGTATCATCCTCGTCACTTAACTATGTTTCAAAATTTCTAGGTCCGTCGCCAGTTTTGTAACATTTAATCCCGAATAAATCTCAGGATAGCTGTATTGAATTATTTCCGAAAAACACAAGAGTCCCCGTTGATTTCACTGAATTCATAAAAAAGGTTCAGGTAAGAAAATGGGGTAGTTGTTATAATTTCTTTCAAAAGTTGTTTATTAAGTTACTAGTTATAAGACCTCTATGCGCTTATTGTTTATAAGATCATTACTTTATTAACATTCAGACAGTAATTTAGAATTATTCTCATGCTGAAACAAACATAACGCTAATTTCGTCTGTTCATTTATAGAATTTCTAAGAATAAAGCAACAAAATAAGCATCTCTTTGGTGCTAGAATAATATTTTTGTATCGACATCTCACTACAAAGCTCTTTTGTATAATCGAGCATCCAACTAAATATTTTTTGCGATCCCAAAATATAATACTGTTGCCAAACGGTTTTACATAAAATAAACATGTTCAAAAAATTAATTAAATTAAGTAAAAGCTACGTGGCACTGGTTTACAATTCTCGACATCGTTGACGCTTAGTTAATTAATCTAAAAAACTAGTTAATTAATCTAAACTTCGAGATATTTGTATACATTTTTTGATTAAAGCAACAACGCCATCTCCTAATTTGAGGTGTTAACTGATTTATTTAGATATTCTACATGATAAAGATTAGATGACCAAAGATGATCCCTCTTTATTAAGAATAATATTTGTTAACTTTAATCTTAATACAAAAATTCCAATGTATGAAAAGTAAAAAGTGTTAATTAGCACTTAAGGGCACTACTAGACCGAAAATAATTTTGTTCAATCTATATATATATATATATATAAATAAGAATGATAATTCAATAAAAATCCCCAGAATCTCACATCCATAGAATCCCCAGTTCATGATTTTTCTTGCTCTGAACATTTTTAACTTTTTGTACAGAGTTAATATTTCTTTGAAGATTGTATTTTTCGAGTTTACATTAAAATTCTGAAATTTAATTTTCTTCATTAGAAGCTAAGAAAGCTACTTACAATTATATTATTTATATTATTTTTTCATAATGTTCAAACCTAATCACATATTTTTTAAATTCCCCAAAACACACATTCATTGTTTAAAATTGATTTCAAATTAAAATAACTAGATTTCATTCAAATATTGTTTAAGGGAAATGAACACAAGTTTACCGATCAGGATATGGGAGTTTCGCTTAGGTTAATTTATATGCTATTCTTTCATATTATAATATATACCATACATTCAGGCGCTCGTGTGTGTGTGATGCGTACCTATACTTTCAAACTGCATTTTTTTAAAAAAATTTCAGGTGTATTCAGCGTTTAGCACCTACTTCCTTTTTTATTATGAAGAAACTAGAAATGTGCGTGCCATCTTTTGACAAAAACGGTTCCCATGAAAACAACAGGTCCCGAAATATCTCACTTCACCATAGTACTCTTCTGTTTAGTGGACAGTACAAGGTTACTTTTAAAAGAAAACCGATGCCGAAATATAGATTCCCGGAAGGTGTTTATATTCCTGTACATGAAAATGATGGATGGAAGAAAGTGGTATAAAATTGTGAATAAGAAATGTTTGGTGAAGGCATCTAGGTGTTTAAAAGATTCCAGAAAGTCTTTTGGTTTGGGACATGTTCAGATCTTATCTAATGGATAATATGAAGAAATTGCTGAGTGTGCACCACAGGCATGACAGTTATTCCAGGTGGATGATGTGTGTATCAATAAACAGTTCAAAGCAAATTTAAGGCGGCATTAGAATACATGGATGTTAGAAGGTGGAGGAACCACATAAAACACGTATGTAAAAATTTGATTTTTGTATATGTACATCTGTTCTTTAGTTTTAAAGTTAACATTTTTATACTCGGCGTATAATGCGAGCCCTTAAACTTCGGCCTTATTTTTTGTGTTAAAAGTGAGCGTTATGTGTCGGAATATATACGGTAGTTCTTAAAAAAATACTTATCTCAGCTTTTTGCTTTTTAGTACCTAATTCAATTGGGGCTTAGAGATTATCAGGGTTTAAAGACTGGTTCATTCACGCGTGGTTCTCATGAATTGCAAAAGCGAAGGAATAAATCTATTCATTCACTGCATGCTTCCACTACATGTGTACCTTAGTGTCAAAAGCCGAAATTCTACTCTAAAACAACATTTTTTTCTTATCACAATATCTATCAATTCTTTTGGCATCTTCTTCGATTTTCACTAATGCATATCAGCTTATGATAAGAACGGTGATAAGGCACGTTTTCCAATGCAACGAATATTTTCATGGCATTTGATTTTAATAATGATTCTAAGTGTTTACGAAGAACAAAGCATTAACATGATATAAGTTCAGAATGGGTATTACAAAACAAAATAACTCAAATAGATTCGTAAGAGCATAAATAATTGATGGAAATGTATAGGGATTAATATTAATTTGTATTTTCAATTGACTTTAAGGAGGAAACATCAAGTATTTACATCAGAAATAAATTTGAATTTATTTTTTAAAAGTGTGGGATATTTTTACAAAAATTAGACGGGTTTCTTATTTTTTAACTTGTTTTTATTCCTTCCATTTCTTCTGGATGCCGTTACGAAATTTGAAAAAAAAAACCCGGTTTTATATTAGATCTTTCATGCCATTTGCGAAATTATTTCTTGCATAGAAGGGATTAGGCGTCGATTTTTAGAGTAATACTGAATCTTTTTCGAAAAAAAATTATGTATTCTCAAGAGACGTTGGTATACTATTTAGTCACGTGCGAATTATGTAATAAGATTCTAAAGTGTATTGATATATAACATATATCTTAAATCTTTCCAACAGGAGTTCCTCAAATTTTTCTTTTTTGAATATCTTTTCTTCCATCAACTATTCCCAATTAGGACAATAGTAGTATACCTCATTTGGGGTCATGAAATAAAATGTGACATTAAAAATCTAAGAAAAACTTGACTAAAGTACGAGTCGACATTTTAAGGAGTCTAGTTTTTTTAGAACAGTGGTAGCCAAACTTTAGAACTAATTGGTTCACTAAATGTATAATAACTACTAATACGACTGAATTCTATACGAAGGATTACTATAAATATAATATCCTTTATTTGAATCTCTTTTTGCATTTATATACTGCTGAAAAGAAACTTCGCGAAAATCAAGAACGCTAACTGGCAACGCAAAGCGATGTCAACAAATCGAAGAGTTATATCGCCAATTCACCAAGGCTGTGCTAACGCTCTCCTTCAAATATAGCTAGGTAAAGCTGCAAAAGTAGCTAAGTATTTGCTAAACACAGAAGGTAAAGTATAATTTATATTCCATAGTACGTTTTATTACTCATTTTTGAAACTGAATTTTCATAAAAATATAAATGCTGTCGCTATTCAATATAGATCAACCTAATTTTTTCGCAAGCCGAAAAGGGTCCGTGAACCACCGATTGACAACTGCTGTTCCAGGGTGCAACTGTATTTCAAAATATATATTCGCTTATTTAAAGTATTACTTATATTATTGTATTTAGATAGATTTATCGAAAAACACAGTAGAGGCAACAAGGCAATCAATCTAAAAATAATTACCAACGAAGATTTGAAAAAAAAAATTGAATTTTCCTTAATGTACAAAATGGCTTTTTCATTGCATAAAAAATCTCACCTATTATACCTGATTTCTCCTTATTTAATGGTACTCAAAAATATGGTTTAAACATTATTACGGTTGAAATGGCCTGTTTAACTAAGGGTGCAAAAAATTCAGATTATTTGAACAAAACAATTAAACTTGAAATTAATATTTTAACAAAAAGTGCTTCTTTGAGAAAACGATTCCAGAAAATTAATTTGAAAATACCCTGTTCTAAAGTATAATAATTCTTAGTTTTCAAATGCACTGACACAAATGGGATCTCTCTCTCTCTCTCTCATTGGACTATTTTATTAATTAATACTATTTAATTTAATATATTAATCATATGTCAATAAAACTAAGCTCATATTGTATTAATTTTCTCTAAAAGTGCAACATAAACATTCTTATCTGTAATAATTGTGTGTGAGCAATTTATATAAATGTGACACGTCAGATATATTTTATTCGGGAAATTTTTTTGATTGTATTTAAAACTTACTAAAATAGTTCCTAAGACAGATAAAGTTAATGTTTTAAGGCAGGGGTGTCCCCAATGACCTTTGGAAAAACATTATAATCTCGCGGGCCTCACATAAAAATATGTGCCTTTATATAAGATTTGGAAACAAAAAAAAACATTTATTAGAGGGAAAATTTAAAACAGAATGAATTTTTATTATTGTTTTCATTATTTTTCATGTATGCAGACATAGATAATATAATAATAATAGATAATGTTTATACAATATAATAATGCAATGATCAAATAATGTTTAAAATATTACAGTAGTGTTGCCATTTTCTGGAAAATTACGGTGTTCCTATTGGAATTAAACTTTCGTTACTCATTGTTGAAATTTGATGGTGCTTTTATTCGCAAATGATTAAGTATACATTGTCCTTTATCCTTTTTTTTTACTAATCTCGGTACTGCCCAGAAGGGCTAGACAATCCCCATGAATCCGAAAATCTGTAAAAAGTCTAAAAACAGCAGTGGGTCGCAAAGGACCTCGTCCTTTTTAAAACCCAAACAAAGTAAAATATGATTAGATGAGGCCTCTCCGGAAGAACACCAGTGGCATTCCGGAAAAGTCTTTTGTCCATTAGAGAACCTGAGAGCTCTTGTGTGTCCGCTCAAAAATCTAGAATAAGTAGATTGGAGAGGTCTACTATTGAGTCTAAAGGACTCGCCCGGACATTTAGCAAAGTACCATGCATGACTGGGTGGAGTTTTAATTTGTTGGTTGAGCTCCAATTTAGAAATTGTGGATATCTCAGAAAATGTGAGATTCCCTCTTGGACTCACACCCTCCACAGCAGCAGTCCTAGCCAAAAAGTCAGCTCTTTCGTTACCCTCTATGCCAACATGCGAAGGGATCCACTGAAAATGTATACTATGTCCTGAAGAAAGATCATGAAGAAGACTCAGTATGTCCAGGCTAGTCTGATCACCAATGTCACCCCAATTAGCGAGATGCTGAATCGAGGCTCGACTGTCAGTCAAAATCCATATTTCCTGGAAACGATCCTCCAACTGAGCACTGCAGGCCCCTCCTGATGGCTATAAGTTCTGATCTAAAAACTGAACAGTAATTTGGGTTTTTAATTTTAAATTCTAAGGCCCCAGAGGGAGTAGGAATGTACACTCCACTTCCCGAAATGCCTTTCTCACTCCTGCTTCCGTCTGTATAGATTTTCAAGGAAGATTGTGGGATTCCATTGATAGTCTTCAGAGCCAGTTGGTTAACTAGGGCCGGTATCTCAGAGCTCTTAGTCACACTAGTCAAAAGCTGATCATGAAAATAAATTCCATCGAGTTCCAAACCAGCTCCTGTGAAACTCAGAGAGTGAGGTTCCACATCAGAGGAAGGTAAGTTCAATGTCCTTGCGTAGGAAAAGGGGCTATGTTGAATCAATCGTCTATTGTTAATCCATGCATGTAGGTAGGCAGAATTCCTGTGTTGTTCATTGTAGCTATATAGCTTGTTAAAATACCTTGTAAGGCTATATAGTCTTCTTTTTTGAAAGGGAAGGCAAGTTGCTCTCGAAGAGCACAATGTCAATTTGACAGCTGTATCGAAGTCCAGTAATTATTCTGGCAGCACAAAGCTGGACTCTTTTAAGTTTATTTAGATTGGTGTCCGAAGCACAGGAGTAGATTGGGATGCCAAACTTCAACACTGGTCTGATGAGGGAAATAAATGTAGTACGGAGAGTGCTGGCCTCCGCTCCCCAGTCCCGACCAAATATAAATTTGAGGACATTAAGTCTCTTTCTTGCCTTAATCACTTGGCCTTCAATATGTTTATTGCTTGTAATCTCTTGACCTAAAGTGTGTATCCGAGATACTTAGCATTTTTAACGTAACACAACTGATTCCATTCATGGAGATCTTAGGTTGATAGTTAAAAAGATGTCTATTGGTTGAGAGAAAGGTGGTCAGAGATTTAGAAGCACTAAATATAAGCTTATGCATCTCCGCGAAGGAGTGGACTTCCTCCATGGCACGGTTGAGTTTAAGCTCATTTTCGCCGACGTCGGAACCGGAAGACCAGACAATATCATCAACGAAAATTCCGACTTCACAGTGTTTAGCTAACACTTTCTCAATACCGGTAATGTAGAAAGAAAACAAGACGGGACTCAACACCGAACCCTAAGGTACACCCTGCCTGATGGCGAAAGGATCAGATAAGCAGTTATTGTATTTTACTCGAATGGATCTATCCCAGAAGAAGTCCGATATCCAGGGAAGGGCTCTGCCTCTTATACTAAAATAATCGTGGAGTTTGGTAATCAAAAGTTGGCGCCAAACTCTGTCAAATGCCCTGGACATATTCAATAGGGCTGCAACTGTGTGGTTGGTGGGTTTCTTATTCTGTGCGTCCCGAATTCTCTGGCAAAAATACAAGATCTGATCAATCGCCCCATGGACTTTTCTGTAACCATACTGCTCACTTGGAAGCAAGCCGTTGATGTTTAAGTGAACATTCAGCCTGGCAAGAACAGGCCTCTCCATGAGTTTACAAACAAAAGAGGTCAACGCAATGGGTCTATAGCTGGCAGAGGTACTAGTGTCCTTTCCTGGTTTTAGAATAGGAATAATAATTGCTCTCTTCCAATCGCGTGGAAGACGACCACGTGATTCTTTATCCTAACTGTCCTGAATATTTTTTAAACTTTAAAAAACATCTATGAGAGAGAGAGAGAGACTGCCTCTTACTTTTTGGCTACTCCAAACAGAAAAGTAGGAGAAATGAAAGTCGCACACACAGAAACCATCCATACCATCCGTAGTAAAGGATATGCATAATGTAATTCGAAATTTATTAAAAAAGTAATTTACTATAGTAAAATCAAACGTAATTATTTGATGAAATATAAATCTATTTTAATCTAAAGGATATTTCTGCTATCAAAAATTATTTATTTTAAAACAAGAACAGGTAACAGGCAAATACATTGTATATATATATATATTTCTTACTTCTTTAGCACTGTGGGTTCTAGTACTTCTTCACTTTTATTTTATTATATATATATATATATATAATTTCACCTCAAATAAATTTCAAAATTGAAAAACTGTAAAAATCTGATATTAATTTTTTTTAAAAAAAAGAGTCGACAGGCCGTAACTTATGTACTGGTGGGCCGCGTGTTGGACACCCCTGTTTTAAAATATCCGACAACCCTAAAATCGTGAATTTTGTCAAAAATTGACAAAATTTTTTATAACTTTATTTTATTGGACATTTTATGAGCTTTATAAAAATACCCAGTTTAGTCTTTTCCATTCTTTAGAACGACACGTGTTTTAATAAAAACAGATGCTACTACTTTGCACAAGATGTTACACTTTAAAATGCGTTTTACTCAAAATGTTTTTATTTTTTTTTTAAGATACTCAAACGGGGATAGCGGTTGCTGAAAAAGTTTTGAAAATAATTAACTGAATTTTTTTTTAATAATTAGCTTTTTTTTTTCAAAAGTGTATCTTCTGTATAACAGTAGAAGTGTTTTAACATTAAGATGTATCAATCACTGTTTTATTACAAAATTTACAGTCTTTTATGGGAATATAATCACCGTTTTTTTAAATTAATTTCATATAATAACTGAGATAAAGTGCTCAAGTTTTTGTAAAAAACAAAATATTTCTTATCCTGGAGGTCATTTTAAAAATGAAGATGAAAGCAACACATCAAAATTGAAAATTTGTTCATAAACTTTTTGTACAGAATGGGCCACTTTTACGTAATTTTTTGTCAGTTTTTACCCATTTTCCCATTTTAGTAATACTTTCTTTTCCTTTTCTTAGTTTTAGCATATTTTTCTTAAAATGTACTAAATAAATCTAAAAATCACAACCATACCTCCATTTTTTTTTAAAGTTGCCACTAGTAGTCGGATACCTTAAAAAAAGAAATTTTTCTAAAGAAACAAAGGGAAATCTGGAGGAGATTCCTTCCAAGTCACTCCCTTTACTAGTATCTACACTCAAAGTTTTACTTATTTTACGCTATGATTAGATCTAACTTTTCATTATAATGTATACTTAAATCCAGCAAGAAGAGGATTAAATTTAGTGAAAGGTTTTTGAAGCGGAGGTACTTCAGTATTAAATCCGCTATTTATATATACCAGCCCATTCTTCACCAATTCAGTGACCTTTATGTTTGCGGAAATAACTTTCACTTCACGCTGAGCCATAAATGGACCCTCATGTATAAGTCGACACTTAAAGAAAGAGATAGCGAACCGAATGCTAAAAACCCATCGGTGAACCCTAACCGAAGCCATCTTTCCGGATGCGAAAAATCGCGCATGCCATTCCGTCTTCTGTTTATATTTCATGCTTTTGACGTTTTTTGGCCCTTTTTCAGCCAAACCAAAAAAAGATGATCGCTCTGCTTCTTCGACATGGTTTCAGATTACGAAAGGATTAGTTTTACCCAGTCAATCAAGCGATGTTTTGCGTACGGGTTTATTTTGGCCGAGACCCGCCTGTTTTGTTGTATGGGTTCCCATTGTGAGCCTGCTTCCGCAGAAACCGAATGCATATGTACTTAATATTCTGGAAAGAGTTGTGCACACATGAGGTGAGTCAGAGTTCAGAATGTTCTGCCTCTTTGATTTCAGGAAAATTTCGAATCTGGCAGTACAGTTATGATGATGGACATTGAACTTAGTTTCTAGATTTATAAACTGAACAGTAGAAAGTTCTCCTGTGAATTAATGACTTAAATTAAAAGAAGAGGAATTAAGTTTCCGTAATTTTGAAAAGCTTGATTCATCCTTTTAAGGATTGAAATCTATGCATGTGAAACTTTGTCCATGTCTCGAATAGATGAGAACATAAATATCCACGAAAGGAAGATTTTAAGATTTATTTTTGGAGGAATTCAGGAAAATGGAACGTGGCGAAGGAGATCAAATTTCGAGCTCTATCAATAATATAATGAATCTGACATTGATAACTTCATCAAAATACAACGAAGTGAATGTACTGGTCACGTTGTCAGAATGAACGAAGACCGCACCTCTAAAAAAGTCTTCAATGCTCAACCAATTGGCACACGAAGAAAGGGCAGGCTAAATCTTAGATGGATGAATGGCCTGGAAAAAGATCTCTTAGTTTTGAGAACTAAGAATTGGAGAACACTAGCAGGAAGAAGGCTAGCCTTGAAAAGTCTTCTTGAGAAAACCAAGGCCCACCCTGGGCTGTCGAGCCAATGAGGAAGGATTGAAACGCGTACAGCCGCAACTACGCATAGATTAAATGTCCCGTGTAGCTAAAGCAAATACTGAAATTAATCCATTTAGAAAATGCATATTATAATCTTCTTGACCTATGAAGGAACTTTTTATCATATTTGAATCCATTTCTCCAAGTGGCGTAATTGAGGAATTTGACAAAGTGCTGAATTCATTACGGGCACATGATAAATGTACTCACGTGTTTCCCACGTGAACTTGAACTTTTAAACTTGAATTTTCTGTCCTACTTGTGAAATTTAGATAAAATTTTCTAAATTCGATTACTTAATAAAAAAATTCAAATATTAAGACTTTTCAAAAAGTTTTTTAAAATTAAAAATTTTTTTATTAGAAATGTATTTTTATATAAATCAAATGCAGTTTTTCTACCTATGTGCGTTATTATTGTCAGCAAATACGTATTTTTCAACAAAAAAAAAATTCCATAAAAAGCAAAAGTTGGCAACAGCAAAGCGTATGAGCTTATTGGCTGGAAACACATGTTTACAGTTATCATGTGACTACGACGTTACAGGAATTTAGCCCATTACCTCTTACTGCTATCACAAGGCGGAAATTCCATTTAAATGAACACAATACGTGCAGTAAATATCTGTTGCTCAGATATGTGTGTGTGTGTATCAAATATTAATATAATAAAACTACCTTTAAAATTATTAAATGCTCAAAAAAATTGAGCATTTAATAATTTAGGAATAGAGTATATCAATAACATAACACATGAGTTAATAACGTGACAGTGTGCATCGTCATTTAACGATAAAATTTTCAGGTGCGCAGCTTCTTCCAGGCTTTTGATGAATCCGTGCTTTTTGGTTTCATTCAAGGCCCATGCAACATTGATAACCGAAGATTTTCAAATACACCCAAGTTTTTTCTAAAAATGATTTTGAAATAACACGGTTCACAAAATGTAATGTTTTTTTTTTACACGAACTTTTTGTTTTCGCACGAATTTCAAAAATATTTGGGTATTCATGTGCTTTGGATGAGGACGATTTGATCAATTTTTTGATAATTTATGATACTAAAGACGTCGTTAATGACGAAGTCGAAGTTGAAGTTCAGCTGTTCACAGCTGATTTAATTCACGAGGGCTTGAAGTTTTCAATCTGAATTTTTTATATGTTGTATGTACTTGTAGACTAAGTTTTCTTAGTACATTTAATTAAAAAATTTTGTAATAAAAATAAATTGTTTTGTTTCATAAGCATGTCACATATATTTTAATCTTACTTTTTTTTGCATGGTTTTTTAGGAAAATATATGGAGATTTTTTTTTCATCTTACACGATTTTTTTAAAATTGGGGAACATATCCCCAAATCTACCATATGTCGCATGTATTTTTTTATATGCAATTTTTTAACAGTTCTCTACAGAACATATCTACGATGCAAAAAAAAAAATGGAATTGGGTGTGTTCATAGTGCTCCATCCTGAAGATACTGTATTTGTTACAACAATGAAAGTCATTAATTTCATCAATGGCATATACTTTATCTAAAAAATGCTTGAAATTCTCAATATTAAAAAATATAAACCAGTTTACTTTAAATAAGCATCTAAATCTTTCATTGTAACCAGAGACTAACGAGTGAAAGTCCTTTTGCATACTATTTGATTTTTTGAAAATTGTTTCTGCGAGGATTATTTTGAAGAGACATTTTCCCTTTCTCTATTCAGGAATTTTTTGAATTCATTTCTTTGACATTTAATATTTTTTTTCAACAAATAAGCTCTTTTTTGTTATTTTTAATGTTTTTCCGACCACGGAAATGGTTATACCTAGTTAGTAAAATAAAATGTCGGTAAAGGAATAATATTACATGTAAAAAATATATAGTTAAAGATAATATATGACAGAGAGGGGTATCAAGATTTGAAATGAAAAACAAGAGATAGTAAAATCCGAAAAGAACATACATTTGTATCAAAATAACAATTTGTCCATGTTGTCAATTTCGCTACGAATGAATGGATTTATGTCTTATCTATTAAAGTAGTTGTCAAATAATAAATCAACATAGCATCAGTATTTCCTTAAAAACCTCAAAATAAGAACAATTTTTCAATTTAAAAGATTTAATGCGGTTGAATACAGCAATTCAATTTTCTATATACTCTGCGGTCTGTTAGCAATCATTTATTATCTACTATTTAAGAAGTATGACCAATGCAACATCTTTTGAACGTTTTTTTTTTTTTTTTTTGCTTTAGACGCTCATCCTTAATTGGAAAAAATTACGTGGTTAATAAATGTGTTATATCCTAGAATTTTAAACAGTTTCAAAAACAAATATTGTTTTTGTTTTACGATTTTCTTTACATAAACTACTCTCGATATACCATGAAATTCTCAACAAAACAAATACCACATCACCAAATTCGCGCGCATAGTTTATATTATGTGAAGGCCGCTGTTACAAGATAAGGACTAAATTCATAATTACAAATTCCCAAGACAAAGCTCTTGAAAAAGTTGACTCTCACGAAACTATGGAATTACTAGCCAAGTGTACTTGACAGTTTTTTTCGTAACTCTGAAAATTTTATTTCCAAATCTGCTACTGGGCGAGTGGGAACAATTATATAGGAAACAATTTAGTATATTTCACTATCCATCAATTTTTATGACAAATATAAAATTATCTACCAAATATATTTCAGTGAAATTGTACCTGTTGGACAATGAATTGAAGCTCCGTCAACGCATATAATTCTTTTTTCATTTATTATGCGTTTCTGTTAATGTAAAGTATCTTGCAACGTATTTGTTTTGATTGTTCGCGAATCGAATCGTGGCATAAAGAGAGGTGTGTTGAAACTGTTCTTGTGGAATTCTTAATACTTAAATTCTTATTCTGTCAAAATTCTATTCTTTATGATTTATTCAAAACTATCCAATCCTGTTCTTTCAAAATTCTATTCTTTATGACGTATTCAAAACTATTCATTCCTGCTTTTATATTCATTAGATTAATTTTTTTTAAATTTTAGAGTCAGTTAATTCTATTTAAATTCGAATCTGTATCCACAGTACCTTTTATTAAAAAATGTTGGATAAATGTTTTTAATACATTTATTTGAGGAGACCACCACACAAAGGGTTCAATTTAAGTGTGTGACTTCATAAGCCCATGATAAATATAAACATGTGTTTCTGGACAATCAATTCATGAATTCACGGGGTTGTCATAGACCCATGATAAATCCATTATCCTGTTTTCAGCCAATCAGCTCATGCTTTTGTCGTATGCTCGCTTTTGCTTTTTTCAAATACTTTTTTTTTGTAAAGTACATGTATGTCAACAATAATCACGCACATAGGTAAGTAAAATGCACTTGATTTAAAACGACACATATCAGATTTTGTGTTTAATTTGAAAAAACTTTTTTAAGAATCTTAATACTTGAACATTTTTACCCAATTACAAAATTTTAATTTAGATCTAAATTTTACAGGTAGAGCAACAAGTACAAGTCAAATGTCAATCTTGAATTCAATGAAGACCACGTGATTGAATTTATCATGTGACCGGCATGAATTTAGTCCGTTGTCACTTAGAGGGAAAACAACAATAAATTCCGTCCGGATTCTAACATATACATAATAGTGGAATGAAACAATCCTATATATTGTAAATAGGGTTTTAAATGAATGAGAGAGTGAATACTAACATCGCATTGTTCAGCTACACGAGGGCTTTTGGCGACGGACCTCGTAATTTTGAACCATGGTCAAGTGACGAGGAGAACATCTGAGCTGGCACCCCCTCTCCTAACTACCATACCACACCAACAAGAGGACGTTTGAGCTCTCGACAGATTTAACGTGCATCGCGTGGGTCTTTAGTGGTACTGGACTCGAACTCATGACATGCTTGCCATGGTCCGATACCTTGATCACTGGACTACGCACCCCCACATGGTTTTAAAAAGAGGTATACAAGGAGAGAATACATCTAAGAAAGATTCTACGACCTTCAGGCTACCAGAAAAGTAGAGTAAAGATAAAAAGGCTCAGATTTAGACACTGCTATGCATTGCCAATATTCATTGAATTAATTTTCTTTTCCATTCAATTTAAAATTCCTTATACAGTAGAGCCTGTTTTTGTGCGGTCCTTTTTTAAGCGATTTTATTTTTGTGCGACCGCATAAAAAAAATTTCTGCAGTATTTTGACGAATTTGCTTGTTATATGTAAGAATTAATGACATTTTCGAATATTTTTTTTTGTGAGGTTACTTTTATGCGGTTTTTATCAACCGCCCCAAAACAGGTTAAACTGTACTATTACAATTGCAAAATGACTTAGGATATTTTATGACGGGGATTTTCCTTTTTAGAGAGTTTTATATATAAAATGCTTTTCATTCAATATTATCTTCACAGGCGAAAGCATTTCTGTATCTTTTTCTCGAAGTACTTTTCTCATTTCCTGCTCTCTCCAGGAAAGGGTGATCGATCATTCACTAGTTTCTAATTTATCAGGTCGTACTGCATTTTAATCGAAATCGAAGACATTAAGAGTGCCATAGTGAATTTGTATGCATATCCCACAGCCAAACATTTAACAGATATCTCGATAAAAAAAACCTTTTTTCCCCTATAGATTCTGAATATATTGCGCGGTGATCTACATCGTTTTGGCTGATAACGATTTACCTAAAGTAGAATAACTGGTAATTATCGTAACTCATCCCGTTTGTAGACAATGGAGCCTGAAAATCGTGTTAAAAGAGAACAAACGTGTTTCTGTCCTTTTTTTTATGGAAAGAAGCACTGAAAATGGGTCCGTAATGACAGTTGTCGTCGGAAGTCGAATGAGTGATTGGAACTCATTGACCCTGATCATGAATCTTTCGACACCCTGTGGGCTAAACTCATGTGGGTAAAAAAAGGAAAAATTTCTCATTGCTTGGGAAAAAGTTATTCTTGATTATCCACTGCTATCGAATGAATTACTCTAATATGAACTCTGATATGAAATGCTAATAATATTATATACATTAATTTAAAACTAAAGGTGGGGTAAGAAATTTTTTAAGATCATTCAAAACTTTTGAGATAAAAAATTGTCGAGACAAAATAAAATTAAAGCTGCTAGACGAGCGCTTTCTACCAATAAAGATTTTCTCTTAATGTGGAAAAAATTTTAATGTTAATCACATTAAACAGTTATATGCATGAGAAATCAAGGTATAATTTTAGTCTAAGGAAATTAAGAGGAGGACCTGTAAACAAAAGATCTCAAAGGTCAACATTTTAAGCGATTTTTTCGAATAGTGCACAGAATACTGCTTTAAGCAAAAATATAGCTCACTGTACCACCTTGAAGACTGAGAAAATCACTTTTCTTATGTTCGGGGCCATTGTGGACTTGGATCTTGGCTATGATAGAGCGAATCAGTTGGCCAAAGAGGCTACATGCCAGGATAAAGACCTTCCGATGTCTGTGCCGTTGCCCCACCGTAAGCATTTAGCTTAAAAAAACTGTTTATACCTGGAATGATGAATTCATGGCCTCACCTAAAGCTTTGTGCTAAAGCTTACAAAAAGTTTCTTTCCGACAATTTATCAGTGGCTAAAATGCTAGAAATTTTTTAATGGTTTTAAGTTATCCCATGGAAAATTTATTTGTCTGTGTTTAATTGAATTCATAGTGATGATATTCGTTTATGAGGTCAGGATGTTGAAACTGTGGAACATGTCATGTATTGTAACCTATGTTTTTGTAAACAATAAAATACTAAGAATGAGTTGAAACGTTTATGTATTTTCTGGCCACTTGTTTTGTCTTTGTTAGTCAATTGTTCTGAAAGTCTTAATGCTTTAAGGTATCCGACTACGTTCGGAACCGAGATTTTGCAAAAGCGTATAAATGGATAATATTTATGAACTTTAGAATAATAGTAGAATTTTTGAATTATATAACTTAGAAGTGGGTTTATCCATGCTTTACGACAACAGAGGGGAGAAATTTTAAGAAAAAAACTCCGATAATTATTTCAATTGGTTGTAACTCTGGAAATAATGGGAATTTTTCAAAAATCATTGTTGAGTCTCTGTAGAGAGGTTTGAGCTATATACAGGTGAAATATTATCAAAATAGAAGCATTTTTCACAAAAGGAGAACATTTTGAAAAAAGGATATTCTAAGTTAATTTTTTGCTAAAATATTGTATTTAAATAATTTTTTTGTCAAAATGTCTTTAAAACAATTTTATACATGTATTTTAATCTAAGTGACACTAAATATCATGAAAATTATCCATTTATGCGCTTTATGAAAATCACGGTTCCGAACGTAGTCGGATACCTTAAGGAATCTTGTTTATTGAGATTTTTAAAGTTTTATAGATATTTTATTTTATATTTGTATTATATATATTTATATATATATATATGTATATTTTTATTTTTGAATTAAAATTAGATAATGTGTTGTAGTCACTCACATCTGTAAGCCTCATGTTATGTTATGTGGAACGAGTTCTGCAAATAAATCAATTTTAAAAAATACAACACACTGTCATACTCACAGCATACATTACATTTGAATCAGGAAAAGAATAGCATCGAATGGAGCAGCAACCAAGATTTTAAAGCTCTTCAAAAGCACAGTCGTTGAATTTCGACATACATATTTTACTTAAAACTTTTTGAAATCATAAGGGATATTGCTTGTTTAAATTCTCATCCCAGCTTGGAAGTCAACCTTCAAGTTGTATTACTCACTTGCATCTATGTTTATTCTTTTGTTCTTCATTCAAAAAATTTGCTTACAAACTTATGTTAACCCCAAAGACCATTTTCTGCCTATTTGGTTTTTGTTAATGTCTTGGTGAGCCACATGTGGCACTCAGACATCTATTTGCTCACCCTTGTAAATGCATTTGGTATTCAACCTTATTCTGAGGCTTGAACCTGCGTGCTCCTGACCACCCCTGACTTACGCAGTCTTACCAGCTCCAATAGCGTTAAAAAGTCTTAGAAACAAACAATGAAATAAAAAGTATTACGAGCTTCAAATGACATAAGAAGAGTTAAAGGTACCGCATCCTACACACATTTCATTCATAGATGCAGCTTAGTGTTCTTCCTCCTATAAATCCCTTTGACACAACGTATCTCCCACATTCGTTTGTGACAAACTCATCAAGTAAGAATTGCCGAGTGTACAAAAATAACATTCCAGTTGAAACATCAGCCGAGATTGAAAAAAAGACTTCTCAATTATAAGAGAAAAGAGATTCTACCGGATGTGTTGACTTTGATGAATCGAACATTTGTGTTCTGAAAGCCCATAAACAACATGATGAATTCGTCATTGTGATGCACTCCATCTATTCCAAAATGAGTTTCCCTCCACCCCCCTCTTCGTCATCAGCAAGCAAAGTGAAAAGAAGCATGACGATTGAGGTTTCGGTTTCGTTAATTTTATCTCTAAAGATGACATTCATTAATATTTTAATGTATCATTGTATCTATAATTGAAGTGAATTCAATTTAAGCAATTTATTAGAAGAGTGATTGCATTGAAAGATGTCGGGAATATTAATGATTTGGAATCATGTATTTCATGACTGGAATAATTATCTCTTTTGTTTAATAATAAACACGGAGATAGAGGGGTTTCAAAAACACTGTTTAACTCGAACGAGAAGGTGTTGTTGAATGGAAAAGCGTGATATTGCAACAATGTATGACAAATAGAATTAAGCATCGGAAAATTGTTTCTTTGTTCAAAATGACACTATGCCATTTATTGCTCATTTATAATCTGTTCCGCATGTTGTTGTTTTCTTCATCAATTGACCTTTATAAGTTCTGAAATAAATTTAATGCCCTCTTATGTAGCAAAACGTGTTAAATTCTTACTCCGAATCTCAAAGAGTTGCACTTCAGTGCAAAGCATACTGATATCACAAAAGCGAATTCCAGATACCGTATTTCTTCGAGTTTAAGCAGCCATCAATTTTAAGCCGCACCCCAAACTCTCAGTATATTATTGTGAAAAAATATATAAAATAGGGCAGAATGGTTTACTAATATGCGATATTTACGAAATTTAAAAAAATAATAATAAAATGAGAAATAATACAAAGTGAATAGTTAGTTTATTGTACCAGTATTAAAAACTTTTAAATGCATACAAGAGCCTGTAAATTGCTCTAACTATCGATATTATGTTCAGTTTCCCCCATACAACGAATTTTTCCGTCTTCGATTCTGAACCGCATCCGGTTTTCACTAGCATTAACAGTGATGGAAAAAGTGCGGTTCAGATCCGAAGAAATACAGTATTTTGACAGTTCCTAATTTTGGAAAAATGAATTAGGTATAAAAAGACTAAAATAAAAATAGTTAAATATTTAGTACTGAATTTTTTTTTTTTCGTATTCTGAAAAATCTTAAATTTCAAAGCCTTATCACATCACTCATTTCTCTCGAGTCTCGAACCGCCGTTTCGGAAAGTTTTTAGAACAGCTGTGAGGATGAAGGGTTGCCCTAAGCAAAATGACATGCTCTGACATCAGCCGCGTTTTTTCTTTCTATTGAAAAATTACCCACCGATTTTTCTGCTGCCGAAAACAAACATCCAATATTATCTCTTTTATTCCACTCACGCTTTTGCTGACGGTCGTACACAGAAATGGATCTATATTTTATTTAAAATATTATACGCCTTTTCTAATTTGTTTGACAAAGCCGATGCTGCCCTCTTTACCGTCATCTTGTTTATGATGTAAGGAATTGAAGAACTCCATTGACTGCAATTTCGAGCAATTCTTTCAGCACACTAGGAAAAAGTTGTCGGAAGCAGTTGGTAGGGCAACTGGATAGAAATTGCTCGAAAGAAAAATTGCTCCTTTAAGCGATAAAGCAATTATTTGAGGTACAATTGCTTTAAAACTTTAATTAACTTTCCCTTTTATTATGGACCATTTTCCTGCTTTTCTTCTAGTATTACATCAATATGGGCTGTAAAAGATTCTAAAATAAAATATTCTTTTTGCTTTTCTGTTCTCTTTGTAACTGAAATAAAAATTCGGAAATTTGGAACTGAATACAATTATCTATGTATTATGGCATATATAAGAGAAAAGCAACTCACTCATAAAAAGATATCTAGAACTATTGGACCTACAAAGCTTAAATATAGTAAGCATGTATTTTTTCCGTTGAGTAGAGATCCGCGCTAGAAACGGATTTTTCGAAACTCTACATCCAAGGGGGAATACGCAGGCGTTTCAGGTGAGGAAAAAATCCCGTTTTTGAAATATTAGATCTACAGACTTGAAATTTGGTAAGCATGTTTCTTTTTGTTGAGTAGAAAATTACTAAAAATGGGTTTTATGAAAGGGATTGTACGGGTGCGCAAACATTAATTATACTTCCGTTTTAGAAATTCATATCCAATCTTTTTTAAATCAAGATGAGATAAGAATGTTTTTCAATACAATCAAAAACGAAGTGCTAGGACTTAGATATCAAAAACTGAAAAACAATATATAGGTATATTAGCATCTGAAATACCCAGCAAAGACGGTGAGGGAAGGGGAAAATAGCTAGTTTTAAATTAAAATGAAAAATGAAACGGACATATCAATTCGAAATTTTATGTAAAGCAACCAATTTCATTTTGCACAACGAGACAAATTTATACATCAGTTTCTTTTACACAACTTATTATCTAAATTTATTTATAAAAATGACAGTGTTTTATTAGCAAATTTTTGTTTTAATTCTGAGTTATGGAACTTCGTTGCTCTAATAATTACACCCTGTAGGCTGTTTTGAGGATAACATAGAATGAGCTTCGAATACATTTTTTGAGCTATTACGGCAGGAATTTTATACCTGTTATTCTGCTTAGTATTAATTGCAAAATAATATTCTTGTAAAGGAAAACCACTTTTTGTTTTCAACAATTTTAACACATAAGTTGCTCTATGCAGTTCGTTGCCAAGAACACCTCTAGCAACTTATAGAGAATATTTTAGTATTTAAATCAAAACACACACATAAAATAAAAACTGAACTAAATTATTTTTATTTTTTACGAATTCTTTGTTTTAGAAATGAGTTACGGAAACAATTACCAGCTATATACAGTAATATATAGCAAACAATTAATTTAAACATATATTATTTCCAAACGGTTTATAAGAAAATATAAAATTAATCTACGAAAATATATTTTAAATACAACTTTATTTTAAAAAAATATCCGATGAAGAGTTTGTTCATTGCTAAGAACTCTATAAGCAGACAACGACGTGAAAATGAAGAGTAATATTTGAGTTTTTGCCTGAAATATTAATCCTTCTCTTTCTTCAAAATAACTTTATTGTTTTTAAAAAATTAAAATTACAACCTTCACTTCAAAATTGCTAATTTATGTAAAGCTAGAATAATAACTTTATTGTTCTCATTGTTATCACTGAAAATTTATAAGCGTGGTGTTGAATGGTGTATCATAATGAAATTGATTTAAGAAGTTTTTATTATTAACTCCCTTAAGAAACAAACACTTTTTCAATATTTTTTCTCTCAATTTTTCCAAGTATATTCTAATTGAAAAAAAAAACAGCCTTTTAAATACTTCTCACAAGAACTAACTACTGTAATATTGCTGTTCGGTACCAGTTTTTTTGGCTCACACGTTAGTTAATCTTAACCAACTTCAAGAACTAAAAATTAGCATGCTATAGCAATATAGACTCATAGTAAAATTTACTCACGCTTTTCAAGTAATTTTCTCGCTGAATGTTCACACAGGCGGAACATTTCCTTTTAAAAAATTTTCCCAAACCATTTGTTTTTTAAAAAATCGCGGTGTCTTTTTTTTTCCTTAAGCATCGCTCTTTTTAGATTTATCTCGTTTAACATTCCATAGCGTATTCTTAAGAAAAGTAATTTGAATCAACAAACTCGTAACTCAAGTTAAATGTAATATAATTTTAAAAATACTATGATTGAAACATGGAAGAATAAGAAACCCGAGTTAAATCCACATGTCAGCTTTTCTAGAAAAAAAATTTTTTTTCATAGATTGACCTTTTTCCTCTTTGATGGCATCTGAAAGCGATATTATGTATAAACTTATAGATGGAGTTCAATTTCTCCGAACATTGTAATAAACAAATTCGGAACAAGAATGTGTATTTACTAGAAGAATTAAAATTGTGTTGAAACAAAAAAAAATGCTACCAAATTATAATATGCTAAATTACTAATAAAAATGTAAAGGAAATCCTAAATCTTTCTTATAAATGGATTAATTTATTACTAAGAATATACCAATTATTTACAATCACTTGTTACGAATACCGTACTATAATTTAATAAGTTCATTTAAATTTGACATAATAGCAATATCCTTTCAATTGACACATATCTTAAAAATTTACTTAGAACCTCAAAAATATTAAAAGTGTTAATGATTTAACATAGTTTAAAAGGTACTTACGTATTATATCGCAACAATCGCCAACATTCAAGGTAACTCGCCAAGTTGTCAACCCCAATTTCGCATGTATCGTGTGCGCTGAATTGGCAATCATGTATTTCGTTTCATGTTATGTCGCTAATAGGTTGAGATAATACGTAAGTACCGTTTAAGTTAATATTTATTTCCTGTTAGTGTAATTGTTCATTACGTATTGTAGGATTCAAAAGTTCCCGATCTGAGCATATAACGTGGAAAATTTTTGCAGTAGAGCGACTACAATAACATTTCTGTGTTATTGCATTCTTTCCCTTTCGTAAAAAAGTTTATTCCAAATACATGGTCGGTGGAGTTGTATTTTGTAGGTGGATGTATTTAGTCGTTCGGCGATTGAAACAAATTGCGTTTGTTGAATGGATAATGGATATTAATTTTTGTGTTCGCTTGGGAAAAAAGTACTACGGACACTTGCGGAATTTCGAAGCAGGTGTAAGGTTGTGATACATTATCGTGAATGCAAGTTTTTGAATGTCATAGACGTTTCAGAGAAGGCAGGGAAAGTGTCAAAGATGACAAACGCTCTGGACGTACGAAGACTTCCCACACCGTTACAAACATCGAAAAAGTTTCTGCGATGGTACGTAAAAACGAGCTTGAAAAAATGGCAGAATCAGTTGTGGTATCCTCGGCCACGTGTCAATGGATACTGACTAAGGATCTTAACATGCACAGGGTGTGTCAACACATCGTTTACCGTGAAATCCTAAGATCCCGGGAAACTATAAAATTTATGTACTTTTTCTATTATCAGGAATCGCTGGGACCAAAACACACTGGAATAGTTTGTTGGCAATACTTGAAAGATTTTTAGAAATAAAGTCAGCTATTTTAAAAGCATTAATTGACATTCAAGAACAAATGATGGCCAATGTAGAGTTCGAAACTGTGACTACAATTTGTAAAAGGTTTAAAGCCAGTAAAAATTGGCTTAGAAAAATTATGCAGTCGAAATGTAACTTTGCTAACTGCTGAAGGTGTATTTTCTTTCGTTATTGGAGAATTAAAGGAACAAAATTCAGAATTTGCGAAAAATATGAAATATTCTCTAATCCAAAGAACTAATGAGATACGCAACGTTAATTTAATAGGATTAATGCAATATCTGAATTTTGGGAGAAAATACGAAGCAGCTGCAGTTACTGTCGATATTTCGCGATTGCTTGGTAAAAATTGTTTGGTTAGACAAGCCCAAATGTGTGTGTTAGGGATAAGGCTTTTCTGCGAAGAAGAGGAATCAATATCTAACTCTTCGCACTCAAAAGAAGAGAGCATGGAGATTTTGAAAGAAAGACCTCTGACGTTGGACGAAAAATTAGAGAAAACAACTAACTCTAAAACACAAGTTTTATATTGTTCAACCAAGAAAAGTACTAGTTTCAACAAAATCATGAAACAAAAGATGCAGTTGTTCGACTCGATTGAAAATCCATCACCAAACATTATAAAATGACGTGAGGCTTTAAAAACAATTTCTCCAACGTCAATTTAGCCGAAAGAGCATTTTCTGCTGCCGGAATGTTCGTCACAAAGTTTAGAACTAGCATGAGTGATAAAAGTATAAATTGCTTATTGTTTCTGAAATTCTATTTTAAAAACGAAAAATCAGTTAATTATATATTTTTTGTATATTTTAGCTCATTATATAAATATGTATTGATTTTGAAATTTATATATATATATATCCTTATTTTATATAATTATTATTGTTTTTATTTAAAAATAACTCGTTTTTAAATTTTTTGACATTCTGACGCACTTTCGGGAATCCCGGAAACGACAATTACATTCCCGGAATTTTCGACATTCCCGGGAATGGAAAAACCCGGGAAATCAGAAACCCTAATGTTAAACGAAGACCAATCTGCAGATGAAGTTTAAAAGTGCATCGCAGGCTGAATTCAAGGACATGACTGAAAGTAGATCCCAGAAATGTTTCGGTGGCCGTTACAAGAGATGGCAAAAGTGTGTTGTTACTCAAGGGTCTTATTTCGAAGGAGGGTGTGTTTTAGCAGTTTAATTAGTAATATTTTTTAAGTTATGGACTCAGTCCGGGAACTTTTGTGAATCCTATTACGTATTACTCTTAAGAACATTTTTTAATTATTTTTTTATCAGTATACTTAAATGACTTTTTCAGCAATTTCATTTCTCTCCATCGCTCTCCTGTAATCCCACAAAGAAAATTTTTTTTTAAGAAATAAGCCTTTCACTTCACTGACAAATGTAAAAAGACGCACGAAAATCTATGTAAACTTAACCTTTGTTAAGCTTTAAACTAAAGGAAGAGCTGTAACAATGGACTATCTACGATTGGTCTATCCTCTCTAACACTCAAGTTTTCTTTCACATACCTTAAGCTAGAACAACGCCACATACCGAAAATGAACATCACTACAAATACTATATAAATTGTCGGTGAGACAGACTTCATATCAGATAGATGATTATAGAGAATAGTAGGTGTTTGTGGATGATATTGCCACATTAAGGTATCTTACTACGTTCGGAACCGTGATTTTAAAAACGTGCATAAATGGATAATTTTCATGATATTTAGTGTCACTCAGATTAGAATACATGCATAAAATTGTTTTAAGGACATTTTGACAAAAAAAATTTATTTAAATACAATATTTTGGCATAAAATTAACTTAGAACAATTTTTTTTCTTCCAAATGTTCTCCTTATGTGAAAAATAATTCTATTATAATAATATTTTGCCTGTATATAGCTCAAACCTCTCTACAGAGGCTCAACTAGAATTTTTGAAAAATTCGCATTATTTTCAGAGTTACCACCAATTGAAATAATTATTCGCGTTTTTTTCTTAAAATTGTTCCCCTCTGTTGTCGTAAAATATGAATATAAACCCACTTCTAAGTTATATAGTATTTCAAAAATTCTAGTTGAGCCTCTGTAGAGAAGTCTGAGCTATATACAGGCAAAATAATATTGTAATAGAAACATTTTTCTCAGAAGGAGAACATTTGGAAAAAAAGATTATTCTAAGTTAATATTTTGCCAAAATATTATATTTAAATTAATTTTTTTTTGTCAAAATTTTCTTAAAACAATTTTATGCATATATTCTAATCTAAGCGACACTAAATATCATGAAAATTATCCATTTATGTGCTTTTGAAAATCACGGTTCCGAATGTAGTCTGATACCTTAACGCATTTCAAAGAATCTTAGTTGCGTAGCTACTTCATATTTACAATATTCCGGATAACTTTTCTTTGGTAAGTTTTAGAGGTACCATCTCATTTCAGATAAGGGCTGCGGTAGCCCAGTGGTCAAGGTATCGTATCATGGCAGGCATGTCCTGAGTTCGAGCCCAGTACCACAAAAGACCTGCCTTGTAGGGGAGCTATACACGTTAAATCTGTCGAGAGCTCAAAAATCTTCCAGTTGGTGTGGTGTGGTAGTTAGGAGAGGGGGTTCCAGCTCAAGTGTCATCCTCCTTACTTGACCATGGTTCAAAATTACAAGGTCCGTTGCCAAAAGCCCTCGTTTAGCTGAACAGTGCGACGTTAATATTCACTCATTTCAGATAAGTAACAATTGATTACCCTTTAACTGAAAATGTCAGCATATCGTATACCCATTTCTAACGTTTACATTTTAAACATTTACATCCAACTCAATCAACATAAGGAGGAAGTACCATGTGACAGAGCTTTTTTTTTTTTTAAAGTACATAATTTTGCTCTGTCAATGATTTTAATACCATACGATGCATTTTTAAGCAAGTTGTTTCCTATGGGGAAAATTATAAATATGTTTAATTCTAAAACTTCAAGAATATTTAAAGTTATGTTTTAAATTAAAATCCAGTATTATATCATTATTACTACTACTCACTATTATATTTAATTAATTCTGTATAGTTCTCTTAACTAACCTTTTCATTTGAATTTTCTCTTCCAATATTCTCGCAAAACTACAGAATATTTATTATCACAGCTACTGAAAATTCTGATTCCAATTACTTTTTGAGACACAGCGCAATAATTTGTCAATCCCATTATTCTTCAATGCATTTTAAACCAAGTTGTGTTTTGATATTGAGAAAGAAACAAAGGAAAAGAACAAAGCTATGCATTCCCAGTTGTAACATAATTTTTTTTTCATACCAGTGTTTTGGAGAATAACAATGGCCAAATTTCTTTTATTTGTTTAATTTACATTCTTGTGTCTCACCAGGAATTTCACTTACAACAATAGACTACAAAATGTTGTATTTGATGTTCCTTTTGATGGGGTCTATGTGTTTCTGGAATATCACTGAGAAATCTCTTACCTCATTTTCTTGAGTAGTTGTGAAATTCTATAGAAAATGTTCCCGTGGATGGAATAATAGCCAAGATATTATGTTTCAAGAATGAATTTTGATGTAGATGCCAAAAAAAAAAAGAAATACCCTACCTTTTTTGCAGTCATTGCCTATCTTTACTGTAATATGTGAGTACAAAAAAGAATTTTTATTTATTTTCATCAATTTTGCGACAATAATACGTTTTTCATTTAATTTTATTAAAGTAATCACCAGTTATTTCATTAATCAGTTTTCCTCTCTCTATGTCTTGTATTTTTTTATTATCTTCAATGACAACAAAAATAAATGTTATGATGCTTTAAACTAAATCATAAATTATTTTTTAAGTCGCTAAAAATAAAAAAAAGCTCTATTTATTTATTCAATTCCTACTATTAGTTCACTCTTTCCCTATATATATATATATATATATATATATATATATATATATATATATATATATATATATATATTTATACCTCGTCATTTTGAACCATGGTCAAGTGAAGAGCGCGGCACCTGAGCTGGCGCCCCCTCTCCTAACAACCACACTACGCCACGGGAGAACGTTTGAGCTCTGTACAAATTTAACATGCATCGCCTCCCCAACATGGCGGGTCTTCAGCGGTACTGGGCTCGAACTCATGACAAGGCGGCCACGAGTCCGTTACCTTAACGCTACCACGGCCACGAGTAAACGTTGGGTTGATTGATTGAATATTAACGTCGCACTGTTCAGATACACGAGGGCTTTTGGTGACGGACCACGTAATTTTGAACCACGGTCAAGTGACGTGGACGACACCTGAGTTGGCACCGCCCCCCACTCCTAACTACCACACCACACCAACGGGAGGACGTTTCAGCTCTCGACAGATTTAACGTGCATCGCTGCCCTACACGGCGGGTCTTTAGTGGTACTGGGCTCGAACTCGTGACAAGGCAAACCACGGTCCGATACCTATACCACTCGGCTACCGCGGCCACGAGTAAACGTTGGGAATTATTTGATTCCATGATATTTACGTGTTACAATTATCACCAACTCTATTAAAAGCTCGCCGAGTTGGCAACACCAATGTCCTATGTGTCGTACGCCCTGAATTGACAACCAGGTGTTTCGTTTCATATAATGTCGCTAATAGGTTGCGGTAATACGCAAGTACCGAATCCCCTTCTGTTAAATTGAAAAAAAAAGTCGATGTCTTTTTATCTATCAGAACATCACTATTAGTACCTGTACCAGATATGTTTACGGTGGACAAAGAAAATTGCTTTGACTCACTTTGCTCTACTTTATATAAAACGCTTAGTTTGATTGTGTTTTTATGCCAAAAAAGTTAATTTTTGATGATATTATGATCATCATCAATACTTTTTATAAAAATTGCCCCATTTAAATTGTATTAATACAATAGATCCGTATTTTCGTCTCTATCTCTTATTCAACATAACATTTAAATTAATAGCTCTCTACATCAAACTTTTAATGCTTTTTTTCCAATTTTCTCGATTTGGTCGTAGTTTCTGGAGAAAAATTTATTTAATAGTAAGAAAGCTTCTTGTTTTGTCGAAAAATAAATTAGATCATTTTAAACAAAAATGCACTAGCGAGTATTTACATACATATAAAGAGAAATAAATATTATTATCAGGGTAAATACCAACGAATGCAACAATAGAAAAAACTTATCTTCCCCCTCTCCCCTATAGTTATTAAGTATTAAAATAATATTCTCAAGAACACAAAATTGGCTAAATACATGACGGTCACATGATAAAAGCAATCACGTGTTCTCCATTGGATTTAAAGCTGGCATTAGACTTGTATGCTTTGTTCTATAGGTAAAATCTTGATAAAATTTCAAATTTGGTTATTTGATAAAAATGCTCAAGTATTAAGATATATTCTTCAAATAGTTTTCTAGAATAAAATTTCTTATACTATGAGTGTACTTTAGATATAAGTGCATTTTGTTTACCAATGCGCGTTATTATTGTTGATAATTATGTACTTTTTAAAAGAAAGTTTATGCAAAAAGCAAAAGTTGGCAACAGCGAAGTGCTTGAGCTGAATGGCTGGAAACATGAGATAGCATTTATCATGTGATTATGACGCTAAATGATTTGTGAACTGATTGGTTGAAAACAAATGAGTGCAGTTATGGCTATGACATCACATGAATTTAGCCCACTGTAGTGAGGCATTTCTTTCTATTCAAAGTCACTTCCGTTCGTTTCTAATTGTAGAAGACGTCATTAATTTTTTAACACGCTTTTATTAGCTTTACCTGTATCTAACGGAATCTTTGAACTCAATTTTTCCCACTTTAAAAGGTCAGACTAGTTTGAAATTTTGCGCACTTGTCAAGGACCAATGACAATATTATAACTTAATAATTTTGCTCAATTGTCCTGATTAGGATCATCAGGATCAACGACTTCCCATTTCCAGATTTGGCGACAAAAAGATTGTTACAGCCCTAAATCAAAAACGCTCTTGGTTAATACAAATACAACAAACAAAAAAAAGAGTTCTTTATGTGTTAAAGGGAAGGATGCGTTGGCTAATCCTACATTTTACAAACCAGGTAGTATCAACGCACTGATAGGATGCCTGTAGATATTCCAGATACTAATAAAACGACGCATTTAAGATTAATTAATCAATGAATAAATAATAGTTTAAAGAAAACTAAGAAACTAAGCTTTTATATATTATAGAGTGAGCTAAAAAATGAAAAATAAATTATAGTTTTAAAAAATTAAGCAATACACACATTTATAGTTAATCTAACTAAAAAAGTAAAAAATAATTCTTAATATAAGAATTATACGATTACCGAGAAAATTAATGATATTGTGGTAAAAGCGTGGGGTACTTTGTATTACATTTTTACACTAACACTGCATTTCGGAATAAAACTAGTAAGAAATTATAACAAATAATATCGAGCACCCCACGCTTTTACCACAATAACATTAATTTTCTCTTTAATCATTTTATTCTTAATATATATATATATATATATATTTGAGACTCAAGTTAGACTCCTTATGTGCCGACAAGTATAACACAAGACTTACAAACGTAAGTCAATACTCAAAACAATGAAAATTACATGTAGAAGGATGTAAGCACAAAGGGGAACCAAAAGGGGGGGAATGGATACAAGTACAACAAATACAGAATTAAATACAAGATTGCTCACATGCAAACGGAGAAAATCAGTAATAAAATTATGCAATGAGGAAGATAGAAAACATGATCACAAAAAAATTTTCAAAATACAAAAACATAAAGCAAACATAATACATACACACATACACACACACACACATATATATATATACATGTATATTCACGTACAGAAAATTTTAACAAACACACAAAATTTAGAAATTTAGAATCTAAATAATACAGGTAAAAATGCTAATAATGTATGCACAAAGCGATGTAAAATATTCTTATATATTAAGGTTTATTTTTTCTTTTTTAGTTCGATTAACTATAAAAGTGTGCTTTTTAGTTTTCTCAAGCTATATTTTTTTTTAAAAAAGAAATGCACTACATATCTTGTTTTGTTCAAATGCGAAGTATTAATAACTAAATTGTTAAACATTTGTCTGTCATTTCTTTCACATCAGTGCGTTACATACAACAGACGAAGTTTGATTACTTAATAAAGTAAAATGTAACATTAACTCATTTCTCCTGTAACATACCTCAAAAATCCAAAAGATGAAAATATTCAGACGTTCTTCGACGCATAAACGATACTTCAATTCCATTAAAGTTGCAAATTGTATTATTTCTAAGGATACACAAGTTTCCTATTCGTAAGAAATTCTTGAAAAATAAATTTATTTTATTGTGCTCAAAGGAGAACGAGGAAGGAAAATATTCAAGGCAATCGCATAAACATTTGCTTTTTTTTCTTTCGATTCCTTTGACAAATGCTGTATCATACTTTCATTAAACGTGTACATTTTTTGTTTTGCTTTAAACCAGTGGTGCACACAGGAATTTTTCAAGGGGGGGTCCGGGGTTGAAAGTTCACCATTCTTGTATCATGCTCCTTTTGATTATGTCGATTTTCGGGAACAAAACAGTAAAAAACTAATTATTGAATAAATAATTAGCATTAATTAATAAAATTAATCATTAATAACAAATACTTAATTAAATTTTACGTACTATGTACTTAGAATTATAATTAATTGGGGAAAAAATCAAGGGCTTTGGAGGTGTCCTAACCCCCCCCCCCCTTGTGTGCGCCACTGCTTTAAACTCATACACTGAACAAACTACGAAGGAGAGAGAATAAAAAAAGTACCAACTTAATTAAAAAGCAATTCTCTTTGAAAATTTTATATTAATGATTGTTAAAAAAAGAAGGATCATTTTTCGAGTTTCAGTTTTATTTTACTTGACATATGCACATATTACCCTATTTTACATATTTTGTTTAATATTTTTGAACAGTAAAGGAAGGCTCATATTCGTATGGCTAATTTATTATTTTTCAAGAACTTTCTCCCGAGTTATTAAGCAACACATAAAATTAATATAATTTAAGCAACATAGCATGCGATGCTTATTAAAAAGCCAACAAATACAAACTTTTGTAATAAATCCGATTTGTATGCTTATAACGCTTAAAATTGTGAAGACATCATGTAGGAATAAAACATTTTGATTTGATTTCTTATTTTAAAATTTAAAATAATAAAAATTTGCATATAATATTATATAAGCTATTCATAAACTCAGAATTTATTCATAAGCTCGTATTTCTAAGCCCTCCTTTTCTATGCTTTTTACTTGAAAAAATTCATATTAATATACTCAAAAAATATTTTAAATTTACACTACACTCAGAACACGTGTGTCCAAGTTGCTTGTAAGTTAGAATTACACTGGCAGAAACTAGCTTTAAAAGGGCACTAAATATAAAAGATTATTTAAAAGCATATAAGGGTGTGACTTTCGGTTATTGTATTTTAAAATATATATAATGAGTACGAATGGTTTTACGAGGGAACACTATCTCAGGTTTACGGAGGATTCCTATCGTCTATTGTTTGATTCGTTCCGTCAAATCCGGTTTATATGCCGCGTCACTAAATTACCTATATCTCCGAAAATAATTATAATTTTGGAAAATTCTTTAAACGTACATTCTTAAATGTTTAATCTTTGAAAATATGAAAAGAAAACTCGAGTTTTTTAAATTTCTAAACTAGAACATTTTTTTAAAATATTCAGTGAATAGCCTCTTAAAACATTATTTTTTGGAGAAAAAAAATATCTATACTTACAGCTTCTTGAGATAAAAGAAAAAAAAATGACAGAAGTAATTCAGCACTGGTTACAATTTATAATTTAAGAAAATGCATCGTTTTTAGAATTAATTTAAAGGTTCAAAAGGGTGTCGAACACGAAACTCAACTATCCCTTGTGCACTTGTTAATATTGTTCTAAGCACACATGCTACTTCGCCTTACAACAGTGAGCCGTAGAATTATCATAATATTATCGCCGCGTAAAAATTCAATCGCTCATAACAATCTCTATAGAGTACATCAACTTAGTGTTTCAGTTTTGCGAACCGAGTGTGAACACGCAAGACGGACGAACACCATTCATTGTATTCGAATATCGATACAATCGATGTTCTTCGAACCGATACGATCCATGATTCCTCGAAAAACATTTCACTTTCGTTGTTTTTTTATGCCGCCTTTTTTATTCTATCATTCTACGCCATCATTTTTATGGAGAAATTGTGCAAAGTCGTGGGAGAGGATCTCAAGTTGTAGCAAACGATGGGATTAGGCAAGGTCCAGAAAGGATTGATTGTCTGATGTCCTAGAAATTTTCTTGGAAGTACAGAGATCTTTTGCCTTTTCTTTCTCTCTCTCTCTCTTTGCAATAAAAGATCCTTTACTTCATTTGAAATTCTGAGTCATGTGAAAAATGAGTATCAGTGAGAGAAAAAATATGAATAGGCCAGTGCTCCTCAAACTTTCAATATTTGCGACCCAATATATATATATATATATATATATATATATATATATTCCATCATAATTTTCTTCGCACCCCCTTCCACACAATAACAATGTATTGAATTCAATAATACTATACTTTGACGCTAAACCTACAATACAACTTTTACCTCTGTGCCACCGGCGTATATAAACACGTCTCGCTCAGGCTGAAGCATTAATTGCCCCGGACGTATATATACGTCTTTCTAAAGTATGGCCAATTTCTGTGCACTGCTATCCATAAAATTACTTTGAAGGTTTTGGAATTCAGTTAAATGTGTGTGTGTGTGTGTGTGTGTGTGTGTGTGTGTGTGTGTGTGTGTGTGTGTGTGTGTGTGTGTGTGTGTGTGTGTGTGTGTGTGTGTGTGTGTGTGTGTGTGTGTGTGTGTGTGTGTGTGTGTGTGTGTGTGTGTGTGTGTGTGTGTGTGTGAATAATTCGGACGAAGATATATGAATAATTAGGAAGAATTAAGTGATGTTGGTCTTGAATATTCTGATAATGATGTCGATTTTTACCTGATCGTGTGTCATCTAATGAAGATTCGGATAGCGACTGTGAAAATAGTATTGATTCACAAAATACAATTCAGAATATAAAAAAATCTGATGATGATAATAAATTGGATAGAAATATTTCAGTCAGAAAACCTTCAAGGAATTTTTTATGGAAGAATCATAACATTTCTTTGAATGAAGAAGTAATAAAATGCCATGGAGATAACACGCTCCCAAGTGAAAGTATGGATTTGAAGTGCGAATTGTTTCAACAAAATCAATAACTGTTTCAAAATTTTTCATTGTATGTAAGGCTAAAGCAATTTATATTAATGAATAATAAAATCCTAATATAAAAAAAAGTTTTGTAATTTACTGCACTACTGCGCAATGTTGCACTTCTGCAACAAACAAAAAAAAATGACTGTAATTCAAATTAAAACTACTTAATTTTTTTTATATATTTTCCCCTTCTATTATTACTTGAGAACTAGCTGATATAATTTTTTCATAGAAATTTAAAAAATTGGGAAGTTAAGGGTTAATTGAAAAGAAAAAAGGATAGGACTTGAATTTCTAAAATTGAAGTAGAATTATCTTTTACGCTCCTCTAACCCCTTGCCCCAAAGTGGATTTCCGCAAAACCCATATTTAGTAAAATTCAACAAAAGAAATATACTTGTCGAATTTCATGTATATGTCTGATATTACAAAAATCGTCGTTTTCTGTTAGACCCACTCTTAGCGGATTTCAACTCAACAAAAGGAACAGGCATACTAAATTTCATTACTACAAGTCAAGTAGTTCAAAACAGGATTTTTTTGTTTTTGGTCCCCAGCAACTCCCCGCACCCACCCCCACAGTAGTCGATTTCCATAAAATCTGTTCTTAGCGGGTCTCTATTCAACAAAAGAAATATGCTTTCAAAAAATTTCAAATATGTGGGTTTAACAGTTCAAAAAAAGAGAGAAATTTTAACTATAATGACCTCTGAAACCCTTTCAACCCCGCTTGGTGGTAGATTTTCAAAAGTTTTTTATTGGCTAATCTCTAGTTATCAAAAGAAACATACTAAACAAATTTCATGTTTATAGGTCTAATAGTTCAAAAACGCCGAGAATATTTAACATTCTTAAGTCCCTTGCAACCCCCTTGGGGGTCGATTTTCACAAAAACCCTTCTTACCAGATCTCTACTCCATGAAAAGAACATGTTCCTACAGTTTCATATTATTAGGTCTAATAGTTTATAATGAGTGAGACGCTTTTCTCCTTTGTATACACAGATATTAACATAATCAATAAAGCTTTAATATATTTATTACTTAATGAATTTATTTATTTTATTTATTGCTTAATATAAATTACCCATTTGTACGTTTAGTTAGATCATACACAATTCTTTTAGGGTGGACACTTTTCTTTTCAAGTGGACGCACCACCAAATTATATTTTGTGACTACTTCTTCGACCTTAATGTTTGTAACGGGAAACAGAGATAAAAACGATTTAATTTTAGCATTTTACTAGTGATATGAAAATTAAGAACGACATAACTAATGGTGTTTTTTCCCCAATATTGCTAGTTTAAAAGAGAAATACTATTTTCTTCTGTTTTTTAACATAAATAAATGTTATGTGTTTAATATTTCATTACATTTTAATATATTTTATTTTTTTTCTCTTCAGTATGTAAGTAAAAATGTAATCGTTATCAACGTTTGCTCGAATTTTTTTTATTAAATATTTTACAAAATTTTTTATGAGATTAGACAGTGAAACAATAATAACAATAATGAGGGAATTTAGTTTCTGCTCTAAATTAAAAAAATGAAAAATGGTTTATTGTTAAAATTATACAAGAACGCTTTAAATAATTTTGAATAAAATCTTTTATGCAACAAAATTTTCTAAAAACTATACATAATTCAAATTAACTACTATATTTAAATATCTATGTTGTATATTTTACATTTTCAAATATTTTTAAGAACTTAAAATATATATTCTTCTATGTATAAAAATGGTAGAATCGCAATTTATGATAAATATTAATCAAATTTAAATTTCTAAGCTAAACTCAGTGAAGCAACAGCCCACTGTTACTTCACGGCCTCTGTGTCCATCTCAGTTTTCATGACTTTAAGGCACTGGGGTGCATGCGCAGATGTTCTGGTTAGGTGGTCAGTCCTACGCAGAAAGTATGATCGAAATGTAAGAGTGCCCATTATACGCCGGGTATAAAAACGATAGCTTTAAAAATGGCAAAAGAGATGAGCTTAAAAAAAGTTTTTGTGCTTATGACCACACAATAGAAGTGATAACTTCAAATTTTGTAATGTTATTTCAAATAGTTAGTTTAGTTATGAATAAAAAACAAGAAGATGTTAGTATTGTCCTATAAAATTATTTATTCATATGTCTGTACTCGTAAAGTAGTATTTTTGTGCGAAATATACAATCATATTTGGGAATTAATTGTATTCTTAGAAGGAAACAATTGGTTTATGGTAGCTGAAATAGGTTACAAATACTTTAGATTCAAAATTTTATTTAAATATCTATAAAAAAAATTCCGTCAAGCGTTGTTCCGTACTTCCTCGTGCTTCATTTGGATCTTTTGACATAATTAAATTGAATTTTCATTTTAAAAAATCAACTAAAGGTTTTGATTTGTTTTTTGAAAACTCTACTTTAATTTTCCCACTTAAAATCATAGGTAATTTGTTCAGAAAACCCGATTCGGCTTTAGGAATTTTGGTTGTAATTTAACAATATTCAGTTCTATATCGACTTGCAAAAACTAAGTGAAAGAGTTGAGAAACAGATATCTTACTAATTAAATAAATTAAACACATTATTTGACCATTGAATTATTATTATTTTTCTATCTATGTTTGTATGCATGAAAAACAATGAAAATAATAATAATATATCAGTCTGTTTTAAATTTTCACTCCAAAAAATGTTTGTAATGGATCCAAATCTTATATAAAGATATATATTTTTATATGTGCGACTCGCGGAATTGTAAAGTTTTTCCGAAGTAGCCCACGAGGTCATTTGGGTTGGCCACCCTTGCCCTAGAAAGAGGTGGGGGGGGATCCCCACTTAAATTGAAGCTAGGAACTTTACTTTTATTGGTGGGGGTACAAACTACCGGTTTCAGAGTGGCGGGGAAACGTCCCTCCTTTCCTTTTTAGGGGTGAGTATGTCTGAATAAAGACGAAAAGAGCGGAATTAGCGTTACATTCCCGAGCGTGACGTTCATTCAAGTTCACTCTCAAGCAAATAGCGCCAATAAAAGTTATCACTTCAAAAAATTTACTTCTACATACATAAAAATACTGTTTATTTAAAAGAAATGACATACTTTATGAACGTAAAGAGTTGGAGAGAGAGTATATACTAGAAGAATACTATTTTCTAAAAGCCTGGGACAATATACATCGAATAAATGAAATATAATAGCAATGCGTACTAACATTTCAGGGGTTTTGCAAAAAAGGGGGAGCGCGTTATACGCCGGATTTTACGGTAATTGAAGTGTTCTTTTCTTATTTTTGAAACTTTAAAACAATTTTAGGTTTCAAAAATATGTTAAAAAATGGCACTATACAAAAAAAAAATTAAATAAACATTATTGCAAAAAAAAAGAGAGCATAATTTATTGCATTTCTACATTAGAAAACACATGTGAAAATAATACTTCATACATTTAAACCACATCATAAGTATTGAGTTTTTTTCTTCAACTCTCCATATATCCTGTTTCAAATATACAATGTCAGATGACTTTATTGTAAAACGAAAAAAATTCATCATAATTTCATAAACCCAGGGTTTTCAAAAAAATTTTTTTTTTTCACCTGACCTATTCTGTGGTCTCTAAGATCTGACCTCATATTCTCTGGTCGCTAACCTTATCCCAAGAGTTTCTAAAGAAACTGTGAAATGTACCTGGCATTTTTTCTTGCTAATATTTAGTAGATCTTCTCGTCTCAATAAATGTTGAAAGGTACTAAAATGCCTATTTTTCTTTAATAAAAATTTCTTCAACTTTTTACCATAAAAAAACTCAAATACCTGAACTTCGTTCCCCTATTGGCAGTGCTTAATATATAAAAACAAATTTTTTACTTTATTTTTTCCCTTCATCTGTGAGAGAGAACAGAGAACATCTTTTCCGCATAAATGGGTTTCAAAATTCTCAGAAAGAAAAAAAATTCCATCCACCCTACAACACGTTTAAATCTTTTCGATTATATTATCAATTGATAATCTTAAAATTGACTTCTGGTTTGAGTCAGCTCCTTTGTTGCATATACACATAGGGACGTCTTAAGACTTCTTGAGGCCCTGGGCCCCTACGCAAAAGTAAGACCTGGGCCTCTACACAAATGTAGACTCATCATGGGAATCTTAAAGTTAGACAGTCCATAGCATACGTTGTCAAATATTTGAACAAACAATAACCCGAAACAAATACGTATGCATGACTTTCTATCACACATACCGGCTCGACCGAGGGCCTCCTTTTGACTGAATGAGTAATGATGGCAAGTCTAGGCTTATACATGGACGACGGTCATCACATGTAGCCAGTTGACATTAAGTTCGCAATTCCCAGTTTTTCTGAGAATATAACCAGAAAAAACACTTTTGATAGTTGATTTTATTCCAATCGTTATTTTATTAAGGCTGAATCAAGAACGAGACGAAACCCCCATTATGCTCGAGGCCCGGGGCCTTTCGCCCTCGGCCCATGGCTTCAGACACCTCTGTGCACACAGAGAGTTTTATCTAATCAATTTCTTAACACTTTGGATTTCATTTCTTTTTCACATATTTTGTTTAATGATAGTAAAATGCTTGAAAAAAAAATGCTATTTATACATTAAACAGAAATAAATCGTTATTAATAAGAATTTATAACATTCATTACTTCTCTTTTAATTTTTTCTCTTTTCTTTTTTTTTAATCCTTGAAATTATTGACACTTTGATAGTCATATAAAAGCTATTTTAATGTTTAAGTCTCAAAATTTTTAAAAAATGAGCATAGAGAATAGTGTATAATAACAAAGTTGCAAAAAGTTTTCCAGTTTTATTTAAATTTTTAAATACAAGAAAAATGTCTGAAACTGTATGAAATCTGAACTGTATACATGCAAAAGAAGAACTTATAATTCTGAAAATTATTTTTAGTTTTTTCAGTTTGTACTTCCTGAGTTAAATAAATTTTTCTTTTGTTGTTACTTATGCCACCTGATCGACAGTAACATCAGATCAAGGCTCATGAAATTCATTGTGGCAAGGGGCTAGTAGTATGCCTTTCTTCATCCGTAGCTTTGAGCACCATGCAGATGACAATACAGTTTGGCTCGGCTCCACACCCCAATTTAAAGGGAGAACTCCCTGGGGGTGTGGTCAGAGGCCTCCCACCTCTCTTCAGCTTCCACCAACTTCACGAGAGCACTTGTGGTTCCACGGCTATTTAGGGTACCCCCCTGCTGCAAAGGCACTGTACATTTACAAACATCCATTTCTTCTCCAGAATTCGAACCCAGACCCCACGGCATAGCAGTTAGCATCACTAACCACTATACCAGATGGGCGGAATTTTTTCTTTTAATTTCAGTTATCTCTTTCTTTTTCATGCAAACCAAAATAATTCGATTTAAAAAGAAATCATAAATTTTTGGTTGAATCTTTTTTTAATCCATAGTAAAACATTATTATTATTTTATTCAGTCTCATAGATGTTACTACTCAACGAATTAAAACTAAATGCATAATGCATTAAAGCAAACTTCAAAACATTTGAATTCCTTTTTTTAAGAAAAACTTCAAAGCAATTCAGAAATCACGAGTTAGGAAGTACGTAACATGCATCATACATATTAAAATTTTAAGCTTTTAAAAAAAAATTAAGTGAAATCTCACAGCTTTAATTGTGATTTATATTGAAAGACCTTTGAGAAAAGACTTATAAGCATATACAATTGATAACATTTGAAAATACCGCAACATACCTGAAACGCAATCCTATTTGATGATAATATTACAGAGCAAGAAGATCTTTCGTTGTCTTTGTGCCTTACAAGCAATCATTACTAAGTCAAAGATTTTGTCCAAGAATTGAAAATTGACCAGAAGTTCCAAGGGGTTAAACTGGTTTAAGCAAGTTCTAACTGGATACATACAACTTGGGAGGCGGTTTCAGATGGCTAAGCATTTGTTTTTCATGATTACAAAAACTTTTAAAAAAAAATGTCTTGTCGAGTGACCAAATTCTCTTTCCCTGAAGATAAACTTACAAATCATTCAATTTTATGGGCCAATGGTCTTCAAACTTTTAAACTGAAGGAACTCTTAGAAATTGAAGGTGGTCTCTTGGATCCCCTGGAACTAGAAAGGGTTTTCATGGAACCCATTCCCGTACGTAAATAGAAAAATAGTTGTGGTTTCTTTACGTAAAGACAATTAAAAAAGCTTTGCATTTATTATTAAAATTTCTCATCTAATTTTTTGATATAATTTACTCATTAATAATATCAATTTGTGATCCAAGCATCACCAGTGCCGGTTTAAAGTTCATTTTAGGCCCTGGGCACCTACAGGTCCCCTTGGCACTGGTAGATCGAAATTTATAACCAAAAAATCTGGTTAAGTCCAGCTTATCCGGGCTCTTTCAGGCCCTTCCGGGCCCCTTGGTGCCCGCCTCAAACGCCCAATGGATAAACGGGCACTAAGCATCCCCTACCCATGCATTATATTTAGTAATGGGATATGTGCTCACTTTTTTCACACAAATTGTCGAAGTCTAGGTCAATTGAGATGAAAGGCAATCGCATTACATTTTCCGAGTTTAATTTGTTGTAGCCCCTCACATTGAGAAATATATTTCCCTTAAGCACAATGTACTGAATGGCAATAAAATATTTATAATTGTGCGAGAAATACTGCATTTTTAGCATGAATTTGCAATTTAAAATTTAGGGGCTGTTATTGTATAAATTTCGATTTTAAGAGTAACACAGTACCCTTTTTCAAAAAAATTTTCGGAGGAAAGTAACAGTACAAATAATTTATATTTTAAAATTCAGAGTATATTAGTAAGTTGATTCTGAAAGTAAAAAGTCAGTTTGACCGGCCATTGTTTTTACAGTTAAAAAAATTAAGAAATTTTGATGTTTTTCAAACTCCTATAAAATGCTTACTTTTTAAATTTCTTTAGTTATTTATGTTTCTTAGGTTATTGAAAATGAAATTTAGAATAAATTTGAAAATCGGTTCCCTTGTTGAGTTTTAATAATTATTTTTTTAGAAGATCTTGGGAAAAACACGAAAATTTGTTAAATTGTAACTTAAGCATTTTTTTAAAAAAAATAACTAGAGATCTCAGCTCTATATAACTCCATACTAACTTTTATAGAACATACGTTTGTGAGTATATACAAAAAAATGTCAAGGCTCTATAATGAACAGAAAAAAAAAGTTTTAGGGATTAGAAAACACTTACAGCTTCAAAATTGAAAGTGAGAAAAACGCATTTAATGTTTGTAAAGGCATAAAACAAAAACTTATAAAGCTCTTAAAGCTCTATTTTTTAATATGTTGTTTTCCAATCTATGTTCTACATTAACACACTATTTTAATGAAATATGATTAAAAGTAATTTTTTAAGTCAAAATATGTTTTTGCATAATATTGATAGCATTTATTGCGACGACAGTTTATTCAGCTTAATTTTAACCTAATATTTTCACAAAAGTTTTGAAACACAAAGTATTTATGTACAAAATAATAATGATAGTAACTTAAACTAAAAATCGCCAGTTTTTTTCATGAAATTTAATTTTTTTCAGTTTTTAATCGGGCAGTTTAAGAAGTTTTAGCTTTTGTTGTACGACTTTAAAATACTAAAATATGGCACGACAATATGTTTAGTATAATGTAGCTTGGTACATCAAGGGAATATTAAGTTTTATCTGCAATACTTCAATTTAGAATACTTGCATTCGGAATTCTAATTGCAGTATCAGCTGAGGACTGATTTTTAGATACATCATTTTCAGTAGTATTCCATCTTTTTAAAATATTGTTTCTCACGGCAACCTGAGAATGTTTTGGCCATGGTATTTTCTCAACAGGAAAAAATTAATGGTATTCCTACTAAGTTATGTAAACTAATTTTAAAGCAAAAATTGGCCTTGAAATCAATTTTAATTAATTAATTATGAGAATTAAAAAAAACTCAAAACATAATCAAACAGAAATAATTTTAGTAATGAAAATTAGAATAAACATTTCACCCTAAAAGAGTCGATTGTGCTCAAAAATATTTTTAATAAACTCAATTTAAGAGTGGAAAAATGCTTCAAAATGAAACTGAAACTAAAACCATAGTTCAAAAAAACTTCTAATATCTTAAAAACTAATTTGTTAACAGATCTGAAATTTAGTGGCTAGTATCTCAAAGATATGTGCCACAAGAAAATGCAAACAAAATTTTTTCGGTATGTATGAAATTTGTTGGGTACTGTGTTGTCTTAACATCTAATCTATTGATATGTTGATAGCTTGTTTCCTCTCCTTCATTATAGGTGGGTTTTTTTATCACAAATGCAAAAAGGTGCATTTTCCATTAGAAAACTATTTAGTTTTTTTGCAAGAAATTGTTCTAATTAACTAAAAAGTATAAAATTACCTCGTGCAACCCGAAAGAGTAAACAATAGAATATTCCCAATGTAGTAAGAAGTATATATGCAGAGATAAAAAGAGCGCGCGCACATTTTAATATTCTTTTATTATATTATAATAAAAGTTTAAAAAGTGTTGCAAAATAAAATCATCATATATAAAAAAAAAATTCGTTTTAATTAATAGTGTGAGCTTTAGATACTTGTAATTATACAATTTCCATAGAGAACATAAATACATTTTGCATACATATTTATGTTTCTTTTCGATTTTTTCATTATGACTCGTGGAATCCCTGGATATACCTTGTGCAACTCCAGGACTTCGGGGAACACAGTTTTAAGACCCCTGCTATTGGCGATCATTTCAATCGAATAGTGGGGTGCTTGCACTACAAAGCAACAAAAGTGTTATTCGGGATGGACATCGTAATTTTGAACCTCGGTCGGATGACAAGGATGACACTTGAGTTGGCATCCCTTCTCCAAACTTCCACACCGTAAAAAAGGGAAGACTTTGAACTCGGTGGATTCAACGTGCCCCTCTACTCGAAGGGTCTACAGTAATGCTAAGGCTTGATTTCTCCACACTCAACCCACGATCAAAACCACTAGACTACCGGCATTGTATTTGCTTTTGAGAATTAACATCTTCCTTTTTGAACTGCTGGCGTACACCTTAAAGAAAAACACCTTCCATTACACTCACTTAATAATAAAAGATACAATACAATGTGTTAATCCTCTATAAACAAATGAAAAATAAAAAATGAAGTTGTATTGAACATGGAAACACAATGTAAAGAACTTTTACGCTACATTTGTTTTAAGAAAATAATCATAAAAAGAACAAATAATAATAATAAAAAAATTTTAAGTCAATTCCTTCTTAGGTCAAACAGAAACATTTTATTTTAGTTACCTTTTATCAAATAATTACAATTAATATAAGTATATATATACCATAAGTATATATTTTCCATTTTTCTTTCTATATAAGGTTTTGTACTATTTTTTATTCATTCATTAAATTTAATTAGTCTAATAAAATAGTATAAAAAAAAAAAGAAATCACATTCTCAGAAAAAAGGCCAACCGAGGGGAGATTCGAACCCACGACCTTTGGATTATGAGTCCAACGTGCCATCCATTGCACTACAAGAACACAACAAACGATTTTCTTTCCATGTATGATGTTGGACTATTATTTTTTTTCGTTCCTATTTATGAGAGTGTGAACTAATAGTAGGAATTGTGAAAAATTACCGATAAAGCACATTTCACAACTCTTCCCTAATTTATAACAACGCCACCAAAGCATCGAGTTTCTAAAAAAAAAAGGGTCTTTGTGTAAATTCATATTCTATTCGAAGTTCATTCCTTTTATGACGAACTAAAGTGAAGTGAAAAAGCCTGGCCCTTTTCGTCACACGTCCTCTCACGCGTCCAATTACAGGTAATTACCTTTTCATACTGCTCCCCACCCAAAACCGAAATAAAATCGCGCTGAAAGGATGCTTTCGAAAGCACCGGAGCTGAATTTTTATTATTTATTTTTGGTGAATATGGAAGCATCGCACCGAAGAGAGAGAGAGATGGAGAGAGCGAATCATCAAGGATTCAGATCACGAGCTACCATTAACCACACTAGGATAACTTCTAGCCAGTCTTTGCCACTTTCACTTCCCGGAAGAGAGGATTACCTCATCAAGGCTGTTATCGCCTGTTTGGTTCGTTTCTGAAATATTTCTCGCCAATACTTGTGCCAACAGTTTCTGCAGAGAGAGAGGGAGAGAAATTTACTAATCTTTTAATGTGTACCTTCGTAATAGAGTTGTTAAACGGGAAAAGTACTCTTGAAAATTCTGATAGCAATGTTTCCGTGGAAATTATGCCTTTTTTAGGAACTTGTATCGTTATTTTTTTCACAACAATATTTTTTGTGTGTCAATGTATGCTTTTTTTGCGAATGTTTTGGTCATAATTTTATTATCGAACAATCTTTCACTGACTACTAAATGTCTCAGAACAGGTTTAATTGTTTTTTAGAAATAAATAAAATGAACTAGTTTGGATAAACCTTTTAAAATGTCTTATATATGTGTTTGTTTGCGTGTGTGCATAAAGCAATTACCACAGTAACTATAAATTCTTAGGAAATCTTTCTTTTTTGTAAGTAGGATATCTTACATTTTTCTGTGAAAATAAGATAAGAAAATAAAGAAGTGCTTTAGATAAAGGAAAATCTCTTTTTTTCTTTTAACTATTAGACTAACAGATTGAAATTTGGCAAGCAGGTTTCCTTTGTTGCGTAGAGACCCACTGAAAACGGTTTTGCGAAAGTCAACTCTGAAGGAGATATGGAACTGTAAAAGATAATTATACTTTCGATATAGAAATTCTCAAGACTTTCTTTTTGTAATTAAGAGGCGAGGACTACAAAAAGGTTTTTCAAAATAATACTAAGTCTTAAAGCTAGTCTTTTAAATATCAGTATCTAGACTAAATAACATATAGTCTACAAAGTCATTAAATACCCAGTAAAGCGGGCGGGTAGAGGCTGGTTTAATATAAAGAGTGAGGGGGGGTATTAAAGGAAAGTTATTAAAATGTAATTTTGAAAAAGAAATTATTTTACTGTATGGTACTTATATTTTCATACTACATTCACTAGCAACTAATATTAAGGTATCCGACTACGTTCAGAACCGTGATTTTGCAAAAGCGTGTAAATGGATAATATTTAGTGTCACTTAGATTAGAAAACGTATATAAAATTGTTTTAAGAATATTATTACAATAAAAATTATTTAAATACAATATTTTGACAAAAAATAAACATAGAATTCTCCTTTTAAGGAAAATGCTTCTATATTAATAATATTTTGCCTGTATATAGCTCAGACTTCTGTACAGAAGCTGAACTAGAATTTTTGAAATACATAACTTAGAAGTGGATTTATCCATATTTTACTACAACAGAGGAGATAAATTTTAAGAAAAAAACGCCGATAATTATTTCAATTGGTGGTAACTCTGAAAATAATGTGAATTTTTCAAAAATCATAGTTCAGACTCTCTGGAGAAGTCTTTACTTTATATAAGCAATATATATATATATATATATATATATATATATATATATATATATATATATATATATATATATATATATATATATTATTATTATTATTATTATTATTATTATTATTATTATTATTATTATTATTATTATAGAAGCATTTTTTATAAAAGGAGAACGTTTTGAAGAAAGGTTATTCTAAGTTAATTTTTTGCCAAAATATTGTATTTAAATAATTTTTTTTGCCATTATGACCTTAAAACAATTTTTTACGTGTATTTTTTAATCTAAGTGACACTAAATATCATGAAAATTATCCATTTATGTGTGCTTTTTTAAAATCCCGGTTCCGAACGTAGTCGGATACCTTAACTGTAATTGAAGCAACTTAAAGGATCTGTACAAAAACTGTGCAATGGTGTGTACAGATCTGTACTATGTTTCTAGAAATAAAAATGCCGTATTCATGAAAGCTTTAGAAACTTTATTGATACATTAGAAACATTATTACATTTTATAGACATTATAAACATTTTTTTTTCAAAAAAAAAAATTGAAAACTATAAAGTATTAATAACCTTTATCTCCATACTTTAAAAAAAAATCTTAAAAAATAAATAAGTCATTTGAAAACTACGATTTTGGAGCAATATATCTACTTATGAGGAATAATTTATTATAAATGTAAATTTTATATCTGTCACTTTAACAGAAATGTATTGCATTTCAAATTTAAAAGTTGGATTCTCTTTTTGAAGGTATGTGGCGGAGTCTGTAGCATTTGGAAATTGCAGGGGTATTTATGTTACCTGTAATTATGAATTTCCTTTCGAACGTAAGCAGTTCAGTAACCTAAACGCTGGAGCCACCATCCCTTCCAGCTTGAGAACGTGCCTTACCCAAAATGAATTTTGCTCAGAAACCGTGAAGTAGATCTTGACAGGAAATGTGTATTTCTCGAAGCTACATGTTTCTTGTAGAGAGCTTCTACGCGACACTTCTTAAATATCTAAAATGTAACAAGACCTTATAACAAAAAAATTAAAACATAGATAACAATTAATGCATTTAAAATCTTAAGTCTCCTGAACCGTACGAAAATATTCTAATTTCATTTACAACAAACATGACATATTATGTTTGATAATTTGAGTCAATTCCTACTTAGATCAACAAAGAAAATTTTTATTTCAGTTACTTTTTATTAAATAGTTACAATTATTATGTATGTACGTATGACAGAATCACAATATAACGTGACAAAGTGTCTTTTTTACATATATGATGGTGTTAGACTATTTTTTTTGTTTGTCACTATTTATTCATTAATTAAATTTATTATTCCAATAAAATAATATAGTAAAAGAGAAATCACATTCTCAGAAATTAGGCCATCCCAGGTGGGATTCGAACCCACGATCTCTGAATATAAGAAGTCCATTGCACGAAGTCGAGACACAACAATCGATTTTCCTATCTATATATGCTGTTGAGCTATTATTTTTGTTGGTTTCCATTTATTCATTTTTTTAATTAATTAATTAATTAATTAATATTTGAAAAAAACTGTGTTGTGTTGTTTCTTATGTCACCTGGTGTCGACTGCGTCAGATTCAGGCCCATGAAATTCATCATGGCAAGGGACTAGAAGTACGCTTGTCGTTGGCCGTAGCCTTGAGCAGCATACAGGTGATAGTACGATTTAGCTAGGTTCTAACCCAATTTTGAGGGAGAACACCCTGGGGAGGGTCAGGAGCCTCCCACCTCTCTTTCACCAACCTCACGAGAGGACTTACGGCTCGACGGCTCTTTAGAGTATGCCCATGTCGCGAAGGTACTATACATTTACAAACATCCATGTCTTCTCCGGGATTCGAACCCAGGCCCTATGGCATAGCAGTCAGCGTCGCTAACCGCTATACTGGATGGGTGACTGAAAAAACTGTATTATCATCAAGTGTCATCCACTGCAAGTTGAACTTGAATGGATGAATAGAAAGTATATTTCATTAACGATGGAAAATTTGAACATGATATATATAGAGAGAGTGAACTAATAGTAGGAATTGAAAAAGGATTTTTTTTTGCAAAGTTTCTTAAAATAGAATTTACATTTTGGAATATATTACAAACTAATTTATTGTTTTAAAATGGTGTTATTTTTACGTACTAGAAATGCATTCAACTATTGTACTAAGGAATAAGTGCAAGCGTATTCTGTTAGTTGTTAATTTTGAAACATATACATTTCACAGAAGTTTAAATGCCGGCATCAGAAGTAAGTAGGGTTTTATAATTAAAAAGAATTTTCAAAGCAAGAGACATCATTATTTGAGAGAAGAGGAGAGGAAAAAGAAAACTAAAAAAAATATGCTTATAAAAAAAAACTGCCCTTGAATAAGACAAGGGCGTATTCTTTATATCCACCTATAGGTACACTAAATGTTTTAAATGTCAGTTTTTCCTCAAAACAATTGGGTTTATAATTCCACTGAAACAGCAAAACATGAAACATGTTTTTAGAGAAAGTACTAAAATCAATACTTTCTATCTTGTTTTAAAGCATCCCGCGCAGTTAATATCTGAAGAGTGGATATTATGGGCATCAGAATCGCAATTTAAAGTACCGTAAAACTGACGTATAACGCGCACCTGTACTGTATATTTTTTATTTTAAGATATATTCGCCGTTTAATGCACACCCCCTCCTTTACAATGAAATGTTAGTATAAAATATCCCCATGTTTTGAAGTCATGTATTCGAGGTATTATCCCAGACTCTTGAAAAAATAATATACTTCTAAGACAACTCTTTAAGTTCATTAGATGTTTCATTTCTTTTAAATAAACAGTATTTCGACATTGCAGACCTTCAGGCTTTGTCCAACTATAATGAGAATAATTGTTTACGTGTGCAGAACTGTAGAGAACTCCTGGGAAAGATAAAAAGAAAGATCGTCTTTCAATGGGTACCATCCCACTGTGGTCTTTGGGGAAATGAGAGGGCAGACTTTTTGGCAAAAAAAGGGAACGGGTATCCTTCAGAACTTTCGCAGAGACCTGACACTTCATTCTGCCAAACTGGAAATTAAAAGGATTTTTAGGGAATCATTTCGCCTTACAGCTTCTCGTGTTGCTCGTGATAAGCCTTGGAGTACAACACTATGTAAGAAATCCCACGGTATTCCAAGTTCTCCTCGTGCTGCTGCTGTGGCTAAATTTAGACTTTTAACCGGACAGGACTGCCTTTGTGCTCATCTGTTTCGTTTTAATTTAGTGACTTCACCTATCTGCGTTTTGTGTGACACTGGACAAGACATGACTGCCGCTCATTTGGACGAGTGCTCTGCACTGAATGATCTTAACTTCATTGTAAAAAGGTATTGGAGAGCCCGTTGCCTAATGACCTGATGGTCAATGGCTTGGCATTTGTAAAATAATAAATAAAATACATTGTAGAAGTAATTTCTTTTTTATGCTTATCTCTTTTGTTATTTTTAAAACCATCGTTTTTATCCCGGCGTATAACACGCACCCTTAAATTTCGATCTTATATTTTGAGTTCAAAGTGCGCGTTATACGCCGGATTTCACGATATTTTTAAATTTGTTTTTTACTAATTTTCTTTATTCAATGTTTTTTTTTACACATACGATTATAGATGTATTAAATAATGATTTACAGAATTTTTTTTTTAAAAAAATGCTTATTAAAGAAAAGTTATTTTGAAATTTATTTCAAATTTCAGTTGGAACCCTTATATCTTTAAAATCCCAGATTAAATATTTTAATCTTATAAATCATCAATTCAAAAAGACAAAGCGGCTTTAAAGAGTGTTACATAAATTTCTTCTCTTATCTGGTAATTTTTAAACTAAATCTTTATCAGAAGGAGAAGAGAAAACAATTAAATTACTTGCGTTTTAAAAGAATACAACTATTTTGATGAATTAAAGAATTCAAGTTTTAAGTACGTATATCGAAAATTTTTGCACTGTAACAACTTTTTACGACGTAAAATTTTAACAATTGTTGCGTTGTTTACAGTCTTAATAATATAAGGCAATTTTTTCCTATTTTTCAACAATAATACGGTTTTATGTGATGCAGTTTTTTTTAAGCAATCTCAGTTTAAACCTTACTTAATAAATTGTCTCGTTTGTCATTGACACATCTAAATTGTGTGGGAAGTAATTTAAAATGGAATGTGAATGTAGGCTGAGTACCTTGAATGACATATTTCACCCCATTTTTCTTTAAGGAATTAACATTCCTACGACGTATTCCTTACAGATTGTTTCTAACTTTTTTTGTTTTTCCTCCTGAAAAATTTCCTTACTTGGTTTTCCTTCCTCGGTTAAATCGGTGTGTATTTAGAATCGCTCATTAATCTTTGAGCTTAAAACTTCCTCTTTTTTTTAAACGTCGTTTATATCAAAACGTTTCCTTACAATCATAGAAAATATTTGGAATTCCATTTTTAATAATTACAGAACGTTTTTCGTTTTGAATAATAGGAATTTTCTTTTAATTTTATTAATAGTTTGAAAAAAATAACGAATTATTTCAATGAGCAAAAGTTTTTCATTTACTAATTGTCAACACTTATTATTTACATGATCACATTTAATGAGCATCAGATATAACAGTTATTTTAAGGTCATAGCTCATTATCTGTGACATTAGTGAGTTTAATATTGCTGAATAATTCTCTTGCTCCACCCTTTGATCAGATGGAAGGGAGATTATAACTGTTAATGTACACTTTAATTAATAATAAGCTTGCAGATGTATTTGTTGTTGCAAGAATTTACATCCGTGTTGTCAAAGTCATTTCCATAACACCTTTTAAAGCGAATGCAGATATCTTTTCTTCTTTTTATACCTTTTAAGCTTTTAATTAAATGTTATTTTTTTAAAAAAATAAATAATAACGCTTCGTTTCTGACACATTATTTTATTAAGTACAATGTATATATATTCAAGAATATAGGTCGCAACAAAAGAAATTATATTTTAAATTAATTTTGTTTCAAAACTTTTCGAATACACATCTAGATCAATTTAACCTCCATTCTTAAGGTAACCGACTGCGTTCGGGACCATGATTGAGAAAAACGTATAAATTGATTAAGTGTTCATATATAGTTTCAGTTGAATTAGAATATAAATATAAAATTGTTTTAAGAATATTATGACAAGAAAAAAATTATTTGAATGCAATTTTTAGCAAAAGATGAAGAAAGAAGGACACATTTTCAAAACATTCTCCTTTTATGATATTATTTTCATTATAATGTTTTTCTTATATATAGCCAGGTTTTCTATACAGCGATTGAACTAAGATTCTTGAAATACCGCAAAATCTGGCGTATAACGCGTACCCATACTTTCACGCTGCATTTTTTAACTTTTAGGTATATACGCTGTATAACACACACACACTTTTTTGAGTAATAATCAGAAGTGTGCGTGTACAATGCTGGTATGTTTGTAAGGCGTTTATTCCAGGCATTATCCCAGGATTTTGAAAAAAAGAGTATACTTTAAGAATCCTGTAATTTCATTAGATATACCATTTTTTTCTTCAAATAAACAGTATTCCAATCTATGTAGAAGTCTAATTTTTCTTGTGCTCATCTTTTTCTTTTTTTATTTTTGAAACTATCATTTTTCATACCCGATGTATAGCGCGCACCTATAAATTTCGACCTTGTTTTATGTGTTAAAATTGTGCGTTATACGTCAGATTTTACGGTGCATAATTTAGAAGAGAATTTTATTACATCAGATTAGAGAGAGTTCAACAAGAAACATTCGCTAGTATTTCAATGGATCGTAAATCTGAAAATGGGAAATTTTTAGAAATCGTAGTTTTGCCCCAGTACGAAAGTCCTAACTCAATGCTTCTCAAACTTTCAATATCTGTGAACCAATTTTTAATCATAATTTTCATCGCGCCCCCTCTCTATACAATAACAATGTATTGAATTCAATAATAATGTACTTTGATGCTAAAGCTACAATATACAACTTTAATAATAAACCGTAAAAAATATCAAGATAAATATTAAATTTTGTATGTAATTTTATATATGACGAGCCCATTGGGTAATTATTAAACTTGTTCTTACCTTGGTATTGATAAATTAATTATTAAATATACACTGTGCAGTACTGGTGCATTTATAAGTATATTATATTAGTGTAAATGTGGATTTTATTTTTTTTTATTATGTCAGAATGTATTTGGTTTTGCTTCCTTTCAGTAAATTAATAATTTTTTTTAAATAATGTTTTATTTTCAACTTTTCGATATGTTTTCGTCTTTTACGTAGGTTTATTACGCCCCCTGTGAAGGCACGTCCCACAGTTTGAGAAACGCTGTCCTAACTACATATAGACAATATATTATTAAAAATAAAAGCATTTTTTATAAAAGGAGAATGTTTTAAAAATGTCATTTTTCTTTATTTTTTGCAAAATATATATATATATCGTAATAATACACACACACACACACACACAATTTTAAAACAATTTTATATGTATATTCTAATTCAACTAATACTAAACATAAAAAAAGTTATCCATTTATACGAATTTTCAGAACCATGCTTCCTATCGTAGTCAGTCCCTTTTAAGTAATATTGTACTACAATGTTGTTCTTATATTTAACGATCAATTTATTCGTTTTGAAAGGTATTCGCACTCTTTTCAGATTAATGTAATTGAATAAAGCTAAGTACTCCACACATGGTATTTTGAAATAAAGGTATTTAAAACACACCACTTTAAAACTTTTTTTATTCCAATTTTTTTCCCCTTTGAAATTTTCAAATTATAATTTGGCGATAGAGACTGTGATTGTCGAAATCACTTTCCGAACACTGCTGCGGCAACCCGCGGCAACAATATTCGAAACCTGGAGTCGAGCCAGATAATTAATGTTTACGAGAGAACGCATGCGCCTTGTAAACACATTTCGTTTTAAAATAATGAAAAGGTTGGGAAAATATGAAAATGAGTGCGCAAGAAATCGCTCTTGCGAACACTCAAGGCGTTTCATTCAACTCCCAGCTATGAATTCACAGAATTGGAAGAAAATTCAAGATCGCCTTCTGTAAAGATTCGAGTGAATGTAACAAACTGAAAAAGGTCGTAATTTTCGGTCGTTTGCCCATTTTCTTTTTGGCAGGTAAACAGTTTTCAAAAATGATACTTGAATGAATTTCTTTTGAAGGTTACCACAAGGACATGCGTAATTTTTTTTTGTGGCATTTTCATAAAGAAATAATATATTTACTAAAAAGGGCTGAACGAAATAAATAAACTTTAAACATTATAATTACAAAAAAATAATCGAGCAACATCATTTTCTAATTTTATTGACAAAATAAAGAATGTTACAAAAAAAATTATTTACTTCATTTTTAATTACACTGATGACTATCCAAAAATTCAACACCAAGAACAAAAGGTAGCAAAACCAAATTTATTACAAAGGTAATATACAGTACAAAGGGGAAATGAGATTGAAAACCCAACCTTCTGTAAGCTGAGTATAGTATTGAGTATTGTCATTATGATTGGCACTCATTGACATAGAATAAAAGCAGGTTTGGATACCTTGTATGGTAGCCTTTGCTGCCTCCAATATTGCCAGAGTTGATCAGGTGGTGCAAGGTAATTGACACTGGGCCAGTCATTTTTTAATCGAAGAACAGACAATGATAGACAATAGATCAAGAGAACAGGCAGATCAAAGGTGCAATACATTATGGTAGGCTAAGAAGTCTTGACATTGTATTACAACTACACGCGGCACATCCAATGAATGGTTTGTTGGAATGAAACCATTTCACAAATTCTAAAGCTAAGGGAGGACTGGAAGCTCCAAAGCCTCAGATATACATCACATGTCTTTGTATCGCCGAGGCTTACTACTGGTTTTCGGAAGTTGAATCGAATACCCTAAGCCAGTATTTCTCAAACTGTGGGGCGTGCCCCCTCCCCCACCCCTGTAGGAGGGAGTGATAACCCTACAAGGGGGCGCGAGCACATTGAAAAGTCGAAAACAAAGGATTATTTGTAAAAATTTATTAATTTGCTGAAAGTAAACAAACAAAATACATTCTGATATAATAAAAAATGCATTACACGTTTAAACTGATATAATTCACTTATAAATGTATCAGTACTGAACAAAGCATTTTATAATTAATTTAACAATACTAAGTTAAGGACAAGTTTAATATTTACCAGAGTGATTCCATAGGCTTGTCATATTTCTACGTAAAATTATATGTAAAAATTAACACTTATCCTGATCATTTGTACGGTTTATATCCTTTAATGCCGATTGACTAATGCTTTATTAATCAATCCTTTAATGCCGATTAAAAATCACGCTCCCCGATGCCCCCGTTTAACGCGTAGGCGAGCATGTGTGGTGTCTTGGGGGAGGGGAAGGGGTAGAAAAGGAATAAATAATCAAATTCTCTGAAATAAGTAAATCTTTCGCAAACACTGACAAGGTCATTTTATTGCATTCCAAAGCTTTCGGAATAATTTTATGGATAGCAACGGACAAATAAGATCGTACTTCGGGAAGACGTATATATACGTCCGGGGCAATTAACGCACTGGCTGAACGAGACGTTTATATATGCCGGTGCCACTGAAGAGGTTAAAGTCGTATTGTAGTTTTAGTGTCAAAATATAGTGTTACTGAATGCAATACATTGTTATTGTATGGAGAGGGCGGGATGAAAATGATGATTGGATATCGGGTCGCAGATAATGAAAGTTAGAGAAGCACTGCCCTAAGCAATAGTATTGGACCAGTAAGATGAGGTATCAAACAAACAACCTCTCTTCAAGATGCCTCCATACATTTCACCGACTCTCAGGATGTTTCAGGCATGTGTGATTCCTTGATTTACTTACAAAAACAAGATCATGTCATTGGTTGTCCATGTTCATCTTTGTTGTTGTTTCTGATGCCACCTGATAGGCAAAGCCCAGATCGAGGCCACGAAATTCATCAAGGCAAAGGCCTGAGGGACGCCTGTCGTTAACTGTAGCTTTGAGAACCATACAGGTGACAGTACGACTTGCCTCGCTTCCACCCCAATTTTGAGGGAGGACACCTGCGGTTGGCGCTCTTCCACCAACCTCAGGAGATAAATTGTGGCTCTACGGCTATTTATAGTAGTCCCATGCAGCGAAGGCACTATACATTTACAAACATCCATGCTTTCTCCGGGATTCGAACCCATGCCCTACGGCACAGCAGTCAGCGTCTCTATCCACTATACAGGATGGGTGATCATGTTCATCGTTCAATGCACCATTGTAGATTCATTCAGAATTAAATCAGTTCTAGGTAGAAACTTTTTTTTTTCTGTTTACAGACTTTAACTATTGTGAAATTCTTTCACTTTCATTGAAGACATTTAGATAAAAACATTTTGGTTGTTCGATATTTTTTTAAGAATCACGGGGTACTTTTTTGCTTCAATTTCTCCCGCAATTATGATACCTTAGAAACGATTGTTTTAAAACTTAATGTGTTTTTATAAAGCGTAACAAACTTAAGTTTAATTCTTGATAAACAAGTATGAACAAAATCAAAATAATTACAATAAAAAGTCCACGTGATTTTTTTTTCTTTAAATATAACAAAAATATGCCTCAGCTCAAAGAATGAAATAAATAGTTAAAGACGTATATGAATATAGGTAAAAGCAGATGCATATAAAATAATCATTATTCTATTGTTAAAAATCTGTTTTTTATTTTTATTTGTATCGCTCAAATCTAAACCAAACGGAAACTCCCGAGACAAGAATTTTGAAACATCTTAAAACCTCATCAATCATATTTGTAAAAATAAAAAAACATAGTATCTTCTTTTATACTGAAGGAAATTTAAAATACTTATTTTACTTGCTTAGAAACATATAGAGGAAAATGTGTAGAAAATTTTAGGCATGAAATAACTTGGATAAGAATTTTTTTCCCCAACAATTCAAATAAAATAATCCTTAAATGTCCTAGCCATCATACAAAAAAAATTATAAATATGTAAAATATAATCATTATGTAAATAAACATATAATCTACGTAAATATATTCATTTAAAGTACGTGGAGTGTCATAAAAAGTTTTAAATACTTCTAAAACTAATCAAGGTAATTTTTATTTGTTACGCTTAAGGTTTCTCGTCAATGAGTTATCATTCTATGTTATATACTTCTCGCAGCGTTTCTTAACAAGTCGAAGGCCGTCATTGTAAAACTTAAAAGATTGTGTCGAAAACCATTTTCATAGCTCTTGAATGACTCTCTGTGTTCTCAAATGTTAATCGTCAAACGGTGTCGTAATTATTTTTTGAGTTCTAGGAGGGAAAAAAGTCACCTAGTGTAAGATTAGAAGAATAGGGTGGATGTATCAAAATTTTAAAAGCACCTTACTTTAATTTCTCAGTTACATCTCAAAATAGCAGATGTATTGTTCACAAAAAGACGAATGTCTTCGGTGATCCCATTGTGTCTTTTTTTAATCAGAGTCACGTGCAATTTGTACAACAGTGTGTAGTAATCGAAATTAGTGACGGTCTAACCTAGAGGTACTCAGCCTTTTTTCCCGCCAGACCACATACACATGACGCGGGCCGCAACATGCGGATAATGGAAAAAACACACTATAGGACCAAAGTGACATTGGACAAAATATTTAAAATCGTTTTTTTTTTAATACTCTAGAAACTTTTCAATAAAACACACAAAAATATTCTCTTTTATGCATCTGTTACTGAGTTTTGGGATAGTTTCGATATTTTTTCATCCATGGCTAAGCCTTTTTTTTTTTTTTTTTTGTTTACATTCTACTGTCAAAAAAAGCAAATTGATAGCAAAATTGATAGACTTGATAGAATTGAAAGGTAGACGCGAAATTTTTTAGTACGTTGTTCCCAGGATAATTGAATTTCTTAGCGCAATGGGCCATGACTGGGCAGCTCAGAAAAGGTATGTGGAACGCAGGTTGAATATCACTTGTCTAACCCTTTTAATGAGCAGATAGTCTGTTAAGATGACTCTACGACTATCCGCTTTGCGCAAATCCTCCATTTTCTTCATTGTTCTTGCATCGCGATGGTCTTCCACTTCTTGAAGGACATTTTCGTTTGAAAATTCATTTTCCACCCCCATAACAATGTTATATGATAGGTTATAACATTGCTTTCTCTATCACTGAAAATTGCTTTCCTCAATCATCTCCATATTGCAAGTCTCTTCAATCTCTACGGTTTTCTGAAACCAAACAAACCAACATTAATAACAGTTATTATAACATTATTTACATTAGAATCAATTAAATATGCAGAATAAATTTTATCCAAAAATCTCAGTTATTTCTTAGTAATGATTAAAACTTTATACTACACCTATGTAACTAATTAATTTAATTAAACATTTTTACAAAAAAGGTTTGGTACCATCAATAGCGAAACCACATTAAAAAATCATGTCAAATAAAGTTTATAACATAAAATTATTCGAAAGAAATCAAATTTAAAAGGAATTAAAAGAGATTTTAAAGTATTTAAAAGCTTAATGTTAAAAATACAATGTATGACAAAAAAACATATATTGAAATTTAATTTAACATATTGTAACCCATTTTTTACTCTTTAAAATTAGGTAAGTTTAAATATATCTTTAAAACAACTATCAACAAATCTCGCTTTGCGTTGTATTGAATATTTCACTCTTAAATTTCGATTCCTGACCTCTTTCTTCCATTTATCCTTTCCTTCCTTTTTTCCACCCTTCCCTTTTTTACTTGAGATAATAAATAAAAGCCAACTTCAAATTGAAACATATCACAAAATAAAATATCACTAGATCACACACATTTTTAATAGATTATATATTAAAATTATTTCACTTAGAAAAAATAATTACTTTTCCAACCTTGCCTAATATATGTTGGCAGATTCAAAAAATATAATTCAGTTTGCGTTTAATTGTACGGACACAAATGCTTTCAGGGAAATATTCTCTATTTTATATAACCACTGATTTGAAATGAGATATTTAAATCCAACTTCCGTTATGAAATAATGTTTGGAGTAACAAACCTGATTGTGAATTAGATTTGTCAATTGTATACATATTTCATGTTTTGGAAAAGTATTATTATTTTTATATATTTATTTTTAGGAGCACAATGTTAGTTGCATAAAATTGCATAGGTATTTCTTTTTTCTATGAGTAGCAACAGTGAGCGTGACTGTGTGATATTTGCGAAATGCAACACTGCAGCTTTACTGTTTGTTCGATTATTTTTAAAAAGAGATTCTCTTGAATGAAGTTTCAGTGATCTTGTAAAGATTATTTGTCTCTAACTGAAATCACTAGGCACCATATATAATACGAGTTTTAAATAAAACTACTTTTAATTTTAGAAATGAGAGGAAAAAAGTAATTTAGCGACTATACAGTTATTATACTTTGGAAGCTTTAATAGTTTATCCTGTAACCCACATATAAACTCACATAATTATTTAAATCTGCTTTTTATACTTTTTTAATCTTTATAAAGGTTAGGAAAGATTCTAAACTTTTCGTACAGTAATATAAGCAGACTTATAAAATGTTCTAATTTAACGATTTATAGTGATACTACGCAGTGGCGCACACAAAGGGGGGTCCTGGAGGTCCGGACCCCCAAAGCCCTTGATTTTTTTCTGATTGATTATAATTCTAAGTATACGTATAGTACGTAAAATTTAATTGAGTATTTGTTATTAATGATTAATTTTATTAATTAATGCTAGTTATTTATTCAATAATTAGTTTTTTACTGTGTTTTATTCCCGAAAATTGACAAAATAAAAAAACGCATAGTACAAGAATGGTGAACTTTTGACCCCGGACCCCCTTGAAAAATTCCTGTTTGCGCTACTGATACTACGTTATATGCCGTGAGTTTTTACTCTAAATTAGCTTTGTTTATTTTGCTTTGCATAATAAAATGATAAGAGGAATGTTGATTTTGAAACTGAAATTAAATTTTTTTAAAGTATTCAATTTTTATATGCTATTTAAAAAATTGTGTTATTTTAAACTAACAAAAAATATTTTGATCTTTTCCAGGGCTATATTTTTATAGTGATGGTACATTAAAATATTTTTGTGACGAGATAGATTTAAGAAAAGGAATTAATTTTGATTATTAGGTGAAATTATTTATTTTTAAGAACCATTTTCATAGTAGGGATATGTTTACTACAACCCACTTTGTGCTATTAAAAGGCATTTATGTACCTTTGTTTCTTTTTACCCCTAGCCACATAAAATTCCTTAAGTCTTGAAAAGAAATAAATAGTTAATTAGAAATATTTTATATTCTTAGATGATGATAATGAAACTAAGAACTTCTATGGCGTTATTTCCCATGAAATTTATGAAACCTTGAATCAGTATATAGTAAACACAGCAAATTTAGGAAATATGTTAGGAAACAGTACAATATGTAAAATGAATTGTAAATTAGACAGATCAAGATGACAAATAAAAAGGTTAGATTGATGAGAATTTAAGGTAAGTATATTTACCATGGCCTGGTAAAGGGTTAATTAATACCAAGATTCTTATATTAAAAGCTATGTAATTTTTCGTAAAAACAGAAGATTCTAAATTAATTTTTTTAATAAAATACAGCTATTCGATTTATCCAACTTTCTCCATAAGAAAGTAATGCAGATTACGACGAAATACGTTCAACCTTCGCCCCTATCCAACTGAACGAAGAAGGGGGGAAGGTAAATACAAATGCCCCCAGGATGTTTAGATTGAAATCGATAGGATCTAACTTTCCTTTCTTTTCTATATTCCCCTCCTACCTATTTATACCTAAACGCTTCAATAAGCTATCGACAATTTGTCGGACAATGAAAACACAGCATCGACACCAATCTAATGGTCCCTTCAAGTCTATCATGGTCCAGCTCCTTCTGATTTCTCGGAAATGTCAACGGTTCTCGATTCGCCTTAACCGTTATCAAATTTTTTTCAGGGGAGAGTTATCATTAGGATGTTTCTTATCGACGCCGATGGGATCGTCTTTATTTCTCTGAAATGTGATACGATCTAATTCGATTTCCGCAGAAGGCATGCACCGTGTATCGGCGTGGACGTAATTGTTTTTCATATTTATTGCGACATCCGATAGTGCAGTTCTCAGGTAGAAAGGGCCATTACATTAACATTGTTTCTTGTTTTAGTGCCTCGGAGATTTCTATACTCGCTATTCAAACGTAGCTTGAATATCAATGCTTGACTAACAATGCCATCGATACTTGGAATTATTTTGACTGTGCGTATTGGTATTTTTTCTATAGTATTTGATTTCCGGCATGGACATCGTACCAATGAAAAGAGTTCGGAAGTTTTAAATGATGCGAGATATACAAGATCGCGAGATAAGCAAATAGAAATTATTTATACGGTGAAAGAGATACTTTTTACAAAAAATACGTAAAGGGTTTTTGTAGAAGGAAAATGAATTTTTTAATTCTGATTTTGTTTAAATAAGAAATTATTATAAACAATATTTTTATATGAAGCAAAAAATGAACATGTTTTGTTACATTGTAACCTATATTTTTGTAAAAGAGAAAATTTTAAAAAGTAGTTGAAACGCTTAGGTATTTCCCGACCACCTGTTTTGTCTTTGTTGGTCAATTATACTGAAGGCGTAATTTGTGTTTACTTATGTGATTTATTATTGTTGACAAATACGTACTTTTTGAAAGTTTCTACAAAAAATAAAAGTTGGCAACAGCAAAACGTATGAACTGATTGGTTGGAAACAAGTAACTGTAGTTTTCATGTGACTATAATGTCACATAAATTTAGCATATTTGATGAAATTATAAATATTTATAACACCAATTTACTGTCTATATATAAACTAAACATTTTCAAACTTTAGAAACTAAAAATTTTTATATTGCGCCGTAGTTTAAGTCAAATATGACTAATAATCAACAAGAGATATGCTAAACGCGTAAACGACCTGAAAAATTATAATGTTATCAAATAAATAGAACCATTGAATAAATTCATTTATTTATTACTATGTCAATATTAAATTAATGACGCAAATATACCTGTAAATTAATGGACATATTCTCAAATCTTGGAATCAAACTGTGCGTCGTTTCCCCCCTTTTCTTTCTCATTCGCTTTTATCACAGCGACCACCAAAACTCAAGTTACAAAAAGAATAAGAATTTGAAAATCCCGCGAGATCTGTTAAAATTTATAACTTACATAAGAATTCATCTTTTATTGCAATCCAAGCCCTGATCAATTCAGTTTGTTGCCAAATTTCTTTCTCAAACTACTGTCACAAACTTAATAAAATTATTTTGTGATCATTCCACAGAATAAATTCAGAGGGAGCTTTGATCTGCATTAATCTCGAACCAATGTACACACATTTATATTTTAAAGGTATTTTTTAAACCAAGTAATAGCATATGTTAAGTGTCCTTCAAAAATGGATTATATATATCTGGAAATAAATCAACTCCTTCCGAAACCAAAAGCTGTTGCAATATGTATAAACAACTCTTATCACCTGCCTTTATTGTTCTTCTTGTCCATGATTTTAGTTTTTACACTTTTATTGTATAAATACTGAAATGTTTATCACTGATTACTAAGTGAAGGTTGGCTGGCCAAAAAAACATTGTTTAAACCGGCATTCTTGGTTCATAAGACCAAGAGTTAGCTATTCTACTACTGTGGCTAACATTTCTTACTATTCTGTGGGGTTATACTCAAGTTTATAACTATTTGTATATATTATTAGGAATTATATATAAATATATATATTGTGGCGTAGATTAAATTAATTTGATGATTGGATACTCACAAATAAAATGACAACAGCTCTTGCTAAAAACAAGACTTTATTCTCCAAACTGAATATTTCCTCTCCTTATATATTGCCGTCGAAAGTTCCAAAACTTTCCATAATTATTAAAAAACATTTAACTTTTATAAATACAAATACAATAAAAATAAAAGCACGGTAGAAAGAAAGAATTACAATTAATTGAAAAAAAAGAGTGTGACACAAAAAGTAATGTTAATACAAAGGAAACAAAATTTATTTTTGGCAAGTCGCCTGCAACCGGACACGTGAGTCCGTGTCCATGGCAACCGACGTGAACTATTTTTTCGCTACTATATATATATATATATATATATATATATATATATATATATATATATATATGGGAGTCCGAATAAAAATCAGACTCTTCAGAAGGCGGGATTTTGATTGGCGAGGTGGCTTGTCTAGGGGTAAGTATTTAAGGGTGAGTGATGAATTATTAATTGAATCTAAGTCATTTAAACACAAATACTTCAAAGTAAAAGAGAATTTATTTAAAGTTAAAGGGAAATATTTACAAAAGGGGATATTTACAAAGAGAAAGAAATGCAGGAATTAGGTTAATTAAAAGTTGAGTTATACCTTTAGAAGACGGGGAAATAAACCTTTCTCATTCTTGGATGTTTCTCATTCGTGGTGCCGCGCTGGGCGCGGAAATGCGGTAAAGACGCGACGTGTTGAACAAGCAGTGGTTAGTAGGCCTCTGCCGAAAAATTATTCAAGCCGGAGCTACGAAAGCTCACTAGATGGCGCTGCTTCGGAATGCAGTAATAAATAAAATTGAGATTTATGGTCCTCTGAAAAGGATATGACTCAACCTTTTTACAAATGTTTCAAAGGAAAATCCTACATATATATATATATATATATATATATATATATATATATATATATATATATATATATATATATATATATATATATATATATATATATATATATATATATATATATATATATATATATATATATATATATATATATATATATATTTAAACCTACTGGGTACAGCATTACGACGAGAAAGCTATCGAGAACTATTAATGCATTACACATAGACGAATGTTCTGCTCCCCCGATTTCGCAATGCTTTTGTTTTTAAGTTCGAGCCTCATGCCACTGAAGACCCACCGTGTAGAGGGGCTTATGCACGTTAAATATGACGAGGTTTAAAGTCCTCTGGTTGGCGAGGTGGAGAAATTCGGAGAGAGGTTTGCCAGCTCAGGTGTCGTCCTCTTCACTTGACTGTGGCTCAAAATAACGAGGTCCGTTACCAGTAGCCCTCGTGTTGCTTTATAGAGGAACGTTAATAAACACTATTTACTGCTCATCTATAATATCTGGTAGGATGAATTATCCTGTAATGTGGTATGGGATTTATTTTTTTATTTATTTATTTATTTATTTATTTACTTTTTTCTATTCTATTTACCATTTTGTAAAATGCTAGTAAAATTTCTTACAAGGTGTCAATATCAAGGCTTACATGTCAAAGCCGTCAATAACACGGCTTATATCTTTGGTATTGATGGATTCTCAATGAAAATGTTGTGTTATGCTGTTTGAATTCTTTCAAAGAGGTTTGTCTAACCATTTAGAGGTAAATTGTTCTTTTAATAGACCCTCAATTTACTTGACAGTTGCACTCTGAAGCTAAAACTTCCCTACGCGGGAAAACCTATCTTCAGCATTAATTTCTGTCAACGCAAAAGAGAGCCTTAAATAGCTATCATCTTTTTTACGATATTTTTGCTTTTTCAAAATCCTGCCGATGGTTAAGGATGTATTTCTCTTATCTTCTCAATCACAACTTTTATTACTAAGCAGTAAAATCCGGCCTATTTTTAAAAAACAATGTTCAATAAACTATTTACCTGAGAATATAAACGATAACAAATGCAGCATAGCGTGAAACAAGCATTTGTTACTGAGCAAATTCATTTGGAAACGATCCAAAATTTACATTTAGTGGCAAACACCGAGAAAATTCAAAAAGCCTAAGAAAAATTACCTTTAATTTTTGTAGAAAACAATCTATAGTATTAAAGAAACACAAAGTTTTATTTCAGTTCTAGATTTGTTGAAACTCCTTCAGATTCAACGAGCTTAGATGTCTCAACGTATAACATTAAGGTATTCGACAACGTTTGGAATCGTGATTTTAAAAAAGCGCATAAATGGATAATTTTCATGATATTTAGCGTCATTTAGATTACGTATAAACTAGTTTTAATGACATTATGACGAAAAAAATTATTTAAATACATTATTTTGGCAAAAAAAGTAACTTAGAATAACCTTTTTCCAAAACGTACTCCTTTTATAAGAAATGCCTCTATAATAATAATATTTTGCTTATATAAAGTAAAAATTTCTCCGGAGAGTCTGAACTAGGATTTTTGAAAAAACCACGTTATTTTCAGAGTTACCACCAATTGAAATAACTATCGGTGGAGTTTTCTTCTTAAAATTTCTCCCCTCTTAGTAAAATATGAATATAAATCCACTTCTAAGTTATATATTTCAAATATTCTAGTTCAGCATCTGTACAGAGGTCAGAGATATATACAGGCAAAATATTATTATAATAGAAGCATTTTTCACAAAAGGAGAATATTTTGAAAATGAGGTCATTCTATGTTCATTTTTTGACAATAATAACTTTTTATAGTAATAATATTCTTAAAACAATTTTATATACGTTTTCTAATCTAAATGACACTAAATATCATAAATATTATCCATTTATGAGCTTTTGCAAAATCACAGTTCCGAACGTAGTCGGATACCTTAAATTGAAAATGAAAAAATTATTATGAAACCTGTTACAATATTTTGCAGGGCCAACTTTAAGAGCAACTGCTCTGAATGAACCTATGAAGCCTGTTTTACACATGGCAAAATGAAGTTTTTTTTTTTTTTTTTTTTTTTTTTTTGCTATATGAAAATTATATTAAAGGACAATATACATTCATTTCTCTAATACATGATGTCTTAGAACAAGAATATATAAGGGTATAGAGCTCTATATAAAAGAATTTTTTACAAAATCGACATAGTTAATGGGAATTTAAAGCTGTATATTATTATATATAAAGCTACTTATAATATCAGGCTAATATTCACAAAAAAGCGCATTATTGGGATTTTTTAAGAGGACTTGGTACCCTAAAAATCACAAACCTATCGTTTTTTTTTTATTTTCATTTAATCTTATTCTTTGCATTATTATCTTTTCGATTGATATATCACTTGTGCATGTCGGAAAGTTAGAAGTTGACTAAAACTTCATTTGAAAACAAATTAGGCAATTCAGCCACACCCCTTTTAGAAAAAAAAAAAAGCTAAAAATGCGTTATGATAAAAAAAAAATCTATTTTATAAATAGAAATAATAACTATAAAAAAGAATGCGTAGTATTAAAAGCAGAATATTTCCGAGGCAATGCAATAATGTAATTTTTCTTCCTTGTGAAATGTGTACATGTAAAATTTTTTAAATTAAGGCATTTTATATTAATAATTTTATAATTTCAGTTCTTATTCCTGATATATTTTTCATACAAATGTAATACTTTAATATTATAAGAAGAAAAACAGCTAAAATATCTGTCGTGACAGGAAAAAAAATTTTTTTAAGTTTTTCTTGAGTTTTCTTGTGCAATTAGTACTCTCTAAAAGTTGATCATTTATAAAAATGTGGGTTGAAAACATATGAAAATGCAATTATTTTAAAGAAAAACGTATAAGTAATATCTTAAAGTGGTATTTTTAAGTTTAATTAAGCTTATAATAATTATTTTTTCAGAATTATAAACTTTAAAGTGGTTTTCTCAGTTTGTGTTTTTCGAAACCTTAGTGCATTCAAGATGCTACTCCTTCGACAATTATTTACCAATCACTTCAATTTTTTTCCTGCGTATTAAAAATAAAGCATGTAATAAAATTAGGAATCCGTTTTGCTATAAACTGAATACTTTTTAAAAAAAAAATAAAAATGTAAGACATGTTGGCTTTTTCGTTGATTTTTAGCCTGATATCAACATTTTATTTTTTTTTTCTCAAAAACGAATGAAGTTATTCTAAAATAGATCCCTAAAGTTGTTAAAAACATCCATAAGAATATTATAAAAAAATTTCAGGTCAAAAATTAATATTTACAAAAGGCGTAGGATTTTTTAAAATTTTCCCAATTTTCTTCAAAAATTTAAATTTTTAAAATTGTGTGAATAATACATGAAAATTTTCATCTGGTAACATTTTCTTGAATAGAAACATTGTATAAAATGTTAAAATATAATTTTTAAATACGTAAATAAAGAAGTTTGCTCAAAGGGTGCCAAGTCCCCTTAATAAAATAAAATTATTATGCTAATATATTTAGTGTAAAAAGATGTTAAAAACTACTTATTTATTTACATTCCAGCATCTATATCTCTTTTTTTTAAAAAAAGCTTGAATTTACATCATGGAGTCTGAAAACATATGACCAAACTTATTTTCCATTTATAATTTCACTTTGAAAAGTATATACTACAGATATTTTTCTCCCTATTATATAGATGTCTCTTTTTTTTATAGTATAATTAAGTGGCCCCCAAAGTTGTCCCTATGAACCCCTAGGGGTCCACGATATTATTCAGGGGGTCAGTGAAAATTAAAATTTATTTGAGGGTCCACATAAAGTTTAATATAAAATTTTTAAAAATTTGACCATTTTTATTTTTATAGAAATTTAAGTAAATAAAAAAAAAACAATAGTTCACGTGGCTATTTCCGACGGGTTGTTGAACCCTTTTGCAAGTAGACTAACTCAGACCCTAGCACAGATGAATCTATACTAATACAGGAGCATCTTATTGAAATGTCTAAAAATGAGCGATTTAAACCAATGTTTGAGCAAGAATACCACAAATTCTGGTTACAAAAACAAATCCCAATTTTATATCCTGCATTATGGGTTATTGTTCAGAAGTTGTTGACCACTTTTCCAGTCTTTTAATTTGGTAGAACGTGGATTCAGTGCAGTTATAAACCTCGTTGCAAAAAAAGAAGCCGTCTAAAAATTAGTGCTCGTAGGAATTTGCAGTTGCTATTCACAAACATTAAGATAGCCATAAATACACTCATAACATCTCATCAAAAATTCATTAAAGTTATTTTTTTATCTTATTATTTTAAAAAAAGTTATATAATTTTAATAAAAATTATTCTTCTACACAAATTTTTTAAATTTTTTTTTTATTTTTATACTATTTATTTATGTAGCTTTTTCACTGGAAAAAGTTTTGGCTTGAAAAAGGGGTCCGTGGACAAGTTTTGACTATAAAAAGGAGTCCTTTGGTTAGAAAAGTTTGGGAACCACTGGTATAAGGGATCGCACACAGGCCATTCACACGCACCACCTCGGATAATATGTTATTAAAAAAATAACCAGATGAGTTATATATGCGTATTTGCTTGAAACTTAGGCCTATTTTTTATTCCTTTAATCGTGATTTTACTTCTTATTTAAATCAGTTAGTAAATTTATTACTTTTGAAATAATCCAAGTAGTAAATGCATTATTTTATAAAGTGACTAAGCCATCTCCGCCAAATACAGATATATCAATAATTAGACAAACTTTTTTTTAAAAAAAATTCAGTGACATTCTTAAAATTAAGGAACCAAAATTTATATTCCAAAAATCTTAAATAGCATCTATCTTAATGTAGCAAATGTAATAAATATACATCTTATGTTGAATGCCCAAATTAGTTTTACATTTTTATTTCGCAGATCTCATGTCAAGGAAGTTAATATGAAACATACATCCCAATTAAATTATCACAACTGTCTACGACTAAAATTCGAGTTTAACTAATAAATAATTACACGCATGAATCACAATCAAACGCTCATTAAGAGAAGGAACAGCAATTATTTCAAAAAATAAGAAACATGAAAGTGGAATAAATTCCGAAATGTTAGTATGGCGACCTGACGCAGATTCGAAAATGTCTGCACAGTCGGCGATTACCTGATTGCGTATAATTACGTATGCTGTTGATGTTCGAATTGTTATAAATCTCTCTATGAAATGTGCGGTTGCAGTGACATACGAAGATTGTCGGAGTTTTAAGCAGTGATGAGTGGTTTTGTTCGAATTACTTCGAAGACGAATCGCTGTTTCTTGTCATTTCGAAAGTTTTACCTACATCGGTGTTGAAGAATTATATAACCAAAAAATCTCTTTTTCCTCCATCTGTTTTCGACAAATAATTAGCAAAACTTAAATAACATAATTAAACTACTTTTAAGACGTATTTATTCATGGAAGGCAGACAATAATAAAATGCTTTTGATTTATTTCGATTCGTTAAATACGTTTAATTTGTTAATTAGATTTTGGCATCTGCTCATTAATAAAGGTAACTGACTACGTTGGGAACCGTGATTTTGAGAAAGCCTATAAATGAATAATTTTTTTTTCTTATTAAGTGTCAGTTAAATTAGAATACGCATATAAAATTGTTTTAAGAATTGTATTATAATTAAAAGAAAGGATTTAAATGCAGTTTTTAGGCGACAAAATGCAATAAAATTGACATATATTGAAAACATTCTCTCTTTATAAACAAGTTATATATATATATAGTCTGGGAAGATCTTATAATCTCTTCAAAATTTAATTGATAACTTACAAAACACGGCAATAATTAAAAATAGCTTAGAGATTGCTAGAGTTACTAAGGATATGTTAATTTTTTCCATGCATGGCTTTGATTTCGAGGACCTTTTTAATTCTATAGATATTGACTATATGATTAAGGTTCTACAGTCAATTTATGATAAATATGAATTATATACTTTAATGAAAAAAGAAAAATTTGATATTCTTGTTAACCTCGTATTAAAAGAAAATTTCTTTGCATTTGATCAGAATCTTTATAAACAGATCAAAGGATTACCTCAGGGTGGTCCAGCTAGTAATTGTTTAGCGAACCTATATTTACATTTTTTGAAATTGATCATGTTGTAAATGATTCTTACTTGATTTATCGTTATATAGATTATTTAATAATTTTTGGTAAAAATAGTGAATACAAACCCAATATTACGTTCTACCCTGATTATCTCAAGCTCCTTAAAACTAACTTCAGCTCTAATATGGTGGAATTCTTGGATTTAGACTTGCATCTTATTAACAATAATGTAGTCAGTAACATTTTTGACAAAAAAGATTCGTTTAAGTTCCATATAATTAAAATTCCTGTATGGAATAGTAACTTGCATATATCAATTTACAGAAATATCATTTTGAATTTTTTATTTAGAAATGATAACTTAACTACCCACAAAATAGATAAATACAATAATATAAAAAAAAAAAAATTTCAATGTTGTTTAGATCATGAATACCCTTTTAATTTCTTAAGAACTTATATTCATCACAAATACATTAACCGTCTTGCTACTTCGAATTCCAAAACCACCACACAACAATAGGATTTCAAAGTCAGCATGTTAGTGGCCTTCCTGTGAAGATTATATCATAACACTCATATCACAGTTTACATTTTTTTCCACACACATCTTGAACATCTTACACATTGTTGACAACCAACCAAATTAGAGCCTAGCAAATTTAAATTTTGGCAATCAACCAATTCAAATTCTACAATATTTGATTGTCGTCTTTTTTTATATCTGTCTTTGCTGGCTGGTTTAAAAGTTAGCTCAAAAGATGTGTTTATGTATATTTCAATTTTTTAACTTGGTGAATAATTGATTTTCATTGATGTCAAGACGCTTGATTCTCTTCGTAAAAGCTCTGTGAGTAAAGAAATTTTGTTAAATTATTTTTTGAAAGATACTTTTCTTATGTAATTGTTTTATATATAGGATTTTTTCTAGTTTTCTTTCGTAATTATTTTGCGATTTTTCTGCATTAAGAGTTTGGGAGAGTTTGTTACATAATAGTACTCGCTCGTAGGTTCTTCTTTTTGTGATTTTGTGTTCAGCTTTTATATTTTTATCATACATTATCTCTTGTTTTGAGTTTTTACATACTCTGAATTTTTTTTGTTTATTTTATTTGGTTTTTCCTACCGAGTTGCATACTGTGGGGGGAAGGTTGGCGCCTTCAATCTAGTTTAACCCCACTTATTCGGTCCTAAGATACTAAAACCAAATAAAAACCGTAAATTGCGTTTCGTTTTCTGACTCGCTAGGTTCTTAAAAGTTTTTTTGTAGTTTCTGTAGGCAGCAGAATGTATTTTTTTATTTCTACGGTTATAATTTTGTTCTTCATGTTCAGCATTTTTATATTTTTATTACGTTATTTCTTGTTATGTTCATTATCTATTTTTTTTCTTGTTTTTGATGTATAATACATATTTCTTTCTGGAATTATATATATAAAAATAATTATATATATATATATATATATATATATAAATATAAAATATATATAAATTAAGTTCAATTCCTACTTAGTTCAATAAAAAAGAAATTTTTTGTTTAGTTACTTTCTATGTCACACTGGCTAAATAGTTTCAATTAATATAAATATGTACACATACATATGACAGTATCAGGAATGCTTATATTAAGTGGCAAAACAGAAAGCAATTGTCCTTGCAATTTTCCATTTTCCATGAATTTTCTATATAGGGTGTTGGACTATTATTTGTTTGTTATTATTTATTCATTAATTAAGCTTAATTATTCCATTAAAATAGTATAGTAAACAGAAATCACATTCTCAGAAATTAGGCCACCCAAGGTGGGAATTGAACTCACGAACCTTGGATTAGAAGTCCAACGCGCTATCCTTTGCGCTACAGGAACACAACGAGCTCTTTTCCTTTTTATAGGTGTTAAACTATTATTTTTGTTTGTTTCTTTTTATTCACTAATTTAATTAAATTAATGAATTAATATTTGAAGAACTATATTAACATCAAGTATTATCCACTTCGTTTAAAAAATTACTCGATCTTGAGTGGATGAATAAAAAGTATTTAAATTGAAAATTTGAACAAGATATATATATATATATATATATATATATATATATATATATATATATATATATATATATATGTAATTATGCAATTAGTTGTAAGTGGCTTTATACTAATATGCTAAACAAACATTTTCATAATAATTCTGCTTTTAAAAAATCTAATTCAAGCAAAAGAGAAATTATTAATCGAATCTCTGCTTTTTATAAAAAAAATAGATTTACGTATTCTGGATGTTAAATTCCCACATATTTTCCTAACTCCTTAATTTCATAAAAATCCTGTTAAATTTAGAACTATTTCGAATGGTTTTAAAACTTATATTACACATCCGGGAAAGAAGCTACAAAATATTATTCAATCTACATTAGACAAAATTGATATAATTCTATTATAGTTAAGAATAGTATGGACATTATTAAGTATATGCATGGTAAAAAAAATTATTTCTATTTATACCTATGATTTTGAAGATTTATTTAACTCCATTGATATAGAGAGAGAAGACATGTTAAAATTCTTAAAATAGCATATAGCAAATATTTTTTGAATAAGATAATAAAATATGATAAATATATTTCTATTATTGAATTAGTATTAAAAGAAACTTATATTTTCCATAATAACGCTCATTATCAGCAAATTAAAGGTCTACCACAAGGTGGATCAGCTAGCAACTGCTTAGCAAATATTTACTTGCATTTTTATGAAAATGAAAGCACTAAATTATGAATATTGTTACTTTTTAGATACTTAGATGACTTAATTATTTTTAGTAATATAGTAGACTTTGTTCCTAGCTTTAATTTTTATCCCCACTATTTAAAATTATTAAAAACTAATTATAATAATGAGTCAGCTAACTTTTTGGACCTTCAATTAACCGTTAAGAATAATTTGCTTTTAAGTAATATTTTTGATAAAAGAGACTCATTTGATTTTAACATTATAAAAATGCCTTTCTGGGGTAGTAACTTACACCTATCAATATTTAGAAATATTATCTTAAATTTTATAAAAAGAAACAAAGATAATAGGTCTCCAGTGTAGTCCAATGACTTTTTTGTATCTACAATTGTGTCTTCTGAATTCCAATTTCTTTCTTCTTTAGCACTGTAGGTTCTAGTATTTCTTCACTTTTATTTTATTATAATATATATAGAGAGAGAGAGAAAGTGTGAACGAATACTAGGAATTGAAAAATTATTCTATAATAATAATATTTTGCCTGTATAGAGCTAAGACCTCTGTACAGAGCCTTAAATAGAATTTTCGAATTATATGATTTAGAAGAGAACTTAGTCACATTTTAAGGTATCCGACAACGTTCGGAACCATGGTTTTGCAAAAGCGTGTAAATGAATAATATTTATGATATTTAGTGTTACTTAGATAAGAAAATGTATATAAAATTGTTTTAAGAATAGTATTGCAATAAAAAATTATTTAAGTACAATATTTTGATAAAAAAGGAGCATAGAACAACACATTTTCAAAATATTCTCCTTTTGCGAAAAATGCTTCTATTGTAATAATATTTTGCCAGTATATAGCTCTGACCTCTGTACAGAGGCTCAACTAGAATTTTTGATATATATAACTTAGGAGTGGGTTTATCCATGTTTTACGACAACAGAGGGGAGCAATTTTAAGAAAAAAATGCTGATAATTATTTCAATGGGTTGTAACTCTGAAAATAATGGGAAATTTTTCAAAAATCATAGTTGAGCCTCTTTACAGAGGTCTGAGCTATATACAGGCAAAATATTATTATAATAGAAGCATTTTTTACAAAAGGAGGACATTTTGAAAAAAGGTTATTCTAAGTTAAATTTTTGCTAAAATATTGTTTTTAAATAATTTTTTTTGTCATTATGACATTAAAACACTTTTTACATGTATTTTAACCTAAGTGACACTAAATATCATGAAAATTATCCATTTATGCACTTTTTTTAAAATCACGGTTCCGAACGTAGTCGGATACCTTAAGACATCCGAGTAAAGAAATTCCTACAGTAAACACCGGTTATTACTTTAATCGATCATAACTCTGAAAATAATGTGAATGTTTCAAAAATTCTAGCTCAGGCTATATATAGACAAAATATTATTATTATAGAAGCTTTTTTCATATCTTAAAGGGGAATATTTAGAAAATGTGCCACCAAAAATTGGATTTAAATAATGTTTCCTTCTAATTATATTCTTAAAACAATTTTATATGTATATTCTAATTCAATTGACACTAAATATACAGATGATGTTCATTTATACACTTTTTCAAAATCACGGTGTCAATCGTAGTTTATCATTTTAACTGTTAAATTTGAATAATTTCCATCCAATGCCTTAAGTAATTAGTATATAAATCAATTAAATGAATGAATACAGTGTTGTGCTGTAAATTCGAATTTAAATATTTCCGTTAAACAACTGAACTACTAAAAATAATTATTTAAAATGTGGCCTGTATATATTTTTTACTTTAAAAATATAATTCAATTTGCTTTCCAATTTACTGCGTACTAATCTCTAATAAATTATATACTACTTTTTAGCATAATTATTTTTGATAGTCACAGAAAAAAAAGTAATGTACTTTCCTTGTTCACGAGAAAGGAAAATTCAACGAAGAAGAAAATTATTTGTTTCATTATTATTCTCTTTTAAATATGATATTTATAATGCAAATATTCATTCTATTATGTGTGTATAAATTAACCTCATTAAGTTTAGTAAATAAATCTGTTAAGTAGATAAATCTGATTTCCACTCGATTAAATTTTCTTTTAAAACTAAAATTACGATCTGTTTTGAAAGAGTCACTGTGTCGTAGACCCCATTTACACCTCATGGACCTCCTAATTAATTTTTCATTGATTCTGGCCCTTTGAAGATCATCATAGATCCCTTTTAGAATCACTGATTTAAGATTTACAAGTCAATATTTTCGTACAATGAGAAATTAATGTATGAAAGTTAAAGAGACAATGGTTTCTTAATACCTATTGATGCTGCTAGATCACGTATTAAATAGTTATAATTTTAATTTTGTATTTACACTTTCTTCTTCCATCTATAGAGCTAATAACTTTATCATACTATATGTAAGCATTTTGCAGCGCTCAAGCTTTTGAATTCCATACTTGCAAAGGAGGAGATAATCTTAATATTCAGAACAAGTTATCCTGTAAAAAAGGGAACACTTATACTATGTCAGAAAAAATTAATGATTATTGACTTGTTGTTAAAAGAAATGACATATCTTTATTGAACTTAAAGAGTGGTTGTTCTAGGTGTATGCTATTTTTTAAAAAGCCTCGAATAGTACATGGAATAAATGACTTCAAAACATAGGAGCATTGCATACGTTCGTTTTAGTTTTCTTCGGGGAAAGAAAAAGGATGCGTGTTATACGGCAAATATAACTAAATATTTAAGAAACGCAGCTTGAAAGTATGAGTGCGCGCTATATATACCGGATTTTACTGCAAGTTAAACTAAGTTATTTATTTAGATCCTTTAGTATAGTTGGAAGCCCAGTGGCTGAGTGGTTAGTGCATCGAGGTTCAAACCCCGGGATGGACAAGGCTGCATCAGCCTTTCATCCCTTCAGTGGGTCGATAAATGAGTACCAATCTTGCTTGAAAACTTAATACTGAGGGTTTCGCGTCAGACAGACCACCTGACCGGAACATCTGCTCATGCACCTCAGGGCCCAAGGTCGCGTATACTGAGTTGGACGCAGTAGGCCTTGGCCCTCATCATGGGTCCACTGAGTTAAGTTAAGCATTGTTAAGTAGTACTAAATAAGTAAACATTAAAACAGAAATTAAATATTTATAGCAAGTGCTCCATTTCCTCGTTCTTTCCCTTTATTATTCTTTTGTACACAAACAAAAAGCTGTTGCCACTCACGACAAGATAATAATTTTTAAACATCATTATTATAAAAAGTAAATAAAATATGCAAGATGAAACACTGTTTGAAATTACTTCAAACTGCGTGCGGAATTCAATCGCGTAACAAACAGATACTAATGCTTATTGTAAATAAATGACATTACTTTGTATTATTTAATGATCCTAATAATATATAAATTGTATTACGCTACTTTTTGGGATTTATTTAAATTTCCCGTAGAGAATTTAAGAGCATGTTTGTTACATATTTTACACCAAATTCATGTGGGGATATACAATATTAATTTTTAAGTTAAAAAAATTGTTATAATCATGCTTCTAGGAAAATCTGTTCAAGGAATATACAGATTAGATGAAATACAATCGGACGTCTATTGAGTGAATTTTTTCCTTAAACCAAGAACATTTTAATCTTTTCTTCGTAAAATAACCTCCAAATAGAGAAGTGCATTTTCTATTTAGCGAACTTATTCTTTTGTGTTTCGATTTTTTTCTCCCTATTTTAAAAATATTTCGGGACATTTCAAACTATTCTGTCTTCTAAAACATTTTATGGTGATCAATGTCGCGTTCACTGGTGTTACCAGGTGCATAACTCACCTCGACTAATAAAATAGTCGTAATTTTTTTAAATAAAAAAAACTCAAACAGAACTAACAGCAATTAAATTTAAAGACAAATGAGGAAATGTATGCTTAAAAATACTGGTTATAAAATAATGTATGTTTAAAATTGCTCGTAGGCTTAAAATTAGAAAATGTGATTAAAATTCATAAATTTTAACATAAAATTGTTTTTTAAAGTTGAAAGTACACTCACACACAGTGCATTCATGAAGAATGTTTTTTTTTCATTGTAGATTTCTTTTTGATGGGTAAAATTTATAAAATAAATAGATATTAATTTACAAAATGTTTGCATAATTACTTTTTTTAAATAATTTATTGTGTTTATATGAACTTAAAATTTGTTTTATGTGGTTTTCTTAAGTACATTAAAATCTTAATTTCTGGTTAATAAATTTTCTACATAATGAACTTTTTTCGGGTGAGTGAGTGAGTGAATATTAACGTCGCACTGTTCAGCTTCACGAGGGCTTTTGGCGACGGACCACGCAATTTTGAACCATGGTTAAGTGACGTGGACGACACCTGAGCTGGCACCCTCCTCTCCTAACTACCACACCTCACCAAATGGAGAATGTTTTAGCTCTCGACAGATTTAACATGCATCGCTGCCTTACACGGCGGGTCTTTAGTGGTACTGGGCTCGAGCTCCTGACAAGGCCAGCCACGATCCGATACCTTGACCATACCGCTACTACGGCCCCACTTTTTCTCGGGACATAGATGGTGTGGTAGTCAGGAGATTGGGTGCTAGATCGGGTGTCATCCACGTCACTTGACCATGGTTCAAAATTACGTGTTTCGTCACCAAAAAGCCCTCGTGTAGCTGAGTGGTGCGACATTAATATTCACTCACTCGCTCACTTTTCGGGATTTAGCGACTTCATTATGTGTATTTATGCATGTGCATAAGTACACGTATTTATCATTTGAAACAGCTAATTAAAAGTTCGAGGTCAGAAGAGAATAAATCAAGAAATTTAAATCTACAATTTGTTTCCTTTACAAAACACATCGTTTTTCGAGTGTCCGCACTTTTCCCACAATAATAGTTCCATCCCATCCACAGACATTCTCCATTTTCGATGTGAATTCCTTCGAAACAACTCCCGCACCTTCCAATTTTCTCCTTCAGTGATTGTCACCACCGAAAAACAACATCCATATTTTGAAGGAAGTTTATCTGAGAAATGATTAGTCAGTCTGTACGACCTTTACAGTTCAACAGCATTTAATGTGTATTTCTATATATAATAGAAAGGCCTACGTGTGTTTCCCTTCTACAGGCAGAGAAATAGCCCAAGTTCTGCTCTTTTACGGAACATTTGTGTAACTCGCGCTTGGCTTAGCATGGAGTAATCCGATTAAGCTATCAGCTAAGCTCGTTTTAGAAGTGAGGCTTTCTACAACCGCTTCCCATTATTGAACAAAGTTTATTCGTTTATTTTTCTCTCCGAGGACTGCCTCGGCAGAGACAGAACTTTGAGAAAATCTTTCATGTTTGACAAGCGTCTTAACGGTTGCCTCTATTACTGGTAATATTTCTTTTGTGGTATCAACAGCTCGAGATTATCCCTAAATGACAAGGCCGAACGTCAATGTTACAACTGGGATGTGATTTATTTATTATTCGATTGCAAAATTATGTGCGAACGAAAACGAAACAAAAACTATTGTACTGAGGTATCCGAAGACGTTCGGAGTACTTTTTAACAAAATAAGATATTTAAACATTATAAAGGCTTTTTTAGGACTCAATACCAATAAATACTAATATTTAATCAACAATATTTAAAATAAATTGTCTAAATTTCACAAAAATCACAATTATAAGTGAAATTTTAGCAATATTTTTGTTAAACTTCAAAGCAATTAGAGAAAAAGAAATAAACTTACATTAGTAAAAGTATTACCAAAACAATCTAGATGCATTTTTCTAGAGAATGTACTAAAGTTTTAATGTTTTATTAAAATTTGAAAATTTTAGAGCTGATTGAAAAAACATTATAAGAAAAATCACATTCATAATGAGACCATTATTTAAATAACAAGTCCTAACTCAAAAAATATTCATACAATAAGAAATATTTTAGTACATTCTCTAAAAATAGCTTAAATATCAGGTTCAAAAAGTTTTATTGAAATACATTTGTAATATTTTGAATAATCAGACTTGCCATGATAGATTTCGAATACTTTAAATGTTCACTTCTGGTAGATCAAAGACCCACTTCCGGTTTTTCTAACTTAATAAAATTGACTGTAGCTTGGTCTCTAGGTAGCGTTGAAACAAAACAAAGTATGTTTTGTTAAAAGTCAAAAGATAGCTCTATTCAATAAAATAGAAAACAAAAAATATCTGTCTTGATCGAATGTGGTCATTTTCAACGTGTTCGAATACCTAATGATGAGTTAACGAAATACATGAACCAAAATTATGCATATCATTCAAAGTATTATATATTATGTGTGTGTATTGCAAGTCAAATAAATAAATATCACTCAATTACTCGATATTTCTCAGGCTCCGTCATTAAATAAATATTAAATAAGCCAAATATATGTGATGTTTCAAGTGAACATCAAGCTTTTGTAAAAACAGTTTTATTCAGCAAGCAATCGGCACGTCTTTTGCTGAGAGAAAATCAACTCCAAGTGGGCTGAATACTTATGCCCATAACTGTTAAATAATACTTATTAGTTCATGTTTGCGATCTGAAAGTGAAGGGTGGCATTTGGAAACTATATAACTTAATAAGCTAGGATTAAATGTGTTATGCTTGGAATATCTATTCTGAGAAATAATTGGGTGTTTAATTTAAGACTCGAAGATGTTATGGAAAATAAGAGTTAAATGATAAATACAGAATTTTGTTTTAGATCTAATTTAATTTTTTCATTGCATATATCAATGTTATTTTTTACGTCGCTGTGGGAGACGATTTCTGCACAAACCCCTTTCTTATCGAATCTCTACTCAACTAAAGAAACCTGCTGCCAAATTTCAAGTCTGTTGGTCTAATAGTTCGTGAACGAGAATTTTTACCTATAATGTCCCGCAATTCCCTTAGGAGTCGATTGACACAAAATCCATTTAACTAAACGATTTTCACTTAACTAATAAAAAAAAAAAAAAATGCTAGCCAAATTTCAAGTCTGTAGGTCTAATAGTTCCGGAGATGACAAGATTTTCTTTTATGTATAGTGAAGAAAGGTAGATAGATAGATAGATATAAATACAAATGCATATGAGTGTATACATATAATCATTAATCCTGTACTGAGAGAGAATTGCTATAAAACTAACCTAAAGCTAAACAATAAAATAGGTGTAACAAAAAAAAAAGCATAGTTCAAAGTTAAATGGTTATCCAAAAATGGTAAAAGTTATACTTAGTTACATATTATAAATATATAAAGTTAATGTCAGGAATGTGGAATAATAGATGATACAAAATAGTACCGAATTTATTTTATTTTTTCAATTCCTACTATTAACTCACATTCTCTATATATTTATTTATTTTGGTGGAATTTTCAATCGTTAATAAAATACATTTTAAAGCTCTCAACTGAGCTGAAATTTTATATACACGATTTTATTTTGGATGACAATACAATAATTTTTAATTATAATTAATAAAAACTAATTGATTAAATCTACTTATTTAAGGAACTGCAAATACAGCCACGTTGGCGACTTAGTGACCCTTTTGGCGACTTGGGTCAAAACTTGAAAAGATTTTTTTTTCTCACGTTTTAAAGCATTCAGTTGAACTGAAATTTTATATACACGAGATTGTTTTGGATGACAATACAATACTTTAATGATAATTAATAAAAATTAATTACCACTTAATGTTGTGATTCTGTCCTATGCATATACATATTTATATTAATTGTAACTATTTAATAAAAAGTAGCTAAAATAAAAATTTTCTTTGCTGATCTAAGTAGGAATTGACTTAAAAACTTTTTTATATTACTTGTTTTATCTTAAATATACTTAATCGGGGGGGGGGGGGTCAGCTACGGTATCGTATTCAAGGGTGTGGTTTAGGGGTTCAACGCCCCCTTCTCATAGACAGATTTCATTTTTACCGTAGAGATTACCCCTCGGTGTCTTCGTTTTTTTTAGATTGTACTTCCCTCTCCATAAAAGAGGTCTGTGTACGCAATTGGTCAGCTGTGGTTTCAAATATATGCAAAATTAGTTTTAATATTTTCATTACTAACTACTACTTTACACGACTAATTGAAATCTTAGCGATGGTATTGCAATAGAAACGACCACTATTTAACAAATTGTTTTTATTTTCATTTCCCAAAAGTCGGGTATTGACGATACTGATATTAGTTTGTTTTTTTTGAAGTTTACCTCTCACACACAAGACCTAGATTTGTCCAAAAAAGATTTAGTTTTCTCATTGTATCATCTACTACTATGTTGTCATTAAAAATATATATTCAGCCTTTTTTTTTACATCATATATATGTTTTTAATTTCTGCATCTTTCAACTGAACTAAGAAATTATTTTTAGGTGCGCTAGATTTTGCTTCAATTGTTTGGTAAATTCCAACGTTTATTTTTAAAAGCAATTGTAGACAGCTCAAAGTATACCTCCAAGTCATATCTCAAGAACACATGCCCTTTTGGCATCGGAAAAGCTTGTACAATCTTATGGGCTAATGACTGCCTAAAAATAAAGATGCTGTAGGATGCCTAACATTAAGCCTTTAATAATGTGATTATAGCGCTAATTTTTTTAACTATCGTGATTAATGACTGATAATAATCAACCTCATACGATGAGTTTGTATACCTTATTTGTTAGTCCTGACAATAAAGAAGGTTTTTTTTCAGTATTAAGATTTGGATACTTATTAACACCATTCTTTAAAGATGTGTTTCATATAATTATGTCAATTTTGACTGGCGAAATGCACTTCAAATGTATAAATTTTAATTAATATTTATTTTCATTGAAAAACAAGTGGTATAAAAAAATTTAAGTCAACTCCTGCTTAGGTCAACAAAGAAAATTTTTATTTCACTTACTTTTTATTAAATAGTTACAATTAATATAAATATGTATATAAATATGACAGAATCACAAAGTTAAATGAACAAAATAGAAAGCGATTTTCCTTTATATATAGGGTATTGGACAATTTTTTGTTTGTTTGTTTCTATTTATTCATTAATTAAATTTAATTATTCTGAGAAAATAGTATAGAAAAAAAGAAATCACACATTCTTAGAAATTATGCCATCCCAGATGGGATTCGAACACACAACCTTTGAATTAGAAGTTTCTCGTGCTATCTGTTGCACTACAGTGACACATCGAAGTATTTTCCTTTTTATATATGCTGTTGGACTATTATTTTTGTTTTTTACTATTTATTCATTAATTAAATTTAATTAATGAATTAATATTTGAAAAAACTGTATTAACATTAAGTGTCATCCACTACAAGTTTAAAAAAATGTATTTAAACTTGAATGGACGAATAAAAAGTATTTTATTACCAATTGAAAATTTGAATATATATATATATATATATATATATATAGTATAATAAAATAAACGTGAATAAGTTCTAGAACCTGGAGTGCTAAAAAAAGGAAGAAATTGGAATTCACAAGACACAACAAATGTAGATACAAAAAAGAGTCTTTAATCTTAAGTGGAGAACTATTATGATTTCTAAAACTGTCACTGATGTCTATTCTAATTGAAGTTACACTAAATATTTTTTTAAAAAATTCATTTATACGTTTTAGCAAAACCACGGTTCCAAACTTACTGTTACTTTAAATATACAAGAAAAAAAAAGAATATGGATTTAGATAACAGTTACAAACCCACGAGACTTCGAAAGAAGTTATAATACAGTGAAATACGATTAACGCGAAAACGCTTAAGATGAAATATCGGTTAACACGAAACAATACAACGGTCCCGACAAACTACTATCTTTTTTTTAATGCATTTTTTTTCTCTTAACACGAAACCTTTTGGGGATGAACAAAATACGGAAAACACTAACTGTAATGTACCGTCCTATTGTACTATTGGAAGAATTCATTGCAGCAGATGAAGATAATGCGCGTACAGCCCCAATTATGGTAGACAAAGACAATTTGGAGCAGGGGCGTAGCTACCGCCGTATCAATGATACGGGGCCACCAAGTTACAGGGTCCCCAACATATGTAACTACAATCTCACTAAAAGGGCTCCTATATCTAAAAAAGGGCATCGAAGGAATTTTGATACAGGACCCCTCGCAGAACTAGCTACTCCAGTGATTTGGAGTTTGTTCAACGCTCAAAAAATATCATGGAGGTTGATTCCGACGATGAAAATGAAATGAATAATGCAACTCCTCTGTTTCCACATCATTTGAAATAAGGAAAGTCGTGAAAAGTATGCAGTGTTATTCAGACGCGCATTCCAAAGGTGAAATGCATAACAAAATGGATAGCGTTGAACAATGTGATGCTAAAAAAGGCAATACAAAGAAAAATATAAGATTAATTCCCTAAAATTCAACAAATGTTTTGTTTTTCAAAATCTTGAAAACTTTATATTAAATTTCATTGCGAATGTTCTTGTTTCAATTGTTTTTGTTAAAAGCCTGCATACTATATACCTATCAATGTAAATCAAATGCACTCTAATAAACTTAATTTTGTCGAATAATTTTTTTTTCTCAATATGCTTTAACCCAAAAACATACATCAGTCCCCTTCAGTTTCATTTTAAGCGATTTTCACTGTATATGCGAATTTTTGCATATTTTTTTATCGAAATATAGTAAGAAGGTATTTTTTGCCACAATTTTTTGCTCCTAAAGCCGTTGATATATATCGATCGCAGCTCTTTTTTCCCCATGACTTCAATTGCAACCAACAATAATAATAAAAAAATGATAAGTTCAAAGTTCATAGTCATAAGTGAGTGATACGCATGGCTGTTATTCGAAATATGCGTAGCACGCATATCAAATATCTCTTGCGCATAGAACGTTTTCATACAAGCGAGCAACATACCTGGATCTAGAATGTGTGAAACGGTTACAACTCCTTTGTGGGCGCATTGTGATCGAAATCATAGAACTAAAAATGTCAACAGCGGTCACCTGCGACAGATATTATGCCTATCCCCCGAAGGAGGCGTGAAAGGTGTTTGTTTGCACAGGGGAGAGAGAAGAATGAGGGGCGGGACGACCCCTGCTGCTCTCCGGGCAGGGGTCTACATGCCACCGAGTTCGCTTTCGGTTGGGAGAAAATCAGTAGTGCACTCAGCCGATTCGTTTTGCAAAAGATATACTCTTTTCCTTGATGAAAAACACATACAAAGCTTCTCATTTTGTACATCAGACTTCACGCGATAATCAACAAGGAAACGTTAACTTTAGGTATCCGACTACCATAAAATCATGATTTTTTTTCCAAAAATTGACAAATTTTTTTTTATGATTTTATTTTATAGACCATCTTATTAGCTTAATAACAATACCAATCGTTTTATTTTTCATTCACTAGAATAACAACTACAAGTGTTTCAATAAAAGAAGATGCCATAACTTTACACAAGATGTCAGACTTTAAAATGCGTTTTACTCGAAATGTGTTTTTTTTTTTTCGAAAAACTCAAATGGATACAGAGATTGCACAAAAAATTTTGAAAATAATTTGATGAAATTTTTTGTGAATGTTTTGTATAACAGTAGAAGTGTTTTGACCTTCAGATTTATCAATCACTGTTTTATTTCAAAATTTACATCACTGTTTTTTGTAGCAATTTCATATAGTCACTAAGATAGAGTGCTCTATAGTTTCTGTAAAAATTAAAATATCTATTATCCTGAAGGTCATTTCAAACACGAATAACAAAGTAACACATTAAAATTGAAAAATTGAGAATTTGTTCACAAAAAATTTTGTACAGAACGAGCCCCATTTATGTAATTTTTTGTACATTTTCACCAGTTTTTTTCCCTTTTGATAATAATAATTTTTTTTCTGTTTTCAGTTTTACGATTTTTTCCTTAAAATATACTAAATAAATCTAAAAATCATAAAAAAAATCCCCATACCTTCATTTTTCAAAAAAAAGTTGTCACAAGTAGTCACATTCAAAAAATCGATTTTCAATTTTAGTGTGAAAAAATAGTGCATATTTTGAGTCTAAAAATGGGTAACACTTATATGTTTGTTGCTGAAATAACCTTAAAAAATATGAAAAAGTAACTGATAAAAATATAGACAAACGTTTACAAATGTTTAGTTTTTTCACTTTTATTCAAAATGTAATTTTTTGCTTTTAGGTACACATTCAAAAAAAAAAAAAAAAAAACTTTTTGCACTATATGATTCCATTTTTTTTTTTTTTTTTTTTACTTCTATTCAGGATTCCTGTGCCTATAGTGAATTATTTTTTTAGGTCGAAATAGTACATAGTTTTTTAAAAAAATAGTTTTTTGTTTAAAAAAAAGGGGGAAGGGAAATAAAATAAAAAAAATTCAAAATTACAAAGTTTCATAATTTTTTTGAAGAAACTATCTTAATATTTTACTAAAAAAAATAAATTCACTATATTTTGTGTTTAGTTTTATATGTGTGAAAAATATTTTACATATTTAAGAAATACTTCTTTAGAAGATGGTACCTAAACCTAAACATACATTATGAGATCTCAAAAATTCTGTTCACAACTTAAATTAAACAGAAAAAACGATTTTTTTAAACTAAAAAGTTATTTTTGTATGTCTACAGAAGGAATAAAATATCTTTATTATAAGATCACAAAAAAATTCTAAGCTCTAATGGAAATTTTTAAAGGTATATTTTTGAAAAGCAAAGAATCTTATTTTTGGCATTTTACTCATTCGAGCATGTCCTGGTACCATAAGGAGTTTTCCAAAACGCTAATACGTAACCTTTTTCAAAAAAGCATACACGTATATATATAGAATGACACTATCTGTTTATACAACTATCATTTAATCACAGAGTTCTCTTTTGTTGTCAATTTATAAAAATTAAATTTTTGAAGTTTTTCAAATAAGCATTCTTTCTAAGCATATACTAAAAATTTCTCGAAATATGTATAAGTTTTGACAAGTACACTTAGGAATTTTATATAGTAAAATGCAATGAAAGATAATGATTTTACATGCAAAATAAATTAAAAAAATTATTATTATTTATGACTAAGAGGTATTTTAATTCATTCCTTCATTTAATGTAATATATACACATAATTTTAAATTATTGCGAGAAACAAAAGGAAAATATATGTAGTTAATTAAAATTTTAATTAAATTGTCAAAAAAAAATTCCCAATTATACCAAACAATAATGTGAAATATTCTACATATACTTCTTTATAAATTACAAATAAAATAAAGTGTTTACACGGAATCTAATGACTAAACTCTGTAAGCTTAATTTTTTTTTAACTCACTGATTATTAAACACGCTAATACCCCGAACTTACGTGATAGGCGGAACTGAGTTATAACAGAGTAAGTCGGGATATGTGTGTGTGCTTTCGCATATAAATACCTATCAGTGGCGCACACAAGGGGGGGGTCCGGACCCCCAAAGCCCTTGATTTTTTTTCCCGATTGATTATAATTCTAAGTACATAGTACGTAAAATTTAATTAAGTATTTGTTATTAATGATTAATTTTATTCATTAATGCTAATTATTTATTCAATAATTAGTTTTTTACTGTGTTCTGCTCCCGAAAATCGACAAAATCAAAAGGAGCATGATACAAGAATGGTGAACTTTCGACCCCGGACCCCCCCTTGGAAAATTCCTGTATGCGCCACTAATACCTATACATCATTTTTGTTTAGAACCAGAGACGAAAGAAAATGATATTTTAGAAAAAAAACGTGTTGTAAAATTTTAAATATTACACTCACTAAAATAAAATCTCAAACCGAAGTTATTTTGATGTAGAAGGTTTCATAAAATATCTAACAAAAAATAGTTTACAAAGATATTTTTTTTTCCTTCCTCAAAATTTCAACGTACCTTGCAAATAATTTATTTATTCCTTATTTTGTTGGAAAAATACACTCCTCGTTAGAGTATACGCATTTTCTATAATCTGTGTGTGTGTAATCCTTTTTCAATTAAACTAAAATCTTCAATCAAATTACCAACCGTCTTTTGATTTTTCTGATTGAAGTGGACCTAAAGCATTGGCGTAGTGAGTTCTGAGGGGGCCTTGTATCGAAATTCCTCCGGGAGCCCTTTTTAGATATAAGAACCCTGTTAGTTGGACTGAAGTTACACATGTTGGGGCCCTTGTAGCTTGGGGATCCCGTATCATTGATACGGCTGATACGGCGGTAGCTATGCCTTTGGTCTACAGACTCAAGTTCTTCGATTTCTCGCTCTTCCTCATGCATTTCTAAGAGCTCATTAATTGCCAGCTCCTGATTGTGGGAATTCGGCAGTTCTTGAACGCCATCACTATACACCTCCAAACCAGTGGCGTACACAAGGGGGTCCTGGGGGTCTGGACCCCTAGGACCTTTGATTTTTTTCCGATTGATAATAATTCTAAGTATATAGTACATAAAATTTAATTAATTATTTGTTATTAATGATTGATTTTATTAATTAACGCTAATTATTTATTCAATAATTAGTGTGTTACTGTGTTTTGTTCTCGAAAATCGACAAAATCAAAAGGAGTATGATACAAAAATGATGAACTTTCGACCCCGGAACCCCCCTGAAAAATTCCTGTGTGCGCGACTGCCTCCAACTTTATTTGCCTCGAAAAATCGAAAACTTCTTCAATCACATCACAAAATTTCATCCTTTTTTCTTTCTTTCTCAAACAAAAGTTAAATTGACGGTATTTGAAAACCGCGTAACTCCGGGTTCATGTAAGTTGGGGTAGCGTAAGTCGAGGCATAACTGCACTTTTTTTTTATCAGACTTTAGACAAAAATGATACAGAGGGGGTCGAATAAAAGTAATCCGGAGAACAGAGCCACAGGTTACAAAGAAACATGGCAAAAGAAAGGAGATAGTTAGCATAGCAGAGATGCTAAAAATCACCACCATTCCTTCTCTTGGGCCGTGGTCAGCAAGTTGTGGAAGACGGACCGAAGCTGGAATTGCTGAAATCTCATCAGGGATGTTCTGCTACAATAACGAAGACTATGAGAGTTTTTTCCATGACTTTGAACCAGAGCTGAACCGAAAACAAGAAAAAACCGTTATTTTGGTTGGAACGAAAACTGGAACTGAGCCGAAAGAAAATATCGGTTTATTTTAGTTCGATGTCTTCAGTCATTTTGTTACTGTAAGCAGCTTATCAATATTTCTCATTTAACGTCTACCATATAATTATTACATGTGCATTGCTTCTCGATTTCCTGTTTTGATGTTTACCAGTACTTTTCTGTTTCAGTTTCGCATGAAACTGTATTTTAAACTGTATATTTCTCATTTGTATTAAAAATATAATTCTATCATAAACAAAAAATGTAATTCTATCAAAATTTAGAAGGTTTTATTCAAGAATATACATGAAATAAAATTATTCCTTCGGACCGTTAAAAACCGAAACCTTTCCGAAAATCGTTACTTTTGGCGGAATGAAAACTGAAACTGAACTAATATTTTTTTTAGATAAACAGGAACAAAAAAAAAATGGGTTTTTTTTTTCGATATACAGAGTGTTTTTTTCCAGGTATAGGAGTTTAAGTTGGTATTACTTTCCAAGATGGCGACCGATTTAACAGCTGTCAAGTGATTTATTCTCAGTTTGGTTTGGCAATTCATCATGAATAGACTCACGCCTGAACAACGCTTTCAAATTGTGCAATTTTATTTCGAAAATAATGGTCTATTTTCATAAGCAAATTTTGTTTAGCGATGAAGCGCACTTCTGGTTGAATGGCTACGTCAACAAACAAAACTGCCGCATTTGGAGTGAAGCTAATCCACACGTGTATGTCGAAACACCGTTACATCCAGAAAAACTTAATGTTTGGTGCGCTTTATGGGCTGGTGGAATCCTTCTTCAAAAACGATGAAGGCCGCAACGTTACAGTCAATGGTGATCGGTATAGAGCCATGATTACTAACTTTTTCATCCCTGAATTGAACAATCATGATGTCCAGGAGCTGTGGTTCCAACAAGACGGCGCAACATGTCACACAGCTCGTGCCACAATCGATTTATTGAAAGACACGTTTGGTGACCACCTAATTTCACGTTTTGGACCTGTGAATTGGCCTCCAAGATCTTGTGATTGAACACCACTAGACTATTTTCTGTGGGGCTATGTAAAGTCATTGGTCTATCGGATAAGCCACAAACGCTTGACCATTTGGAAGACAACATTCGCCGTGTTATTGCCGATATACGGCCACAAATGTTGGAAAATTGGACGTCCAGATTGGACTACATCCGAGCCAGCCGTGGCAGTCCTATGCCAGAAATCATATTTAAAATGTAATGCCACAAGATTATCTTTCGAATAAAAGAAAATTCATGTCAATCGAATAATACATCGTTGTTTTATTGCAATTTAAAGTTCTATACCTCTCAAAAAAACACCCTTTACCTTAGACTCCCCACAAAAAGTAATCCCACACTAACAGATCAGGGGGCCTAGTTGACCAGCTAGGGCCGAGAACATACTGATCTCTGCTAACAACCCTGTCAGGAGTAAATGTGATGCATGGTTCGGCAGGGTGTATGAGTAGTTGTACCAACCTGTTAGAAGTAACTGTAAGTATTTTCCTCTTCAATTAATAGTGCTACAAATGGATTCAAAATGTTCGAAATGTAACAATGCGAAACACTTGGTGTGCATGTCGCATTCATTTTCAATCGTACTCACACATCTGCCCCCCCTCCCCCTGTGTTAAGATTTTAGTTAAAAAAAATTTAAAAAAAAACTTTTTTATTGAAAATTGGTTATTTAATCGTATTTTACTTAAATTAGTGAAATAAAAATTGATGCAGTGCACAAATATTGTTATTTAACAATCTTTTTTTTCAATTTCTACTGTATATTAGCTCACTATCTCCATATATTTATTTATTTATCTTCGTGGAATTTCTGAGTCATTAATAAAATCCATTTTAAAGCCCTTGATTGAGCTGAAATTTTATATACATGATTATTTTGGATGACAATACAGTAATTTAAATATAATTAATTCAAATTAACTGATTAAAACTAATTATTTAGAAAATTACAAATACAGCCACGTTGGCATTATTTTTGAAGACTTGTGTCAAAACTTGAAAAGGTTTTTTTCTCACGTTTTAAAGCATTCAGTTGAACTGAAATTTTATATGCACGATTGTTTTGGATCACAATTCGATACTTTAATGAGAATGATTGAAAATTAATTACCACTTAATGTTGTGATTCTGTCAAAAGTATATACATATTTATATTAATTGTAACCATTTGATAAAAAGTAGCTAAAATAAAATTTTACTTTGTTGATCTAATTAGGAATTGACAAAAAAAAAATTTTATATTACTTGATAAAAAATATTTCATAAGTAGTAAAAGTACACATAGAGGAAAAAAAATAAATTGTAGTACACCTATATCTTTTCTTTCTTTCTTTCTTCTTTTTTTGCACGATTTTGAAATAAAACAGTTTACCTATATACTTTTTTACACGAACATTTTTTGTTTTAGCACAAATATCTATACTAGGCTCGAACTCATGTCACACCAGCTGGGCCATGGGGACTGACCATTTGGGTGGCCGAGGTAGTCTAGTGGTCAAAGTATCGGATCGTGGCTGGCATATCACGAGTTCGAGCCCGGTACCACTAAAGACCCGCCGTTTAGGGAAGCGATGTACGTTAAATCTGTTGAGAGCTCAAACGTCCTCCCGTTGGTGTGGTAGTTAGGATAGGGGGTGCCAGCTCAGGTGTCATTCTCGTCACTTGGCCATGGTTCAAAATTACGAGGTCCATCCCCAAAATCCCTTGTGTTGCTGAATAGTGAGACGTTAATATTCAATCACTCACTTGACCACTAGGACTGGCCAAGAGCTTGTGACCTTAAGGTGCCTGGCTAGTGCAAAAACGTCAATTTTGATGGAAAGGGCGATTTTTTTTTACTTTATATTTTATATAGTTGAATTTTCGGCTTTCTAAAAATACCTTACTTTTGTTTGTACTTCAATTATTTACGAAGCTATAACAGTTTTTATGTCAAGAGAGAGCAACAAAAACGAACCGAGAGTTAGGTATCGAAACCGGAAGTGTTTGCGTTTTAATACTTTTTTTACACTTTTTTGGTGTTTATCGAATTTATTTTTAAAATGTTAACTTAGGTAAGATAATGACGGGATATGATAATATTTTTTTAAAAATAATTTATCAGTTTTAAGTGAAAATTGGCAAATAATTTCGTAAAATTTTTGTCTTTTTCCGATTTTCTTATGCCCTTGCTTCTCGATATTTTGTTTCATATTTAACTTTATTTTATATATTTGATAGAAAACTCTGTTCTTAAAGACAAAATATTAATTAAATATGCCTAAAGCAAGGTCTGTCAGGTCTAAGGAATTTGCTTCATCATTGGTGCTAGCAGTAAGGTGAATGATGACACAGAGCTAATCCCAATAATATTTAGTCAGTTGGTGAGAAAAAATTGAAATATATTCAAAAATGTTTCGAAATTTACTCAGAAAGCCTTTTTCAGTAACATTTTAGGGAGTATTTTACTTAAAGATACAATTATTATATAAACTTTAAGTTTCACTTTTAATTTGAAATATATACAGGTTTATTATCATTATATATATATATATATATAAAATTAGAAACGCAAATACTTCCCTTCCTAAGATCTTGTACATGGATTTGTAGAATTTTATCTGAAACGCTTTTTAACTTCTGTAGGTCACACCTTAGAATGTAGAAAATTTTCGCGAAAAAAAAAGCTGCATAGAAAACAAAATTACTAAGGATGAAAAAAAGTAAAAGTGTATTCGTATGGAGGTTTTAAAAGCTGTTCTTTATATGCTTTTCATTATAATTTTTTATAACCTTTGTGATAAGCAATATTTTTTAAAAGAAATTTTTGGGAATATTTACTGTCAAAATAACACACATTTATATATATATATATATATATATATATATATATATATATATATATATATATATATATATACATATATATATATATATATTTATATATATATATATATATATATATATATATATATATATATATATATTTTATATTACATATTTCTTAAGCTGTAAGATACTTAGTGGAAATATATATTTGTTTTCCATATAAAAAATATCATTTTTTAACGAAATAAAGTTCTTCTAGTGTGCTTTTTATATCTCTAATTTGTATTTAAAAGAACTATGCATTTAGACGTTAAGAAAAGCTTTGACTCTATGAAATTGGTAACAAAATTAGAAAAGAGAATTTGAAACAAATATATAATACTGATATGGGATTATAAAAGGTTTATTCTTTTGATATAAAGAAGTTTTAGGTTGTCTTAGCAGTATAATTTTTTAAGATTTTGATTTTAAATCTTTAAATGCGTTTTTCTCCGAAACAGATTTTTCCATATTTTATCGCATGGCAAACATGATATCTCAAAAAGTCCTTGAGATAATTACATGAAATTTAACATCATTGTTTATTATTATAGTATGCATGTTGTGCATAAGAGAATAAGAAAAAACAATATATTTACCGTTTTTATGATTGTTTTTCTTTGTGATAAATGCAAAATTTTTGAACAATTTTCCTTTTGTGCACTTTTTGACCTCTTATTCTGTGATAAATTGAAATTATTCAAAGATGATAGAGCAAAACATAGGTAAACGCTTTCTGAATAAAATTCAAAGAGATTTTTTTATCTTATGCATTAGAATTTATTTTACAGTGTTTGTCGCGATGTGTGAAAAATGCCTAATTTTAACCTAAAATTGTCACTTTTCTTACAAAAATATATTGAAAATTTTTTTTCTTTGTCATTTTTATAAGTTTTCAGTTATAATCAAACAAAAAATGAGTTTAAAAATGAACTTTCAGCATTATTTTTAAAAAATGCCCTCTTTCACTAAAATTTTGATATGATCCCAGATCAAATCAAACTCATGTTTATTTTAGTTTTAATCGTTATAATAATGTTGAGCTTTAATTCCTATAAAATCATGAAAGATCAAAATTACTCTCATTACGTTGATTAATTATTGAATGCATTGGATCTCTTAAGAACTTCCAAAAATTAAAATGACCGCAGTAGCCACATGATCGAGAGTTTGTGTTTGAGTCCTGGTGCTATCTAAATATGTTTTGGATCTGTCATAGCAGTGCTCTTTCTTGGAGTGAGATAAATTTCAAACATTAATTAAGTTCAAAAAGTCAACGACGTGTTTCAGTAAACTCTGCGCTTGTAATACAAAAAGCTGTTAAAGGTATAATAGTCATTTTTTTGTCTGCTCTCCATTTCTTTTAAATATTAAATTTCAGTTGTTTTAAAACGAATTTTTTATTATTAAAGGATATTTTTCCCCTTACAAATTAATCGTTGACATTGTACATGATATTAAATAAATTTGATTGTTCCTTGTGACATAATAATAATACACTACTTCAATGATTACTTTTTAAGTTGAATCATTTTAAATTTTTATGAAAAAATTCACGCATCTTTCCTAATAAAAACTGTTTTTATTCAAAAATAATTTTTTAAAAAAAGAAAAATTAAGAATTAATATTTGAAAAAAAATTGATTTTCTTAAAAATCCTCAAGAAAAAAAAATATTTAAAAAAAATCTATACAATATTTCAGAAGTTCAAAAGGTCCCACAACGAACTTCTTGAACAATAAGCCGGCAGGGGGAGGTATAGAATGGAAATCTGAAGCAGCATTAGACCCTCTTGGTAAGGATGACTTGTCTAAATATTAGCTTTTCAGCGACAAGCGTTTCCTATGCCACATCAGGCGGATGATTGACACAAGATCAGAAAGAAACGTCCCTACCTGGGGACCCTATTTTGATTAAAATAGGCCTATCATACGCTCTCTCGGTTCGCAATGGACCATTCCAAAGAAAAGGCAGGAATATGTTTTCCTAGGGAATAGCTGATTCTGTGTTTCCTTTATCAAATCTCGTGGTCTTTGTCGATTCTGCTCTGTGATATCTTCCTTCTCTGCTCTTTTTGAAAACTTCTTTTGTGCTACCAAAAAGGAAGAGAAGAAAATGGTTACAATAATAGCAAGAAAAATCAAGTTTGAGGGTGGTCTTTGAGAAATTAAACATCTGCGAGAAGAGTCTATTAAAATTTCCCATATCGAAGGATGTTTCGCAAACAGTTGCACAGAATAATTTATTTTTAATTTATATATATATAGCTCTACAAACGAACAAACGAGAGATAAATATCTATCGATCACATTCGAAAAACACATAGACAGTAAGAAAATCACACAATGAAGGTCACATGAGCAACCGATATTAAAAACCATAAAATGGATACTGCAGTATTATGAACATTACTGACTTAGGACAGCTAATATATGAAATGATTTACATAAAAGTGGGGCTGAACATGTTTTTTGGCCAGCCAACCTTCCCCCTTTATGTTAAAAATACTGAGCAAAAACCTATTGAAAGTAATGGATAGAAATATCTAAATCCATTTCAAGATAGAGGTAACTTACTTAAAAATTGCACTTTATTGGAAGTGCACACCCCAAGGTGAAACTCCAGGTACAGAATGCATGACAGAAAGAACCACAAAATTCCACCAAACCCAATGGAAGAGATATAAACAGTTAAAAACACTAAGAAAAAACACTATAAATACAACAGAAAAACACCACACTGAAAATACTAAAAAACACTGAGAATGAAAAGTTCAAAAACCGTAAGAGACTACTCTTAAAACATTGAAAAATATATTAAAAATACCAAGCTCTTCTGAAAACCAGTTACCCTTCTTTTAAAAAATTCCGAAAATTACAATGACCCCAGTAACCGAGGGACATGACCTCGAATTTGTGTTTGAGTCCTGGTGCCATCTAAATATGGAAGGTATGGTAGCCTAGTGGTTAAGTTAAAGGACTCGTGGCCAGCGTGTCATGAGTTTGAGCCTAAGGGCAATTGAAGATCCGCCGTGTAGAGGATCTGATGCATGTTAAATCTGTGGAGGCTCAAAGTCATCCCGGTAGCGTGGTGAGGAAGTTTGGAGAGGTAGGTGCCAGATAAGTTGTCGTCTTCGTCAATTGACCATTTTTCAGAATGGCCAAGGTCCATCGCTTTCATATTGCTTTATAGTATGATGTTAAACACTCACTAACTCGGTTCTAATGGTCAGAACATAAGCGCTAATCGTTAGAGTTAATTTCCAATCTAATTTCTTCTTTTTAGAATACTTTTTTTTATTGGTTTTAATCCATTTTGATTTTTTTTTCAAAATGAGTTAGCGAGGGGCCGGTTCTAGTAGTATTTTTCCCACCACAAACAAAAAGGGAAAATACCGCAACTCTCCAAAACAAAACATTCTAGTTAAAAAAGATAATTGTTCACATAGATACACTCCTATAAAATTTGAAGGATTCTTTCGCTATATATATATATTATTTTAAGTCAAATACAAAGTAGTTCGAAATTAAAAATTTGTTGTTAATTCAAACGAGTGAAAAGTATGAGAAGGAATCACCTATTTCAGTATGCTAATTTCTTCTAAAAAGCCTATACTGTGATGGTGAGGATCACAAACCTTTATTTTAACTTGTAGTAATCACATTCAAGACTAAAATAAAACATCTTCTGCGACTCTCTATCTACAAAAAACTCTTATTACCCCTGTCCTTTTTTGGATAACTAACAACGGACGTCGTATGGGTGAACGGAATGTCCATAGTGACCTCACTCCGGGATGGAGAGAAAGTTACTAGTGAAAGATGTGTAAACTTATCAAATTTCACGTTCGAACATGTAATTCCGCGCCGAACTCTAATTTCAACATAAAAGAAAACTGGCATCAAACATACAGAGTATAAAATAAGGAAGTAAGGTACAATGAATGAAATGCCAAATTCACACCCAATAATATTTCAGAAAATATATAAAATTTTTTGTAACAAAAAAAAAATTTATTTTTCAAATTCAATCCAATTAGTGCCCTTAGAATTTACCGCCTCTAGAGCCGCCGCTCCAGAAATGTGAGACGTGTACTTATACAAAACTTCGCGATCTATAGCCCTTCATAACTTACCCTCTCTACGGAAACACTTCTAAATTTTTTTAAAAACAATATTTTAAAAGTTTAATTGATTTTTTTATATTATAATAATTTTAAAGTGTTAAAGTAAAAGTGATGAGAAAATTTATTTAATTATTGAAAACAAAATGCCACAAAAATCACTGTTTGGTTAGTAATCTTGTACTTTTTAAAATTCAAGCATGTTTATGTGATCGTCTCAGCATGCTAAAACATTTCCTTACTAAGACATCTACAATCTAGCTTCCTTAAAGAAATTCACGCGGTATCTACTTCATCTATAATAAACCTCCAAAACGGCACTACACCCCAAGATTTTTACAGTTTCATCATACTTATGTGACAGTTGAAAGAAATTACTTTTTACCATTTCTTGAACTTAGATACAGATAAAAAGAATACAAATAACACCCTTCAAATCCCAACATGTGGTTAGAAAATTACTATTTTCCTCAGTTAAAGACAGGGAATAGAAATAAAAACCTTTCGAGTTGACACAGGCGACGCGAAACATTACACCCACAGCACCTAACGCAACCTTTTAATACCCTTTTGATGTGTCCGAAAATCTATTGTTATTTCCGTGATCGTCACCGTGTAATGAATTCTCAGAAACCTATCTCAATCTCCTTTCTGCAAGTCGATTGGGGCCCCAATCATTCCGCCACCTGTTGACACTTCGCCGCATTGATTGATAAATAGTTCGAGACAAAATCTTCACTTGTTTAGTATTCATCGCCATGCCGGCCCATTCCATTGTATAAGCAGCAGTGATACAGGAGAGAGATATCATATCGCCTAATGCCAAAGCCAGAATCAATTCGACGACAAATCAAAAAGAAATCATTAAACAATTGCATTTGTCTGACAACCAACAATCTTTTGAGGGTTTTAAAAAAAGAAAGAAAAAATTGTGGTATATATACGCTGTTGCATAGGTATCTGATTTAGTTAGAAGTCAACTTGAATTAATAGTCAGCGTCGTTTGACGTTGCGGGAAGTGATCTGGAGAACACGCGGGCCTGTGAATACGTTAGATATACTGTCGGGGTGTATTCCATTAATGGTATAGTGACATTGACGGAAGGGGGGGGATTCGCACCCTTTCCACGATAACGGGAATACGTTCAGAACCGTGATTTTGAAAAAACATATAAATGAATAATTTTTTGATATTTAGTGTCCCCCTTGAATTAGAATACACATATAAAATTGTGTGTTTTAAGAATATTATTAATATATATATATATTTAATATATATATTTAAAAGCATTTCTTTTGGGCAAAAATGTAAAACGAATGACATATTTTAAAAATATTCTCCTTTTATGAAAAAAGGCTTTAAAATACGAATATTTTGCCTATATATATATAGCTGAGACTTCTCTACAGGGGCTTGAAAAATTCACATTATTTTTAGTTACGATTATTACTTAGATTAGATACATTAATGTTTTAATGGAGAGAGTGTTGTTTGTTAAAATTCCTTTCTCTGATATAATAAAATATGTATAAAAATTCACTTCTAAGCTATATACTATTTCAAAAATTCTAATTCAAGTTCTGTGAAGAAGTCTTAGTTATGTATAGGTACAATATTATTGTTATAGAAGGTTTTATCATAAAAAGAGAATGTTTTGAAAATATGCCGTCTTTCTTCCCTTTTTTTTTGTCAAAAAATTGCATTTCAATAATTTTTTATTGTAATAATATTACTTAAACAACTTTATATGTGTATTCTAATTCAACAGAAACTAAATAAAAAAAATTATTCGTTTGTACGCTATTTTAAAATCATGATTTCAAACGTAGTCAATCATCTTAAAGTAAGTTATTCTCATTTTTTCAAAATCACAATTATAAATGAAATTTTAGCAATTTTTTTAAAAAAATTTCTTGGAGGCAGTTAGAGAAAAAACAATAACTTATATCAATCGAAACATTGCTAAAATTAACTGCGCATGTATATGTATGAAATGTACTAAAATATAATATTTTATTAGCATATAAATGTTTTAGAGCTGATTGAATAAATATTGTAAGAAATGTGACATTTATATATATATATATATACACTGGCCTCAAAAATTTAAGGTACAATATGTTTTTCGAAGCACACCATAAAAAAAATGGCAGTAACAATAAAATGCATAGTTTACATGAATGATAATAACGAACTTTAAAAACATTAATGCAAAAACGATTGCTACCACTTTTATTTTATAGAAAAGAACGTATATTTATGAGTGAGAGAAAAATATGCAAATATCAAGCTTTCGTACTTTTGTGTGTAAGTTGTGTTGATTTTCAACAGTTGTTGGCAGTTTCGGTGACAATAGTCAATAGAGTTTAGAAAATGTCTCAGAGACGTCGTTTACCCAATTCGTTAAGGTGGCGAGCAGTTGGATGGATGGAAATGGGATTGTCGCAAGCTGATGCTGCTAGACGTCTCAATGTGTCTCGTAGTGTTGTTCAGCGACTTTGGGATCAATACCAATCCGAAGATTCTGTGTCCAGAAGACCTGTTCCAGGCCGACCACGAGCTACAACACCTGCAGAAGACCGTTTTCTAGCTCTTTCGGCACGAAGGAGAAGAACCACTATTGTGCCGCAGCTCGTTGCAGACCACTTTCAAGCATCAGGAAGAAGAATCTCCGCTACTACGGTGCGAAATCGTCTTCACAATGCAGGTCTGTATGCAAGAAGACCAGTTGTGTGCGTTCCCCTCAACGGACGACAGCGAAGGAACCGCTTATGCTGGGCAAGAGAACATGTTTCTTGGACGCAGCAACAATGGGCTTCTGTGCTGTTCACAGACGAGTCCAGATTTACAATGGAGTGATTCAGGGCGTCTATGATCTGGAGGGAACAGCGCACTAGATACCATCAATCCCCAACACTGTTGAAAGACACAGTTATAGAGGTGGTGGAATCCTGGTTTGGGCAGGAATCTCGCTCGGTGGCCACACTGACCTGCATGTGTTCCATGGGGGAACCGTAACTGGTCTTAGATATCGGGATGAGATCCTTGATCCATATGTCCGCCCATATGCTGCTGCTATTGGTAACGACTTCATTCTGATGGATGATAATGCACGACCTCACCGAGCTCGGATTGTTGAGGAGAATCTGGAGGATCACGGTTTGGAACGAATGGAATGGCCAGCTCGATCTCCAGACCTGAATCCGATAGAACATCTTTGGGATTATCTTGGCAGAGAGGTTGCTGCTTTAAATCCTCCTCCAAGGTCGTTACATGAGCTGAAACAAGGCTTATACTCTGTGTCTGGTCTTCGCTTCCTATTCCGGTGTCCGACAACTTAATAAACAGCATGGGAAATCGATGCCGCCAATGCATTCAAGTTAGGGGTGGACACATTCCTTATTAGAACCCATTTTTGTATTGTTTTTATGCCATTTTACCACATAACACTGTGATGTGCTGTTTTCTCCAAGAATGGACTTTTCCGCAGAGATTGCTTTTTTTTGTTATAAATCGTTTTCGCAATACACTTATACAAATTTCTATGACGCATTCAATAAAAAACTATTTAATGCACATATCCTCCAAATTTTTTGTTTCTACATTCAGTCATTTGCAAATTAGACACAAAAACCCGGTTGTACCTTAACTTTTTGAGGCCAGTGTATATATATATATATATATATATATATATATCAGTAGCGCACACATGAATTTTTCAAGGGAGGGGTCCGGGGTCGAAAGTTCACCAATCTTGTATCAGGTTCCTTTTGATTTTGTCGATTTTCGGGAACAAAACAGAGTAAAAAACTAATTATTGAATAAATAATTAGCATTAATTAATAAAATTAATCATTAATAACAAATACATAATTAAATTTTGCGTACTATATACTTAGAATTATAATCAATTGGAAAAAATCAAGGGCTTTGGGGGGTTCAGACCCCCATGACCCCCCTTGTGTGCGTCACTGATATATATGAGATTATTGTTGAAATAACAGGACATAAAATTTTTTTAGAATAAGAATTATTTTATCGCATTGCCTAGAAAATAATATAAATATGTTTGTCAATTTCATTAAATGATTCAAGTATAAAATGCTTTAACAAAAGTACAGGATTTATAAGGATTTGTTTTTTCAAAAATATTTCCAACTAATAATCTGTTGCTATTAAAAACAAAATAGTTGATTTACTTTACGAAAATAGAATGGCGATGGGGGTAGGGCAACGTTTCTCAAACTGTGGAGCGCGTATCCCTAAGGGGGCGTGACAACTCAACAACGGGGGCACGAGCATATTGAAAAATCGAAAACGAAAGATTATTTAAAAATATATATATTGATTTACTAAAAGTAAACAAACGAAATACATTCTGACATAATAAAAAATAGAATTAACATTTGTACTGATATAATTCACTTATAAATGTATCAATACTGCAAAATAGTATTTTATAATTAATTTAACAATGTTGTTAATAACAAGTTTATTAATACCCAATGATCCAAAATTATGTATGATAATTTTTATCATACATAAATTATATAAAAAATTAACACTTATCTTGATAATTTGTACGGTTTATAATTAATCCTTCAAATGCCCATTAAAAGTTAGGTGATTCGATCCCCAATGCCACCGTTTTCCACGTAGACGTGCATTTGTGATGTATTAGAGGATGGAGAAGAAAAGGAATAATAAAGAAAATCCTCTAAAACAGGTAAACCCTTCGTAAACACTGTCCAGGTCCTTTTACTGCATTCCAAAGGCTCTTTTGAATAAATCTATAGATAGTAGTGCTCCTAAAAGATCGTACTAAAGGGAAGACGTATATACACGTCCAGGGCAATTGATACTTTGCCTGAGTGAGACGTTCATATACGCAGGTGGCAGTTAAGAAAAAGTAGTCTTAGAGTCAAAGTTATTGAACTCAATGCATTGTTATTTGTATGGGGGAGGGCGTGATAAAATTTATGGTTGAATATTGGGACGCAAATATTGGAAGTTTGAAAAGCACTGTGGTAGGGTAACTATAAGTCCTAGGCACAATATCGAACTCCTAGCTATATACAAGCAAAGTATTATTATCATAGACGCATTTTTCACAAAAAGAGAATATTTCGTGAAATATGTTATTTTTCTACATTCTTAGCCGAACAATTTTATTTGAATATTTTTCTTGCAATAATATTCTTAAAACTATTTCAAATGTATATTCTAATCGAACGGACACAAAATTTCAATATATATATATATATATATATATATATATATATATATATATATATATATATATATATATATATCAGTTGATTGATTGATTATTAACGTCGCACTATTTAGCTACACGAGGGCTTTTGGCGACGGACCACGTAATTTTGAACAATGGTCAAGTGACGTGGACGACACCTGAGCTGGCACCCCCCTCTCCTAACTACCACACCAACGGGAGGACGTTTCAACTCTCGACAGATTTAACGTGCATCGCTGCCCTACACGGCGGGTCTTTAGTGGTACTGGGCTCGAACTCGTAACCAGGCAAGCCACGGTCCGATACCCATACCACTCTTCTACCGCGGCCACTATATATATATATATCAGTAGCGCACACAAAAAATTTTCAAGGGGGAGGGTCCAGGGTCGAAAGTCCACCATTTTGGTATCATCCAATACGCCGCCCAACATATTCTTTTGATTTTGTCGATTTTTGGGAACAAAAACAATAAAAAATTAATTATTGAATAAATAATTAGCATTAATAAATAAAATTAATTATTAATAACACATACATAATTAAATTTTATGTAATATGTACATAGCATTATAACTAATCGAAAAAAAATCAAGTGCTATGTGGAAGGGGCGTTCCGGACCCCTAGAACACCCCCCTTGTGTGCGCCACTGATATAAATATATATATTTATAATCTTTATCAAAATATCACTGTTCGGAACGTTGTCAGTCACCTTAAACATCACGTTATGCTTTCTACCTAATTTTACGAAGAACAAGGTTTCAATTCCACTAATTGTTTACAATTCACTGTAATTCCGTGGAAGAAAAAAGCACAAAAACTCCAAGATTTTATTCATTCAGTGGCGCACACAAGGCGGGGGGTCCTGGGGATCCGGACCCCCTCAAAGCCCTTGATTTTTTTTTCGATTGATTATAATTCTAAGAATTTAGTACGTAAAATTTAATTAAGTATTTGTTATCAATGATTAATTTTATTAATTAATGCTAATTATTTATTCAATAATTAGTTTTTTAATGTGTTTTATTCCCGAAAACCGACAAAATCAAAAGGCATGATACAAGAATGGTGAACTTTCGACCCCGGACCCGCCCCCCTTGAAAAATTCCAGTGTGCGCCACTGTATTCATTTAACTATTTTTGTTTTCTCTTTAAGGTATCCGACTACTTTCGGAACTGTTGATTTTCAAAAGCGTATAAATGGATAATTTTTATGATATTTAGTGTCTCTTAGATTAGAATACAAGTATAAAACTATTTTAAGAATATTATTACATTAAAAAAATTTTAAATGTGCAATATTTTGGTGAAAAATAAGCATAGAATTACCTACTTTCAAAACATTCGTCTCTTATGAAAATGGCTTCTTTAATAATAATATTTTGCTTATTATAGCTTAGATCTCTGTACAGTCTGAACTAGGATTTTTGAAATATTTAACTTAGAAGTGTTGATTTATCCATATTTTAATATAACACAGGAGAGAAGTTCTAAGAAAAAAAACACCAATAATTATTTCAATGGGTATTAACTCAGAAAATAATGTGAATCTTTCAAAAATCTTAATTCAGGCGCCCTGGAGAAATCTTTGCTTTGAATAAGCAAAATATTATTATTATAGAAGCAATTTTCATCAAAAAAAAACATGCAAGTCTAAGTTCATTTTTTGCCAAAATATTTAATTTAAATAATGCTTTATTCTAATACTATTCTGTAAACAATTTTATACATATATTCTAATCTAAATGACACTAAATATGATGAAAATTATCTATTTATACGCTTTTTTTAAATACCGGTTCCGAACGTAGTCGGATACCTTAAAAATGTGACGTCAGTTTTCAAAATATAAAAAAGAAAATATCTCTTCTACTATAACTTCTTTTACTGTTTTTAATTTAAGTTTTGAAAATGAATTCCTTCAAAATCTCGCAAAAATATGAATCTAGAAGCAACCATAAGCAGATATATATTATAAGCATCAATCATAGTTGTAAAATCATAGTAAAAAGAAAGCATTTCTTGGGTGGCATAATTATGCCTGCATCAAGAGACAAATCAATCAACGTTGTTCCATTTTTTTATTTGTCCTTGAAGTCCAACCAAATTCGTATTCCAAGACACCTGGCGTAAAGCATGCACCCTCTGTGCAATAGGAATCGATCGATCTGTGACAAGAGTTGACGAACAACAAATTCGATGCTGCAGTTAGGCTTCATCATTTGTTCTTCCCACCAGGAAAGGCTTCTTGGAATTTTCTTGCCGAGAACGTGGGAAAAATCTCGATGGCCATTGTATGCAGATGTCCGAGAAGACACGAGCAATGGCGATCGACTCTGGAACCTGGGCCGTCATCACACCACGGAAGGGTCATTCGAGATTATTTATTGCATTGTGTTTGATTTCCTTTTGGCTCTTTTGAGATAGATACTTTCTTTTTTTTTTATGTACTTTTTATCATCCCTTTTTTTATTGTTTATTTTACTCCGGTTGTTATTATTTCCCCGGACAGTGGTTCGTGTCGTGCTGTTTGGGTCGAGTCTTGTTCCTGGCGACCCGAGGTCACGAACAAATATTATTATCGTTTGTTTCTTTACTTTGTTTTGCGCGTGCGACATCCCTGCTGAAGAAAGTCATTAGTTCTATCAGCATATTTGAAGGAAAATAAGCAATTCCCCTATCGCTGCGATCAAATAATCCGATGATATTCATGAATATATGGTAACGTAACGACATTGTAATGATGCTGTAAAATGGTTAGCGTGCTCTTGGAGCATAAAGTTGGGCCAGGGTGGGTTATTTCAAACGGTTTCTACACACGTTACGAAGATAACTATGTTTTGAGTTGTTCAACAAGTAAGGTGTCGGCCATAATAACTATCTTTCTACCCAATGTTAACTCTCTGATAAGTCTTTTTAGAAAGCAAGTCTTGTACTCCTTGCACTCTGGAGACATTTTTAAGTGGCTGTTTCTTAGAACTTCACATATTTCTGTTTATTTAGAAATATTGTTCTTTCTAAATATAGATATATGTTCATTTTTTTTCGAGAACAAAATCGCATTGTACACAATGCGAACCGTTGCCAAATTGCTGAACCATTTCAGAATATTAAATGAAAATATCGGATATTCCACGATTCTCTCCATCTTAAATTTTGTTTAACAAATTTACATAATTTCAATCAGAATTTTGGAGAAATAAAGATTTTTTTAAAAAAAAATAATCTAAAGGAAGTATTTACTATTTAAGTTTGAAATATGTTTACAAGTAGGAATTATGATGCAATATTAATTCTATTAACCTACGGAAAAATAATTTTTGCAATGAATATCAAAAATTAATATATTCTGTCACACAAACAAATATTATTTTGCTTGAAAGCCACCACAAGTAACAAATTTTTTTTTTCAAATATGAATACACAATAAGCTAAAATCATGTGACGTCATAGTCACATGATAACTACAAACTCGTGTTTTAGTTAATAAGTTCATGTGATGTCATAGTCACATAATAAAGGCGATCGGGTGCTTCGCTATTAACAACTTATGCTTTTTATAGAAAATTATTTTTTAAAAGTATGCATTTTTTTACGCACAATAAAAACAACATAACAACGAATTGCGCCCTTTGTTACGATTTTTATTTTGAAATATCTTGTGATGTACAATATGTTCGAAAAATCGCGTTTGCAACTATACATTTCATTTCTTTTAACAATTTAATAGGGGTAAATGAATTGCTGTTAGATATGCATGCAGCTTAAAACAGTATTTACGAATATTGTTTCTTATCGAATGAAGATCATCATTGAATTCATTTTTTATGCTTAATTATTTTTCCCCTTTTCAACAAATCGAATTTGAAAACAATACATGCAACTTATGACCAATTACATAACCGTCAAGAACAGGACAAAAGAAAAATAAATTATGATTAGATTATTTAAATTTTTGCATGTTCTTTAATTTTTATTTCAAGGAAAACTTTATTTATTATAGCACTTAATAACAAAGAACACGACTTTATTATTAGAAGGAATTTGGAAGATGCTTAGTACATATTTAGCTAAATGTTAGGCGTCTATTTTTAAAAGATTTATTTTGTGTATCATTGCAAGAATTTGCTTAACATTTTAATGCATTCATATGTTGAAAGAAATCAACAATAATAATAATAATAATGCCTAAAAATTACTTGAAATGAAAAATATACATTAACATAAAACAATAAATTACTTTTGGAAAACATATTCAGTCCAACATCTACGTTTTGTGGCTCAGAAAGTCACTTATACTTAAAACACACCTGGATCTACTGGCCCCTCTCTCTTTGCTCTAACCCAGTGTTTCTCAAACTGTGGGGCGTGCCCCCTCGAGGATCGTGACAACTCTACAAGGGGGGGGGCGAGCATATATTGAAAAGTCGAGAACAAAAGTTTATTTAAAAAAATTATTAATTTACTGAAAGTGTGTGTGTGAACAAACAAAATACATTCTGATATAATAAAAAATAAAATACACATTTACACTGATATATTACACTTATAAATATATCAGTGCTACACAATGTATTTTATAATTAATTTAACAATTCTAAGTTAAAAACAAGTTTATTAATTACCAGTGACCCCATGGGTTTGTCAATATATAATTTATAATAAAAATTAACACTTATCTTTATAACTTTTTTACGGTTTATAATTAAACCTTGACTATATGCCGATCATAAGTTTCGCGATTCACTTCCAAATGCCAACCGTTTTCCACGTAGGCACGCGTATGAAATGTATTGGGGAGGGGGGATTAAAAGAGCAAAAATAATCTGGAATAAATAAATCCTTCACAAACACTGTCAAGGTACTTTTATTGCATTCCAAAGTCTTGGAATAATTTTACGGATAGCAGTGCAGAGAAAAAATCGTACTTCAAAAAGACGTATATATACGTCTGGAGAAATAAAGGCTTTGGCTCAGCGAGAAGGTTACATACAAGGGGGTGGGGGTGCTTAAGAGGTTAAAGTCGTATCGTAGTTTTGGCGTCAAAGTATTATATTATTGAATTCAGTACATTGTTATTGTATGGGGAGGGGGGGGCGCTAGGAAAATAATGATTGAATATTGGGTCGCAAGTATTGCAACTTTGAGAAGCACTGCTCTAACCAATGTTAATACACTCTTAAATTTTGTTGATGTTACACAAAAATATATTCTACAAACGAAATAAGTTTGATTTCATTTGCTGATACTGATTTAACAATATTTTATCTATTTTTTATTTAATTGGTAGATTATTCGTCTTAATTATAAATAAATAATCAGGCAAAATTAAAATTTTGATTGGCTTAGTATTTTTTTTTCTTTATTTTCTTAATTTTTTTTTTGGCTAAAACAAGGTTCTAAAATGTGGTCCCATAATTAAATTTAAGAAATAAATTTAATTCGTCATTATAAATTTTAATTAGTAAATCTCGGTAGTATCCAATATTAAAATATAGAGAGCTTCTATTGTATGGGACAGTTAATTTTAATTGAAAACGCGTTGTACGTGTATTTGATGAAATTTCCTGCAGGAAATAAAATTTTTCAAGATCATTGAAACTTGATCCACCGATTTTCTAGTCAAATATTTTCGAGCTTCAACTCTGAGGCATTTTCAAAGTCCGTAAAACTTGTTTCTCATCTGTTAATACCCACTACATTTTCCCACCATCTTTTTCATTTTTGTTGTGTAACGACTTAGAGGTGGCGATTCTTATTTTTTTTTTTTTTTTTTTGGCTAATCCTTCATCAATGGATACTTCATTATTAAAGTATGTAAACGACGTTGGGCTCATTCATGAGGCAGCACAAAGCATGGACGATTAGCTTGAATTAACCGTTCCAATTAGTCCCTGGCTCATTAACATGTTGCCTCAAAATAAGCAATTGGCCCTCCTTGGTTATTGTTCTTTTTTCACTCCTCCAGTTTTCTTGGGAGGTAGAAAGAGGCAAAAATCAAGCAGAGAAAAGGTGTTTCCTCACGCAAGAATCTCTCATTGAAAAACATTCTCTATGCGGCCATTTATTTGCTAAGTGCGATTCTAGTTCATATCCCATTATTTGAATGCAACCCTTTGATCTGCTGCGTTTATTCAACGGCCATTCCAAATGTTTAACGAGTTGTATTTCTGACCCTTGTTTAAGCGTCCTGTGTCGCGTATATACATGTCTTTATGAAAACTAAGCACGGAGAGGATATTATTACTATTATTTGCTTTTTTTTCCTTTTGCAGTTTAATCTAGCTGGGCGATTGTAATTCTTTGTATAAGCGGCCGCTTCAGAAGGTGAATTCGAAAGAATCATACGTATCGTTATTTAAATCAAATTGCATGAGTTCGCGGCATTGCATGGAATAGCCGGTGGTCCTTTGCCGTTGCCAACCAGCGTGTGAAGAATGATGCCAGATAAAAAGGCCAATAACCAAACGGACAGCTACACACAGATGCTTGTTAATTAAATTGGTATTTATTTCCGCGTTTGGAACAATTCTAGCTGTTTTTCTGAGTGGTTGTATTGTCTAATATTATCCCTTTTGTGAGAATTTCGTAAATTTTTCTCAATTTATTTTACAATCTAAAGCATCAGTTTATCTATTTCAATGAAAACAAAATTTCACTTTATTTTCAGCAAATGATTTATATTTATCCAAGTACAGACGTTACATTGTATTTATTTTTTGCAAATAAAAATATTTTTGATGTAATTTCTGAAAAAAAAGAAATAAAATTGTGGAAAACATTTATCTGGAAACAGAAAATAAATTTACGATGGTGATTAAGGAAAAAAGAAAAAGATGTCGTGATCAGTAGCGCACACAGGAATTTTTAAAGGGGGAGTCCGGGGTCGAAAGTTCACCATTCTTGTATCATGCTCCTTTTGATTGTGTCGATTTTCGGGAACAAAACACAGTAAAAAACCAATTATTGAATAAATAATTAGCACTAATTAATAAAATTAATCATTAATAACAAATACTTAATTAAATTTTACGTACTATACGTATACTTAGAATTATAATCTATCGGAAAAAAATCAAGGACTTAGGGGGGTCCGGACCCCCAGGACCCCCCTTGTGTGCGCCACTGGTCGAGATAGTTGAAATAAATTTTTTAATACTTTAACCCCTTAACGTGCGTGATCGAGTTATATCGATCTCGCTAAACTAGCCAAATTGTACAATCGAGATCATTCGAGTGGAGTCGTATTTTATGATCCTGTAATTTTCACACTCAAATATAGGCGATCTCCGTATGCATTCGTGACACTGACTGCGATCCGTTGCCCTGACATCGTAAAGTTAGACAAAGTTTATTGTAAATTTAGATAAAAATTATAAAAAAAAGTATTCTTTCTCATTTGCTTGATATTAGCATTTGGAACGTATATGTTTTGAATAAAAAAAAAAACTGAGGTGGAAAAAAAATTTAGATTTTAGAAGCAAACTAGTATATATAAAGAATTATACAAAGTTATCATAATGATACAAATAAAAAAATATCGAATTGAACAAAATTTTGTGCAATGAACAGAACGTCCTTTTCCTAGTTTTATTGCACCCATGTGAAAAAAGAAAGAAACACACACTGCGCTATGCTAAAGGGACGGTAAAGGAAAAGGAAAAGACATTTGTGTAATAATTGCAATGTTGGGCTATGGGCTGCTCCTTGCTTCCAAATATATGAGACAAAAGAAAATTTTGAATAATTTTTTTAAAAAAATAAATATTACTATTTTTATTTCTGTTGAAAAAATATAAATAAATACGTAAATTGATAACATATTACATCTGTCTGTATATTAATTTTATTTATATATTCATATATATTTAGTAAAGACTTTTCCTCAAATGAGATAATATTCTTTTTTTTTTAAATTTTTAAGGATTTTTAGTAAAATGTTGAATAAGACCTGTAGATAACACGGATGTTCCAAAATTATAACTTATATTCCTGTGTGTCATTCATATAAATCTTACGAACTATAAATACTAAACACATAAGTTGCATAAGAAATTTTGCCTATTTTTTCCCTGGAAAAGGATTTAGAATGTGTATTAAAGAAAATATCTTTCATCATGTGTGTGTGTGTGTGTGTGTGGGTACAACATTGCTAACAAGATTGTCAAAGAAATCATTTTTTCTTTTGTCCTTATTTAAGATGGGAAATTTTGAATTCGTACTTCAGTAAAATAATAGGTTCACTGACTGTTTCCTCTTCAGAAAAAGTCCATATGATAAACCCATCAATCAATATTGACCTTTATTATTTAGTATAAAGTCCCCACTTTCAATAGGTCAAGCACGATTTACTTACAGTTGCTAGTTAATGGGAGTCATGTTTTCTTTCTTTCAATATTGTAACTCTGTCAGTCAGATAAATTTTGATGGATCAGCATTTCAGTTTTTGAGCCCACGTACTTTCAAAACACATTCATTTGTTTTTACTGAATTCTTTTATTGAGCAAATAATAGCCTTTACATACGAGGTAGGATTCAAAACTTCCCGGACTGAGCCTATAACGTGGAAATTTTTTTCAGTAGAGCGACTACAATACCATTTATGTGTTATTGCATTCTTCCCCTTTTCTAAAAGAAGTTTGTTCCAAATCACGTGATCGGTGGGTCACCACGGCGTCGTATTTTGTAGGTGGATGTATTTAGTTGACGGCCATTGGAAGAAATTACGTTTGTTGAGCAGATAATGAATATTAAATTTTGTGTTAAGGGCTACGGAGACATACGAAATTTTGAAGCAAGTGTAAGGTTGTGAAACATTATCACAAAACGCAAACTTTTGAGGAGCATCGAGGTTTCAGAGAAGGCAGGGAAAGTGCCGAAGACGACAAACGCTATGGACGCCCGCAGGTTTCCCGCACCACTGAAAACATCGAAAAAGTTTCTGCGGTGGAACGTAAGAACAGGCTTCAAACAATCGCAGAATCATTTGGAATATCCTCGGCCGCATGTCAATGGATACTGACTAAGAATCTTAACATGCATAGGACGTATAAACATACCATTCCCCGCATATTAAGCGATGACTAATCTGCAGATTAAGTTAAAAGTGGATAGAAGACTGAACTAAAGGATATGGCTAAAATTGGATTCCATAAATGTTTCGATGACCTTTACAAGCCATAGCAAATGTATGTTGTTACTCAAGGGTCTTATTTTGAAGGAGGATGTGTTTCAGCAGTTTAATATGTAATATTTTTAAAGTTATAGACTTAGTCCAAGAACTTTTGAATAGTACTTCGTATTATCGTTTCGGGAAAATTATGCTATCTCTAGTATACTGTATGATATTGGAAAATATTTTTCTTTATTAAACTCTGATGTTTTTCTCAGATAAAAGCTACTTAGGTTTTCAAAAAATAAAGCATCCATGTTTTCCTTTTTATTTATCTTTTTAACAATCTTAAATATATTAAATGTTAACTTAAGGATGGAAAAGAGCTTACCAAACAAAAACTGACATATGTATATTAAAATAAACTAATTCATGACTTTTCCCTCGACTTCAAAAAATTTCATCGATAGTTGATTCAAGATGCAAGTAATAATGTTTTTTAAACGAATGCTACTTGACATAAACTTTTTACACACGACATTAGACGAACTTAGCTTTTAAAGGTTAAAAGCAAGAAACTTTTATATGAAACAAGGAACTAAAAAGAGAAGAAAGAAATTTGTGAGGAGTAAAAATAAAAAAAATAATAACTTTCTTTTATACCTATACCCCTTAAAGAAAAGAAGGGGAAAGGAACGAACAATGATAGAAATGGAAGATGCAGAGGAAGGGGGTGGGGATACTTCGAAATGAATAGAAATGCGTCATAAATTTAGTTATCTCGTCACCTTCATGGGGTACGGTTAAAGTTAACTACACCTCTAGTGAAATATAAAAGACTTCGAAAGAAGTGGAGGGATCATAAAAAAAAGGAGGTGGAATATCAGCGGCCCACAAATGTCGAGAAGAACAAGCGATCTCTGATTGCAAAGACAGTGAAGTGAAAAAAGACAGCTTCTTCTTTCATTTCAGAACTTTTTTTTATTTAATTAAGGGGTGATGTAAATATTAAAATTACTATTTTTAACATTGTGAGGGATTTGTGGATGGAGTTTAATTTTATATCTAGCAATGTTTTGTACTGATATAAAAAAGAAAGATTTATTAATTTGTAATTATTATTTTTGTTTAAATTTGTTTGTTAGAACTGTGTTAGTTTAAAGTTTAAAATCGTATTAGAAAGTAAATCTTTCAACTACAATTTTAAACTTTGTGCACGATTCAGAAAATTGTAATGGAAAAAAAAACATAATAAAGTAGTATGATGATATGAATGCTTCGAAATCTAAGAATTGCTTCATTTCTGAATTGAAAGAAAAGAGAAAATATCTAAATAATTTTACAAAAAATTGTATTTTAAAAGTTCTAAAATAATGATTAAAAAAATATGCTGCAAAAAAATTGAAACTATGAGTTTAAATAGAGTAAATATTCCCTTAATTGTTTCTCTATAAACATGCATAATATTTCAAAAGGGATGTCTACATTTTCTTAATTCATTTCTAATAATTTATAAATTAAGAAATCACTGAATAATTATTTTGCATCACTCGATAAATTCTTTCAATACAAAATGTTCCCTATATATTGAATCCGCTGATTCCAAGGCAATTTCTTAGACCAGCGGTTCTCAAATTGTGGTTCGCGGACCCCTGGGGGACCACAGCGTAAATCTAAGGGGATCGCAGAGTCTCTGATGTAACGTTGAGATATCTCTCTTTTACAGACTCTGCAAAGCCTCGGGGGAAAATTGAAGGATGTGCCATCCTAGACTGGATTACTAAATAGTCCCCTGTGTAGAGACTCTACTACGACATATTTTGATCAAGAATACTAAGTCGGGGAGGGATGTTGAAAATCTTGGGTATCAGTCCGCAATGTCACCTTGATAAATAAGGGAGGGGGGTGATTGAAAGTTAGAGAACCGTTGTCTTATAGACGATTCCATTTTGCAATATATATATAAAGAGTGTTTTTTTTCCAGGTATAGAAGTTTAAGTTGACATTACTTTCCAAGATGGCGACCGATTTAACAGCTGTCAAGTGATTTATTCTCAGTTTGGTCATCAAAACGATCATCAAGCAAGGCGTAGATTCGTCGAATGGGCCCAAAACGAGATTGCCGTTGTTCCCGATTTTCATAAGCGAATTTTGTTTAGCGATGAAGCGCACTTCTGGTTGAATGGCTACGTCAACAAACAAAACTGCCGCATTTGGAGTGAAGCTAATCCACAAGTGTATGTCGAAACACCGTTACATCCAGAAAAACTGACTGTTTGGGGCACTTTATGGGCTGGTGGAATCATTGGTCCGTACTTCTTCAAAAACGATGAAGGCCACAACGTTACAGTCAATGGTGATCGGTATAGAGCCATGATTAATAACTTTTTCATTCCTGAATTGAACAATCATGATGTCCAGGAGCTGTGGTTCCAACAAGACGGCGCAACATGTCACACAGCTCGTGCCACAATCGATTTATTGAAAGACACGTTTGGTGACCGCCTAATTTCACGTTTTGGACCTGTGAATTGGCCTCCAAGATCTTGTGATATAACACCGCTAGACTATTTTTTGTGGGGCTATGTAAAGTCATTGGTCTATGCGGATAAGCCACAAACGCTTGACCATTTGGAAGACAACATTCGCCGTGTTATTGCCGATATACGGCCACAAATGTTGGAAAAAGTCATCGAAAATTGGACGTCCAGATTGGACTACATCCGAGCCAGCCGTGGCAGTCATATGCCAGAAATCTTACTTAAAATGTAATGCCACAAGATTATCTTTCGAATAAAAAAAATTCATGTCAATCGAATAATACATCGTTGTTTTATTGCAATTTAAAGTTCTATACCTCTAAAAAAACACCCTTTATATATATATATATAATCACATATACTCTCTCTCTAACAATATAATAGATGGGTCTTAATACATTTTTAAGAAATATTTTTTTGAGGTTCAAATATGTTAAATTTCGTAAACTGTTAGCTCATAGTTACTTCAGAGATGTTAAATTAAAGCTCAAAAATTATTGGTTATTAATAACGATAATTTTTGTTTAAAAGTTTTTATAATGTACCATTTAGTAAGAAAGAATTAATTGTAATCATTCCCGCTATTTCGTATTCTTTCTAAATTTCAGATAATTTTCTAAATAAATGTGAGACTGAAATGTAGGGAAAATATTAATATACGTAGGAAAAAGACTAACACATAAAAAAAACACTCTTTCTTAATACAATACTGTCACTCATTTCAATACTCAAAATCTTTTTGCAAGTTAATTTATTTAAGCCAAGTTTAATTACTTTGATAACAATTATGTATTTTTATACAATTGCTAAGAAATTCTTTGCTATTATTCAAAACTTAATCTATTAAGATTTTTCAGCAGCACCTCACAGCTTCATTAATACAGTTACTTAATATCTTACTAACTACAATTTTTTTATGGGGTTCTAAGAAAATTTTGGTTTAAATCGAACAAATAAAATTAGTTTTAAAGAAGGAAACAATTTGCAGGGTCCCTTCAATCCCTCGAAAGATCCTTTAGATCATTACACAGTTTGGCTACACCAACTGCATCGCTTCTGCACCCCATTGTCCCCTAGACGGGAGATACCAGATGGCCTTTTTGATGAGCCCCGTAACGGCGGGGGTGGTGTATTGTTCAGGAATAGACTCGGAGAATATAACGGCAAATCACAACAAGGGTGACGCGTATGTCGGTGAAAAGATGCAAAGGGTGACGACAGGGCTCTGATGTGGATTTGTGGGTCGTAATGGGTGTGACAAAGGAAAGAGTTTCAAACGGCTTATTATCCTTAAATTGTGCTGATTACTTTTGCAAAAGTAAAAATCTTCGTGCAATTCTTTTTCAAAAATAATTCTGTTCGTTCTGTTTTTTTATAATCTACTTATCCGAATTCTTTAAAAAAAAAAAAACTTTTCAATTTTCTCTTACATTTAAATGAGTTAAATAGTAATATAAGAAAGAATCTAGATTGTTAATTACTGTAAAATCTGGAGTCTAACGCGCTCTCTTAGCACCAAAATTGAGATCGAAATTTACGAGTGCGCGTTATACGCCGATATAAAAAGGATAACCTTAAAAATTAAAAAGAGAGAGGAACATAGATTAAAATTAGACTTCTACTTGTTTCGAATTACTGTTTATTTAAAAGAAATGACATTCTTAATGATCTTAAAAGGTTGTAGTGTTAAAAGTATACTAATTTTGCAAAAAAGTTTAGGAAAGTACTTCGAATAAATCGTTTCGAAACATAGCATGCACGCGCACATCTCAGGTTCCTTCGTTAAAAAGGGGGAGAGCGTTATACGGCGGATATACCTAAAAAATTAAAAATTGCAGCAGGAAAGTATGAGAGTGCTTTATACGTCTTATTTTACGGTATGAAGTTCCAAATAAAACACGAGTGAAACTTTTCGAGTTGTATTATGTATTGCTATAAGATAACAAAGCTCACGCGCGTGATGTATCATTAAAATAATTTCTTTTAAGGGAGTATCATAAAATATTACGCAGCAAAAATGCAACCATTACGGTGAATCAATATTTTTTTTTAATTAAAAAAAATTTGTTTTAGAAGAAAGTCAATTAACATTAGAAAACGTAAATTATTAAGCATTAAAATGAAGTTCTATTCCGTAACTTCTCGAAATAATATCATATGTTATCAGTTATAAAATAATTTGTTTTATTACATATTACATAATTTAAATAGTATTTAATCATATATTTTATTTCATTTAATTACAAAAATAGCTTCTAATAATTTACATTAAGAGTACTTAATTTTAAAAAATAAACCTTTATTTTAATTAAACATAACTATTTTCTACTTTCCTTAATTTTCTATTCTATATTATGCAATTCTAAAATGATCTAAATGTGCCCCTTTCTATGAGAATTACATTTTAGTAAACTAAATAAATGTTAGTAGTTACATTGGTTTTATAGATGAAAAAAATTGGTTTGATTTCTATTAATTACAACTTTAATTGATTTTAAAATTGTTTTATTTATGTTGATTGTTTAATTATTGTTTATTTCACATGTTTTACATTTATTTATCAAAACTTATCTTTAGCTTATAAGATTCTGAAAAATAGTATTGTTAGATTCAAAAGTATTACAAACACATTTGTAAAAAAAAAAAAAAATTTTTTTTTCACAGTATAACATTATTACGAAATTTCATAAACATTTCAATGTTTAAGGAAACCAGGACATCATTCACATTAAAAAAATCAATTTTTCAATTTTAGTATTAAAAAATAGTGCATATTTTTTTTAATTTAAAAATGTATAACACTTATATGTTCGTGGATGAAATAATCTTAAAATATGAAAAAAATATTTGACAAAAATGAAAACAAACTTTTACAAATGTTTAGTTTTTCACTTTTTCTCCAAAACATAATTTTTTGCTTTTAGGTACACTTTAAAAAAATTGCGCTATATGGTTCCATATTTTTTATGCTTTTATACAGGTACCTGTGCATATAGTGAACCTTTCTTTTTAGTCGAAGTAGTGCATAGTTTTTTAAAAAAATAGTTTTAGGTGTGGAAAAGGAGACAAAAACAGAAATTTTCAAAATTACAAAGTTTTATAATTTTTTTAAAGAAAATATCTTAATATTTTACTGAAAAAATAGGTTCACTCTATTTTATGTATTGTTTTATACATGTGCAAAAATATTTTACACATTTAAGAGATACTTTTTTAAAAAGGGGTACCTAAACATAAGCATGTATTATAAAATCTAAAAAAATATCTGCAACTTAAATTAAACGGGGGGAAAATATTTTTAACTAAACAATTATTTTCGTATTTCTACAGAATGATTAAAATATCTTTTTATTATATAAGATCACAAAAAAATTTAAGCTCTATTGGAATTTTTAAAGATATTTGTTGCATATAAACAAAAACTTTTACTTTTGGCATTTTACTCTTTCGAGAATATCCTGGTGCTCTTAATTCATTCTTTTTTTTATACTTTTCTCTGTGGCAGCAGTATGTATAACATTTCACTCCCGCCCATCATGTCTTTTTGAGGAAAAGGGACAAAACATGGATACAGAATAGATCATTAGCATATGAATTAAACGATATGGTTACAGGAAAGGCACAGATTGCACGTGGGGCTTAAAGCGGGTGTATTGATCATAAACCTATCACTTTTCAGCAACAGATAACTATTGAATGTATAAGGTTTTATCATGCCATTGTTGTAACTTAGTTTTATGTCACATAAATAATGGGGAGTGTTTCTAGTTATCTATCTAAAGAAATAATGTGAAAATTAATTTCAAAATTAGGTTGTGATCGGATGATGTCTCAAATGAAGAGTAAAATGTACATCTGTTATTTTTCTAATAATTTGAAAATCCATTTCTGTAAGAAATATTTATTTTACAAACGCCGAACATAACGTCTAAGCTAGGGGTGGCCAACCTACAGTATGAATGCCACAGTACGATACCATGAAGTTGTAGCAATGACACCTGGGGATTTACAGAAAAAGTTTAAAAATTTTGAAAAGATAATAAATAACCATTTCTTTAAACTGTATTGAAGTGCAGTTGTCTCAGAGAAAGAACCTCAAAATATGTATGTTTGTGAATAAATGTTTCTGCTATGAACATGATGAAATAAATATCACTCAAAATTAGCTCATGTGTACTTATAATAATCAAATTTTCTTTCTATTTGTAAAAGATAATCCTAACACAGATGACTTGATTAAAAAAAGTAATAATTCAAAAGCCACATTAAGTAGATACTGAGCGTTTAATAGGTATTTTGAATTAAATGGTTCAAGTTACTCATTTTTACTTTATAAAGTGTGTTTTTTTAGAGGTATAGAACTTTAAATTGCAACAAAACAACGATGTATTATTCGATTGACATGAATTTTTTTTTATTCGAAAGATAATCTTGTGGCATTACATTTTAAATATGATTTCTGGTATATGACTGCCACGGCTGGCTCGGATGTAGTCCAATCTGGACGTCCAATTTTCGATGACTTTTTCCAACATTTGTGGCGGTATATCGGCAATAACACGGCGAATGTTGTCTTCCAAATGGTCAAGCGTTTGTGGCTTATCCGCATAGACCAATGACTTTACATAGCCCCACAGAAAATGGTCTAGCGGTGTTAAATCACAAGATCTTGAAGGCCAATTCACAGGTCCAAAACGTTAAATTAGGCGGTTACCAAACGTGTCTTTCAATAAATCGATTGTGGCACGAGCTGTGTGACATGTCGCGCCGTCTTGTTGGAACCACAGCTCCTGGACATCATGATTGTTCAATTCAGGAATGAAAAAGTTAGTAATCATGGCTCTATACCGATCACCATTGACTGTAACGTTGTGGCCTTCATCGTTTTTGAAGAAGTACGGACCAATGATTCCACCAGCCCGTAAAGCGCACCAAGCAGTCAGTTTTTCTGGATGTAACGGTGTTTCGACATACACTTGTGGATTAACTTCACTCCAAATGCGGCAGTTTTGTTTGTTGACGTAGCCATTCAACCAGAAGTGCGCTTCATCGCTAAACAAAATTCGCTTATGAAAATCGGGAACAACGGCAATCTCGTTTTGGGCCCATTCGACGAATCTACGCCTTGCTTGATCATATTTAAAATGTAATGCCACAAGATTATCTTTCGAATAAAAAAAATTCATGTCAATCGAATCGTTGTTTTATTGCAATTTAAAGTTCTATACCTCTAAAAAAACACCCTTTATCTACCCTAACTGATTGAACCTGTAAAAAGTTTATTAACAATAAACCAGAGTTTGTACACTTTCGTCTTGTTTATTATATTATTTTTAAATTTCGGTTACATAGACGTGCATTAAAAAATGTACTATTAGCATAAAAATCCCATAATAAGCTTGTACGTAAATTTTTTTTTTCATTTTTTCATTTTACCATGTTTGTTTATTAAAAAGTTGGAAGCAGCACGCATAATTATTTTTTTTATCAAACAGTGGCACTCTTCCCAAAAAGGTTGGCCAACCCTGGTCTAAGCCATCAGTTCACGGCATCTCCAATACGTTTTGACGATATTCCCGATTTGAGAATGATTCTATAAACAAAAATAAGTATTTAATAAAAATCTTGGAAGAAGCTTAAGGTAATTAAATGGTTTTTCTCTTAACAGTGAAAAAAAGCATTAAAAAAATTAGATAATTCATATGTAGTGAGACGTAAATTTGAGTGGGTCAAGATTATATGCAGAAAAAAAATATATTAATTGAGAAACCCACCAATTCAGAAAAACTCTATGGTTGGATATAAGGAGAAAAATAATTTTACATAGAATTTTATATTGTGCCACAAAGAGGGAGAATTTTCGAAAAAATTGGAAAAAGACTTAATTTTGATAAGAGGATTTTAGACCCAAAATAATAATTTTTCTATAAGTAATTAAAAAAGGTGATTACTGAAAAGGGAGTATTGTGTGTGTGAGTAGTGAGTAGTACAGTTAGTTATAGTAGCGAGTAGTAGCAACGAGTAGCGCGCACAGGAATTTCTCAATAAGGGGAGGGTGCAGGGTCGAAAGTTCACCATTCTCGTATCATACTCCTTTTGAAGTTGCCGATTTTCAGGAACAAAAAATAGTAAAAAATGAATTATTGAATAATAATTAGCATTAATTAATAAAATTAATTGTTAGTAACAAATACTTGATTAAGTTTTACGTACTATATGCATAGGATTATAATCAAACAGAAAAAAAATCAAGGGCTTGGGTGCCCCCTCTTGTGTGTGCCACTGGTAGCAACATTTCATAATTCCGCTCTTTCTCCCCGCACGGGCGAATCAATCTAACAAGGAGAGGGCACGAGTAAGGAAATTCATTTTGGGTCGAAACTTGGTGTAATAGTAGTACTCCTTTAGCATGATCAACCCTCAATGTAATTCCGCCGAATGGCCAGTCAATTCGGAGAAAATAGCTTTCGAAATTCATGCTTAGCTTTTATACAATTAAATTTCAATTTCCTCCAACGATTCCGTAGCATGGTTAGGCGAGCATCTGGTTACTAAATGGGAGGTCAAGACTCTATTCACGCGATAAACTTTTTTTTTGTTTCAATTCCTTTAATTATTATTTCAAATTAAATAAATTTATTTGTGAAAGGTTTATTTCTTTTTGATGATATTTTATGTAATTATTTTGTATTTTATAAAGTAAAAAAAAAATAATGTAATTATATAAATATTTATATTAAATTTTAGAAATATATGTTTATATTAATAAATAATATTTATAATAAAATATGTAATAATTATTAAAGGATATTTTACATAAAAATTAGTTACAAATTGTTCTAAAATGTGAAATACAATATACTTTAAATAAAATATTACATATAATATAAAATAATTTATAAAATATATTATTATTAAAGTATTTTATAATTAATATAATAAAAATAATATATATGTATTTTTATATATTATTAATTTAATTATATAAAATAATAAAATTTAATTATATATAATTTTATAAAATATTTAATAATTCCTTTTTTAAATAAATTTATTCATGTAATTTTAATAAATTTCTTTAAATAATTTTAATAAATTTATTTATGTAATTTTAGTAATAAATAAATAATAATTTTAATAATAAATAATAATAATTTTAATAATAATTTTAAATAACTGTAATTGATAATAATTATTATGTAATTTTATTTGATACTAATTTTAAATAATTTTAATAATAAATAATTTAAATAATAAATTACTTGAAATAATAAATAAATTTAAGTAATAAATTAATTTAAATAATAAATTAATTTATATAATAAATTAATTTATATAATAAATTAATTTAAATAATACATTAATTAATTTTTTTTTACTTTATAAAATACAAAATAATTATATAAAATATCATTTAATATTTAATATATAAACCTTTTATAAGTAAATTTATTTAATTTGGAAAAATATTTAAAAAATTGAAAAGAAAAGTTTATCGCGTGAATAGAACCCTAACATCCAGCATAGTAACCAAACGCTCTCCCAACCATGCTACGTAATCGTTTGTGGAAATTGAAACTTAATTGTATAAAAGCTGAGCATGAATTTCGAACGCTATTTCCTCCGAATTGACTGGCCATTCTGCGGAATTACATTGAGGGTTGAAGACCCTAAAGGAGTACTACTATTACACCAAGTCTTGACCCGAAATGATTTTCCTTAGTCGTGCCTTTCCTTTGTAAGATTCTTTTCCTTCTTATATTGTGCTCTGACATTTCGATAGCAGATTTTTTTAAAAGAATTCACTACTGAAGACGCTGCTAAACATATCTGATGCTTTTTGAAGTTATAATTTTTTATGGCGTGTTTTTTTAAGAGTGAATCTAAATTAATTGTCAGGTTCGGATGCATTACGTTCAATTGGTTTGAATGAACTCCTTTCGGAAATCGAACTCGTGTTGGAAAGAGCTCACTTAGTTTTGAATTAAAAACTTTTTAGACGCGTGGTATTTTTTTAAGTAAAAATTTCATGCACATTTGTGCTAGAGCAAAAGAATTTGTGTAAAAATTTATTTGTGAACCGTGTTATTTCACGATCGGGAAAAAAAGACCGTGTACAACAGAAAAGAGTTTGGCGAAGTTACATCCAATGAGTCTTTTCAGGCAAATTCAAAAAAATAAAAAATTAGAGGAATTTATTCTATTAAAAAGAGATCTATTTTGTAAAGTACATTCTTATTTCTTAATATATATTTAAATATCTCTTATAAAGTAATTTACTAAAAAAAAAATTTTATGAAGCCCATTTTTCTTTTTATTGCGGTAAAGATAAAATTCTGATGCAAGGATTATCCAACCTTATTTTTTTTCAAAGAGGGAAAATTATAAATCCTTAATGAAGCAGAAAATTTATGTTTAGTTTGATACTTTGTTTCAGTTTTTAATCTGATTTTGTCCTTTATCGTATATGCTTCATAATCAAACATGTGTTCTTAATTTTCTCAACTGATTTAAATAAAGAGCAAAGAGTCCACTGAAAAGAAATCCGATTAAACGTCAAAGCAGAAAATCCTCTCATTAAAAGAAGGAAACCGTTACTTTTTAAAAGAGAAAAGGAGTAATAGATTTTTAGCGCACTTCACTTCCACTTTTCTTTTATAGTACTTTTTACCTGATAATGCTTTTTCATTCTTCAGTCATGCTAGTAAATGGTTAGTAATGGTACTTAATTTGATAAGAACACATCTAATAAAATAGCTTCAATTACAGATACCAATTCAGTTGTGAAGGAACTTGTTTTAAAATTTATTTACTTATTAAAATATACCATTTGTCTTCGCTTTTATGTCTTTATAGCTCATAATTATTATTTAGTAGCCGAAAATTCTTTCACTATAGCTGAATCCGAAACTTTTATTAAATCTATTAAATAATTGATATTTATATTTAAACACAATCATTTAGTTTATTTTCAATTCTTATATTTTTTTGGCACATTTAACCTCTTCTTAGCCGGATATTTGTTCGGATTTTCACCCCCCAAAAAAAGAGTAATTTTTATTGCTAAAAACTAATATATGTTCTATCCTAAATTCGAAAATGAAAAATATTTTTCAGTAAGTAATTTTTTTCTTCACCTACTAGTGGTCAAATATGTGATGTCCCATCCACTGATATCCTGAACTTTTTCCATTGCTGCGCACAAGGTTTAAATTAAAAGGAATATACTCTAATACTGTATGGGTATGCTAACAATACTGATTTCAGCTGTTTGAGGTAAATATCGTAATAACATCAAACTCAGTAGCGCAACAGCCAAGGCCTATAATGACCCCACCTCAGTATATGTGACCACTGGGCGCTGAGGTACATGAGCAGATGTCCCGATCAGTTGGTCAATCTGAAGCAAAGCCCCCAGTGTTTAGTCTCCAAGTAAGCTTGGTACTCATTTATCGACCCAGTGAAGGATAAAAGTCTGAGTCGACCTTGCCCAGCCCGAGGATAAGACCCCAGACCTGTGGTGTGGAAACAAAATACGTTACTACTCGGCCACTGAGCCTAAAATATGTATATAAAAATGATTATTTAAAATTGCCTAAAAATTGGACACGCTGTTTTTTCCCCTACCGATATCTTTACTGAATTCAAATCATCGCCTTTTGATTCCCTAGATTCTGAATAGATACTATCAATTGATAAATCAGAAATATATCATCTTCCGATTAAGAGATATTAAATTCACTATTCTCTGGCTATTGGCGATGGACCACGTTACTTTGAACCTCGGTCAAGTGACAAGGACGACATCTGATCTAGCACACCTCTATCTGAACTTCCACACCATGTCAACGGGAGGACTGTAAACCTCGATAGATTTAAAGTGCATCTGTTCCATCTATACGGTGGGTCTCTAGTGCCACCAGGAATCGAACCAGTGGTATAACGCACACCCACGCATCGTAGAGGGGGCCCAAAGCCTGACTGATGTCAAGTATGTACTCTTTGTTAGATCCAGCTCGGGACCCAAAATATGACTTTGCAGGGGGTGCTAATATTCTCCGTTACGCCACTGAATCGAACTCAACTACTCGCTGGCCTTTAATTCATGACCATGACCACTTGGCTACCACAGCCACTCACGGTTCCCGAAATCACTCTCTAAATCCATCATAAAAGCTATTTTGACACGCAAAAACAGTATCAATGAAAGAGAATACAGAATTATTTTTATTTCAATTCAAGGCTGGCATTCTCACAGCAAATATTATGAAGAAAGTAGGATTAATTGCGCCATTTCGTAAAAACGTCCAGGAATACAAAAAAAAGTCATGAAATATAAACAGCAATTAAGCTGTGGCAAATTCAGCTTCAGAGACGACATTTTCTCTTCTTCGCATAACATATGACGCCGGCCATTAGGTCACAAAAACGCCAAACGTATGAAATGCGTCGCCAATGAATCTTTTACTTTAAAAACGTCAATTGTAGACTTTAATAAACATTAAAGGCTTACATAGGTATAGTATACAAACACTATTTTTTTATTTTAAGGTAATCTTTAAAAATCAGTATGCATTTTAAAAATGAAGAAAAAGTCTCCTTTTTTGTAGGTACACGTATTTCCCATTTTGTGTACATTACAATACTTTCAGTAAACTGCCTAATCACGATCTGCAGCTGACAGATTTTTTTTCCAGGGACATTGTACAGCCGATCGTAAATTTCCCACACTATGATTTTCTTATGCTTTACGGTAGCACCAATGTTCCCTCGTAAAACTGTTGTACCCCAACTTTAAGTACCCATAAACCTCTACTATATTCATTAGAGTTCAGAATTCTTCATAGAAAATAAAATCAAGTTAACGATTCTGTTCATAAAGCCTAGACTACGCAGAAATTTTTTGAAAAAACACGGCTTTCTCTTAATTTTCTTCATCTTTACCATGAAACTTTTGATGTTAACCCGTACAAAGGAGCTTGAGGTGAATTGCAAGCGAAAAATGTTAGTCAATCAGGGAAACTACTTTTTCCCCATTGCTGTAACTTTGTCTAAAAGAAATTCAGAATTTTCCGATGCAAACAAAAATTTGTTGAAATTCTCCAAAGGCTGCCAATAGTATGGAGGTAAATGTGCAAGTGCCGATTAAATTACAACATGATACGAAATATAAATGCACCATGAGAAATTAATGAAAATCATTAAATCAAAACAAAAAAAAACACCGTATTATTACTGGAAACTCCTTAGGTAAATACGTAATCTGAAATGTCTATTGACGTGTTGACTAATATAACAGAATGTAGTCCTCTAATCCAGTGCTCTGCAACCTTTTTATCGATGCGGACCGGTCAACGTTTGATAATTTTACCGCGGCCCACTGAGGGTGGGACACGTTGATTGTTTATATTTTAGATTGTTTTGAGTTAACAATTTTACTTTAGTAGCATTTAAATATGCCTTCAGAATAAAATATAGTTACACCCAAAATGAATAAAAGTGATTTAACGTGGAATATAAAGTGATTTCCGTGGAAAGTTGAGCAAGTCCGAGAGAAATGCATCACTTTAAATAAAATGGCAATAGTTAAATGTTCTTTAGGCGGCCCGGCACCATTTGATTCATGAATCGGTACCGGTCCGTGGACCGGGGGTTGCGGATCACTGCTCTAATCGATAAGACAAGTAAATATTAGCTCAAAAATAAAAATATGGATTATAATATAATTTTTGATTGTCATTCTGCTTAGGAAATTCAATAAGTCATTAATAAGTTATATATAATGGTGGATCATGGTTATATGGAGAAAAAATTGTTATTAACCGGAATCTACCTGTACGGAATAGATGTTCTATAGCAGAAGTCGGTAACTTAGGGCACGCGTGCCACATGTGGCACGTGGTACAATTCTCAGTGGAACTCTGCCCTACTGAACAAACTTGTCAACTTTTGAGTGGTTGGAAGTTGATAAATTTGCAGTGGTCTCAATTCACATGACGTCATAGTCACATGATAGCCAATCAATTCAAAAACTCACGTGACGTCATAGCCATACGATAAAAACAATCATGTATTTCCATCTAATCAGTTCATGAGCTTCGTTAATGCCAACTTTTGATCTTTCCGGAAACTTTCTCTTAAAATGTACAAATTTATTAACAATAACGCACAAGGTAGAAAAAAATGCATTTTATTTAAAAATATGCATAAAATATAATTTTTTTTAAATTTTAAAATCTTTTGAAGAAATTTTTTTTCATACATTAGAACATAATTACTCAATTATAAAATTTGAAAATTTAACTAAGTTTTACAAATAGAACAACAAGTACAATTAGTTTGATGTATGTTTTGCATTCAATGGAAAACACGTGTTTTTCTTTATCATGTGATAATCTTGAATTGAGCCCATTGGCCTTCTTGACAAACATCTTCACAGTTAAGAAAGACGAAGACGATTAAGAAATTACGAAAAAATTTGAAAGACAGCTCTAAAGATAAATTTACAGTTGTTTTGTAAATTATTGAATGTCATTGTTGGAGAGATTTAATTGTTCGAAGAAAGAAAATTGCATGCACTCTGCTTTGGTTGCTTTTAGTTCTACATATCTAAGTGAAAATATTTTCCTCATGGGAAAAATATTTCGAATCCACAAAGAAATCGTTTAACAGCTGATTGCTCAGAATCGTGTCAGATTGAAAGTCATACATTATATCCCTGATTTTACGATGTGAAAGTAGAGTTGTACAAACACTAGGTTCACATCCAAATTTTGATTTAACTATAAATCAGAGGAAAAAGTTATATTTTATGTTGTCTATTTCTTACTTTAATAAATATGTTTAAAAATACATAATATCTGTACAATTTTAATTTTTTTTATTTTTGTTGAAGAAATAATTATATTTTATGCTGTTTATTTTTATGTTAAGTAATATCTTTAAATGATGCAAAATTAATAAATAATAAAACTGTAAATAGTTACAAGGTAATTGACTTTCTATTCTCTAACTTTGCATGCATGATCGGGGAAATCACTTTGTTCCAAAAATGTCCAACTACGTAGCACGCTGAATCCTATTGGTAGATTGGTTTGCTACACCCCAACTAAAAGGTTGCTGACCCCCGTTCTATAGTATGGATATCAGAAGAAAAATCATTCGAAAAATTCATTTAAAAAAATTTAATATTGCGACAAAAGGGTTGAATTTTCAAAACGAAAATAAAATAGAAAACGAGTTTAATTGTGGCTAGATGACTTTATTAATTAAAAAAATAAATAATTAAAATAATTATTTTCCTACAATATAAATAAAAGGGATGATTGCTGACAGGTGAGTCCCGTGTAATGCGTAGTACGTGTAGCATTGCAACATTTCACAACCCAGTTCTCGCTCCCGCGTCATCGAAATAATCCGATTCGAGATTTTTTCCGAATTCCATTTTATCGAGCACTGACATTTCTGCAGTAGGGTTCCTTTTAAAAATTAGATGCTAAAGAAGCTGTTAAATGTACCTGATGATTTTACCTTGTAACTATTTAGTAGGTGTTTCCTCATCCCAATAAATGTTGAAAAATACTAAAATGTCAGTTCCATTCAAACGAGAATTACTTTAACTTTTTGCTGTAAAAATTGCTCCAATACCTAAACGTCCTACCTCTTGTGGTGGTACTTTACTTTTTTCTTTTTTTTTTTTTTTTTTTTTTTTTACGCATAGTACCAGGGAACATGTTTTCCGCATAGATAAGTTTTGAAATTGTGTTAAAAAAAAGTTGTTGATTCATCTCAGTACATATTCAAACATCTATTTTCTGTTTAAAATTTTATGTATATATATATATTCGAAATTCTCTATCAAAGACTGATGAACACTCAACAAGCAAAACTGAAAAAAATGGAAATCTCAAGACAACCAGACATTGAAGGATAAATGATTAATTAAAAATATAATAGGGAGAAAATATAAAAATTGGATGCTACAGTGTTATAAACATTTCTGACTTTGGACAGCTTATATATAAAATAATTTATGTAAAAGTGGAGTTGAGCATGTTTTGCGGCCAGCCAACCTTTCCCTTTTATGTTTATAATACTTATCAAAAACCCATTGAAAATAATGTATAGAATATCTAAATCCATTACAAGAAAAAGGTAACTTACCTAACAATTGCATTAATAAATGCAGAGCTCCTGCTAAATATGAGTAGAATAAACAAGTTATTGCCAAATTTTGGACCCAAATGCAAATTAAAAGCATGGAAATGGCTGAATTGTAGAAAGCAAAAATATGAAAATAATAGAAATAAAAATTAAAAAGAGAGTTTACATACTACCATTACTTTAGGGACACTAGTATTATACATGAATTAAAAAATAACGTTAAAGAATTTTATCTTTTATTAGAATATGGAGAATCTTATTAGAACACTATCTAGGAAAAATGTTAAATGTATAATAATAAACTAATATTATTCTAAGGAATTTTAACTATCCTTACTATTTAGAGGAATTCTTTATTCAAATAACTATTAATAAAATTGATTGGGTCTTTTTGAATTAAGCAATATTTGGTGAAATGTTTATAGTTTTTTATTTTTTCATATATAAAATACATATATATATATATATATATATATATATATATATATATATATATATATAAATATATATATTTTTCTATAATGACTATCAATAATAAACAAAAACTAGAAGTTACAAGAAATCCAAGTTAAAAAAAATAAGGGATTAGTAATACCCATCAAGTTATTTTTTACACACACACATCAGAAGCATTTGTCATAAACACCCGTATTTTGTAATACGCATTTCAATTAAGGGTTGGATTTGTGGGTTTTTTTCAGGATCCTCTTGTCATAGGATTATGCCCATAGTGTCTCTCCCAGAAAAGGGAAAAGAGGAAAAATGTGCCGCAATGACGTCTCTTTCTGTCTGGATTTCCAGAAAACCAGACGTCTGGTAAACATAACCGTTCAGTGACCGCTCGTCAGTGTACAAGGCATTCTTTTCTGTCGTGCTAAAAACTAAGGAGAGAACGGGGAGACTTTCTCTAAGGTCATCAAGAAATGCGAAAAAAACTGAAAATGAATGTCATTGTTATTTTACTATGAATCAAAACTTTACCCTTGTTTAAAATGTATTTATTACTGGGTTTTTTTTTTCATTTTTTAAATCGTTGTATTAGTTGTTTATGAAAAGATTTCTATTAAATTTCATATAAAAAATTAAGAGAAATACAAAAGAAAATATAGGTTTTCCCAAAATATATATGACATTATGCAACAGTTTATATGAAGACTAAGAATCTATAGCAATGCTTCTTTTAGGCTTAATACCGATTTAAAAATAATAAAGTAAAAAAAAAACGAATATGTTAACATTTTTGATAAAATAACAATTTATACATTTTTTTAAGTATAATATGATATGCTAGAATTATATATTAATGAAATAATTGTGACTCACAGAACTCAACTCTTATACAAGCCAACAATTACAAACTACCGTATTTATTCGAATCTAAGCCACACATTTCCGAATGTTTATGCTTCTGAAATTCGAATACGGCTCAGAATCTAAGGTGGAAAATTCCTTGGATGGAAAAAACTGAACACGAGAGATTGACGGTTATAGCAACTGCAGGTTCATATATGTATTTAAAAGTTTTTAATACTGATAAAATAAACTAATTATTATCTTCTTAATAGCTCTCGTTTTAATTTTTTTTTTTATTTCATAAGTGTAGGATATTGTGTGAAAATCTTTTTAATGCTACGCTATTTTTTTCCCCCAAAAAACATGTTGAAAATTTGGGATGAGGCTTGGATCAATGGCGGCTAAGATTCGAATAAATACGGTATTATTCTTACCGCTAAAGTCGTTTCACGTAGCATTTTTCCTATCACTATAACGTTAAAAAAGGACTAAGTTTAGAGACCATTTTCAAAGAACTGTCTTATACTTATACCAATTTTTTTTAAATTCGCATTTCTGGTAATATTATTATTTTAATAAGAGCTCGTTGAAAACTTTTGTCGATACTTTTAAAAAAAAATTCATACGTGTTTAATAATACGGGGAAAGCTTCCAAACGCTAAAAATTCATTAAAATACTTATTTACACTCATGTCCATAAATTAAGGATAATGAAGTTAAGGCAAAGAAAAACACAGAAGCAAAACAAATTTGACTTATTTGTAAAGTCTATTTATTAAACAAAAGGTAAAGAGCAAAAAAAGATGCTATATGTTTGACATAATTAATAAAAAGTGCGATTTTTACTCCCTGGAGCAAATTTTAAAAAAGAACCTATTTACAAAAAACAGTATAACACGGTTTTAATATGATGGCTAATACGGAGTATGTCTCCCGGAGGATGCAATACAGGCCTTACAACGCCTAGGCATCCTGAGTACCAAATTATCAATTTCATCTTGGGGAATATTACACCACTCATCAAGCAATGCCCTCCTAAGTTCCGGTAGACAGGTGGGAGGGGGTTGACGAGCTGCAATTCGTCGGCCAGGCATATCCCACACATGCTCTATTGGATTCAAGTCCGTTGAGTATGCTAGCCAATCCATACGGGTTATATCCTCCGATTGAAGGCATTCGTCTACAATGTTTGCACGGTGAGGACGGGCGTTGTCATCCATAAAAAGAAATTCGGCACCCATGGCGCCCCGAAACAAACGTACATGTTGTTCCAGAATGACATCCCGATAGATGTGGCCGGTCATCGCTACACTCTGAACATGCAGGTCAGTTCTGGAACCAAGAATAATTCCTCCCCAAACGAGCCATCCTGCACCGTAACGGTGTCGTTCACTGGTGTTCTCTTGGTGGTAACGGGTACATGGAGCTCTCCATATTAAAGTCCAACGAGAATCAGACTGAAAACTAAACCTGGACTCGTCGGAAAACATCACACAAGACCACTCTTGTGATGTCCACAATGCATGCTCTCTACTCCAGGTTAATCGCAGTCGACAGTGAGTTGCGGTAAGTGCAACACATCTAACAGACTTACGAGCATATAGACCAATGTGCCCTAAGCGTCTGTACACGGTCTGCCTTGAAACTGTCGTACCGGTAGCTGAATAGAGCTGACGAGACAGGTCTGATGTTGTGCTCCGTCTGTTTCTTTTGGCAGCAACTGCCAAATAAATAAATAAATATATATATATATATATATACCGGTCCTCATTCGGCGTTGTAACTCGGGTGCGACCTGTGCTGTAACATCTACTCACATTACCATCATCTTGGAATCGTTGCCAAAGCCTGGAGATGACACTCTGGGCGTTTCCAAGTTCCTCGGATACTTCCAGCTGGGTACGTCCACATTCCAGTCGTCCAATAATTCTACCACGTAAAAAATCATCCAAATGCTTCCTTTGTGCCAAAACTATGCGGTTATTGCACTGAAAGGCTTTTAAAGCGCTTGTAAACAATTTTACTTGAACGGATGATTTTATCAAAAGGTGTCTAGGCTGCGCTAGCAGCCTTTAAACCTCTATCTGGAACTCTGATGTTCGTGGTGTTAGAAGCTTGGGTTTGAAGAGGAGGGCGTGACTTCAGGAGAGGAGGTCCAATGGGAGTGCAAGAGACATCGGCTTTGGAAGTGATCATTGATTGGAGGATGGTAGTGAGCTTTTAAGAATGAAATCATGGACGTGGAATAGAAGTTTACTTTTAAAAATAAAAAAGAAAGTATTGATAAAAATTAAGGGGAGGATTTTACAATTTTAAAAATATTTTAGAGAGAATTTTTTAGGTTGAGATATGTAAGAGTAGGGAAATTTAGACATTATTCATTATTGCTTCTGCCAGTAGGCAGGTTTTTTTTTTTTTTTTTTTTTTTTTTCTTCGTCGGAATTAGAATTTTTAAATTTGGAGAGGAGATCGAGGATTTTAGGGTTTTTCTTAACTAATTTTGAAATAATATTAAAGAGCTCTAAAACTTGAGCTAGATCTGAAATATTGTCTTCTTGGCTAAGGAATTCACGTGGGGAGTCTTCCTTTTTATTATTATTATTTTCGGGTGGGGTTTGGCTGAGGATTTCCGCACTAACAACGTTAGCGAAGTAAATTCCCTCTTTGGTCCATTTACAGACGAAATTTCTCTTTTTAATTGGGTCTGTAAAAACGGTTCCTTTCTTAAGCTGGGGGAATTTGGGGCATTTTGTATAACATGCCGAGTGACCGAAGTCCTGGCAGTTAATATAAAATGGGTTTGTTAGTCTCTCTTTGATGTGGCAGTTCTTGGTGGCGTGCTCTTTTCCGCACTTTAAGCATCTCGGCTTCATGAAGCAGTTCGCGGCTGTATGGAAAAAGTTGTTACAGTTGAAGCATTGGGTTATTCCTCTAACGAGGTAACCTTCTACTTTCACCTGTAAGTAACTCAAGTGGGCTAGATCAAAAATTTTGCTATTATTTGCATTTCGCGGGAGAATTACTAGAAAATAGGGGAGTTCTTTTTTAGTTCTTTTTTAAATAAGTTGCGTGCAACTATCTATAATGAAACCTTCATCGGCTAAGTCTTTTGTTATATCTTCTACTTTTGAGGAACTAGGTAGGCCTTTTATTACTGCTTTAATCGGTTTATCAATATTGTGTTTAATAATATAGAATTCGAAATCTTTATCCGACTCCAAGAAGGGGATAAGATTTCGGTATTCTTCGTGATCGTTAGTGAACATTTTAACTACATCATTAACTGTTCTATTTCTAATATTGGGGAATTTTTCATTAATGCGTTTAATTTGTTCTCTGAAATTCTTTTTAATTTTTAACATGATGGGGTGGGGAAGTTTTATCTTGGGAGTAACTACTTCGGTAGTTACTTGATTTGTAGTCGGGAGTGGATGTTCAACATCCTGTTCTAAATCAGAGAAATTGTTACTCGTTACTATGGGGTCCTGGGTTGAGGTGGGGGAGACAGGCCTAGCTGTCTTTTTAGGGAAGATAAACTCTTCCGTGGATTCCTTGCCTTTATTTTTACGTTTTTTACATAACTTTTTATTCTTATTTCCTTTACTATTGGTTTTTAATTCCGGAGGGGGGGGGGACTTTTAAATTAATTTCCTCGACTAACGAAGTAGTGGGAATTTTATGCTCATTGCAATCAGTTCTGGTGCATGGGGGGAGGGTTTTAAGCTCACTTACCATTTCCTCCTTTCTATTGATCATGGCTTTTGTGCTCGTCAGGTAGAGTTCTTTGAAGGAATTCTCTGGGCTGAACGAACGTCCGTCGTGCAAAGACATATGCAGGGCTGAGATGCCTGTTACGGTATCTCTAAGTTTCTCGCTGGCGGCAACTTGAGCTTGTCTCGTCGGCGAAACTTCCATATACTCGCTAAAATCCCTCGTGATTGTCGGTCCGGTCGTGGAGATCAATTGTGCGTGGTCTCCGTAACAATTTTACTTAGGCATTATAGGCGTTGCTTTTTTGGGCTTCTGGACTGTAAGAACAATCCTCAATCCCATATCTGAACAAGTCTTCGATGAGGGGCATGGCAAGAGTGGGGTTTTACATTCTGCTAGGTGGCATGATGGCGATTGGTTGATCGATGGGATCCGGGAGGCGTGGCTTCGGTGCTTCGTCTGAATGGAACAATTTTACTAACTAAAACTAAAATTAGATGATCGCGGGCACCGGCGCCGAAGGTGCCTATTCCCAGAAGGATGGGAGAAAAAGGTAAACCATGATGTGAGGATGGATCTAATCAAGAAAACTCCCACGACAAAACGGGGTGGGAGGACGTACCCCAAAGCACGAAACGCTCTATCGAAGCAGAGCGCCGGCGGGGTTAGGGGAAGAACGCAGGAAGGAAAGCGGGACGGCCGAAGGCAGTAAATCAAAGGTGGTGAGATATCACCCAAGAACCCAGAGTAAAAGACGCAGTGCAGTGCAGCTAAATCATGTTGTTAAGAGTGTGAAAAGAGTGTTTTTTGTTGAGTTATGGGGGGCGGAGTGGATTTCTCCACTTCGTCGAAGAGTATGAATATTTAATTTTAGGATGTGGATACGTAAACAGTGTTTGCGCTTTGATAATTGGATTGTCATGAGATTCAATAGATTTAAAGACATTTCTAGATAGTTTAGTGATGTAATTAGAAATTGGCTCCATTTGTAGATCGTTGTGTATCACGTCATTTCGGACGTACCAAGGTGCGTTCGTCATGATACGGAGCATTTTGTTTTGCATTACTTGAATCTTTTTCATGTGGGTGGCGGCGGCGGCTCCCCATACGGGTGAACCATAAGTGATAAACACTGTTTTACTTCTTTGCCACCATTCCTTATATACCCCTCTCTTACACTCTCGTCATTGTGACGTACTATCCGCGCCATCTGGTGGTTTCCTGTAATTTGCATATTCTTCTTCAAGATGTGTGTGATAATTCTACAGGTGAAATTTTTATTTTAGAGTTCAATTTCTGTGTGATTCTGAATTATCCTTAATTTATGGACATGAGTGCATTTAGTATTGCTATGTGTGCAAAGTTTCACAAGTTTACAGGATGAGTAGAATTTTCAAAAACTTTCCTTTTGTGCTGCCATTTAAACTTTGGAGAATTGCGTTTTAAAGTAAACACTTTTATTTTAAGTGATGCATATCACCACCATGGTTTAGACTGCTTAAATACCTGGTAATTAAGTTCGAATAAAAATTTAAACTGCAATAGAAGCAGAAGAAGTTATAGTTTATTTTACAATAAAAATTGGGAAAAAAAAAGGTTTTTTTTCACTGATCTTTAGGATTCAAAATCCAATTTTTGAGTAATTTTACCAAATATGAAAAAACTGGTATACTTATGTAATTTAAATTAAATACATTTTGAACTATATTTCTTTGTTACATTACGAACAACCTTGCAATTGCCAGATGCCGTAAATATAATTATAGATGCAACTAAAAAAATGAAACATATTCTTAAAGGTCGATTTAAGTATGCTTTTTCATATTGAGCCTGCTAATGAATAAATAGTTAATGTAAGAGGTGAATAAAATTTTTAGTATCCGACAAAGTCGGTAAAAATTCTTATTTATAGAATTTATTCACAATATTGTTGTATTTTTAATTAATTTTTTATACCTTGCCACCATTCTGATTTTTTCAAAAAAAATCTATTTTTATACATTTATTTTTTCATTGTTCTTCTCCTTAAAGTGACTACGTGCGGAATCGTGATTTTGAGAAAAACGTATAAATAAATAATTTTTTTGATATTTAGTGTCAATTGAATTAAAATATACATGTAAAATTCTTTTAAGTATATTATTACAAGAAAAAAATTATTTGAATGTAATTTTTTGGCAATAAATGAAGAAAAAAATGACTATTTTAAAAACCTACTTTTATGGAAAATGTTTCTTTTACAATAATACTTTGCCTATATAAAGTTCGGACTTCTATATCGAAGTTAAACTAAAAGTTTTGAAAAATTCACATTTTTTTTGGACAGTTACGATTAATATAAATAATAACGGGTGATTTGTATTGAAATTTCTCTATTGTGATATAATGAAACATAAATAAATCCACTTCTAAGTTGTATATTTCAAACATTTTAGTTCAACCCCGGTATAGAGAAGTCCTTACCATATATAGGCAGTAGCCCACACAGGAATTCTTCATAGAAGAGGTCGAAAGACCACCATTCTCGTCTCATACCCCAATATGCGACCAACAGGGACGTGTTAAGACTCCTTGAGGCCCTGGGCCCCTATGAAAAAGTAGGCCCTACCTGGGATCTTTAGTAGTGGATAGTATATATGTCGCAGGAAAATGATGGAATTAGGAATTTAATCAAATCTCTAAGGGAGATCATCAATTTATGGGAGATGTTAAAATGACGTCTGTTCAAGGTCATTTCTCTGATAAAAGTAAGGGATTTGAACAAATCCTTGACATGTTTCAGTGAAATGATGAAAAAATATTGTCAAGAATTTAAAAGTGTTTATTTAACGAATAGGGTGCACTGTTGAATGCAGAAGTAAGTAATACAACAATAGTCAATGAAATACAAATAATTTATTCGAAAGTAATTAACAAATAATTAGAAAATTAGGCTGGTATTTTTTTTTATGCGTAACATCTTTACTCACGGTTGCTTACACACTAAAATATCAATCCCTATGTTAATCCTATGGCGCCATTTTTTTAAAAGTTATGGGGTTGATATTTAGGGGATCGATAGTACTACCTCTGTGGTTAGAAAGTACAAGGACTCGACCCCCCCAGGTGTCTCTCCCCTCCTGGACAGCATTTTGCCAATGCAAATCCTGACTAGTTCATTTCATCATTTCACTGAAACAGTTCAGAGTTTGATAAAACCACTTACTTTCATCATGGAAATGACCTTGAAGAGAGACGTTATTTCAACATATCCCGTCAATTGATCCTATCCCCTTGGGATTTCAGGAAATTTCTAATTTCGTCATTTTCCTGCCACATATACATTGTCAAATACTCGCTCAAACGGTAATTTGAAACAAATAAATAAAATGTACTCGATTTACAACCTCAAAACCCTAGGTACAAATCGGCTCGACCGATGACCGCATTTCGACTAAATGAGTTGAATGATTATTTATGGTAATAGGCCTAGGCTTAGACGTGGACGACGGTCATCACATAATAATACGATCTTACCAATTTTGTCAGTTGATATGCAGTTTGAAATTCCCTGTACGGGAATAATATTTGACCATTAAGATTATCCGGATCATGGTCTTATTAAGACAGAGTCAAGAACAAAACAAGGTCCCCATTGAGGACGAGTCCTTGGGCCCGGGCGAATGCTTTAAGACGTCCTTGGCCACCAAAATACATTCTTCTAATTTTGTCGATTGTTGGGAACACAAAAGCAGTAAAAATATAAATTATTGAATAAATAATTAGTAATAATTAATAAAAAAAATGATTCACAACAAGTATACTTAATTCAAATTTACGTACGATATACAAAAAAAAAATATCGAGGGCTATGGGACAAGTGTCCAGAATCTTGCCCCCTCCCCCATGTATGCGACACTCTATATAGGCAAAGTATTATTGTTATAGAAACATTTTTCCTAAAAAAAGTTTTTAAAGTAAGTCCTTATTGCTTCATTTCTTACCCCCAAAAAAATTCCATCTCATTTTTTTTTTAATAATAATATCCCTGCAAGAATTTTATATGTATATTCTAATTCAACTGACACTGAATAATAAAAACAAAAACAAAATCTATTTATACTCTCTATTAAAAGGATGGTTTTGAACATAATCCTCTTATCGGGTTAGAGATTAATAAAAAAAATATTTTTATATATTATTCATAGAAATTCATCAACGATTCCAATCAATGTCAAAAACATAACTCAAACGATCAAATATTTTTTTAAAATTCAAAATTTTGTTTAATATAGGAAGTTTTCTCATCAAGACTATACTTCGGAGCAATTTAAGAATCTGAGCGAAAGTCCTTCGACAAAATATTCCAACCTTCAGACTTGCCTTTATTTACATCATTCCCCGCTGCTTTAAAACTTGTTTTTCGTAAACCGCACGTGGAGGGGGTAGTTGACAAACTCCCCAACTGCGGTCACTAGCATAAATGAGAACAGATGCGCACTTTTAGTTGATTCCAACCCCGATCATTTGAAGGTATCATTGTCAACGAGCCTCTCCCTCCACAACTGAGGGCCCTCGCCACTCTGAAGGGCCCTCGTGGTAACGGAGAAGTTTTACCTCACGAACGCGAAACCCCCACGCCGTTCGCGGTGGACGGGTTTAGAGAGCAATCGAATCGGTTGGAGGGCGGATATTGATAAGGGTCGGTTTCCTACTCTCAGTACTCTATTTTTTGTGGGGTGAACAATACACTGTTGATAACGATAGTTGTTAAAGGGAAAGACAAGATTAAAATTTTGAATGTAGGCTTCTATTTGAATGCAAATGGATGTTTAAATCTTTTGTTGAGTTTTATATAGATTGGAAAGTAGAGTGTTGCTTATACACAAAAAATATTACTCTCTCTCTTTTTTTCTGCCTTTCTGTGGGAAATATTTCATACTGTCACTAATAATCACATTTTTAATTTAGGTGCCTCATTCATATGATCTATTGATTTATGTACATATATATATATATATATATATATATATATAAGTCAGCCATGGTTATAATACTGTAGCATTCATATATTTTTATATTTTTTAACTCTATTATATATTTTTTAATTTCTTATATATCCGTCCTAAAATCTTATGTCTGGTTACCTTGTAATCACGAATTTTTTCAGTTTTGATTATTGAATATTCATCTCTCTTTAGTAGAGAATTTTGATTATATGTTTATAATACACACACACACTGTATAGCATCCATTTTTTATATTTTAAACCCTATTATACTTTTAGTTTCTCATCTATCCTTCAATGTCTGGTTCTCTTACAATCTCAATTTCTTTCGGTTTTGCTGCATGAATGTTCATTTCTCATTAGCAGAGAATTTAGACTATATATATATATACTCGCCGTTAACCACCCGCTTCACTGGGTATTTCACGATGTTGTATATATGTATACTGTTTACATATGTATTAATTATTGATATCTAGCATTAAGAATTCGATTGTATTGAAAAATATGTTTATAGCTGCTACACTCTCGCCCCTTGATATAAAAAAAGAACATAAATTATAATATCGAATTTCTATTTATATCTAAAATAGAAGGAAAAAAAGATATTTTTCGCTCACTTAACCATCAAAGCAACTTTCAGTGGATCTCTACTCCATAAAATAAACATGTGTGCCAAATTTCAAGTCTAAATCTAACAGAGCAAAAACGGAATTTTTATCATGAATACATCGTTCAGAGCACTCTTAGCGGATTCCAATTCAACAAAAGAAGCATGCAAACCAAATTTTATTATTGTAGTCTTAGCAGTTCAAAAACGGGAATTTTGTCTACCAATACGCCCAATAATTCTCCCCGCTTTCCCCTGGAGTTGATTTCCATAAAATCCATTCTTAGTGGAACTCTATTCAACTAAAGAAAAGTGCTCGACAAATTTCAAGTAAATGAGTTAAATTCAAAAACAGGAATTTTTCTATAACACGCCTTTAATCCCTCGCAACCCCACCCTTTGGGGGGTCCGTTTTCGCAAAAATCTTTGTAAAAGGAACTTTATTCCATGAACGGAACATACCTTCTAATTTTCAAGCAGGTGTTTCTATTAGTTGAAAAGCGGAAATATTTATCTATTACGCCCCTTAATCCCCCTCAGTGACCCTTGGGGATCAATTTTCCCCAAAACTATTTTGTAGCGGATCTCTACACCATGAAAGGAATTCGCTTACCAAATTTTAAGACTGTACGTCTAATGGTTTAAAAATGAAAATAATTATCTATAACGCCCCTTAAGCCCCGGCAACGCCACTTAGGAAACGATATTCGCAAAACCGATCTTACGGCACATCTCTACTCAGTGAATGGAACCTGCTTACTCAATTTCAAGATTTTACGTCAAATAGTTTAAAAAAGGAGTTAATTGCCTATAACGCCCCTTAATTCTCCACAACACTACTTGCGGGTCGATTTTCACAAAACCTATTCAGTAGAGGATCTGTACTCTATGAAAGGAATCCGCTTATCAAATTTCAAGACTGTACGTCTAATAGTTTAAAAATGGAATTAATTATCTATAACGTCCCTTAAGCCCCCCTGCAACGCCACTTAGGAAACTATTTTCACAAAACCCATCTTATAGTGGATCTCTACTTAATGAATGGAATCGGCTTACATACTCGAGATTTTAGTCTAATAGTTTAAAAAAGGTGTAATGCCTATAACGCCACTTTGGGAGTCGATTTTCACAAAACCCATTTTGCAGTGGATCTGTACTCTATGAAAGGAATCCGCTTAACAAATTTCAAGACTGTACGTCTAATAGTTTAAAAATGGAAATAAAATAACGCCCCTTATGCCCTCGCAACACCACTTAGAAACGGTTTTAATTTTATGACAGATCTCTACCTATGGAACGCCTCTTCAAGATTTTACGTCTAACAGTTTAAAAAGGGGTTAATTGCCTATAACGCCCTTAACTTCCACAACGCCACTTGGGGTCGATTTTCACAAAACCCATTCTGTAGGGATCTGTACTCTATGAAAGGAATCCGCTTATCAAATTTCAAGACTGTACATCTAATATTTTAAAAATGGAAATAATTATTTATAACGTCCCTTAAGCCCTGCAACGCCACTTAGGAAACTTTTTTCACAAAACCCATCTTATACGGATCTCTACTTAATGAATGGAATCAGCTTACTAAATTTCAAGATTTTACGTCTAATAGTTTAAAAAGGATTTAATTGCCTATTACGCCACTTAACTCTCTACAACGCCACTTGGGAGTCGATTTTGACAAAACCCATTCTGTAGGGGATCTGTACTCTATGAAAGGAATCCGCTTACCAAATTTCAAGACTGTACGTCTAATAGGTTAAAAATGGAAATAATTATGTATAACGAAGCTTAAGCGCCCTCAACGCCCCTTGGAGGTCGATTTTCGTAAAAATCATTATGTAGGGAAACTCTACTTTATGAAAGAAATCTGTGTACCGAGTTTTTTTTTCACGACTGTACATCTAATACTTTAGTAAAGGAAATAATTATCTATGACGCCCCTTGGGGTTCGAACTTTGCAAAATCCGTTCTTAGCTGACGTCTACTCCATGAAAGGAACATACCTACCAAATTTCAAGTCTGTAGGTTTAATAGTTCCGGAGATATCGTGATTAGTCAGTGAGTGAGTGAGTCGCTTTTCTCCTTTATATATATAGATATAGTACTGTTATACTCCTTTGTATCTGACGGGAAACATAATTTATAAGTTTTATCATCTAGTTTTATTGCATCGATTTTAACTTTATACTAGTAATTAATAGTAAGCTATAATTTTATCGTTATATATTAATAATATTGTGTATTTTACTTGTAATATTTAAATTTCTCTTAATATTCCTTCCTTTCCCTATGGACCAGAATATAGGCATATTACAGGTGAAGGTCGGTTAGCCCCAAAGATTTGTTTAAACCTCCAATTTTGGTTCCTAAGGCCAGGAATTTTCTATTATACTACTGTGGCTAATGTTTCTTACCATCTTGACCAGTTATACTAAGGTTTTATAGCTATTTGTATATATTTATAGATTCCAGTAGCGCACACAGGAGGGGGTCCTGGGGGTCCAGACCCCCCCTCCCAAAGCCCTTGATTTTTTCCCAATTGATTATAATTTTAAGTATATAGTACGTAAAATTTAATTAATTACTTGCTATTAATGATTAATTTTATTAATTAATGCTAATTATTTATTCAAAAACTAGTTTTTTACTGTGTTTTGTTCCCGAAAATCGACAAAATCAAAAGGAGCATGATACAAGAATGGTGAACTTTCGACTCCGGACCCCCCCCCTTGAAAAAAAATTCCTGTGTGCGCTACTTATATATATATATATATTCGGACCCCTATTCAACGCCTTCATCGAAACCGAATATTTTGTTCGTTAAGGTATCCAACTAGGTTCGGAACCGTGATTTTAAAAAAGCACATAAATGGATTATTTTCGTGATTTTAGTGTCACTTAGGTTAGAATACACGGATAAAATTGTTTTAAGGACATTTTCACAAAAAAAAAAAAATTTAAATACAATATATTTCGGCAAAAAATTAACTTAGAATAACCTTTTTTCAAAAGGTTCTCCTTTTGGGAAAAATGCTTGTATTATAATAATATTTTGCATGTATATAGCTCAGACCTCTGTACAGAGGCTCAACTAGGATTTTTGAAAAATTCACATTTTATTTCAGTTTTACCACCAATTAAAATAATTATTGGCGTTTTTTTTTCTTAAAATTTCTCCCCTCTGTTGTCGTAAAACACGTGGATAAACCCACTTTTAAGTTATATATTTCAAAAATTCTTGTTGAGCCTATATACAGAGATCTGAGCTATATATAGACAAAATATTATTATAAAAGAAGCTATTTTCACAAAAGGAGAATATTTTGAAAATGGGTCTTTCTATGTTCATGTTTTGTCAAAATATTGTACTTAAATAATTTCTTATTTTAATACTATTCTTAAAACAATTTTATGTACATTTTCTAATCTAAGTGACTCTAAATATCATAAATATTATCTATTTGTACGCTTTTGGAAAATCGCAGTTCCGAACATAGTCGGATACCTTAAAGCGGGGTTATTCGTTGTATCAGAGTGCAAGCAAAAGGCAAATTGTTTGCACTTACCTTTTGGAAATTCTATAATAAGCAATTACACAAAATTATCTGTAGTTGGAAATGACTCACTTTTTATCCAATAACTAAAAATACTAAAAATGAATTACTACGCATCAGTTAATTGGAAATTTTAAAATACTCTCTAATAGATGTTTGAAAATCTTTTTGATTCCTGATTCGAAAAAGTTCTTTTTTCGACTTTATACGAAGAAGAAAACATTGCGTCATTTACATCCTGCTTCATGAAGTAAGTTTTCTCAGTTTCCAAACAATGAAAATGAATGAAAAACATAACAATGAATTAGAGGAATGTAACAGTTTTGATAAAAGAGAGAGAGAGAGAGTTACATTGTCAATTTCTACAATATAATCGCTATTCATTGGCTCCGACAAATCAACAATTTCATAAACTTCTGTTTCAGAGATAGGCAGCCCGTCATCAAATGTAACATAATCGTTAAAATATCCCCTGATTTTTGTAATGTGATGAGATAAAAAAGGAGTTTCCTGTCCTATTCAAAACTCACACAATAGGTTACTCATGATTCATTTGTACTTGGAAAGTCTAATGACGTTCTGCACCCTTTGCGTCGATATCTCGGCAACTTTTTAAAAAAAAAATCTTTTTTTTTCTGCTCAGGAAAAAAAGGATGTTATTTAAAAAAAAATCCATTTTTTTTCTCACATAAACTAATAAAAAAATTATTCAGCTGTTCAAAAAATTCGTTAATAGGGGTTTATTATTCGTTCAATAAGGGGTTTTGTCTTCATTTTAATAGGGGAAAGAAAAAAAAAAATCATCAAATAGGGGTCCGATTGCATATGTAAGCCTCTCGCTTTGCTCGGTATTTTATGATGTTGTTGAATCACGCAATGTTTTTATGTTATTGAGAGGAGATTTGTTTCTCAGCATTAAACTCCGGATGGCATAAAAAAAGTTATCCTATAGCCCTCTCTGGTTAAAGTGTAGTATAGGGGGGCACTTGGCGCAGTCCTTTTTTTTTTTTTTTTTTTTGGCGACTAAAGGCGGTCGTCAAGGTACTTTATTCGGAATTATTTATTATTCATTTTAGAATGAATTCGTTATCTCACCATGACATTTAGATAAAAATCGCCAAATCCAAAGTGCCCCCTATATTACACTTGAGCCGCCCTCACTTCTTGATTTAAAAATGGCAGGACGTAAATTTCCAAAACGGAAGTGTAATTATTACTACTTACAAAGCAGTAATCTCCATTATTTCTGGATCTTTAATGGAATCAAGACTCGAACGCACGATTCAGCTTAAACATCATTCATTATGACCACAATGACATTAATTTTCACGTTAATGATTTCATTCTCATATTAAGAATTATTTTTTACTTTTTAGTTCGATTAAAACTAAAAGAGAGTTTTCAATTTTTTTTTCAATTCCTACTATTAGCTCACACTCTCTCTATATTTATTTATTTATCTTGGTGGAATTTTTAATCATTAATAAAATACATTTTAAAGCGCCCAATTGAGCTTAAATTTTGTATACATGATTATTTTGGATGACAATACAGCAATTTATTTGTAATTAATAAAAATTAATTGATTAAAACTAATTATTTAAAGAATTACAAATACAGCCACGCTGGCATCATTTTTGGCGACTTGTGTCAAAACTTGAAAAGGTTTTTTTCTCACGTGTTAAAGCATTCAGTTGAACCGAAATTTTATATACATGATTGTTTTGGATGACTATACGATACTTTAATGAAAATTAATAAAAATTAATAATCGCTTAATGTTGTGATTCTGCCATATGTATATACACATTTATATTAATTTTAACTATTTAATAAAAAGCAGCTAAAATAAAATTTTTTCTTTGTTGATCTTAGAAGGAATCGACTTATTTTTTTATATATATTTCTTGTTTTAACTATAATTCATTTTATCTGTATCGTAATCTAATTTAAAATGTTTTTCGTAGCTTTTGTGAAGACCCCTGATATTTTTCCTTATTTCAGTACAATTGTTCAAGTTTATCACAGCAATTGTTAAATAAATTGTGAATTAAAACAATATAAATTTTCTCATACCGGAAACTCTTAAGATCTGCAATGCGCGACATTAACATACCGCTCACTCACTAAAGATCTACAATAGCAGCATTAGGGTTGGCAGCCCTGGGATTCCGGTGTTTCTTCCGAACCCGAAATCCCGGGATTAATTTCTGTCTGAATTAAATTTAAAATTTTTCTTTTCCTCATCAAAATTTTCTAAGGATTTAATTCTTAGAAAATTATATTTTGTTTATGAAATATGTACGTAGAATTTGTTGTACAGTTATAAGTGCTATAATCAAAACAATATAAAAAAATTTTAAGTCAATTCCTATTTAAATCAACAAAGAAGAATTTTATTTTAGCTACTTTTTATTAAATAGTTACAATTAATATACGTGTGTGTATACATAGGACAGAATCCCAACAGAAAGTGGTAATTGATTTTTATTAATTATCATTAAAGTATCGTATTGTTATCCAAAACAAATCGTGTACATAAAATATCAGTTTAACTGAATGCTTTAAAACGTGAAACAAGTCGCCAAAAGGGTCGCTAAGTCGCCAAAAATGATGCCAACGTGGCTGAATTTGTAATTCTTTGAATAATTAGTTTTAATAAATTAATTTTTATTAATTATAATTAAATCACTGTATTGTCATCCAAAATAATTATGAATATAAAATTTCAGCTCAATTGAGTGCTTTAAAATTTATTTTATTAACGATTGAAAAAAAATTCCACCAAAATAACTAAATAAATAAATAAATAGAGAGTGGGAGTTAATAGTAGGAATTGAAAAATATATGCAGCTCTCATTTCTCGTATGGGAGAATGTCACACAGATCTAAGTGACTCACTGCAATACTTACAGAATAATATAATCAACATTTCAAGAATAGATTTTGTAAATGCTCCCTCTTCAACTAAATGACATCAATTAATAGTCAACCTGCTGGAAGGACTTGAGACACTTCAAATCCCATTGCATTACTAACCGTCCATGCAACAGGATCTTCTATATTTCAAATAAGGTAACACTTGAAATGGATTCCCATTCTGATTCAATAACTGTATCAATTTATACACAAAAACAATTAAGGTGACTGACTGCCTACCTTCGGACCCAATTTTTTTTATAAAAACAAGTTTTTGAAACAAACTGAATGTTTCAACGAAGAAAAAAAAAAAAAATATATGTAAATACATAAATATTTTTAAATAAATATTGTACTTTTAGAAAAATGGGTTGTTTTCAAGGAAATTTTACCAAATTTTTACTAAAACGGGTAACACTGTATAAAAATTTCTTATACAATTATCATAATTTTCTCTATATACAATATACATATTACGGTGCTCTTCAAAATGAACCAAAATCTAAGAGAAATATTAAAATACAAACAAATTACAGATAATTATACATACTAATATGAAAATTTTGATATTTCTTAATTTTTTTCTGTATAAAAACTACCCTAAATGGAAAAATATTTAACTTACAACAAAATTTATGGTCCACTTTATGAAAAATAGTATAATAAACATTCCCACAAAATTTCACAACGTTATCTGGTTTGGTTCTTAAGATATCATGTATCTGGTAAGGAGTTTCTTTCGAAAACATAATTTTATGGAAAATTCATTTAAAGTTTTATCTTACTGCCCTTTTACAGAGAGTGATGTTTTTTAAAATCCCTATAACTTTATTTCTATTTCGCGTAGAGGAAAAAAAAAACTGTTTTGGAAAGAAAAATGTTCAAACTATAAGATTTTGAAATTAAAAATAAATGCCGTGTGTAGACGAAAAACGACACAAGGTAGGCAGTCACCTTAAGTGTAGCAGAAGAACAAGAAGGATATGCACAAAAATGCATTCTATTAGATTTGAGACAGTCATCAAAAACTCAAAAAGAAATGCCTCTTTTTTTAAAAATTGAGGGAGACGGGGTAATACCTGAATAGCAATTCCTGTTATTTAATGGCGATAACACCTACTTGCATAGAATTCAAACGAGCATTCTTTTCGGCAGAACAATTTGTAACAAAAATAAGCCATTTAAACGATGAAACACTGGACGAGCTGTGTTTTTTAAAAGCTTATTTATAAAAACACAAGAAATGAAGAAATGTTTTTTTAATTTCATTTTGTACTATTTTTATTTAATTTTTATGATGTATTATATTATGTTTTTATTTGTTTCAATAAATTTAATATTAAACCAATATTTAATTATATTTTCAGTTTTATTATGCAATGTCAACTATGCTAATGTGTAAGTATTTTTAATAAATAGACCAATCCTAATCCTGGGAATTGGATAATGTAACCCTGGGATTGAAAAAATATAACCCAGGATTACAAACCCTAAGCAGCATTCAGGAATTATGCCCAAGTTTCCACAAAATTCCGAGGAATTCAACTTCATGTCTTAACAATTTTCTTCTTTATACTTCCAAAATTCGAAATCAGGATATTATTTATTAAAAAAATCAGCAAAATTGAATTTTAATTTGGAAAACTTTACATGAAAATCCATTTACAAGGAATCTTCCTCGGTAGTAAAAGTTTTATGAACTCAAATCTATCCTCATATTTTATTTTTGCTTTTCATTTTGATCTGTTTTCAACATAAAAAAAAGTTATAGCCGAAAAAAAATTATCTTCACTGTCCTTAAAAATAAATATAATTTTCATAGCAAAACGTAAAACAGATGCATTTTTCATCCCTACACGTTTGCCATCGTATTAATAAATTAATTTCAGCACTAATCCAACAAAACGTTCTCCACAATTTAATAATCATTTCCCCGTACCCAACAAGCAAGTGCACACCACCCTATTTTTATACCACCTCTCCCCTCACTCGATGGAAGCCCACCGCATCGCTATCCCGAAAACCACTCCGGGAATCTCGGCGAGCGCTTTTTGGTCGTCCCGTTCCTTTTTCCCGTAATCAGGACTAATGAGCGATGGGAGTTGCGGTCCTTCGTTAGGGCCTCTTCAACGACCCCCCTTTCCCCCGATGAAACACTTCTGGACCAGCCCGAGCGCAAAAATGCAGCTCCCGCCATCGCAATCCTAATGATAACCTCGAAGAGGAAAAAGAATTCAGGGGAAAAAATAGAAGAGGGTAGAACACCGCATCACGCATCGTTTGCTCTCCGCCGATTGGCTAACAGGATTGGCAAGCGATGCTCGAATGGAGTTTTCCCGATCCCCTGATTTTTGGGAAAGAATTTTCCTCTTCGAACGCACTTCTCGAGACGAAGTTTTCCCCGTCTTTTCGCTCGTCATTCGGAAAGTTTTCTTCTTTTTGGAATGTTTGGTAGGGGATGTAGAAAAGTTTGGGAGATACGCCCCCCCCCTCTCTCCCAGAAATCCTGCTTTAATAATTATGCTTGCGCGGTGAGAAATTTTATCTTTTGGTACAAACTGAATGCCAAAGTCGCTGTATGAGCATCTCGTTTTATGCGGTGGAAGCATTTTATGAAAAATCGCGCAAAAATAAATAAATATAAGGACTGTTTACCTTTAAAAATTGGAAATAGGTTCTGTAATTTTCTGAAATGGCATAAAATTAAATTATTGACTGACACTTTATCTAAAATCACATTTAAAAAGGTGCAGGAATTTGAAAAAAAGTAGTTTACGTAGTAATTTATTTCAAAATCTGAAAGAAATGTTGGCAAACAATGTTGTTTCATTTAATTTAATGAACTAAATTCATGAAAGTCACATGATAAAGGCAACCACGTGTTTTCCATTGAATTCAAAACTAATATTAAATCTGTGCTTGTTTTTATACTCATAAAGGTTAGATAAATTTTCAAGTTTGATAATTGGGTAAACATGTTCAAATATTATGATTCTTCAAAAAGTTTTCAAAATTAAACAAGATTAATATATACGTTTACTTTTAAATTATAACTCTGAACCTTGATCAAGTGACAAGGATAACACCGGAGTTGAAACCCCTACTCTCTAAATTTCTACACGTCTTCAACTTGAAGAATTTAAGCCCCGAAAGACTCAACGTGCATCATTCCCTCTCCTCGATGGGTCTTCTGTGAAACAAAGACTCGAACTTACGACTCACCAGCCACGAGTTCGTGACCATGACCACTCGGTTACCGTGTCCGTTACAGTTAAGGAAAACAATACAGAAAATGCTGAATATTTAAATTCAGTTCCATGAGAGCTCAGTTCATATTTTTCAATAAAAAGGAATAATTTTGCACATCCTTAAGGCTGTTTTCGGTTAAGGTATCCGACTACGTTTGGAACCGTGATTTTAAAAAAGGGCATAAATGGATAATTTTCATGATATTTAGGGTCACTCAGATTAGAATACATGTATAAAATTGTTTTAAGGACATTTTGACAAAAAAAAGTTATTTAAATACAGTATTTTGGCAAAAAATTAACTTAGAATAATCTTTTTTCCAAATATTCTCCTTTTGTGAAAAATGGTTCTATTATAATAATATTTTGCCTGTATGTAGCTTAGACCTCTCTACAGAGGCTCAACTAGAATTTTTTCAGAGTTACCACCAATTGAAATAATTATTGGCGTTTTTTTCTTAAAATTGCTCCCCTCTGTTGTCGTAAAATATGAATAAACCCACTTCTAAGTTACATATTTCAAAAAATTGAGCCTTTAAAGCTACATACAGGCATTTTTGACAAAAAGAACAAAAAAAGGTTATTTAGTTAATGCCAAAAATATTGTATTTAAATAAATTATTTTGTCAAAAATTGTATTTAAATAAATTATTTTGTCAAAATATTGTATTTAAATAAATTATTTTTGTCAAAATGTCCTTAAAACAATTTTATGCATATATTCAAATTTAAGTGACACTAAATATCATGAAAATTATCCATTTATGCGCTTTTGAAAAATCAACGGTTCCGAACGTAGTCGAATACCTTAATGTTAAAGAATAGGACCCGAATTCGGAACATTTTTTCAGATATAAAAGAAAGGAAAAATTAATATGATATTCTGGCTTTACTATCCTTTAGAGAGCACCATTTTTTATATCATAATTCTCATTTTTAACCGAGTTGATTCATTTTTCCTGGTATAAAATGTGTTTCGCGTTTTTTCTCCTATATCGTAATGTTAAATGGGCTACACCTTCACGTATTAAAATGAAAAAGAAAATATTCATGGAATATTTTGAAATTTTTAAAAACACTATATTGTTAACAGAGGTATGACCTAAGGTATTGCAAACTTCCAGGGAAACTAAGGCATTTTTCTGTCTGAAAATGTGCTTCGCTTTTAGTTCAAGTTCTCGTACTTTTACTGAAAACAGCCTTAAAAACAAGGATATTCTTCATGTAATGCAGTGGTCTACAAACTTTTTCACCTCCCGAAACCCCTAGAACTTGAAGGGTGTTTTCGGGGAACCCCTATTCCATTCACACACACACACATACTTCAAAGAATATATCTCAAAATAATATTTAAAGTAGATTAACATGTTATAGTTACTTTATGTAAGGGCAATTAAAAAAGTATTGTATTTATTACTAAAAAAATTATAATCTAATTTTTTAATATAATTTACTCAATTATATTAATTTAGGATTCAAGTGTCACCTATCTATGTATTATATTTAGTAACTGGGATATGTGCTTGTTTTTTTCACACGAACTGTCAAAGTCCAAGTCAATTGAGAGCAAATGCAATCGCATTACGTTTTTCGTGTATAATTTGTTTTTATACTTTGCTTTTGTTGCCACTTACTTTGAGAAACATATTTCTCTTCAACACAATGTTTTGGATGGTGTTAAAATGTTTATGGCTATGACAGAAATCCTGTGTACTTTGCCTGAATTAACAACTAAAAATTTAGAAGCTCTTCTTAATTAAAGTTAGATTTTAATGATATGTTTTAGTTATGTTGTTCCCTTTCCTTCATTATAGGTACTGTTTTTCACAAATGCAAAAAGATGCATTTTCCATTAGAAAGCTATTTAGTTTTGTAAGACACTGCGCTAACTAACGAGTATAAAATTATTTCGAAGAACCCGAGATGGGAAATAATAGAATATTCGCAATCTAGTAGGAAACATATCTATGTAAAGTTAACTTTCATTACAAAAATAAAAGTTTAAACAGTGTTGCAAATAAAGTTATTAAATACAAATAAAATTTTCAGTTTTAATGAATAGTGGGAGATGACTTATGCCCCTTGATCGACAGTAACATCAGACCAAGGCCCACGAAATTCATCGTGGCAAGGGGCTACATGTATGCCTATCATTAGCCATAAGCATCATTCAGGTGACAGTAAGATTTTGCTCAGTTCCACCTCGATTTTGAGGGAGAGCACGCTAGGGATGCTCACAGGTCTCCCACTTCTCTTTTCCGTCCACCAACCTCAACGGCTATTTAAAGTACCCCCATGCCACAAAGGCACTATACGCTTACAAACACCCATGCCTTCTCCGGGATTCGAACCCAGGTCCTAGCGCACTGCAGTCAGTGTCACTAACCAATATTCCAGAAAGGCGGTAGATACTTGTAACTATACAAACTTCATAGAGAACGTGAATCCATCTTGTATGCATATTTATTTCTTCTCTATTTTCTTATTGTGACTCGTGGAACACAGTTTGAAGACCACACATGTAATGTAATAATTGTATTTTATTTATAATTTTTACTCACTTTTATCACTTGTCTTGTTTTCCAAGACAGTTACTTCTACCAAGAATCCGCCTCAACTGAACTAATTTTAAAAAAAAAACTGTTTTTAAGCCATTGTCATTTCTTAAGAGTAAGTGAAAATAAAAGTTTCAAAACGTAAAAATTATTAACATCTAAATTAAAAATTTCTTTAGGGCGCGTAACATGATGGCCCATAGAATGAAATATAACAAGTATAATGTTACGTTAAACAATAAATATTTTTTTTTCAGAAACCCCCTCTTTTATGACCTCTATTGTATGAATTTTAATTCACTTGCGTGTAAGCTCGTAAAATTTACTTGGGTTCTGTTGAAGAAGCTTTTGATATTTTTTTAGATGAATATACTAACTTACAAAAAAAAAAAAAAACTTTCTTTCCGAAACAAAACAGTACAAGCAAGGATGAAGAATTGCGAATGAAGCCTGAGAAGCAAAATAAAAACTCTGGGAATAATATATAAAAGGCCTGTCCAGTTACAAATTTTATGATGTCGAGAAGTTGGCAACAAGCGACTCAAAAATCATTAGGCAGACGCCATAACCATTCCAGAACTTGTTGAGCGAACTTTATTTTTATTATTTTTTCCTCTCCGTCTACCTGGGACATAATGTACCCTCTGCGCGACAAAAAGCGAGCATGAAGAGAAGGAAAAAGAAAACTGAAAAGGAACGTGAATAGAAACAGTAGACGTTTTCAAAGACGCCATTAAAAAACGATAATAAAAATGTAGTAAAGTCGTAAGACGAGGTCAAGTTGAGTTGTAGGTTCCCGTTACGGGCGCCTTACCCTTTTTCGATACAAAAGATTTCGCCGGGGGAGGCTTCAATTTATGAGTGTTTTTATAGTCGTGTCGACTGACTCAGGTATATCATTCTCGGCACCTCTCTCTCCTGCGCATCACAAAATACAAATGTTTTGCGCACCTACTTGCAATTAAACACAGGAAAATGCACAAATAGAAGTAAATATTTTGCTTAAGGTATCCGACTACGTTCTGAACCATGATTCTGCAAAAACATACAAAAGAATATTTTTTTAAGTATTTAGTGTCAGTTAGATTAGAATACATATTAAAAATTGCATTATAACAACTCACATTATTATATTAAAAAATTATTTAAATGCAACATTTTGGTAAAATATGAACATAGAATTACATATTTTCAAAACATTCTCCTTTTATGAAAAATGCTTCTATAATAATAATATTTTGCCTATATACAGCTAATACTTTTCCACAGAGTCTGAACCAGGATTTTTGAAAAAATTGCATTATTTTTAGAGTTACTAACAATTGAAATAATAATCAAAGTTTTATTTTTTTATTGTTAAAATTACTTTTCACTCTGAGAGATGTATTAAAATATGGATAAATCTAATTCTAAGTTATATATTTCGAAAATCCTAGTTCAGACTCAGTACAGAGATCTGGCAAAGTATATAGGCAAAATATTATTAGTATAGACAGTAGTGCACACAGGAATTTCTCAAAGGGCGAGGGGGTCCCCGGTCTGAAGTCTTCGATTCTCGTATCATGCTCCAATACGCCGCCCAACATTTCTTTTGATTTTGTTGAATTTCGGAAACAAAAAACAATAAAAAATGAATTATTGAATGAATAGCTAGTAATAAATAAAATTAATTATTAATAACAAAAACTTTATTAAATTTTACATACTATGTACATAGGATTATAATCAATCGGGAAAAAATCAAGGACTTTGGGGGAGGGGGGTCCGGACCCGAAGACCTCCTCCCCTTGTGTGCGTCACTGATTATAGAAGCATTTTCCATAATAATTTTTTATTATAATAATATTCTTAAAACAACTTTATACGTGTGTGGCGATGTGATAGCTATATGAACTTGTACCAACATCACGCGAAGACGATCGTTTTGTCGTGATCGGTTAAGTACTCGCATTTTCATACGGAACGGAAGGTACCCAAAACGAACATTCCTTCACGTGTATTCTAATCTAAGTGTCATTAAATATAAAAAATAATATTCGTTTGTACGCTTTTGCAAAATCACGGCTTCGAACGTGTAGTCGGATATCTTAAATAAAAATTATTTTATGCTTTTTATCCTCTGTTACTTTTCGAATGAATCAAAGAAAAAGAAATATCTTGTTAGTTCAAGATTATGAAAACATGATGACATAATCGCAATAATTCGAGTGATATGAGCTACTTAGTAAATGCATGTATCATTTGCAATGGTTTTGCTTGTTCACACATTCAGTCAGTCTTGCGTTTAAAAAATATTCAAATGATAAACCTCAATCACTGTCACTCAATATTGCTCATTCTCAAGAGCAGTGGTCTTCAAACTTTGTCATCTCACAAAGCCCTTAAAACTATAAAGTATTTTCTGGGAATCCTATCAAAAATAAATTATAGTTGAAAAAAACTTAAAAAATACGTTTTTTATAGTTAATCGAACAAAAAAAAGTAAAAAATAATTCTTAATATAAGAAAAAAAGATTAACGAGAAAATATTGTCATTGTGGTAAAAGCGTATATGTGTGTGTGTGGGGGGGGTGCTTTATATTACATTTTTACTCTAACTCTGCATTTCGGAATAGAACTAATAAGAAATTATGACAATTGATATCGAGCCCCCCCCCCACGCTTTTACCACATTGACACTAGTTTTCTCGTTAATCCTTTTGTTCTTATATTAAAAATTATTTTTTACTTTTTAGTTCGATTAACTATAAAAACGGTTTTTTTGGGGTTTTTTTAAACTATAATTTATTTTTCAAAAAATATAAAAATTTTAATAAAAGTGGGGTTTTTTAGGGGAGGTTTAAAACTATCATTTATTCATTCATGAATTAATGTTTTTTGTTTGTTGTATTTGTAAATATTAACCATGAAAGTTTTTGCTTTAGGGTTGTAACTTAATCTTTTAATCAGCAAATCTGGAATTAGTTGCCAAATCTGGAAATAAAAAATTGTTAATCCTGATGATCCTGATCAGGACAATGGAACAAAATTATTAAATTATTCTTGTATTGTCATCGGTCCTTGACAAGTGTGCAAAATTTCGAATTAATCTAACCTTTTAAAGTGGGTAAAAATCGAGTTCAATTCCGTTACATACAGGTGAAGCTAATAATAGCGTGTTAAAAAAAGAGTTTGTAGAATATAACCTAAAATAATATTTAAAATAGTTGAGACAAGTTGAGAAAGATACGGCATATTTAGCATAATGTTAATGTAATTTACTCATTAATAGCATTAATTCGGCCTCCAGGTATTATCTACCCTTGCATTATATTTTTTAGTAACCGGGATATGTGTTTTCATTTCTTTTTTTTTTTTTTCTTTTTTTTTGCACTAACTATTAAAATCTAGGACTAAAGACCTACAAATACATGAAGACGATAGAAAAATGCCCCACACACAACTATCATATTGGATTTTTTGAAATCTGACATTTTTAATTAATGAGGTATTGTTCGAAATTAAATGTATTCAGTACTGTTATTGAAAAAGAGATTGTTCTGGGTCAAAAAAAGAAGTCAAATGTATATAAAACTAAGGACATGTTTCCGTACAGTAATTAAAAATTAAAACTAAATGCTCTGTAAGCAACAAAGAAAAATAGTTTGAAAGTTATGTAAATTTTAAAAAAAATAGAATACGATTTCCTTTTGAAAATAATGCTGACTAGTTGTTCTTGATCAGTTCTTTCTGCTAATAACCTTATAAATCAGCTTTTGCAACAGGTTTATGGTGCAGTTAAAACAACTAAAAAAAATATTATGAAAAAAATAATTTTATTTATAGATTTATGCTTACAATCTTCTGCAAGTAAATAAATCGCATGAATGTATTTTTTAATCAAGAAGAATACGGAACACATGATTGGTTAGATCTTATTTTATGAGATTATTATTTAAAAAATTGCAGGTCATATTTTAAATAATTTGAATTCTAAGCAATGATAACGAAAATTTGTAAATAAAATTATAAAAATAAGATATTAAAGCATTAAGGATTTAAACAATCTAGTGTAGAATATATTCTGAAAATTTTAAGAAAATCTGAAGTGTTCTTATTATTTCTAGATGAACATACCTCCCTATTCTTTTTTCCCCTTTATTAAAAATAATTTTAAAGCATTTGTTGTTGTTGCAATATTTCGCACTTTTACATATATAATAGCGTTTTTAACCAAATAAAATAACTAGAAAGATTCATGGCGATATTGCATTGTGTTGTATTGCTTTTTCAATATTCTTTTAAAAAAAGAAAGAAAAAATAATCAAATATTACAGATTATTTAATGTTTCATTTTCAAGATAAGGAAATACACTGTATAGTTTTATTAAATTAGTTTAAGCTTTTACAGATATTATAATGCGTATTTCATCAAGAAATTCAAAAAATAATTCAAAACAGAAGCAAAAACTTTTTTTGAAAAAAAAAATTGTAAGTAATCGACTTTTTCCATATTTTTCAGACTATATTGCGCATGATTATTACAAATATATATTTCTTTTATGTAAGAATGTGTTTTATAATATTACTCAATAAACACAATACTACTTTATAATAAACATTTTATCACTTGATAGACAATATCTCTAGACTTTTAAATAAACAACAAAAAGATCAAGTCTGATTAATTAACCAGGTTACACATTTCAAAATATTGCAATCATATTCTTACAAGTTTCGAACAAAATAGTAGATTAATCTTGCAAAATATAATTTATCAAGTCATTGCAGTTACTATTTCCAATGATTTTACTGGAACTCAAAAAATTTTCGTAACACTTTGTGACGTCTCTATCCACATCCTTCCTAATAACAAGTCCTCTTGGGAAATCTTACGTCTTTTAAAACTATTTTTCACAACGAACTCTCTCAAGAAGAGAACATGATTATTTAAATTATATCTGTTGTGTATAGAGTCTAGGCTTTCAAGCTATTGAGAAAGAAAGTGAGGGAGATAGGATAGATTGCTAGTGATGAGGTATTAATCAAATTTATACTATAACTCAGATATTTGGTAATTATAATTATTAAAGAGACGATTGGTCACTAGAGTTTAGGTAAAGCTTAGATAGATAGGAAAGTAAATTCGTGATCCTGAAATAAGTGTGCCGATATTTAAAATCTTCTCATACTTCGCGTACCTCGTTATTTATCTACATATTGCTTCGATTGGGCGCATCTCTTATTTAAGATTACTTGAACTTGTGTTGTTGATTTGTGACAAATAGAGTATTTTTGGATATGGCTAGTCTTTCTTCCCTTCCTCCCATAACTCTATCCTCCCGTTGGTGTGGTGGGGTAGTTAGGAGAAGGGGTGTCAGCTCAGGTGTCATCCTCGTCACTTGACCATGGTTCAAAATTACGAGGCCCGTCGCTAAAACCCTCGTGTAGCTGAACAGTGCGACGCTAATATTCACTCACTCCCCCAACTCTATGCGTGAATGAGAGAACCTCGCAACTTTTACAAAATTGGCATTATAGAAACTTAACAACAGCAAAATAATAAAATACATTATTCGTAGATGTAATAATTTTAATACAATTGTTCTAAGATTTATAATATAGATTTTTCTTTAATAATTTATATCCTTTAATTATTTCATTAAAAAAATATTTTCTTTATTAGAAATAACTTGCCGGTAATTGACCACTTGGGAATAATGAAAGTAAGAATGTGATTTTCTACTAGCATTATAAAAAGAAATTTCCACTATCTGTTTTTCCTCTCCACATTAAAAAGACCTTTTCCTTAAATATTCTTTAAATAAGATTTTCATTCATTTATTACAATTCCTCACATCTGAGAGATCATAGAAAAAATAATCCAACACCTTCCATCAATGCTGTAGATGAGAATGAGGAGAAAACCACGGGGAAAAAAATGATAAACTTATTCAAATTTCTTATTTAAACGCTAAACTTTTTCTTTCTCCTAATATTCCACTAACAATAGCCGCCTTCAATTTACCTGACACTTCTACAACCACAATTTTTTTTTTTCTTACGAGAAGACCGAAATTTTCTATGAGCGCGTCATAGACTTTCAGTGACCTAGAGTACCTTCCCCTCCTTTACATAGGAGAGTTCTATATAAATTTAATGAGTGAACATTCTTGCCTCGGTGGGAAAAAAAGTGAAGTGTCACACAATGTCAGGTGCGCGGTAACCGTAACGGATGGGGCAGGGTGCCAGGGGTCAGGTAGCGACACGTTTTTAAAAGGCGCCGAACACGACTTGTGTCTCCTAAGGGAGCATCCTTTGAACGAGATACAAGAAAGAAAAAAAAAATGAACACGCCAATGCCACCTCCACCCCAGATCTTAATTCATTTCTGTTAAATGCTTGTGTAGTTGCAAATCATAGAAGAAAGTTATCTGATGTCATATTTTTTTATTTATTACTTTTGCTTTTTTTTTACTAACACTTTTTGTGATTTTTTTGGAGCATGTTGCTGAGAAGGAAGACTTGATGAAATGTGTAATGATTTCCTGCAATGCTTGTAGCTATCTGTAACACTACCTCAGAGCATAAAAAATTCTGCTTTCAAAAATAAAACGTATCTTAAAACTCTAGATGGATAAAACGTTCGTGAAAAAAATTTAAACAAATTTGATCTCCCAACTCAAGCATTATTTTAATTTATATGTAAACGAGAATCCATTTAATGCAGAAAAAATACTATCAATTATATAATTTCCTTGAAGCATTTGAGAAACATCATTTTTATCTCGTCATCTTCAAATGGCTTTTCCTTAACCTGGCTTTCAAGTTGGCATGCTTGAGGTTAAAATGTGCCAAACCGTTTTTGATACTATCTTTAATAAGCATTGTTTCATACTGCTTTAACATGTATGAGAAAAGGGATATTTTGCATTGGGGCCTTCTATAGGATAATTATTTCTCTTTCAATATATAAACTTATTTGATCAATTTTTACAAGTGTGTGTGGGAAGTTTTTAATTATTTCTACTGGAAAGATTGAAATGACTTGAATAATAAAAATAAAAGAATCAAACACATATATTGGAAATTTAAAAAATGATGAGATACTGGAGTATATATAATAATCAATGCTGATGAGAACAGCTTTTAATTTTATGTAAAAATGGGGTTTGAAGAGTTTTGTGGCAAACCTATTCCCCCCCTTTCTGTTTATAACAATGAACGAAATCGTATTGTCAATAATGCAACGGCGTAACGTACACCCCCGCAACTCCCACGTTGCTGGATTCTAGAGGCCCAAAGCCTAGTTGTTATGCAATATTTTTTAAGGTTCAGCTTGCGCCCCAAACCTGACTTTGCAAGGGGAGCCCTAATATTCCCCGTTACACCACTGCAATAATGGATAGAAACTTTAATTCTATTTTTTTAGAAAAGAGTAACACCTAAAAATGTTTTCATAAATGCGTAGATCACGATGAATCAATGATCAATAAGTGAGTTATTGCCAGATTCAAGATCTAAATAGATTTAAAGAAATCATAATACAGGCCGAATTGTAGCATAGTAATATGCATAAAATTATTTTAACTGAAACTGATAATAAAACTAAGAATGTGTATATAATCACTATGCAAAATATTAATAACGATTGTTTTGTGCACGTCTTTCTTAGATTTTCAGTTACCCTTGGCAACCAGTAGCCGGTTTTTTTACAGTATTAAAAAAAAAACATAAATGAATCGTACGAAAAAATTTGAAAAAAAGAAAAAGAACTCTATAGAATAGCTTTAAACTATTTTCTGTCAATAGTTGAGTAGTTCATTTTTTTTTATTTCATACTATTTATTCATGCATCAGTGAATCCTTCTAAATTTTATGGTATCTGTTGTTAAGAAAATAATGTCAATTCTATCAAGCCTATCCATCCGTTTATGCAAAGGATAATTTATCAGTTTTAAAAAAGACATTTAAACCAAATTTACGAATTAAATTTTGTCTGGAACATTTACTTTGAATAATTCACTCTGTAAGATCATAGCAATACAGAGCAATTTTGAAATCCTAATACATTTTTAAAGATTTTTTTTCCACGTAAGAATAATTATTCTAAACGTGATGAAATGTTGAACTAGAAAATGTTCTAAGACTTTAAAAACTATTACTCACTTTATTTTAATCTCTTTTATTGGTTCTTTTTTCCGCTCATGAATTTAATCGTTTTTTATTGCCTATTTCCAAGGAACTCGTGTACAGTAAAATTGTCTTTCTTCCCTTTTAAGACTTTTTAATTTTTCGTTATGCTATACTACCTTACACTTCACGATTAGTTGATAAAGGATGGCTATCTATGAATTCTATCTTATCTAAGAAAAGAGGGGGATTTATAGTGTAGCATTGCATTTTGTGTTTGATAAAAAATTTTGTTTAAATAATTTTAACATTTTTCTATTGCTTCTTTTTTTTTTTTGTTATTGCCAATTAATGAGATTAAGTAATGTAAAAACATGGCATAATACTTTTTTTAAAAACATGGCATAATACTTTTTTTAAAAACATAATTATAATAAATCTAAATCCTAATATTACATTAACTAATTGGAGAACAGTGAGTGTGTGTGAGTAAATATTATCGTTGCACTGTTCAGCTACACGAGGACTTTTGGTGACGGACCTCGTCGTTTTGAACCATGGTCAAGTGACAAGTCATCAATAGAAAGCGTTTTCTAAATCCTAAGAATTTTTTTTTAAAGAAAAATGTTGTTTTCTTTAGAACTTGGTTAGTAAATATGGATTTATTTCAGTTTATATAATTATAATTAGAAAACGTTCTTTTTCTTTCTCTTTGCATATGTATATGATACAATAAAGAAGGCATTTTTTCCCATGAAAAATTAAAAATCTGTTTATAGGACAAAGCAAATCGCAAAGGTCTTTTGGTTTGTTTAAAAGCCTTTAAAATACAAAAATATAGCTTTTTAAAGATTATCAAATTCACATACAACTCCTGCTTTATAAACAGACAGTATGTTAAATACAAAAATTAAGTTTTCATACTTTCAGATGAATACTGAGTTGATAAACGAACTTGAAAATCCCCACTTATTCCAAATAAAATAATTGATACGTATTTTAAAAACCAAACAGCTGAAATATTTCTGATATAAAAATTGTTTAATATGTTTGTAAGAATGTTTTTAGCAAATATAAGTACGTATAAAAAATGATAGAGATAGATCAAAATATAATGATAGATCAAAAATATATTTTGAAATATGATTTCATTGCAATTTAAGTACACTGCGTCTCTTGATGGTTTGCTGTATGAGTATACTAATATATATAAACAAAACATTTATTTTTTATTTAATCTTAAAGTACATAAATTCTGTTCTTAAAAAAGCTGTGACAAGAAAATTTTTTATTAATTATAGCGCAGCATATATAAGATACTTCTTGAAGACCCATGTTTCCTTTAGTTTACTTGTAATGTCAAGAAATGATTACACATTGTGTTTTTCTTCCGACATTCAACTAAATAAGCAAAAATACACCTTTCCATACGTTAATGACTTGATTTATATTTCTTTACGCTTATACCTTTCATTTCCCATTGATCAAGATTAAAATAAAAACAGGAATTCGTTTAGAGAAAAAAATTCAACATAGAAATACTTACTAATTTCTTTCTTATAAGATTTTCGATTTATGATTACTTCGGCTAAATTTATGTGACGTCATAGTCACATGATAAATGCAATCCTGTGTTTTCTGTCAAACAATTCATGTGTTTTATTGTTGCCAACATTTGCTTTTTGCAGAAATTTTATTGCATTTGCAGAAAGTGCGATTTAAAAGTTATCAAATTTAAAAATTTTCCTAAGTCTTACAATTAGAACAAGTCTGATGTCATTTTTGAATTCAATGGAGAACACGTGACTGCATGTATCATGTGACCTTCATGAATTTGCCCCATTGTGAATAAAATCAACAAAACATTTGTTTTTTCAAAGTTATTGTGATATTTGAAATATTAAAAATTCTAAAAAAAAAAAAAAAAGCACAAAGCCTCTGTATAATCTGTAATTTTAATTTCATTTTTCTCTCCCTCATCGAAACTAAACCAATTCGAAACACCGCTCAGTGTTTTAACAAACACATGAAATTTAATCTGCCATGATAAATGGCATGACTGGTTATCACGCATTGTCACACACACACACACAAGCCACAGAAATTAATTTACATAGAAACGAAGGAACAATTTTTTCTTTCCTTCTTTATTTTCAACCTGCCTACGGAGACGACGGTTTGTTCTCATGAAGCTAATATCCATGTACCAACACGCCTATTTGTGACACGATAATTAAACTCTCAGTTAAATGGCTGCGACGTCAATCGCGTATATAAAAAAACGCTTCAAGTGCCAGAACATTACATGGGTAATTAATTAGTACGTCCATGCACTTGACTTTGACTTACAGAAGCAGCCTTACATCTCAACTCCGACTAATAGTCTTCATCGCCCGTAATTAATGACTTTATCGATGAACGATAGGTCAAAAAAAGAGAGGAGAAATTTCAATCTATTTGACAAATGACTACAATATAGGTTTCCTTAGGTTTGATATTGTTTTTCTTGTAATAGGGCGATCCATCTTAACCTGCGTAATAATGATAAGGAATTGAGTATTCGCCGGCATTATCTTGTCAATCGATTTTGGCAGCATAATGGGACTTTTTAGATCTTAATAGGTCGATTAAGAAAGTCGCTTTAAAAACCTCTGCGTATACAGATTGTTTAAAAATAATCAAGTTTAGCGGAAATTGAGATCTCTCAGGGAGATGAGGGGCCGTATACCTTCTGAAAAAGTGGGCCGTCCGCTTTAAAAATCTTGCATTCAATCTTTTTGCTGTGAAACCTCTCGCGCTTTTAACTATTTAGTAATTTTACTAGGAAAGCTTTTGTAATTTTTATTAAGATGTGAGCTTTGTTGTGACATTTAACTTATTTTTCATTAAAATTTAGATCAGAAAGAACAGTTTTTATGAACAAAAATTCAAAGCAAATTTTTATAAATAATCATAAAATTTTAAAGCTAAAATAATAGTTTAAAAAATTATAAGACAAAATTAATTAAATGGGCTAAATTCATGGCGATCACGTGATAAATACGATCACGTGTTCTCCAATGAATTCAAAACTGTACTTGTTGTTCTACCTGAAAAATTTAGATCGGAGGTTCCCAAACATTTTTGTCTCATAGACCCCTTGCCATGTTTTCTGGTTTGGGGTAGATCCCTGCTTACCTAATATTGAATTTTTACAAATTCCTCAACTTAAATGTTTTTTTGGCAGCTGGTATAGAATATTTTAAAAGATTTAAATTTCAAAGTATAATGAAGTAAAGTGATTAAAATTTAAGAAACAAATGTTAATCAATTAAATAAAAATTTAATTAATATATAAAATAACCAAACAGCAAACAAATGCTTTGATTAGGAGGGATGAATTTGGTGCTTCAGTAACAAATTTTCAACATTTGGTACCAATCTTGTCAGGTTTAACTTCTTGGTCAATAGTGTCCAGTCTTTTTGTTTCTCTTTCTCTTTTTTTAGATTGGCAACTGCGCTGAAACTCTTTTTCATTAGGAAAAGCAATTAAAAACTTTCTCGAGATATTTCATAATTCGGGATAAATAATAGGCATAGCGTTGGATTGATGGTCCTAGTTTTAATGAAACTTATTCTGCCCCCTTGTAACTGCAAATTAAACTCACTAGATTTAGCAAATAAATCTATTAAGTAGGTAAAATCTGGTTTCCCCATGATTTAATTTTCTTTTAAAAATAAAATCACGATTTGGTTTAATTCAAGCCACTATCGTTGACACCAATTTATTCCTCATAGACCCCTAAAGTATTTTGTTGCCGTCGTGGACCCCTTGCAGGTCATCATAGACCCCTGGGGGTCGATATATACCGCTAAGGGAATCATTGATTTAGGTAAGGTTTCAAATTTGGTTATTTGGTGAAAATGTTTAAATATTTATAAGGGTTCAAAAAGTTTTTCAAAATTAAAAAAAAATTATTTTAGGTTTACTTTTAAATTAAATGCATTTATTTGCTTATTTGTGATATTGCATAGTGGTTAGTGCCGTTGATTGGGTCGCAAACATTGAAAGTTTGAGAAGCACTGTTTTAAGAGAACCTGCAAAAAGCAAAGTTGGAAACAGCGAAACGCATGAGCTGATTGGTTGGAAACTCGGAGTTTTTGCTATCACTGGATTGTGACGTCACACGAATTTAACCCATTTGAATCAATACTGTAGTCACATACATTTTGAATAATTCATATTTAGGCAAAATTATATTTTCATTTCCTAATAGTTCTAAGACATAATACTTTCCGATAAAATTTGAAAATCTGAGTCGTGTTTATATACATATACACAAATTGAATTGTATAATTCTTAAAATATTGACATCAGTTTTATAAACTGATTGATTGCTTACAAATATCAATCTTTTTCCTTTTAAACTCCACTAGGATCGACAGTTGAGCTTGCATCCTACTTTCCGAGTTTCTACAACCCCTCAACGTAAGGACTTTGAACCGAGATATATTTAACAGACATCAGCCATACTACTTGGCAAGTTTTACTGAAGTCTCGACAGAAACAATGATTTCGTTAGCATAACCCCTCGATTACCCAGAGCGCTTTTTGTATTGAAAATTTTGAATAATATGCCAGGATATTAGTTATTCAAAGTGTCGAATAGGTAATATCTTAATTAAATCTTCATGGATATCATTTTCTTAAGAGCGAGTTTTCACTGTAAAAAACAAGTCGTTGTTAACATATTCTGAAGGAGTATGTTATAAGTTTTTGTCGTAAATCTCAGAACAAACCTACGTGTATTTGGTATTTAAATATCGTAATTATCATAAACATTTTACATCAGACAAGTATTTTTACACAGAAAAAATTACCTTTATACATAACTTCTCACAAAAGTGTTGCGACGGGGCTTTACGAGACTTTCAACTGCTAATCTTCTTGGGGAATCTTTGGGCCAGCATTTGCGTTTATTTCACAGCCATCCCTCTCAAGAAGAAACCATGAGATGCAAATTAGTTAATGCATGTAAAGTTAGAGTTTAATAATCGTGTATCAGTAGGAGCGGAGCAGCTGAAAACAGTATTGCTATGGTAAGAATTTGAATTACGCATCGTGACTAAAGGACGGATTTTAGCTGCTAAGTTAGTGAATCTTGATTTAAGAGGATAGGATTGATTAAAGTTAATCTATTCGCGTATTTTGTGCGCTTATTCACGTATAGCCGTTGCTTTCATTATATCACTCTAAGGGTTCCCTTTATAGATTGCTTGTTCTGAATATTATCTTTGATAATAATAAATTAAATTTATCATGGGGAATCTTGGCCATTCATCGTTCTCTCCTACTGCTTTAGGAAGACAAGATGATGAGGAAGCGAGTTCTGGGGTAAGATCCTTACAACCTGTTGAAATTGTTTTTTTATTATTCGCTAATAATTTATTTTGCTTAAAATTTTTTAAAAATTACAGTAATTGTTATGGTTAATAAGTAACAAGTGTACCATTTTTTTTAATCTTAACTAAATGGATCATATTTATTGAAATAACTTGCCAAGGGTAATAAGTTTTGGTATTTGTTATGGAGAGTCAAAATTAAATGACATTATTTTCTCAAACCCCGTCTCAAACAAACTACGTTAATTTTAACTAAACCTTAAAAGTTTTTTTGCCCTACTTGTGATTAACAGTATGGCTATATAAGATCAAGTTAGCGAAAAAAATCATCATAAAGTTTTGGAATTTATAGTCACAGTATGATGCGACTGAGTGGCCGCGGTAGCCAAGTGGTCAAGGTATCGGATCATGGCTGGCGCGTCATGAGTTCGAGCCCACTATCACTGAAGACCCACCGTGTAGGGGTGCGATGCGCGTTAAATCTGTCGAGAGCTCAAACGTCCTCCCGTTGGTGTGGTACTTAGAAGAAAGGGGTGCCAGCTCACTTGAGCATGGATCAAAATGACGAGGTCCGTCGCCGAAAGCCCTCGTGCGACAGTGCGACTTTAATATTCAATCAATGAAGTGACTGATTTCCACATTCTCAAAAATATACTAATCATGACTTAATCAAGTGATATGGAATTTTATATTTTTTTTTTAAATTTCTCCTCCGCCCTCATTCACCCCATGCCAGCTTAGCATTAAGTATTGGGACACAATTTCTCTCTATATTTAAACCCAAATCTTTTTTTACTCAATTTGGAAAGAAAACGATATAATTTTTACACCATTGTTTTGTTCTAGCACGAAGTTGAGCAAATTGAGAAACAGCCGTTAATAACAAATTTTGTAAGAGAAAAAGCAGAAAAACAGAGGCCTTTAATAACAAACGAGATTCTTTATTTGAATCAATGTCGATAGTTGTGCTAGACATATCTAACACATCTGATGAGGGCATTTTTGATCCAGCTCGTGCACACTTGTTATCAAGTAAAGATGAATAGTTGTTGATTAGTAATTTTATTCCTAATTTCAGTTTGAAATTTTGTACGTTGAATGTACTTATAGACTCAATTTACTTATGTACTTATAGACTCAATGTACTTATGTACTTTAGCCTGGTCCGTGGGTAGCCTAGTGGTTAGAGCATCGGACTGCAGACCTGAATGCTTGGGTTCGATGCCTAATGCCTCCAAGTACACACGGAGTGCGTGCTCGTTAAATCAGTGGGTCCGGTCACAGTACACTGAAAGCACGAGTACAGGGGACTGGAGAACATTTTGCTCCCCCTCCAGTTCCATGCCCAAATTGTGGAGGTGGAGATCGGTGGTGTCACCATCTATCGTAAAGGAGTCTAACCTGTCTCACAGGCTCTGGCAACATTCATTTCTTCCCTTCGGGAATTTCACCGAGCTAAATCGTTCTGCCTTCTGTATGATGCTCAAGGCTAAGGCCACGACAGGCGTAAATCTAGCCCCTTGCCACGATGAATTTCGTGGGCCCCGATCTGACTACGTCAGACAGGTGGCATGAGTAACAACAACTTATAGACTGAATTTTTACTGAGCACTAATTTTATTTGTGTAATTAAAATGAATTGTTTTATAAATATGAAGAATGGATTTCATTATTAGTTTGTTTGTTTTTTGCGCTGTTATTTTGGAAAATATTTAGAGCTTTTTCATCTTACACGATTTTTTAAAGTTGTGAAATATATCCATAAAATATTTTACCATATGTCACATGTATTTTTTACACGATTTATTATTAATATTATTATTATTATTTTATTTTACTTTTTTTTTTGCGCATGGTTTTCTAAGGAACGCATTTAACGTGTAAAAAGTAGTTGGGTGTATGTGCTTCAATTTAATTTAATTAAAAAGGTTTGATTTCATATTTGCTAGACTGAAATAGAAGTAATAAAGTTACTCTACAGAATCAATGAAAAAATGGGGTTTCTCCTCCCCCCTCCCTAAGATCATTGAAGTTTTCGAAACATTAAAAATCATTGTCGAAAATCAAACAAAATAATCCTTGTAACTTTAAATCAATTTTCAAATAGCCATCCTTTTTTTCTTTTAGAATTTATATATTTATATATATATATATATATACATATATAGTGTTTTTATATAAAAAGTAGAGAAATAAGACGACTAAGTGTTGCATTAATTTATTTCATGACGTAAATTTTAAAAAAAAAATTAACGACTTCACAAATATGTATATTATATGGAAATTCTTATCATTAATTTCATAATGAAGATGTAACTGCTTTAAGAAAAGTGTATTTCCATTACTACTAAGTGAAATATTCGGAAATAAGTAGCGTAGTAAATATTTTTGTACAGCAAAATATCAATTTGAACAAATTTTGTCAACCAATTTAAATATTTCCTTCAGTTTTTGAAAGATCTGAAACACAAGTCAAAGGGGGGTGCTAAATTGTATCACAAAGTATTTTTGCGATTTTGTTAAATTTATTTTTATTTTTAAACTTACGAAATTTTATTGGCAAAGGATAAAACAAATATTTCATAAAAATTAAAGCAATAAGAGAGAGGAGGCTTATTTGCACATACGAGGCATAACATTCTTGTTCAATCAGTTACGCGCAAATTCGAAGGTTGTTTTTTTAAAAATTTCACCAGTAAAATGTGATTTACGTGTTATAAGATATAATCCATTCATGCATATTTTACTTATGACGGGACTGTGAACAAAAAAATATGAAAGAAACAATAGTTTAATTTTAATACTTTTGCGAATAGTATATATTGAAAAAAATTTACATTAAAATTACACAATTACTTTAAAAACATTGCTTTACATTTAAAATTACATTTTTAATATTTCCTTGCGTTATGATGGGTGGCCGCGGTAGCCGAGTGGTCAAGGTATCGGATCGTGGCTGGCCTTTTCACGAGTTCGATACCTTGACCACTAAAGACCCGCCTTGTAGGGGCGCGATGCACATTAAATCTGTCGAGAGCTCATACGTCCTCCCGTTGGTGTGATATGGTAGTTAGGAGAGGCGGGTGCCTCTCAGGTGTCGTACACGTCACTTGCCCATGGTTCAAAATTACGTGGTCCGTCGCCGAAAGCCCTCGTGTAGCTGAATTGTGCGACGTTAATATTCACTCACTCACTCATTGCATGATGATGAAATTTCCATCGTAACATTTAGTGAACAAAAAATTGTACTCATACTAGGTCTATTGGTTGTTGCTGGCAACTTTTTTCACGACTATTGCGTAATAGGAAACAAACTGTCAAAAAAATTAAATGTCACTATCATTATAGCGGGTATGAACTTGTCATTCCGCTGTTTGTTGTGGTTGGAAGAAAGGTGCGATTTTTTGAATATTTTTTTATAACTAATCTGAGATTTTTTTTTTTTTTTTTTTTTTGCTAATAAAAGCGATAAAGAGTGAAAAAAAAGTTTCTTTTTTGTGTTTCTGTTTTCTTTGAGCAATTTATACATCGAATATCCCAAATAATCTTCTCAAAACCACATAACAGAAAATTACATCACTATGCAGTTTCACTTCTAACTTATGACGAAAATGTTTTCTTATTATATGTTTATTTCAAGTTATTTTTGTAGAGAAATTTAGACGAGAGGAACATTGAAGATTTTTTGGACCAGTTGACTGCCCAAAAGTGGCCTTGATGACGAAAACTCTAACGACGAGTACCGCAAAACAGATGAAAATAGAATAATAATAATAACGATTTTTTGTAATTATCATCAGGAATAAAAATGATGCAAAGATATATTATTTTTTTAATTTATTTTATGCTGAGTTTAACATGTAAATTTGCGTGATCGGATGGATATTTCCCCATCATACTGTTTTTTTTTTTATTATTTCTTATCGAGAACATTTGTAGTCCCGTGCATCACAAAGTACCACATCACAAAGAGAAGGATTACAACACAAACGTCCATGCCTTACCCGGGATTCGAACCCAGCCCCTACGGCACCGCAGTCAGTGTCACTAACTACTGTACTAGATAGGCAGCAATTACATATTATAACGGGTCTATCCGTGAACCTTTCATTAATCCACTTTGGGTAAAATTGTTTTTTTTTAACTGTAAGTTGTGTTGAAAACTTTCTCTCGAAAAAGAAGACTTGATTTATTTATAAGGGTTGCTCTATTTAAGCGTTGGCATTTCGGTACGTGAGGTTAGTCGATGGATAGTCACTGGATGGTCGATAGTTGATGATTGAAGAATAAAAGTGATTAAAATTGTGCACGAGATTTACGACCAGAGGTCGTATAATTAAGAAAGAAATCTACAGTGAATTCTAGCGTAGAAGTAAGACTGCTCCAAGAGTAAGTGAAGTAAATTATATACTTATATGTTAGTAACCTTAAGCTGTGCGATTGCTCTTCCAATCATTTACTAAATGCATTTCCTACCTTCCGTTGGGTTGATAAAGTAAAATTGATAAAATAAAGTTGAGTTTAAAACTTGTTATGGCTGATCTTTGCTCGAACTCCCAAACACCAACAACCTTTGGTAGGTTGTTACAGTATATTTATATATATACTAGGACTTTTTAAAACTTTTTCCTTTAATCTAGAGCATGAATTATATCACTCTGATTTATTTCACAAAAAAAGAAAAAATCCTACAAAGAAAAGTTAAAGATGAAATAGTCTTTATCCCATGTTCCTCAGTACGGTGTTCTCTTTAACGTATTCGGTATTATGTGTAATCTTTGGGGGGAAGATATTTTATCAGAATTACAATCGATTTAATTTAATAGTTTGAATATATTGATTAGATTTTATATCTTATGCATAACCTCACATAGATTAATTCAAAAGAATATGATAAATGATCCTAAAATATTCACCATCAGTGTCGATTAATCTTTTTATCTTGAACGGATCTTCATATCTCGAATACCTTCGAATTTATTATACCACCCACTTTTTTCTTTCGTCCCAAGACCCAAATACTAACAACCACAAATCTCAGAAAACGATTCCTTTCCGTTTCTCTAACTCTTAAATATATCTGTCGCAAAAGTAATGACAAATCTGCCAATAAACCGTCATTATTCCCTTATTCGAGAGTGTCCCCAGCCCGGCCGACCTCGGCGATGGAACAATTAGGCTCCAAGAATGATTGTCAGAAAATTTCCTGACATATACAAATCGCTTGGTCTGTGCCACAGGCTATACAAAGGGCAACAATTATGTGGGGTAAATGGCAGCGGCACGTAAGGTTGGTAGATAGCAGTAGCTTCGTGACGTAATTATCGAAGAAGAGTTTGTCGATGATTATCGGAGACTGCGTGAACGAGATTTATCACTTGTGTCCAGGGGAATGAGGAATGATCGTGCTATGACAGCAGAACAATAGACACCGACCAAAAGAGCAAAAAAAGAAGAGGAGACGAGAAAAATGTGCGATATAATGTTCCTTTTTGCATGCACCGAACTCTCGTCTCACGGTAGACTGCAGACGCAATAAAAAACGTCGTATTTCGTTTGATCAGTGATCATTCCGGGCAAGGGTGAATAGGTTTAATTGTATACTGTGCATTCAAAACTGCTGTATGCAATTGTACAACACATTAAGCCAGCGTTTCTCAAGCGGTGGGGCGCAGCCCCTGAAGGGGGGGCGTAATAACTCCACGAGTGATGCTCGAGCATATTAAAAGGTCAAACACAAAAAAATTATTTAAAAAAATATATTAATTTACTGAAAGTAAACAAGCGAAATACATTCTGATATAATAAAAAATTAAATGCACACTTACACTGATATAATACACTTGTAAAGGCCTGAAAGAGACTAGCCCACTTAAGGACGGAAGAACTAGCCTTTTGGTGAGAGGGCGCAACAGAGGAACGTTAAGTTCAGTTAGTGCCGAATGACAACATGGAGGAGCAGAAGAAGAGAGAAAAGGCGACACACACGAGAACTTCGTGAGATCGTCGGAATGTATAGTTTTAAGAATTTTAATGTTTTTTTTTTAAATTTTTGATGTGCGTACTGTAAACGTGTGAGAAAATAATAAACCAAGTTTGGTTAAACAGCCTCTTATTGAGAAAACAACCCTACGCTACCAGCATTGTTACCACCATGTTACACACTTATAAATGTTTCAGTATTGTACAATGTATTTTATAATTAATTTAACAATCAAGAACAAGTTTAAAAATTACCACTGATCCATGGGGGCTTGTCATGTACAAAAGTTAACACTTATCTTGATAATTTGTATGGTTTATAATTAATCCTTTAACTGACGATTAAAAGTTACGCGATTCGTTCCCCAGTGCCACCGTTTTCCATGCATGTGATGTATTGGGGGGAGAAAAGAAATAAATAGGCGTCTGAAGGCATAGGCCTAGTCCTAGCACCTTGGTTACAATGGGGGCCTCGTTTCGAACTCGACTCAGACTGAACAAGATCACGGTTAGAATAATTTTAACGGTCAAAAGATTTTTCCGGTTGTATTGTCCGAAAAACTAGGAATTTCGGACAACATGTCAACTGGCTACATGTGATGACCGTCGTCCTTGTATAGTTCTAGGTCTACTACCATGCACTGTTATTACTCATTCAGTCAAAAGACGATAATCGGTCGAGCCGGTTTGCGCTATTGTAAATCATGCACATTTATTTGTTTCGGGTCATTGTTTGTACGAGCATTTGACAACGTATGCTATATGTACTGTCTTCTTTTCAGGGTCATTGAGGGGGGACTATTTATGTAGGGGCCAGGGATTGCTTTTGAGTAGGTGCCCAGTTCCTTAAGAAGTCTTAAAACGTCTTTGTAAATTCCTCTGAAATGAGTAAATCCTTCGCAACAACAGTCAAGTTTCTTTTATTGCATTCCAAAGCCTTCAGAATAATTTTATGGATAGCGGTGCTCTGAAAATATCGTAATTCGGAAAAACGTATATATACGTCCGGGGCAATTAATGCTTTTGCAGAGAGAGACGTTTATCTGCACCGATTGCACTTAAGAGGTTAAAGTCTTATTGTAGCTTTAGCTTCAAAGTATAGTATTATTGAATTCAATATATTATAATTGTTCGGAGGGGAAGGGGCTATGAAATTTATGAATGAAGATTAGATCACAAACATTGAAAGTTTGAGAAACACTGCATTAAACTGGTTTGATCAGAGAGAACATACAACTATCCCTGGCGGAGATTGTTATTCAAGCCCTAAAATGTGGTATTAGTTTATAAAATATAACTAGTCATTATATCACAGCCCACTTCGCTGGGTTTTTCATTGTATATTGTGTGATTATATTCTTTTTTAATTAATTTTTTTCTAAGTCATATCACTAAGCTTTTAATGTACTGAAAATTATTCCTATAGATTTCCCCTCCTGGTTTAAAAAAAGACAGGACTTATATTTCTAAAATGGAAGTACAGTCGGACCTCTATTTAATGAAGTCGCTAAATCGCGACAATAAAGTTCGTTATGTGGAAATTAGTTTAACAGAGATTTCTCTTTTAATAGACTTTAGAAACTACATGAAATAAATTTTAAATTCATAAATGTGCTATTTATTTTTAAAAAAGAATTATTCATACTATTTTTGTAAATTAATATCTATTACTTTATAAATTTTACCCATCAAAAAAAAATGGCAAGGGGAAAAAAACATTGTCCAGGAATACACTGCGTGTGTGTATTTGGAGCTTTGAAAAATAATTTTATATTAAAGTTAATGAATTTTAAGGAAATTTTCTAATTTTAAGCCAACAAGAAATTTTAAACTCACATTATTTTATAACCAGTAAATTTAAACATATGTTACCACACGCGTCCTGAAATTTAATTACTGATAAAATCTGTTAAACTTATTTGAGTTTTTTGTTTGAAAAAATACAGTAATTTTATTGCTCTAGGTGAGTCAGGGACCTAGTAAAATTAGCTCAAAGCCATTGATCACCAAAAAAATGTGTTAAAAGAGAGAATAATTGAAATATTCAGAAATGTTTTTCAAATAGGAAGAAAAAAATTGAATCACGGGAAAAAAATTTCGTTAAATAGAAAATGAACTTCGCTATTTGGAAGTTATTTTACGAAGAAAATTATAAAATGTTTTTAATTCCAGGAAAAGTTCTCAAAATAGAAAAATCTTTGAAAGAAGTTCGTAAATTGAGATCTGAGTCTATTTTTATCTTTTATTCTCCTTCTAACACCCTCGTTAAAATCAATTTCGGAAAAAACAATTTTCTAGACATCTACTCAAAAAAGAAACATAAATACCAAAAAATAACAAAACAGAAACATAAATTCCGAAAATTTGTAAATTTAATAGTTTAAAAAGTGAGAATTTTTCTATCTATAACTACTCTGCAACTTCCCTTGGAAGTAGAGTTTTACATAAACCGATATGGGGATATCTACTCAATAACAAAAAAAATATTTACCAGATTTCAATTCTGTAAGTGTAATAGTTCAAAAACGGAAATTTTTGTCCATAACGCTCTCACAACTCCTCTTGAGTGTCGATTTTCGTAAAAATTTTTGCCATCACATTTCATTCAACAGAAAAAACATGTTTGCGATATTTCAAATTAGTAAATAGTTCCAAAACTAGAATTATTTGGAACATATCATCAAATTTATCATATGTCGCATGCATTTTTTTACTCAATTGTTTTTGCACTGTTTTCCGTGGAAAGTATCTACCGTGTAAAAAAGGAGTTGGATGTACACACACACACACACATTTGGTTCTCCAAACCTAGAGAAACACCAATACTTCAATGAACAACTTCAGCTCAATGCTTCACAGAAAAAACAAAGTCTCTTTATACAACGTAAATATATTGGCCCCTAACACTAACATAAAAAAATTATACTTAAGTGAAAAAAAAACTTTTTCCTATCGAGAAACAAATCATAGAGTAAAGTTTTTTTTTTTTAGCCAATTTAAGGCTCTGGGCACAAAAGATCTAAGGGGCCCCTTGGCACTGGAGAGTTGAAATTTATAACCAGAACATCTGTTTAAGTCCTGCTTAACCGGGCCCTTCCAAGCTTCTCCGGGCCCCGAGACCCTGGGTGCCCACCCCAAGCACCCAATGGTTAAACCAGCACTGGAATTGTAATGAATTATTCTCCTCCAGAGAAAAAATTTTTAAATATTGATAGTACAGTGACTCTCGTTAATTCAAACCTTTGATAATACGAATCTCTCACTTATTCAAAGTACCCAGTATATGCTCAGCTCCTAGAAAAACTCTTGATATTTCGAACAAAAGAATACGTTTTGGTGCACTCAATATTTCGAAGTAAAATCTGTAGCTGGCCAGAATGCAACACGCGATAATTTGAAGTGATCTAATAAAGCTCTCGACGAATCGAACACTCACTATCCTGTAGCAAGCATGTTTTGTGTTGTATTGTCTCTATTTGTCTCCCCAGTAACGTAGCCCTTTTTGATGACCATCGGAGTTGACTCCGATAACTCTGACAGAAACTGAAGTGTCAGTAAACAAACTACGCAACTTTTTCTTTCAAAATCATATCGATGCGGACGTTTTTCAAGCTTCATTTATTCTAGAAAAATCTACTGACAAAGTTTGATTGAATGCCATACAACATCAAAAAAGATGATTTTTTCGTCAACAAAAAAAATTAATTATGTACAGTATGTATTCTTTTAATAGTTGTTTTTGAATCTTTAATAAAAAATACAGGACATTTATTTGAATTTCTGTATAATATTTATACTGTATAATACGTACTTTTTAAAAATATTTTAAAATAATTTTATACATATGTACAATTGTTGTTTTATTACATAGTTTCAAATTTAAATGTGTTAGAAAAAAAAAAAATCTCTTCGTATATTTTGGGATTTTTTTCCTACCTTCTTGATATTTCAAACTCTTGATAATTCGAAGTTTTCATTGGTCCCTTCAATTTCGAAACATCGAGAATCGACTGTATATCATAAGAAAATTAATCCTGCTTCTCTGAAACAATTCTCATTTTGCATTCTTATAGTAAACGATGAAAAACTGTCAAACTTGAGAAAATATTTTTGGAAAAGGCTTTGTAAATAATACCCTAAATAAAGATTAACCTCATGTTTACCCAATTGTCAGAAAAGTAACAAATTTTCTTTCAACGAAAAAATGTTAATCATTGTTTATCACTTTGAAGACAAGAGCTGAATACTAATCACGAGTACATAGTTTCTTTTAAAAATAATTTGCATAATAAGTTTGACATTATTAAAGTTCTTCAAATCTATAGACCGAAACAAAATAATCACGCTAGATCCTTTCGATAATAAGGAAAAAGTAATAAATCTTTTTTCCAATTCCTCATTATGTCAACTTTAATTTTTGACTACATATTCAAAATTTTTATGAATAAAGACTACCGATATTTTCAGAAAACGGAATAGACAGTTTATAAGCAAGTAATGCGGAAAAAAAGCCGGAAGTTCATATATTGTTTCTTTGTTCCGGAATTCGAAACTCCTGACTTAAAGGAAGAGCTAAAGCAGTGGTACAGTACGATCGTCGCAAATCCGGTATAGTGGTTAGTGATAGCCATCGAGCCGCAAGTCCTCTCGTGAGGTTGGTGGAAGGGGAAGAGAGATGGGAGACCCCTGACCACTCTCAGGTTGTTTCCCCTCAGAATCGGAGAGGAATCGAGCAAAACCGTACTGTCACCTATGTGGTGCTTAAGGCTAAGGAAAGGCGTAAAAATCTAAGTCTTCACCGCGATGAATTTTGTGGACCTTGATCTGATGTTACTGTTGATTAAGTGGCATAAGTAACAAGACAACAGTAAGAACATTATCTTAGATCAGTTTTTTCAACTCACGGAGCCCCCTTAGAACTTGAAGGTGTTTTCGTGGAACTCCTAGAACTAGAAAGTGTTTTCGTGGAACCCCATTCCACACACATACTTGGATGAATATATCTCAGAAGAATATATTTGAAGTACTCGTAGATCTCACACATACACACAACATGTTATAGGTACTTTATGTAAAGGCAATTGAAGGAAGTTTGCATCTATTATCAAAAAAATTCTAATCTAATTTTTTAGTATAATTTACTGATTAATAGTGTTAATTAATGATTCAAGTGTCACCTACTGGTGTATTACATTTAGTAACTGGGATATGTGCTTGCTTTTTTTCTCACACAAATTGTCGAAGTCTATGTCTATTGAAATTATCTGCAATCGCATTTCATATTCTGCGTTTGATTTGTCTTTATGCTTTGTTTTTTTTGCAGCCCCTCGCGCTGAAAAATATATTTCACTCACATACAATGCTCTGAATGGCATTAAAATGTTTATAGCTGTGTGAGAAATAAGTGTATTTTTCATCAATTTGTAACCTAAAATTTAAGAGTGTTCTTTTGCTTAGATTTAGTTTTTTACAACGAAACTGTTGATAAGTTATTTCCTCTCCTTCATTATAGGTATTTTTTCCACAATTGCAAAATGGTACATTTTTAATAGAATATTATTTAGTTATGTGTGTTAAATAACGAGCATAAAATTATCTCGTAGAACCCAAGATAAAAAACAATAGAGTATTCACAATCTAGTAGGAAGCATAGTTATAAAGAAATAAAAAAATAAAAGAATATTAAAATGTTTTAACAAAAGTTTAAAAAGTGTTGAAAAATAGAGTTTGTTATGTATTAGGTTGGGGGAAAAGAAATCCATTATTTTTGCATGAAATTCAAAACTTTATTTAAACTGTTTCGGATTGTCCGATTTGGATCAAATATATGCCGTTTTGTTGCATAATTTGTTGTCATTTTAAAAGTAGCTTCATATTGCCTCTCTCATAGAAGTCTTGGCCTTTATTGGCGAGAAACTCTAGTAATTGATTTTCACAATCTTCTCTTCATCCCTATTTCTTATTACACAGGAGGTTTTGCAATGTGAGAAAAAGGTGGTAATCGCTTGGTGTCAGGTCCGGACTATATGGTGGATGGATTAAAACTTTCCAATCAAGCTCCCAGAGTTTCTGGCGAGTTACTACAGTGTGTGTGGCCTGGGGTTGTCCTGATGGAACACAACACTTCTTCTGTTGGCCAATTCTGGCCGTTTCTGGTCAGTCACTAGCTGCAAACGGTCCAGTTTCTGACAATAGATATCTGAATTTAGTGTTTGGCCTTACGGAAGCAACTCATAATAAATAATTCCTTTCCAGTCCCACCAAATGCACAGTAGAATCTTCCTGGATGTTAATCCAGCACGGAGAAATAAGATTTACTCAAAAATGAGTACGTAAACATACTCATTTTGAAATGAAAATGTTTGCATCAGATTTGACCGCATGCCTTGATTGAATTTGATTCCTTATATGTACTCAAAATCCCCAAAAATGCTAATTAATGCTTTCGGAAAAATTAAAAAAGATATTCAGGATTGCAGAAACTCTTTTAATATATCGGCTACATATTTTGATAATTGGGGCTTAACAACAAATTTAATTCTCATAAATCTTCCGAACTATTTTTTGTATCTACCACGCTACCCGCGGAAGAACACATGAGTACAAGATTGTTTTGATTTTTGAGTTAAATGTACTCATGTGTATTTCTTAAGTAACTGCCTTTGAAAGAAAAATTTAATGGGATAAAAATATTCACCTTATTTTGGCGGATTACTGTTATAAATGTAATATAATTTACTTGATTCATAATAAGTCATTTTGTTTAAATTATTCAGGCAAATAATTGTGTTACTTTGGAATATTTTTAAGGTGACCAGATGTTTAAAATGAAAAGGAGAACGAAAAATTTAAGAAAAAGTTTCAACGTAAATGTGTGAAACATTTTATTAATTCAAACAAAAATGCATTGTTTCGTTTCTCAATATATTTTATAATTTATCGGAAATTTCGGAGCAAAAATTACCTTTCATCTTTACTATAAGTACTGCAACTAAAAAATATCAACATTCAATCTTGATTTCTGACTTGTCCATAAATTACGAACTGAAAAGACTCAACTAGTGCATTAGTTCCAGGGCAGCACAATGTAAATTAAAAAAGAATAACTAAATTTTCTTATGTGATGTGCTTATTTTTGAAATGGTTAAGTATTTCAATCCATCTTATCAATTTCAGCATGTTGATTTTCCAATTGTTTCAGTTTTATTATAATTTAAATATACATTCAGTCTGCAAACTGACCATTGTCAATGATTTTAATATCAGGCATTTCTTTTGATAAAAAAATCAACACAGTTTTCTATATCTGCCCAATTTACTTGTGATAAAGTCCAAAAACACCATTGAAAACTGTTATTTCCTGTGATATTTGTTTCAGACTATTCCTCGACATATTGGAAACATGTTTGGTTCATCTCTGAATACAGAGATTAACAGATCTGTTTTAAAATATTGAAAAAAGGAGGACACTTTTCGAGGAAGGACAGGATCTATAAAAGGAGAATGGTTGATCATCTTAATAATTTTAACTTTACTTTCATATTGAACTCGAAAATGCCTTGCATGGTTTGAAAAAGACAAGTTTACAAAATAAATTTTCGTTTTCAATTAGTAATCTTTTTAGACTCTTTTATAAGCTTCACCTGTATGTAATGGAATCTTTGAACTACATTTTTACCCACTCTAAAAAATCTGATTAATTCAAAATTTTGCACACTTTTCAAGGACTGATGACAATAGAATAATTTTGTTCCATTGTCCTGATAAGGATCATGACGATTAACAATTTCCCATTTCCAGATTTGGTGACTGAAAGATTGTTACAACTCTAAAGCGAAAACACTCTTGTCAGTAATTTCTTATTATAATATAAACAATTGCCCACTTTCTTTGAAAATGGAAATAAATAAATGATAGTTTAAAAATTTTTAAAAAAGCATGCTTTTATTGTAGATCGAACTAAAAAATGAAAAATAAATTATAGTTTAAAAAAACCAAAAAAACACACTTTTATAGTTAAACTAAAAAGTAAAAAATAATGCATAATGTAAGAATAAAATGATTAACGAGAAAATATATATTAATGTCATTGTGGTAAAAGCGTGGGGTGCTTTTGTTCTACATTTTTACACTAACTCGACATTTCAGAATAGAACTAGTAAGAAATTATAACAATTGATATTGAGCAGCCCACATTTTTATTACGACATTGTCTCGCTAATCATTTTATTCTTATATTAAGAATTATTTTTTCCTTTTTAGTTCGATTAACTATAAAAGTGTTTTTTATTTTTTTAAACTATAATTTTTAGGAGTTTAATTTCTTGTAAGTTTTAAAGAACCTTTTTAGCTTATTAGTAAATTTATGGAAAATGCGTTAAAAGTTCTCATAAAAAAATTATTTAAAGAGCTTCAACAATTTCAATATACTTTATGATTCCTTTCACTCTCATTTTCGAATATTGAAAGAATCAAAATTTACTGAACAGAAATTACAGAATGAGCAAAATTAGTTAGTAAAATTGAATGTAATCTATATTTCAAGAATGCTTTTTATTTTTAGACATTACATATAAATATTAAATGCTCTTGATTAATAATATTTAACGACTATTTTGTTTTATTAATAATTGATCGACATTGTTTAAATTGGATTTATCAGTACTTGCATATTATCACAACCTTTTGGCGACATTATATGAAATGAAGCATATGATTGGCAATTCAGCGCATATGACACATGCGAAATTGGTATTGCCAACAATTATTGCCATGTATGTAAGTACTGATTTATCTTATAACCCTGCATCACTCATGCGAAAAAATGGCCTAAAGTTCTTGCGCAGGGTATCTCACCCCCCAAGGATGTTTAGGTTCTGATTATACCATAAAATTTGTATAAAAAAGAAAGAAAAGTAGGAAATACATTATGTTTATTACATTTTTCACTCTTAAATTTAGTTTTTCTGTTCTTTTTATAAGGGCATTCAGCACATTGTTTATACACTCCTTTAATCTAGTCGTGAGTGAGTGCGATGTTTTCACGGGATCTTAATTTTTAAAAAACCTTTATCTTATTAAAACTAAACATATAGGAGTAAACTTTGTTTTTTAAATTTAAAAAAATTTGGAATTTCTTTATTTTCCCTTATTGTTCCAGCAATATTTTTTTTTCTTCAAAAGTTCATCTGAAAGTGGATAAGATGTGTACCAGTTGTCTCCTTTAAAATTACGTTCTTCCCAAATGTTTTTGTTTCTCTCTATATAAAGCATTTATTTTCAACAGTGTCTCCCTCTTCTAAATTAGAATCGATTTCAGTAGAGGAATCATACTTGCTGTTATACATTTCATTCTTTCTCATAACCGTGAAGAGAATTTCTTAATCTGAAAATCTTCCCTTTTCTAAGTCCCGTGATCATGCCTGTGTGATCTAGAACTTATGGAATTTGGAATGATTATGAACCATAAATTTTGGGATATTTTATTAGAGCAAGGATTTTACATGAATTTTGAAATGGACTTAGGCTTAACAGAGAAAATCAACTGGTCCTAAAGGAAGGTAGAGAAAATTTAGGTACTTGCATATTATCGCAACAATGCCAACGTTCAGAATACTTCATCAAGTTAGCAACCCTGATCCTCCACGTGTTGTACATGCTTAATTGACACAACCACGTATTTAATTTCATATAATCTGGACAATAAAGTTGCGATAATATGTAAGTACCAAAAATTAATACACCTTTGGTACAAAAACTCTTGTATGAAAGCATGTTACATACAAGTAAAAAACATAAGAAATCTGAGTAAGGAAGACCTGTGTACCTAGGGCCACCCCATTTTATTTAAATAATACCTAGTTCTAAGTTTTTATTACTCAGTTGGGTGAGTTGGAACACCAATTCCTACTTTGGCATTCATTTTGAAATTTTTCAAAAGAAAGTTGTGGTTAGTTATAAATGTAAAACATGCTTACATAGTCCGAAGTAAAGTTCTGTTTCTGATCTCTTTTTATTGTTGTACAAAGTAAGTCAAAAATTTTCTTTGAATTTTTTTTTCTTGTACATAATTTTGTTTGTAGCATTAAGTACTAAATAAGATTTTAAATAAATCCTCTCTCCATGTGGATTTTCTGCAGAAGACATTTTGTATAAAATTACCTAGTCTTGTACCTGGGGCCACATAGTTGCCTTGTACCTAGGTACAATTGCAATTAATATTCTTTGTTATTATTTTATTAAAAAAGTTTTCATGATAAAGAGGAAAATGGTCTTAATTATCTGAACCATTTTGATTTAGTCAAGTTTTTTATTATTATTAGATGTTATTAAAATGAGAGGAGTGTATATTTTGTTCTGAAACTTTCAACATGCTTGATTTATAAAAAAATATCTTAGCTACCATTATTGTTATTTTTCAGGATTATTTTATTTATACAAACATAAGAATGCATTTAATTAACAAAAAAAACCCCAATTTTTTATAGTTATAAAAATAATATAATTCTAAATCAGATTTTTATGATATTTCAATTAAATTTTTCTCTTAATGAGCAATTATAAATTCCTAACTTTTTTAGATACCTAGAAATCCTGACTGAATAAAATGGTCAAAACCTAATGCAGATAATATAAGAATTATCAGATATTGAGAAGATTCTCACATTCCACTGATGATGCAAATTCTACAGTAACTGATAGTATTGAAAAGGGGGACTTTTGTTTAACAAAAATACAAGGCAAAAAAACTAAACATTTTTATATGGCAGAAGTAATAGATGTTAAAAAAGAACACAAGAGTGTTAAGTTTCTGAAGAATATTGCACGTTCAAATAAGTTTCTTTATAATAAAGAAGAAACTTATAAAACTGGCAACAGAAATATTCTGTTCAAACTGTCTAAACCATAATCTGTTGATGCTTCAGAACGACAATGTATGCAGCTCACTTTTGGAACCAGTTTTTAAAATTAAATGTTGGATCAAAATACGTGCAATTCATTAATAATTTGGCACATTGCAATTTAAATGGTTACATGATAAATCAATGTATTAGCTGATATTGTTTCTTTTATTAAATTCATGTGTGTATGTTTGTTTTCTATTGATTACAGAGTGAGAAACCTAACTTTCAGGGAAAGGCCCTACGTACAATGATATTGTACCTAGGGCCATTTGTGAATTTTTTTAAAACCTTTTATTTCACAGAATTTAATATTTTAAGTTCTTATATTTACAATTGGATGATAGTTAGCATAATGATGAGTGCATATTAGTTTCACATTTTTAAACAGGCCAGGGGCTCTGTTTTTGTGCATTGAAAAAATATAGCCCTAGGTACACAGGTTTCCCCTACTTATATATTATTGCAACCTATTGGCAACGTTATATGAAACGAAGCACCTGGTTGCCAATTCAGCATGTACAACACAGGAAATTGGGGGGTACTTATGAAATATCGCATCAATTGCCAACTCTATTCATAACTCACCAAGTTAGCAACCCCGATGACACACTGAAAATTGGCATCTAGGTGCTTCATTTCATATAATGTCGCCAATAAGACGTAAGTACCAATTGGTTGTCAATTCAGTGAATTATTAATAGAGTTGGCGATTGTTTTGATAATACGTAAGTACTGAAATCTGTTCAGTCTGACATACATGAAACACCATAGTTAAAAAAAAAAATGCTTTTATAGTTAATCGTACTAAAAAGTAAATCTTAATATAAGAATGGGTTCAGTCCTAGGAGAGCCCACACCCTTGGAGCAAATTATTTTGGTTGGTGATAATTGCACCATCTTGGTAACTCTACTTTGATACATTATGTATGGTAAACCTAACTATTTCTGGAATTTTTGTATTTGGTCAGCGGGCATATTGAATTGTGTCATTTTGTTGTTGGGCCCCGGGCTGGAAGTATGGCACGTATGTGAGTGGATATACCTTTGAATTTTGTACTTTGTTGAATGCGAAATGTAAGAAAAAATTGATTGAATGGTGTATGAAGGAAGGATTGATTGCTTTGAATTATGAATGTTCTAAATGTAATGAGCGAATGGGATTATACGAACGAAAGAGTGCTGTTTTGGATGGAGATTTTGAATGGGTATGTTCGACCATTACCTCGCAGAATATTTATGGCCGCACTCCCATGATTCTCTTAACAATGAGGCCTTCAAGGCTTTTTGTTAAAATCCGCTGTCATGCTGTAGCCTCCACTCGGAAAAGATCAGCTGTAAGAAAGTAAGTGCTGTTTTTTTTTTCATCTATTACATATATTTTCATTAGAACATATATTTTCATTACGATCCACCTTGTCCTGCTATATTCACTTGCCGCCATCTCACTCTGGCTTGGCGCTTTTTTGGTTTGTTGCCAAGGGTGTGGGCTCTCCTAGGACTGAACCCAATACAAAAATTAATCAAACGTATTTAAGATGAAAAAAAAAAAAAAACAGCACTTGCTTTCTTAGAACAAAATGATTAACGAGAAAATTAATGTCATTGTGGTAAAAGGGTGGGGGACCCTTGTACTACATTTTTACACTAACTTTGTATTACAGAATAGAACTATTAAGAAATTATAACAACTGATATCAAGCACCCCACGCTTTTAAATGCAGTTATTATTTTTCCATTTTCCCCACATTCCAATTTCCATGGTTTTTCCTGGCATTTCTAAATACCTTGTGTTCTGTTTTTTTTTTAAATCCTGGCACTCATATTTTTCTAATTGGTTTTCTACAAAAAAGTACTTACATTTTTGCTTCATAATGTAATTCCTCTTTTGTCAGGAATAAGCCATTCTTTTCAACTATTTTCATGTTGAGTTCTTATTGCGAGACCATCATCTTAGATTGAAAACTATTGGATACCAAAATCTTATTTGCAGCAATTTCAAAACCATGCCTAAAAGATATTCGGTGTGTAGTGTACTGATATATATATTGTTCCAATGTGTGGTATTTTTGAACAGTAGTTTTTATACATGTGAACTTCAAAAAAATACATGCCTTCATGTGTAATATTTAGAAAATCATACTTTTTAAACCTGTTATCGTGTTTTTAGATGATGAATGCTTTATTCTTAATTTGCATTAATTTCATTTCTATTAGTAAGCAAATAATTCAATATATATTACATTAAAACAATGGAGTTGACTATAGTATCGATTGTATAGTGTTTATAAAAAATAACTTATGGATGAAGGTATGTTGTTTCAAAAAATCTCACTTATATTTTTGTTTATTTTTTGAATGTATGATATGTATATGTCCAATTTCCAGAATAAATATTTCAAAAATATGATTTTGGTTTGTTTTATTTTTCTTGTTTACAGTGAATAATTGAAAAAAAAGAGGCATTGAAAATAAAATGCTGTATATTGGATTATGGTTCTACTGTTTTAGTTGTTTTTACATTCTTCTAAGGACTGAAATTTTTAAGTATTTTAATTTTTGATTATAAAAACATTAACTTAAAAACTATAATATTTGTTTTCTTTGGTGATAGGAGAGTATAAAATCAGTTGATATGAATAAAAAACTAGCTTAATTTGTAATATATATTGCAATGGATTTTTCTATATTTCCATCTAGATGAATGTGTTTCTATTTAAACAAAACAATTCATAAAAAGTACTTACACACCTGGGCCTAATGAGTGTTATTTTAGTCAAAAGGCTTTTTCTTCATTACATAATATGTAAAGAACTATTTCTTTCTTACTTTGTTTTGAAATTTTTACTATATAAAGTCTTATTCATCCTAACGTTTCCAAGATATTTCTAATAACTTATTATTGAAAGACTGAATTTAAATAAAAGTTAATTTTCTGCTTGTATAGGATTTTAAAAAGAAACACAATATAATTCTTTTAGAAACATAAATATAACTTGTAATAAACCAAATTGCTTCTGGAACTAGTTCAAATGCTTACAAATTTGTTTAACTATTTCATCGAATCTATTTTTGTTATTTTCAAAGATTTAAATCTGATGTATAAGTTCGAAGACAAAGTTTTTGATCAAATAATAGTTGTATTTTTTTTCTTAAAGTAAAATTTTTGTTGTATTGGCGACAGCATATAAAATTAAGTAGATGGTTGCTAATTCAACGCGTACGAGACATGGCGAATTATCTTGAACGTTGGAATTTTTGCGATGATACTAAAGTACCTTTTTGTAACACAATAAATGCAAAAGGAATTTAGATTTTCGAAGTTAAGTGGTAAAAACTTCATAAAATGTAAATTAAATAATATATAAGATGGAAAAAAATGAAATTTACCAACTTAAGTATCGCATATTTAGATCCCTTTAAATTTGATTTGATGTATATTTTTATGTTAAAAATTCGTATTGGATACAACAGTATCGAAAATAAATATCATACAAACTCATATTTGACCCATAAATACTCAAATAAGTGCATTACACACTCATCTAGCTGTTATAATCTCAAATTTGATCCAGTAACAGGTTCAAAAATAAGTATGTGATGTTTACAATTTTGAGTACGTAGTCGTTGCCAAAGATGAGAATGGGCTTTTCTCAAATTTGAGTATGTTTGCATCGGAGCTATTTTGAGTATGTGACGTATTCAAAAGTGAGTATTTTGTATTACGTTCTGAATACCGGTTTTTCGCAGTGAGGTTTGGCTACCGTTTGAACCAGTAGCGCACACAGAAATTTTTCAAGGAGGGGGGGTCCGGGGTCAAAAGTTCACCATTCTTGTATCATGCTCCTTTTGATTTTGTCGATTTTCGAGGAAAAAAACACAGTAAAAAAACTAATTATTGAGTAAATAATTAGCATTAATTAATAAAATTAATCATTAATAACAAATACTTAATTAAATTTTACGTTCTATATACTTAGAATTATAATCAATCGGAAAAGAATCAAGGGCTTTGGGAGGGGTGTTCGAACCCCCAGGACCCCGCTTGTGTGCGCCACTGGTTTGAGCTGCTTCATCGCGTTTTGACCACGATTGTTTTCGCCCACTATTGTCGTATGTGATCCATTTCTCATCCCCAGTCACCATCCACTTAAGAAATGGGTCGATTTCATTCCGTTTGGCCAGGGCTTCGCAGATGGAAATTCGATCCATCATGTTTTTTTTTGGTGTTATTTGGTGTGTCACCCAACATGGAGCTTCTTTTTGAATCCAACTTTGCTCAAATGGCTTAAGACTTTTTTATGCTCTATCTTTAGCTCCTGGGCGATACTACGACTACTAATATGCCGGTCAACGGTTATTTCTGTGATTTTATCGACAGTTTCGATGACAGGGGTGGGGCAACTTTAACATCAAAAATGCCTGAACGGAATCGACGAAATCAAAATTGCACGTAATTAGCTGTTACAGTATCAGCCCCATAAACACCATTCAGAATTTCAACAACCTGGCTTGCATTTTCGCCTTTATCAAAGAAAAACTGTAAAATGTACCGAATTTTCTCTTTGTTGACTTTTATTTTGAACATCCTATACGTCACAATTGACTGGACCAAACAAAAAACTGCAAAATATTTTTTTAGTGCAAAATGTCACCATGACAACGAACATTAATTTGAAGTAGTTTGATCGATACTTCACGCGATATCGACACTACAGCCATCTACCGAAAGAATAATGTATTTCTTTTTCCCGAACCTGGTATAAATAAAATTTTCAGTTATATTGAATAGGATGAGTTTTAGATACTTGTTAATGTACAAACTTCAGAGAAATAGTAATTCTGCTTACATATTTATAAGTTCCTTTTCGATTTTTTTTTTATTGAGACTCGTGGAATCCCAGGGTTCCGTGGAACACAGTTTGAAAACCATTGCCTTAAATGATTAAATTTCTCACAATTTGCTACAAAAATTACAAAATTAGGAAGTTCATTGTTCCTTTTTATTGTTCAAATTTCAAAATTCTCGCAATTTTGATATTTATAATCTTTTGAATGTTGATTAATTGATTGCTTATTGAAGTTGCGCTTTGACGTGACATCAAAGCTATCGATACAGGACATACTAAACCATGTTCAAAGGTAACACCTGAACTGGCAACTCACTCTTCAAATTCCTCACCACACCAATGTGAAGACTTCGTGGGGATGGATAAGGGAATGATATTGTCAGAATATCATTTGGGGAGAGAAGTTCGAATGATCTTTTCAGTTTTTCTAAAAAACTACACAGAGAAAAAAATTGGAAGTTCACATTTCGTATCTTGTTTGGATTTAATGAATCTCCTCAAATCTTTGGAATTCTAATATAATATAAGAAATAAAGCAATGATACCAACAAAATATTATTTTGGAGAGTTTTAATACTCTTTTGAGTTTTCATGTACAGTCTATCTATATGTATATAGGAGAAAAGCAACTCACATTCACTCATGATATCTTCGAATCTATCAGAACTACAGACTTGAAATTTAGTAGACATGTTTCTTTCGATGACTAGAGATCCACTAAAATTTTGTGGGACTCGACTCCAAACAGAGTTACAGAGGCTTAAAAGATGCATATAAATATAATTTTTTTAATTTCTATTAATTTTTTTTTATACTTTTGCTAAATGCTACTGTTAAGCCAATACATGCTTTAAATTTGCATTTCGGTCCAGAATCTGGCAATAACTTGTTTATTGTACTCAGACATAGTGCTGGCGCTGCATTTTTGAATGCAATTAATGATAAGTTATCTTTTTCTTGTGATGAATTTAGATATTTTATCCATTATTTTCAATAGGTTTTTGCTCAATATTATTAACAGAAAGGGGGAAGTTTGGTTGACCAAAAAACATGTTCAATCCCCCCCCCTTTTATAAAAATTAATTTTATGCATAAGAGCTGTCCTATAAATCAGCAATGTTTATATATATATATATATATAATCTTTAAATTCTATTATTTTTATAATTTTAATGTATCTTTTCTAAAATCCTACGAGTGGGTTACTTTTCAATTTTGATTTTTTTTTTTTGCTTCAGTTTTAGTGATGATTCATTTCTCTATAGTAGAGAATTTCAACTATGTACACCCGTATAGTCTCTCTCTATATATATATATAGAGAGAGAGAGAGAGGAGAGAGAGAAGAGAAAAGCGATAAAATATATTTATATATTTGACATTGGTAATAAATACACACTGATGAAATAAATTAAGAGAATTTGCATATTTTATCGAATTGCATAAAAATAACTGAACTGAATGAGAAACCCTTATTTCTAGATAAAAATGCAAATCTTGTACGGCAAATATGTAAGCGTACACGTATGTGTAGACGGAGCCAGCAGAAAAGCAGGCTTTATAAGCGCGTGTAAGTTAAGATGTATTTCGTTCGCCAGAGCACCTCGGCGAATTTCTTGGGGTTATTTTGAAGCAATGAATTCAATTCAAATTGTAACAGTCAAAATGAGTAACCACTAACGTTTAGATGATGGAATGAGGTGGCGAATCGGGGGGGGAGGCTAGAAGCAGGCCACTGTCAAATCCAGATTTGTAGAGAGTTAAATTTAACGCCCAGTGTAGTGTGTAGCTTATGGAAACAATTCCAGTGTACTGGATCCATCGAGAGAAACCCTGGACAAGGTCGTCCGAGAGCCACGACGGCCAGAGAAGATCATCATTTGTTGATTGTAGCGAGCATAACAGAGGAACTACAGCTTCTCAGTTCTCTCGTTACTTGTATGCAGCCACGGGAACCCGTGTATCAAGGGTGATTGCTTCAAAAAGACTTCATTAGAGAGGGTTGTTTGCCAGAAGACCTGCTGTTCGCATCCCACTCACGTATATGAACAGGAGCGTCCATTTAGCAAGGAGCAGACAGCATACGATTGGAGTATGTATCAATGGGCGACCGTTCTGCTCACCGATGAGTCCCGTTTCAGTCTAAACACCGATTCTCGCCGTACGTTCATATGGAGAGAACCAGGGACGCGCTATCTACCCTCTAATGTCCGCGAAATCGACAATTAGGAGGAGGAGGTTAATGGTCTGAGCAGGCATCATTTTGGAGGGCCGTACACTTCTTCATGTGTTTGAAAAAGGCTCTGTGACTGGTGTGAGGTATAGGGATAAGGTCATGGAGCCCTATGTTCTCCTTTTCAGGGTGCATGTCCCCCTGAGTTCCTTTTAACGGACGATAACGCGAGGCCACATAGAGCTCTTCTGGTCTACGAATTTTTAGAGAGTGAGGATATTTGCCGCCGTATGGATTGCACAGCCAGGTCTCCAGACCTCAACCTTATAGAGCATGTCTGGGACGCTCTGAGAAGGGCAATTGCAACTCGCAACCCCCCTCCGAGAAACATCCAGGAAATGAAAACAGCGTTGCTGAACGAGTGGGATCAATTGCCACAAAAACTCATAAACTACCTTATTTCAAGTACGACAACACGCTGCGAGTTCTGTATAGCTGTAAGAGGGGACCCATTTCTTTTGTTTATTCTGCATCCGCTGTTTCATACCTTCCAACTCCAACGAGTGTTACGCACTATCATGCGTGTGTATTGTAATTGTTGAATGTGGTTATTTGTTTTATATTTTATATCAATGTATGTACATATCCAATTTCATTAGAATCGATGCAGTAGTTCTAGAGATATTCGATTAAGTCTGCAAATTCTCTTAATTTCTTACACCAGTGTATTTATATATGGGCTGACAGATGAACCCATAAAATACCAGATAATTCAGCCATGCTTATTTATTTGAAAGCTATTTTGTTTGCTAAATCATTCTTTCCATTATAATTATCGATTCGTTTAATGGGTTAATGGGTTTGATGTACGTTAAATATATGGAGGTTTAATCTCACATTGGTGTGGTGTGAAAATTTATAGAGTGGATTCTCTGCTCACACAGTTTTCATCCACGTTATTTGACCGCAGTACAAATTGCAAGGTCATTTATAAACAATCCATCAATGCCTCTTAAGGACTAAAATAACTTTTAATTTAGTTACCTATTTATTTGTTGAATAATCATTTTTCAATATTGTGACATATATGTATAAATTAATGTATTAATTATCCATATCTATATTTAAATAATAATTCAGTACTGGAATTGGGACTCCAATGTAATTAAAGTTATTTTAAATCCATTAGCAACCGTTCAAATTATCATAAAGAGTTATTCAAAAATCAAGTATGAATTAATTGTGGAGAATTTTAAACCTTCTTATATAGTAAAAACAAGCAATATATGAAAAAAAAATTTTAATTAATTTCTACTTAGGTCTCCAAAGAAATTTTTTATTTTAGTTACTTTTTACTAAACAGTTATAATTAATATACATATGGCAGAATCACACTATTAAGGTGCTAAATAGGAAGCGCTTTTCGATTTTTTTCTATACATGGTATTTGACTATTATTTTTGTTTGTTACTATTTATTCATTAATTAAATTGCATTAATGAATTAATATTTGAAAAAAAGTGTATTTACAAGTATTAGCTAAAATAACTTAAATGAATTCAAAATTACGAGAACGTGGATGTCTTTATGTTAAACCTTTTGAAAGTTTTTCTGTTTGGATCTCCATAATTTGGAATCACAGTCTGTGCGTGTTTACCGATTCTTGTATAAGATAGACATGAATGGAATATAACAACAAAACTCTCAAGTAATTCCAAATAATCCTCTAAGTTTTTAGTAAATCATTTTGACATGCGTAACCAAAGAGAAAATGTGGATTTATCTTGTCCAAATATTCACTTCGTGGTGCTTTAGCCGGGGAATCCGTTTCAATTCATAACCGTAAAAGCAGCGTTTTATATCGGACTATGCTGACCACGATCAATACCTTTTATTTTTGGTTTCCTTACCCTTTCTCGTATCACAATCTCTAATCCTCTGCTTGACTTACAATGGGATTCCAGAATGGCAAATGCTCTTTTCTCAAGTATAAATCTTCCGATAGTCTCTCATAAAAACTCCGGACCTGTTTGGTAAACAAACTTCGGAATTCCGTGCCTTTTTTTTACTGCAAAATCCCCTGGAATTCCTCGCAATGGTAGATAATAATGTAAGTAATCCTCCCTGTATAGTAGCTCTAAAAACTTCATTTCTGGCCGAGGAACCGAGTCAATTTTATTGCAATACCTCAAAAACTGTAAGCGTTGGAAAAAAGGAGCGAAATAAATAATAAAAAAATCACTCCCCCGTCTCCTCTTTTGTAAAGGTGGGGGTCTGAAAAGAAACCTGGCCAATTTCTTCACTATCCCCCATACGAATTCGTGAATAGTAGGGTATTTTCCTAGCAAGCCCACCTGCGAATTTCTGTGACATGGAGAACATATACCGAGGGGAGGAGGGAACAAGTAGGGGTATAAAAGGGGAGGTAGAATTGCAGGTGGGGAATTCCATTCGAATTTCGTGTAGGTATCTATGACTCAATGCACACGTGCTCCCACCCTTCGTCACCCCCGAGAATTGACCCCCCCCCCAACTTTTTTTTAGATTTTTGCCGACAAAAATAAATAAAGAACTCTGATTCTCAGCCCCCGTATAATTGGAGTATTAAGCTATTGTAGCGACAATAAAGCGGCTCTGCTTGGGAGGTAATCTGCATAATTTACGGTAGCAAATTTCTCTGAATAAATATTTAGTAAGGTAAATTTTGATTGTAGACTATTTTAAAGAGTAAGGTAATGATTTGCCTTCAATAAATGGTAGGTGGGATGCAACATTATAAAAATCTTCATTAGAAATCTCTTTGAGGAAATTGAAATCGAACCAGTAGTCCTAAGAAAAGAAAGTATATAAAATTTCTCTATACATGCATTTGATACGGTTAGTGACACAAATGGCTTTTCTAAGTTCGAGTGTGAGTGGTGAAGAATGCTAATAATTATGTATTAAAAAACACAAGAACAATAATTAAATTAAACAGAACAACTGTAATGCTATATATATATATATATATATATTATCTTCCCCACCAGGAGTTGGCAACTTTGTAACTTTAGTATGCCAAACCAATCTACCGATATGATTTAGGATGCCCCACCGCAGAAATTATTTGAAACATTTCTATTCCCGCGGCAAAGCATGAAGAGCTAGCGAATAAAGGTCAAGAATCCAAATTTACAATATTATCATATATTAATTTTGCACCAGTTAAAAATATTTATTAACATAAAAAGTAAGCAGCATAAAATATAACTATTCCTTCAATATAAACAAAATATTAAAATTGTGCATGTATGATGTATTATGTGTATTTTAAAAATATTTATTAAAATAAGAATTTAACCATATAAAATATATAAGTATTCCTACAAATCAGTTAGATTAAAAAATATTATTTAAAAAATTCTAACCTTACCGTTCTACTTAATATCGCTATTTTAGGGGTATAGTTTGTGACTTTCAATTTGACACATGATTCCGGATATTCAGTTAAGCTCAAAATATTTTTCATATGAAAAAATAAATGCTCACAAAGATATGAAGAACCAAAAACGGAAAACAGAGTGCATACAATTATTTTTAACAATTAAATCTCTTTAGCAATTACATGCAGCAATTTAAAACATCAATCAATTTTTCGTTAGAGTTATCTTTCAAATTTTTTCGTAATTTCGTGAATAATTCCGCTTTCATAGCTCAGCTGCCATAATTCTGAGCATGTTAGTTCGATGAACTTCGTTCCAAAATTATTAACTTCCAACCATTCAAAATGACAAATTATAAAATAGTGTAGAGCATAGGTTTTCAACGTGGTTGATAACGCTTCCTTGTGGGCCTTTGCGACTTTCAGGGGTGCAGTAAAAGACCCAGAGAAAATTAGGGGGCGTTGAGATGGCACAAAATGGTTAGGCAGATTAACCAAATACAGTCTAAAACAGACTAAACAAAACACGCTGATTATATACTAACAAAAGTAAACTATTACTGGTGTTACCTCATGTTAATTGTATGTATTTAAATCATTTCTATCACGTGTACGAAAATTCACATATTTCGATAGTTTGGGAAATGGATGAAGATTACATTACATTTGTCCTACATTAAATTGAATGATATAGCAAATTTTAAATTCTGAGTGTACGTGTTGTCTTTATCTGTAAGTAGTTTTAAAAATGTTTCGTCCATTGCATTTCATTACGTATATTATCCAAGAAATATAATTAAATATGTTAACCAGGAATTAAAGTGTGTGATTCTTTAAAGGCTGAAACTGTAAATTTTTTTTATTTTGAAAGCAATAGTTTATTGTAAAACTTCATATAATCAAAATCTTGTTTCAAAAGCTTCTTTATAACAGGTATAAGCTAAAACTTTTATTCCACTCTTTTGAATAAAGAAGAAATTCAATAGTGTTTCAATTCCAACAATATCCTATCTAAAACTAAAAGATATAATCTTACGCATTTAAATATATTTGTGGCAATAGTTATTTCAGATTCGAAAGAAAAAAAATTGGGAGCTTTAGAAAAAAAATTTAATTAAAAAGTATGTTCTATCGGTAATAGAATATTATTTTAAAATTAATTCTTGTTTTCACCATGTATTATGTACGCTTTTATTTCTCTGGTAGGGAGGAGGGGGTATCAAAATATTCACTGGAAAAGGGGTTGCTAGTTCAAAAGAGGTTGGGAACCTATGTTGTAGAGTGCCACTGAGAATTGCACTGTACCGTCTGCCAAATCTCAAAAACTTGCCATAGGATGTCAAGACCTGTTTTATCTTTTATCGTAAAGAGTGTAAAATTATAAGATAATTTCTTAGCTCTAACTTTAAATATAAATATAAATTTTTCTGTTTATTTTGAGTTCGAATTTTAAGTCACAAGCTCAAAAATAGAGCCAACTTGGTCCCCTCAGTACATTGACAAAAAAGAAGAAGAAAAAATTCTCCATAATAAGAAATGCGACTCTAAAAATAACAGATGGTGTTCAGAACAAGAAAGAAAGGATTAAAGTATTAGGAAAGAGAGTTCAAAACCTGAAAAGAAAATTTTCATAAAAGAAAAAGGAAAGTAGGATAGAAAAAAAAGTAAGGGATTACAATGGAGCGCACTTTGCAACAACAGGTGACATTTCCTATTCTCAAGCCTGTTGCACATTACAAACATTCTACGTGGTTCTTTTTTACAAACATTCGGATCTAAAAGCTGCTATGTTATGTGATTTATTCTCCCTCGGAACTTGAGCAGTGAGATCGGGAGCCCCTAAGTCAATATTGGGCGAAAGATCGAACACGCCCCCGAATAGATTGGTAGACCCCTAAAGCAAATACCAATCTTTCACGACAGCCTGCTCCCTTTGGGAAGGATAATCGCTGTAGAAGAAGCCTATATCATCTCCACCTCTGCGGTTAGGCAAATGTGTAGCGTGCAGATTACGAAATGGACCCTGAGCACCTAATAAGGTATTTACTCTTGAAAACATTCAAATCCGGATTGAACTGGATTACAACTGTAATCGCGTCCATATCTACTCTACCCAAGTCGATGGTTTCCACTTGTTCGTCCCCATTATGAGTCAATGAAGATGGAAGTGGTGACACCGGATTAGAATGAGAAATCGGATAGAAAGCAATTGCTTATCTGGCGCACTCAATAGTGAAGGATAAAATGACACGAGTTCACTTTTTTTTATTATTGTTTTACTTATTTAGGATTACTTAAACGAGTTAATTCTTCACTGGACAAAAGTAAAACTCTTTGACGAAGTATAATATGTAGTTTGAAAGTAAAAAGGGTGTTAGAGCTCTCTCTCTCTATTAATTTAATTTCTACCGTAATGTACTCAGAGCAGCGTTTCTCAAACTGGGGGAGGGAGGAGTGACAACACTACGAGAGGGGAACGACACTGAAAAGTCGAAAACAAAAGATTATTTGAAAACATATTTAATTTACTAAAGTAAACAAACAAAACACATTCTGAAATAATAAAAAATAAAATACACATTTACAATGATATAATATCATTTAGTACTGCACAATGTATTTCATAATTAATTCAACAATATTATAAGAAAATAATTACCAGGGACCCCATGGACTTGTCATGTATAAAATTACACATAAAAAATTAGCACTTATCTTGATATATAATTTGTAGGGTTTATATAATTAATCTCTTAACTGTCGATAAAAAGTTATGCAATTCATCTTCCCTATGCCACCGTTTTCCGCGTAGGCACGTATATGTGATGTATTGTGAGAGGTGGGGGAAGAAAAGGCATAAATTTAGAAATCCTCTGATATAAGTAAATCCTTCGCAAACAATATCAAGATCCTCTTATTGCATTCCAAAATCTTCGGAATAATTTTATAGATAGAAATGCACAAAAAAGGTCGTACTTCGGAAACACATATATATACGACAGGGGCAATTAATGTATTGGGTTAGCGTGACGTTTATATACGCCAGTGACGCTTAAGAAATTAAAGTCGTATTTGGGCTTTAGCGTCAAAGTATAGTATTATTGAATTCAATACATTGTTATTGTAAGGAAGGGGGACGCAATGAAAATTACGATTGAATATTGGGTCGCAAACATTGATGTAGAGTACTTCCGATTTTCAAATTTAAACAGGAAATCGCCATTGTTTAACTTATTTGTTTTCTTTTAGAGACAGGTTAACTCCTTAACCGGTTTACCCGTACACTTTACAGGCTACTGTAAGCTGACCACAACTAATTTTCCCGTAAGCTGTAGGGGCACTAATATTTCTTTTTTCTATCTTTGATTTACGCATATTTTTAATTCTTATAATGAGATTATTAATGTTTGTGGGCTTTATAAAAGTTGCAGTTTGTCCATGGTACTAAAATGCTTCTCATCCGGGATTTTCTTTGTGGTGAAGGCGGGAATTTTTCTTTGAAGTCAGGAATTTAAATTCTTAAAAATTTGTGATAAGGAACTAGGATCAGTAGGAGAATATGAAGTTTGTTAGTTGAGATGAAAGGAAAATGCTGTTATACTTCAGTCCCGATTATAGTATAAGACTTTTATTACACCGTGCTTCAAATTATGTGTATATATACACATACACACAAAACCGTTTAAAAAAGAGGTACGAACATGAAAAGCTTTTGGAAGAATAAAAGAAATTCTTTCAAGATATATGAAACATTCTTCTTCATAGCATGCCGAGGGTACTTACAAAAAGCCAACAACTCAGGAGATTTTGGGTTCTATAATTATAAAATAAAAAATAGTATGAAAACTTTAAAATTGTAAATTAAAACAAATTCACATCCATTTTCTCATTCTACTGAGTACTATTCTTCGTTATATACAAAAAAAATATGCGTTTTTCTTAAACATTTTGAGCAAAAAAATTGACCGGTTAAAGGGTTAAGGGCAGTTGAGGCAACGGGCGCGGGAAATATTGGGCTCCTTAAAAAAGAGAAAAAGGTAGATAGAGGGAAATAAAAACTCATGTAACTATACATTTTTCAATAAATAAAAGAAACACTGCATATTATTAGTATTTTTTTTTGAATAAAAATTAAATTTACGTTAATTATATAACCAATGACAATGAATATGTATAGTAAAAGTAGCGATTGGAAATTAAAGCTAAGACATCGTACAATTTTACTTGAAATAATATACAAATTTAAAAATATATAAATAATTTAATTATTTATTATTTTGCTTTTCATTTTGTAAACATACTAGCTATTTCATTGTAATCAATAATTTTAAGCAAACCACTCTCACAGAGTGTTTGAAATACCCATATTATATTTTATCTTTCCTTTGACTTTGATTTTTCTCTTTTTTGATTCTTTTCTGGACAAGAAACGAAAAAAATGCGCGATTCAAATGTGTTTAAAAATTCTAAAATTTCTCATAACACTTCTATGGGCTTTTTCAAATTTGTGGAGTTTGGTTATGAAAGGTTCGTATATTACATATGGTAACAGATCCTACAAAAATTTTCTATTGCTGCATACATTCTTCATCTATTGAATTTTCCTCGGATTCTCAGTTTCTTTAAATTGTCTTGTGTTTTTTATTAATAAGACTTTCTAAATTTATTAGCCCAAAAGCAATTTTAAAAATAAGACATTTAATGTATTATAAAGATTTCTTTTGTTGCAAGGATTTCTTCCAAAATTTTAATGTGTAAAACTATTCTTACAACTGTTTTGTTTTATCATTAATATTTTAAGCAATTATTTTATTTCAAAACCAATATTTTGTCCCCTTTTGTGATATTTCATCACATAAAAGTGCTTCTTTTATACTTCTGAAATCTCATTTTAATGCACAAACTAGTCGTGCCTGAGCATCTTACATCTGAAATTTCTTTAATTTATAAAAATTTATATCTAATTCTGTTTTCACAACATATTCATATTCAAACTAAACGTAGATCCTGATTTTTTACAAATAAAAAATATCGAAATGCATTACTATAACTCTCTGCAGTCACACACACACATTGTCAACCAAATTACGTGATGACTAGAGTTAGTGGACTTTGAGGCCACTTTTTTTTATTCTTATTTTTTCATTTAATTCTTCTTTTTATCCTTTTTCTTCTAATTTCTTAATTTAGTTCTGTTTTAATTTCTTTTTTTTCTCTTCTTTTTTTTCGGATTTCTTCTTTTTCCTCTAATTTCTTCATTTATCTTCTTAATTTCTTCTTTTCTTCTTATTCCTTCATTTAGTTCTCTATTTTTTTAATTCTCATTTCTTCATTTAATTCTTCTCTACTTTTTTAATTTTTATTTCTTTATTTAATTCTTCTCTTTTTTATTCTTATTTCTTCGTTTAATTCTTCTTTAATTTCTCCTTTTTCTTCTAACTTCTTAATTCTTTTTCTTTTCATTTCTTAATTTAATTCTTCTTTAATTTCTTCTTTTTCTTCTGTTTTCTTCATTTAATTCTTTAATTTATTCTTCTCTTCTTATTTCTTCCTTTAATTTTTGTCTAATTTCTTTTTTTTTTGTTCTAATTTTTTAATTAATTCTTCTTTTATTTCTCCTTTTTTTCTTCAGATTTTTTTGAATAAATGGTCTTGATACAAACCTTTGCAGAGAAAAACAACCCAAGTGTTTAATATTAATCCGACAATTGTATTAGGCATATCTGACACATCTACTGATGACCAGTTTATAATAAAATTGCACTCTTGTTATCAAGTAGCAATTAATAAATGTTGCTAGTTGTTTTATTCTAATTTCAATTTTTATATGTTGTATAGACAGAATTTTTGTTGTACACTAATTATAATTTTTTGTAATAAAAATAAATTATCTGTGTTTTATAAATACGTAACATAATTTTTATTATTACCATTTTTGCACTTTTTTAAAAAAAATATTTAGATTTTTTATTTTACACGATTTTTTAAAGTTGTGGAACATATCCCTAAATTTACCAACATTTTTTTTTTGCACGGTTTTATAAGGAATATATCTACAATGTAAAAAAAAAAAAGAGTGTGTTTATGATTTTCAGCCCTGCTTATCACTGACATCGCATGCTGCCAAACCCATTCCAATTATCGTACGGCAAGTCAAACTATCTAATAAAAAGCTATTCACAACTGGTAACAGATAGTGAGTTCAAAGTGCTGATTGAATTCGATTCCCAAATCTTATTGTCTGTGTGATTGATTTATTAATTGAGATGTCAGACACCCAACTGCTGAATGTGCGGCACTATGTCGCGATATTCTACATGCCTGGGTGAATTCTGCTTCCAAATGACACACAAGCTATGGTAAAGATGGATATCTTTTGGCAGTTTTGGAATTCATGGGTTCCTCTAGGCTACAAAATGCTTTCCTTATCATCTTAATATTACGCTTCACAGATTTTGCTAAGAGCATCTTCTTCGTCTAAGTTCAAGCTATTTCTTTTTACCTAATTTCCGTGGCTTACATAGCGGTGCTGTATGCTTGTATTACAAATATGCCGCAGTTGTTGTAGGAAGTTATAAATTTCTAAATACTCAGAGTAGCGATAAGGAAAATGAAATAACAGAATATGATAAATAATGGAGTTCGGAATGCGGGTAATGTTAAGCGGGGTAAAAAACAAAACAAATGTGTCCTAGTAATTCTTTTCTTTAAAAAACTTGTACCAAAAGTTTAAGAAAATCTCAAAAACTCCATTACTCTTCCTCACTGAGCTTCTTGCGTAAACTATCAGGATTTCTGCGTATACAGGGTCAGCGAAATTAAACTTCCGCTACTCAGAGAGCCCTGTAGGCCGTTCTACTAGTCCGAAGAGAAAAATATTTGGGCACAGACAATTCAGACGATGTGCTCGAGGTTTATGAAATAAAAAAAAGGTTGAAAAAAAAACAACTAGATGGCACTTATGGCGGCGAATACTAATCTTCAAATCCAACGTAGTTGTCAAACGCTCCCGGTAAGCGTTATCTTTCAAAAAGCCCCATAACCAGAAGTCGCAAAGCGTAAGATCGGGAGATCGTGAAGGCCAAGCTGTTTTTGGAAAGATCGACAGTTCACACGTACGTCTGTCAATTCCTGTTTTAACACTTGTTGGACTGAGCTCGCATTGTGAGATGGGGCTCCACCGTGAATGAATATGGTTTCTTGTAGGCAGACTCATTGCTGTAGAGTAGGAATTACGTAAGTCTGTAACATCTCACGATACCATTTCTCGTTAACAGAACAGGTGGTAAGTCATTGAGGGGGTGCTAATACAAAAAAAATAGGGCCCAAAAATGAATGAAGCAGTGAACCTGCACCATACGGTCTCTTTCGTACCATGCAAAGCTTTGACATTCTCACTGTTGTGGTAGTATAGCTTCACAAGAAGTGCACTTTCCATCTACGTCAGCATTCTGCAATGCTTATCTGATTGTGGCAAGAACAACATCTTTCTTTTATTGTGCGTGATATTAACATATTTTGCTGACCTACAGCGGCATCTATATAGGTAATTTTTTTAACTATTTTTTTTTATCTAAGAAACCTAGAGCGCATCATCTGAAGAGTGTCTGTTGTCCAAATATTTTTTTCTTCGGACAAGTTGAATGCCTCCAGGGCTCTCTGAGTAGCGGAAATTTAATTTCGCCAACCCTGTATATTAGCTAGAAAGTTGCACGCAATAAATATTTTAGTAAAGTAATCTATTCAATGGCACAGTTGTTGCATCGAGTACATACAAGGACGTCTTATTAAGGCAGTTGGCTAACTGGTCGCGGCTGCAATGGGGATCTCCTCTCTTTCTGAAATCACCCTCAACAAGAACAACCCGTTGTTCCTGTATAGGCCTCGGCCTACCACTATACAACATCATTACTCATTCAGTCAAAAGGCGGCAGTTGGTCGAGGTGGTATGTGAGATTGTAAGTCATGCACATTTATTTGTTTCGAGTTATTGTTTGTACGAGTATTTGACAACATATGCTATGTACTGTCTACTTTTAAGGGTCACAGGTAGGATCTATATTTGTGTAGGGGTCCAGGGCCTCAAGAAGTCTTAAGACGTCCCTGAGTGCATACATACATGAGACTCGTTTCTGAAACTTTTAATAACTCCTATTATATTTTAATTGAGCAATTTATCGCCCATCCGGTATAGTGTTTAACGACGCTGACAGTGGTGCCGTAGAGCCTGGGTTCAAATCACAGAGAAGACATGGATGTTTAAAAATGTATAGTGCGTTCGCGGCATAAGGGCAAGTTCTCTCGTGAGGTTGGTGGAAGGGGAAGAGAAGTGGAGGCTCCTGACCACCCCCAGAGTGTTATCCTTCAAAATTGGAGTGGAACCGAGCAAAATCGTACTGTCACTTGCATGGTGCTCAAAGCTAAGGCTAACGACAGGCGATCACATATATATGATCATGTTTTTCTCTTTTCAGAGCCCACGACTGATTTCGCTTTCCCCGTTCTGAGGCTAAAGATCACATCGTGTGATATGAATTTGGAATGATTATAAACTATATATTTCTCTCTCGGCGTACTTTATTACAGTAATGATTTTATATGAATTTTCAAATGAATTTATGCTTAACAGGAAACTCGTCCGGTCCCAAACGTGATAATCAGAGGAGATTGTAAAAATACATTTTGCTGTTTAAATTTAGAAAGTATATATTAACTACCGTATATTTCTGAGTGAATGTGCGATTATTAACGTCGCATTGTTCAGCTACACGAGGGCTTTTGGCGACGGACCTCGTAATTGTGAACCATGGTCAAGTGACGAGGACGAAACCTGAGATGGCACCCCCTCTACTAACCACCAACCCTACCAACGGGAGGACGTTTGAGCTCTTGACAGATTTAACGTGCATCGCTCCCTTTCACGGCAGGTCTTTAGTGGTACTGGGCTCAAACTCATGACATGCCTGTCATGATCCAATACCTTGACGTTAAGTGTCATCCACTACAAGTTTGAGGTCAAGAAAAAATCCGTTAGAAAAACTTACTGGCTTCATCTGTTGGTTCTAAATCCAACTTCGTCAGAAATAACGCAGAATAAATTTAAAATTAAAAAATATAATTTAATTAATGAATTAATATCCGAAAAAACTGTATTAACATCAAGTGTCATCCACTACAAGTTTTAAAAAATGTATTTGAACTTCAGTGGATGAATAAAAAGTATTTTATTTTAACTATTGAAAATTTAAATAAGATATATATATATAGGGAGAGAGTGAACTATTAGTAGGATTTGAAAAAGCATCAAATACACACATAGCTAAAAAGCGGAAACTTAATAATTCTGTGTTCGAACCAAATAAAGAAGCAATAATGATGATTTTGCTTCATCTAGGTTTTGTAATCATTTACTGACTCTTTTCTGTTGTTATCTACTCCCGCAAGATATTTCTTTGTATTTTTAAACATGTTCCTGTTACCTGTTCTATACTCAACTTAAAGATCTATTTACCACAAGCAAAACTTTTCGTAACTTTGAATCACTATCGGGTGACGAGGTCAACACACGAAACTATCGCTTCTACGTCAACATGAGGATTTTGTGTCATCATAAGTATATGTGTTTGTGACAACTGCTCTTCCGTATAGTTTGGATTTACCAAATTCTGAATCCGAAACTCAGCGATTACTAACAACTAGGCTACTTCGATCACATTATATACCTAGCCAAATAATTGTTTAGATTTAATATTCATCAATAAAGCACAATATAAAATAAGCAAAGCAAATAATATTTTTCATTAAATTTTTGCTTGTGTCTTCATTGCATACGTAAGGCAATCACATGACAATATTTCCGACAACGACCCATTATCGTTATCTGTTCTGCGTTGTATCTTTTTTTTTTTTTTTTTTGGGGGGGCAATTGCCCCCAATCAAAACAAAATGGGAACACCTGATTGCTGATTCGAGAATGTGTAAGCAATAAAAAAAAAATACATGTAGTGTTTAGATTAAAAATTTTTTTCATTCTTTTTTTGAAGTATAAGGCTGCTAGGTGGGAAAAAAGGACAGTAAAAATAAAAGGTACTAAGAGGCTTCATTCAAGAACTAAATAAAAGGGTAAGAATGCATATTATTTATCGAAAAAAGTATTAGTTCAAAAAAATTGTTTTAGTAATTATATGATTTTAGTATTTAATTTAATTTACTTAAATTAAATTAAACTTACTTAGAGGATTATAACTATTTTTGTCACAATATTTCTATACTTATTGCTATGCTACAATACGGCCTGTAATATTACAGTTTTGAATCCATATTTAGATCCCTTCAATCTGGCAATAACTTGTTTATTGTTCACTTACCTAACCATTTTTGGATGCATTTTTAATGATCAAGAAATCTTAATTATAACAGGGGATGGCAAAAAATTAGAAGTACTTATGTAAAAAATATTCTTCATTGGTATTTTTTTACTTAATTGTTACAAAAAAGTGTTGTTTGTAAGTTGGTTTCTTGAAAATAGTAGTATGATTTACTTTTTAAAAAGAAAAATTAATAGCCCTGAATATAACTTTATTTAAAAATTAACTTTTGTTAATAGCTTTCTAAACTTATTGATTTCAAGTGTTATAGATTTTAAGTTTCCACAAACTTATTTATTTTAAATTTAAGTTAAATGTTTCAATACCTAACTGAACAAATACAACTTGGAATTAATGAAATATATAACTTTTTGTAACTGTGTGTGTGAGTATTCAATACCTAGAAGTATTCAATTTTTTTTCCAAAATTATTGCTGATAAAGTTATTGCGAAAGTATTTTTTAATTCTATTATCAGAACAATAGGTTTGAGAAACGTAAATTTCAAATTTTTTGAAAGAAATACACATATTAAAAACTTAGTGTTTTTAATATTTAGTTTAATCTTAGAATTGTTTTTTACATCAAATACTTTTTCAATGACATAAACTAGAGCACTAGTTGAACTCTATCATGGAATCACGCATTTTACAAAGCATACAGTGTAGTTTTTGATTAAAATATTTATCTCGCACATATATATATATATATATATATATATATATAAATATTTAAAAAATTGGTTTTTAATTTTTTTTTATTTATAAATGTTAAGGAAATTAACAATTATAATAATTAAAAGTTTATTTAAAATGTTTCTATACGTTAATTTTTACAGAAACGGCATATATTATATATATATTCTTCTGTATAATTAAACTGATTATGCATATTTAAAATTTATACCTACTCTTTCGTAAGTAACATTTGATTAATTTCTATACTTCAGAATTCCAAAGTTCTTTGTAACTTGTACATTTATTTACATATAAATACACAATAAAAAAATAATTCATGAGGAATTGGATTTTCTTGTGTTCAATTGCTTAAAGCTGCATAACACGAATTTTAATCAGCTCTAATTATTTACACAGCTATAAAAATAACAATTTAAATTAAAAAAACAATGCTATATTTAATGTGGTGTTTTAATTTTAAGAACCGATCCCACATTTTCCTGAATTTTAAAAATTAGTCTCTACATTAAAGCAGTCACAAAAACCTTTACTTTTCGCTACTTACCAGTTTACGTATAATGCACTACATAGAAATTTATGTGCTTGGTTACGAAGATACTTCCAATCTTGCTTTTATTTTTATGTTTCATAAACACTCAAAACATATTATAGGACAAATAAAAAAATCAAATAAGAATCCCAATCTTCAAATATTTCGAAATTTTATTAATTTTATCTTACTATATATGAGGGAACACAAATAAATTTTTTTCATTTACAGTCGGACCTCGATTTAACAAACTTCTATTTAACGAATTTTTCTCTTTGTCCGATAAAAATGAAGGCAAAACCCTCTATTTAACGAATACTAACCCTCAAAATAACGAATTATTTCAACCACAGAAATGAATTGGTTTATATAAGAAAAAAATAGATTTTTTTTTTCAAATGACATCCTTTTTATCTGGAACAGAAAGAATTTTCTTGTGAGCAGCAAATTTCAACGGGAAAATTTGACAGTCATTATTAGACTGCAGATGCAAATGAGTCATGAGTGAAACCTATCAAGTGAATCTTGAATAGAACAGGTAATTCCTTTCAAAACTGATATATTTTCTCATGCCTTACAATGCTTGGAAACTGAAATTATACCTTATACTGCAGGATGTAAATGACACACAGTATCTTCTTTGCATCATGAATCAAAAGAATGACAAAATCTATTAGTCAACATTTTAAATTTTCCAATGAACTGGTGCGTAATAATTCACTAATAGCATTTTTAGCTGTTGAATAAAAAATATGTAATTTCAAACCATAAATATTTTTTGTAGTTGCTTATTATAGAATTTCCAATGGATAAGTGCAAAAAATTTGTTTCTTTTTTGGACCCCGATACAAGGAATAACTCCGAATTAACGAACAAAATGTTTGGTCCAGATGAATTTGTTAAATCGGGGTCCGACTGTACATAATTATTTGTATAAGAAAATTTTTTAAATTGTAAGGATTTAATTCTCTTATTTATAGGTTAAAAGTTTTCTGATATTAAAGAGAATACATAGAATCGTTTTTTAATTACCTACATATTCAATTCATAGGTGGCATAACTGTGTAGCTCTTAAAAATAATATATTCAAAAAGATTTTGTTTTTAACCTTAGTGTTATAATGTAGTCAAACACAAAAATATTTTATAAGTGTTAGTACTACAATATTAAATTTTTGTGTTACTTCTATAATTTTAAATGTTAGTATTATTTCTATAATTAGATCTATCTATTTTAGCGTTGCTTCTGAATTTTTTTAATTATTTTATTTATTTAGTTTGTAATTATTTTTGTCAAAATAATTTTGAAATTTTAACTTTGCTACAATATTATAGCTTCGAATCTGTATTTGGATCCTGAATCTGGCAATAACTTGTTTATTGTTCGCTGGTGCATGTAGTCTAAGCATTTCTAAGCATTTGCTTCTTTAAACAAATTACTTTTTTCTTATGAATTTGGAACTTTTATCCATTATTTTCAATAGGATTTCGCTCAATATTATAAAAAGTAAGATTGGCTAGCCCCAAAACTAGTTAAATCCTACTTTTTTATAAAATCAATATTTATATCCTTAGTCAGCATTTTTTATAATACTACAGAATCCATAATTTTAAATATATCCAATATGTGTTTGACTCTTTTGTTCTTAGTGTTCAGAACATTTCTGATCTCTAGTCTCTGGTCTATTAAACACTACATCATTTTTATTAACAAAGTGAAGTACAATGAAGTAAATTTTAAAAAAATGTAATACGAGAACCTAACGTTAGAATAAAATTTATATTTGTTAAATATTATATTTTTCAATATTAGCCTCAAAAATTACCTTACTGTAAAAGAATGTCGCAAGATTAAACGGGAAATGTGTTAGAATCACTGTTAACAAACCCCTGAAGGCGAAAAAAGCAACAAAAAATTCTTGAAAAGTTCCAGAAGTTATTCTTTGCTCCAGCGAAGGCTAATTCCAAGAAGAGCATAGGGACACTTTCAAGGTGATATGGGGGACATTTGTGGTTCTTCGAAAAATAAATTCTTACCACCAAAGGGTCAGATTTTCACTGGCCTTTCAGCCGATACCTATTCGACCCCTAGTGATCGATTTACCTGAGTACATTAAGAGAACATAGCGGGGGTGTCTTTCAAGTTTGTCACTTGACAATCACTTATTTTAGTTGAAGTGGGGAAGTTCTTTCACGTTCCCTTAATAGTAATTCTTTTTCATTTCTTCCACTACTTTAACGAGATTTTGGTAACAGATGGTCTGGGAAAGATACTTTCTATTCGAATACAAAGAGAAAATCGTGGGAAACCGATTGAAATCGAATTTCTTGTAAAAGATTACAACTTCTCTTTAGTCTTTTGCAATTATCCCTAGGTATTAAACATTTTTCTAGAACGAAGTACAGGTGTTTGGGTTTGGTTTTACAGGTGTTGGGGTCAGGTCTATTTTATTAACTCACTCGGGTTATATTTGGCTCCTTTGTGGAAAATGGAATAATATTTCTTTCAAAAATGTATTCTTCACTTCTTTGTTTTGTATAATACTATTAAAAAAATGGCAATTTTAAGAACAAAATCAGTGCTATTGCCAATAAAGGAAGATTAATAAAGGAATTTAAAGGAAATTTGGAAATCGATACATATTTAAATTATATTTATTATGTTTTAAAACATTTCATAAAAAGCCGTCTTTGAAGAAAAATTCAAGATTTCTTTTCCTTCCTTTATGAGGCAATCAATATTGATAATTATGTTCTTTATGTAATTTTCAAGAAACAGTGGATAATAACTAAAAAAGAACTAAAAATTATTGCTCTTTTTAATTTTGTGATTTCTGAAATTTCGATAATTTATACTTAAGTCATCGATCAGTACGATATATAGTCAAAAATTCTTTATAATTCCAACACTTAGAAACTATCAATTTGCGTGAAAAAAATGTGAGCTGGTAAAATTTTTTAATAAAATATCAAAATTTAAGAGAATTAGATTTATCTTGAATAGTTTTTATTTTAAAGATCTATTAAGTTTATTGAAACTCATAATTATGTGTAGTATGGTGGTTATCAAATCTATATGTATACTGATATGTAATGGTGTTGACGTAGAATTTATTAGAAAATATTAACTTAAATTTACTTAAAAGAATTTGACTTAAAAAAATTATGATGGAATCAGCTAAAACCATCCTTTAAAAACTCCTAAGGTAAAAAAATCATAAAGGGTGTTTTTTTTCACAATTAAAAAAAATAAAGTATCAATTATATTCTACATTTTTTTTTATTTCGGAAAATTACGTTTATACACAAGTAATCCATAACACAGAGATAACGAAACATCCGACAACTGCTCTATAGGGCAAATTTATATTATAAAAAAAGGAACCAAAAAAGCTGGAAATTCAATACTTTAGAGCTAAAAATAGTTATTCTAGTTTCAGTTTTCACTTATTATTAAGAGAGAAATAGTTTTAATAACAAATAATTACATTTAGCTCTATAAAATAATCATAACTAATTTATAAAAAACTAATTGATAGTTAATAATTAATTCACACACCATTAAGGAAAAAAATATAATTGAAATAAGTGTTCCTGGATTTCAAAAGAATAAAGAATTGTTTCCCTCAATTTTTAAATTACGATATAATATTAAAAAAAAATAAGGATATAAAAGTCTAAGAAATTATATACACCAACATAAAATTGTCATTCAAAAGTTGAATCTTATGTGTACCGTCCACACACAATACACATTTAAAATTCTTCCTTAAAATTTTTCTCATATTTTTCTTTTTAAATTTGAAAAGGATTTTTTTCAAACACATCTACAAAACAAAAACCACGCAGTTTTTTTTTCTTTTGTCAAAATCATTCAGACCAAAGCTAACGGAGTTAATTGCCTAATCGTAAAACTTTAAACTCCAGATTCTTCACGGCCTTCACCTTTTATGATCAACAAAATCTGCTTGATAAATAAAATCTGTGTCATTACTAAAAAGTGAAAGGCAAATTTTGAAACGGATGTTGAATAATCACACACCTCTCCATTTGTATCAATAGCTCTAATAGTCTAATGCTCTTAACTCTCAAGATTAACATAAATCCGCAAATAAGGCGATTGAGCATTCTTAGGTACGAACGTGCGCGGCTTCAGAGTGATTGAGTTTTTTCGCCATTTGTTTGGTAGATCATGACATTTACAAAGTAGATTTAGATAGATGGACAACGTTATGTTAGAACAAGTAACTTACTCGTTTTTTTATCGGAACATTATAATGAAATTGAAAGAAATCTTTTTTTAAAAATTTAATAGAGGAATTTAATGGATGTTTTATCCTTTTTCTCTTTCCAAATGTATAAACTGTTCACGATTTGTAATCAATAGACCTTGAAATTTTTCTTTTCTTAATGAAAAATTATATTTTTTATAAATGTAAAATGAAAGAGAGATATATGTTTGAGAGAGAGAAATAATTTCAATATGTTTCAACAAACCAATTTTTTCGGTTAATTTTTGACAGTATTGAATAATATGTGACTGTACATTTGATGCAGTTTGTTTTCTCAAATTTTTTTCAAGATTTTTATTATAAATTTTAATAATATTGCTTGTAAAAAAATATTATTAAAAAAAAATTCTGTTTTTTTCTTTTAAATTGATGCATTTAAGGCGACTGACTACATTTGGAACCATGATTTTGAAAAAAGCGGTATAAATTTATCTTAAAAATTAAAAGCGGTAATAAAATTTTAATGGTTAGTGTTAGTTGAATAAGAATATACTTATAAAATTGTGTTAAGTATATTGTTACAACTATTTAAATGCTATTTTTTCTCAAAAAAGGAAAGACTTGACATTTTTCAAACATTCTTTCTTTTTGAAAAATACTTCTATAATAACAATATTTGACCTATATAAGACTTCTATATAAATCTTAAACCATGATTTTTGAAACACACTATTTAGAAGCGGATTTATTCATAGAGAAATTTTATCATAAAATTTCTCTATGAATAATCCGCTCAGAGTAGAGAAATTTTAACGAAAAGCGCCCGCGTTATTAATTCAATGGATCGTAACTCTGAAAATAATGTGAATTTTTTCAAAGGTTTTATTTCAACTCTGGTATAGAATTCCTAGCCATGTATAGGCAAAGTGTTATTATTATGGAAACATTTTCGATAAAAGAAGAACGCTTAAAATGTGTCATTCTTCCCGAATAAATTTGATCACACACACACACACAGATTCAACGTACTAAAAATTATATACATAAAAATCACACATACTCAAGAGTATTGACCCTTAGTTTAAAAAAGCTTAAATTTAAATCAAGTTGAGTTGTACTTTTTCCGCTTGTTTCAGATGAGGTAATATGGGAACTCTTATGTAATTACACTGCAAATGTTGTATAAGAATGTGAGTAATATAAAAAAAATTTAAGTCCATTCCTACTTAGATGAACAAAGAAATTTTTATTTTAGTTACTTTTTATTACATAGTTACAATTAATATAAATATGTATATACATATGACAGAATCACAATATTAAGTGGCAATTAATTTTTATTAATTATCATTAAAGTATCGTATTGTCATATCAAAAAAATTGTGTCTATAAAATTACAGTTCAACTGAATGCTTTAAAACGTGAGAAAAAAAATCGTTTAAAGTTTTAACCTAAGTCGCGCTAATAATGAAGCCAACATGACTGTATCTGTTATGCTTTAAATAATTAGTTTCAGTCAATTATATTCATTAATTATAATTAAATTATCGTATTGTCACCCAAAACAATCGTGTACAGAAAATTTCAGCTCAAATGAGTGCTTTAAAATGGGAGAGAAAAAAACCTTTTAAAGTTTTGACACAAGTCATCATAATTGGTAGCTAAGTCGCCAAAAAGGATGCCAACGTGGTTTTATCTGTAATTCTTTGAGTAATTAGTTTTAATCAATTAATTTGTATTAATTATAATTGAGAGAATTACCGTATTGTCATCCAAAATAATCGTGTATATAAAATTTCAGCTCAATTGAGCGCTTTAAAATGTATTTTATTACCGATTGAAAATTTGAACAAGATATATATATATATATATATGAGAGAGAGAACTAATAGTAAGAATTGAAAAAGCAGTTGTAGAGAGGACATGAAAAATCTGAACAGGGCATCGGTTGAGAAAAGTAAGTAATAAATACTGTGAAGCAAAGAGGAAAAAATATGCAGCATATAAAAGAGTGAAATCGATTCCTCTCCCAAAGAATGAAAATGTGTGTGGGCATATTCGACAAACCGTGAAACGAGGGATCCATTCAAGCCCTCCATTGAAGCCACTCTATTAACCCGACCCACACCACAAAGGCTCTCTCCATTTTTAGTTACAAAGGTTCTCAGTCGCAACTTCACTTCAGAGCTGCCGCGAAGCATTTTCTTTAGAATTTTTCACTTTATAGAATTATTGTTGGAGAACCCTATCCTTTTTTTATGAGCTATCGGTATTGTCCCCACTGTTAGCAGTTTTACGGTTGAAGAAGTGCAAATGAAAATCAATGAATTTCGCAAATTATATATAGTTCAAAAGTAAATAATGTTACTTCTTCTAAAAGTGGTGTACCGAATAGTTTTTCTATTTATCTTCGAAACAAGCATTGATTCTTATTGTTCTTAATTTTAGTTCGAATGTAAAGTTTTGTGTAAGGTCATAACAAGTGATAATAGAGCTTTGCTAAATGTTACCCTTTTTAAATTTCTGCTTTAAGGGGCATATTACCCGAAAAACGGCCAAAATATCGAATTCTTTTATCACCTCATTTTAATTTTGTGACTATTTTAAATGTGTATAAAATTCTGTAGTCATTTAGCCAGTTATTTAACTTTTTTTTAACGGCATGTCGAAGAGAAAATTGAAATGATAACACATGACCTCTGTGCATTTAGTTCTTTCATTTATTTTACTAGTTTTTAAAATTTTAAATGACTTTTTGTCGAGTTTTTATTTGCTACGATAATTGCGTATTTCAAATTCTAAGGCTTTTTTATATTCATTATTAATTTTTTGAAATTTTTCCTGGTTGCTTTGTATAATATGTTTGATGATACTGTGTGTGAAATAAGAATTTAGGTGAATAATTATTTTTAAAATCTTCAGAGTTAGATATAGCTGTTTTTTTACAGTTTTGTATAGTGTCCATGGTACGAAAAAAATTGTAAAAATCAAGCCGTAATACCAATTGCAAGCACATAGTTGTTATGAACACTTCTAAAAATTTTTAGGGAATAAATTTTTCAAAAATATCAAAATTTGTAGAAGCACTAGGAGGAATTTTAAAATAATTAATTATCTTTAAAAATGTAAAATTTAAAACAATTGTTGGTTTAAATAGCGTTTTTTTCTTCCTGAAGTGCATATTGCATGTTAGTTCAGATAGAATACATGTAAACATTTTTATACAAATATGTAAATAAAAGAAATTTGTACAAGGTATAATGTTTTGTCAGAACTGTAGTTTAGACTGATAAACTTTAAAAAAAAACGATTTATTTTATATTTATATGTACTGTGTTTGCGAAGAAAATTTGTTCATAAGCGGCACTTTTATTCAAAAAATAACCATGCAGTATACTTTTTTTCACTTATAAATCCATTAAACCATGAAAAATGTTCGATGTTTTTGTTTTTTTACTTCTTAACAAAAGACCTAAGCACTGAAGTATTGAAAATGGATGACAAATTATCCACATTTGGTATTCTGATAAACTATTTGGGCTTTTCTTTTTGAATGCTTTTCCCTCTATTTCCACTGTTTAAGCAAAATGCCGTCATTTTACACTGCCGTGATCTTAAGTGCAAAACGTTCTCCGAATATTAAACAAAAGCCATTCGAAAAAGATAAAGAGAGGCTGACTCATGGTTCTGGAACTCTAAGTTAACGTTATAGTTCCGTAAAAATAAAATTAAGAAAAAAAAAAAAATGAAAGGAAGTTTGCGAATTTTGGCAAGGCAATGGAGCAGAAACTTTATCCTTGAAGACAACTAAAATCAGCGAAAGGCCAGATTTCTAAGATTCGAAATAATATTCATTTGTGTGTTGTTATCTTTACGTGAAAAAAATTGATAAATGTCTTGGTGCTTGATAATGTTCAAATCTTTTCTCCCTTATTTTATGCAAACTCGATATCATTTTGAAAATCTTGAAACATTTTTTAAAAAATTCTTTGCTGTGTTTATAATAATGCATTAGTGTTGATTCGTCTCCATTTAACCCCTTACGTACCTGACTGTGCCTTCGAGTATTCCCAGAAATCCCAGATTTCTTATTGCTTATTTTTATTTTTTCTTGCCAATATGACATCTTCGTTGGATTTCAATGAAAGTGATACTGAATGAGAATATTCGCAGGAAATCGATGAATACGACAGTGACTCTGATACGGATTTATTTATTCGTGATGAAGAAGATGAAGAAATGGAACATAGACGACAATACTCTTATGTAACGCATGGGGCAAAGCTTTTTGTTCCAAGGAACATTTCAATCAATTTCGTAAAGATTTGTAATTTTAATCTTTCTATTTTTTTTCCTTCAACTTTTTGTAACCCAGACATTTTGTACCTTAAGTATTGTAATTTTTTTCAATCCCAATAAAAGAAAATTTACCTTATGTTGTTTCCTGTACTGGTTACACTTGTTGCACATCTAAGTAGCCCATGTATCCACATGAGGTTACAATGGGATTTTGTTCTATTCATAACATGTATCCTCTAATGATTGCATGGTGCGCAAGGGGTTAATGTCCACTGCGGCCGCGAGTATTGATGGTCTCAAGCCAGTGGCGCACACAAGGGGGGTCCTGGGGGTCCGGCCCCCCCAAAGCCCTTGATTTTTTTTCGATTGATTATAATTCTAAGTACATGGTGCGTAAAATTTAAGTATTTGTTATTAATGATTAATTTTATTAATTAATACTAATTATTTATTCAATAATTAGTTTTTTACTGTGTTTTGATCCCCCAAATCGACAAAATCAAAAGGAGCATGATACAAGAATGATGAACTTTCTACCCCCTGAAAAATTCCTGTGTGCGCTACTGTCTCAAGCTCATGATCAGCGTCACTGATGAATTTTGGTTTTGAGTCTTGATGTTACCTAAGATCAGTCATGCAACGGAACTAATACATGTTAAATATATCAAGGCTAGAGTGAGCGAATGTTGACATCGCACTGTTTAGCTACACGAGGGCTTTTGGCAACGAGCCTCGTAATTCTGAGCCATAGTCAATTGATGAGGATGACACCTGAGCTGGCATCGCCCTCTCCTAACTACCACACCACACCAAGGGAGGACGTTTAAGCACTCGACAGATTTAACGTGCATTGTTTCCCTACACGGCAAGTCTTTAGTGGTACTGGGCTCGAACTCGTGACAAGCCAGCCACGATCCGATACCTTGACCACTAGGTTACCGTGGCCTCAAATCAAGACTCGAAGTCCCACACTTACGAGGCGTGGAAGTTTAGAGAATGGGGTACCATTTCGAATATCACCTTCGTCATACGGCCGTGATTCAAAATTACGTACATATCACCAATAGCCTTCACAGTACCTTAACGGAGAATATTAGGGCCCAGTGCATGAGTCAAGATTTGGGCCCCAAGCCGAATTTTGCAAAGGGTACTTATATACTTGGTGTTAGTCAGGCTTTGGGCCCCCTAGAATCTTGCCTCCCCCCACACACGATGCGGGAATGTACGTTCCGTCAATGAGCCTTTAATCACTTAATGTTAAAGAATAATAAATCTTTAATTGTGTGTGAGAGTAGTTTTTAAATATAGGAGCATATTACAATATATTAATATCATATTTTGATTTCACGATCATATGGAGTATGACATAGCTTGATGTGCTGCCTATTAATGTTTGAATAAGTTCGTTTTTCCTATTTATTAATGTTTTTCATACTTAAATGAGAAATTAAATTCTCATTTTACACATCACAGAGAACAATTGAGTTTCCCGCGTAATTTGCTCTCAATTTTCATGAGAGGACTTTTCTTTAATTCATTTTAATTCTAAATCTTAAAAGCGCGTCACGTTATTATTTATTCCTTTTTAACTGCTCTATTAAATGGTCGTTAATAACGAAAGAAATTCTTCATTGGAATCAAAGCCAACAGCTCAGCTCGACATACTTGATACGTCTACTAAAAACAGCATTTTTTATTCAGTTCGTAATAAACGTGCACGCTCGTTGCCAAGTAGCGATGAATAGTTGTTCGTTAATAGTTTCATTCCTACTTTCAATATGAATTTTTGTATGTTATATGCATTTATACACTAAATTTCCACTGTACACTATAAATAATTAATTTTTTTTGTAGTAAACGTAATTTCTTTTTGCTTTATAAATATGTATCGTAAATTTCATTACTACTTTTTTTGCACGGTTGCTTAGGAAAATTTGTAAAGTTTTTTTCCCTTCATATTGCATGATTTTTTAAAAGTTGTGGAACATATCCCCCAATTTAACATAAGTCGCATGTTTTTTTAAAAGGATTTTTTTGCATGGTTTTCTAAAGAATGTATCTACCGTGTAAAAAGAGCTGCAGGTATAATAAATGTGAAAAAAAAATTCTGTAGTCTTTTACGTGACAATGTAAAGTATCCCAATATCGTTGTATATTTGATTTGCTCGCGTATTTTAATGGCCACGAGTAAATCGTTGTTCTAGCTTACATTATGTTATTAAAGAACAGTCAAAGATTCATATGATTAAGGTAAAAACCCGTAAATTTTTTCAAAAATTGACAATTTTTGTTATGATTTTATTTTATAGACCGTCTTATTAGCTTTGTATAAAAATACCAAGTTTTTTGTTTTCCATTCACTAGAACAAAACTACTTTAGCGAAAGCAGAGATGCCATAACTTTGAACAAGATCTCAAACTTTAAAATGCGTTTTACTCAAAATGTGTGTGTGTTCTTTTTTTTTTTTTTTTTTTCGAAAAACTCAAACGGAGACAGCGATTGCTGAAAAAGTTTTAAGAATAATTAACTGACAATTTTTGTGTATGTTCTGTGTAACAGTAAAAGTGTTTTAACCTTCATATTTATCAATCACTCTTGCATTACAAAACTTACAGTCCTTTATATGAATATAATCACTGTGTTTTTTTTAAAGCAATTTCATATAACAACTGAGATAAAATGCTCTAGTTTTTGTAAAAAGTGAAATATTTCTTATCCTGATGGTCATTTCAAAAATGAACACCAAAGTAACGCATCAAAATTGAAAAATCGAGAACTTGTTCATTAAATTTTGTGCAGAATGGGCTGCGTTTATGTAATTTTTTGTAAATTTTCCCCATTTTAGTAATACTTTCTTTTTCTCTTCTTAATTTTAGCACTTTTTTTCTTAAAATGTTCTAAAAATAAATTTAAAAACCACGAAAAAATTTCCATATCTCCATTTTTTTCAGAAAAAAAAGTTGTTACAAGTAATCGGATACCTTAAATAGCCTCGCAACCCTACCATCGAAAATGATTGAAAATGTAATTCTTCAAATGCGGCTTTAACCCTTCAAAACAGTGGATAATGTAGAACTCCCACCCTATTTTTAGCTCGCCTAACATGTCCAACATCCGTCCATTTTTCTTTTCATCACCTGCTCTCTTCTAACGTGTAAGACCTCACAAGTCGTCTTCAAAATTCAATCTTGTCGGGAAATAATTAGGGGGTCCACAGGGGTCTAGCTTCGGCACTGGAAAAAACTCGGCGGGGGAGATTGTACTCTTTGAAACCCTAACAATTCGGTGCAGACCACTTCAACTTGGTCCGGGGTGGACAGTATCCAAGTTATGGATGGGTAAGTGCTCGTAGATCCGGAAATCCGGACCCAGCAATGCTCATGGACTGAACTGGGAGACAGCGTAAGGTTTCCAGAAATGCTTATCAGCCTTGATCTGGGTTAGGAAGTGTCACAGAGATGGTATCAAACGAGAATCCAGAAAGTCATTTTGTTGGAAAAGGGTTGACTCTAACGCGTGCTAGCTTAAAAAATCATCTATAGAAAAAAGAAAGAAAAGAAACATCGAGCGGGGCAGATGGCTCTTAGAATCATTGGTTTTTAAATAGAAAGCTAATATTTGCTTAAGAGAGAGAGAGAAAATATTAGATAGCTCTTGAAGTTTTAAGGGGTAATGGATATTTGCTTATATATATTGCTTTATGATTAAATCAGAATTTTTGTTTTTATTGAAATCACATTTACAATGATCTGTCTACAACAAAATATCACTCGGGGTTTATTCTTCTATGAATTGTTTATTTCATGTGTTGATAATCTTAATATTTCGATCAGTTTGTGATAATGTTTTGGATAGTCGGATTTTTATTTATTTTAAAGAAAAAAAAATGTTCTTTGTATTTCATTGCGACTCCTAAGCAGAGAAAAAACAAGTAATATAAAAAAGAATTTAATTCCTTCTTAGATCAGCAAAGAAAAATTTTACTTTAGTTACTTTTTATTAAATAGTTAAAATTAATATAAATATTTCATACGTCCGACAGAATAATAATATTAAGTGACAAAATATAAAGCAATTGTCCATTTTTCTTTCTATGTAGGATGTTGGACTGTTATTTTTGTTTTTGTTACTACTTTTTATTCATAAATCACATTCTCAGAAATTAGGCCATTCCAGGTAGGATTCGAACCCACGACCATTGGATTAGAAGTCCAATACGCTATTCATTACGCTGCTGGGACACGACGAACAATTTTCCTTTCTGTATATGGTGTTGGTTTATTATTTTTGTTTGTTACTATTTATTCATTTTTTTAGTTTAATGAATGAATTAATATTTGAAAAAACTGTATTAACGTCAAGTGTAATCCACTACAAGTTTAAAAAAATGTATTTGAGCTGGAATGGATGAATAGAAAGTATTTTACTAATTTTAATTTGAACAAGATATATACATAAATATATAAAGATATATAGGGAGAGAGGGAACTAATATATAGTAGGAATTGAAAAAGAGGTATATATTTCAAATGTTTTAATGCATGTAAATATGATAAAAGCGTCGTAAAATTATTCATAGAATTTATTTTTATTAGATCTATTAAAGATTAAATTGTCTTCATCTACCTGGCAGTAACTACTATGTTGCTGTAGGATAAATTTTTTTCTGGCACCAAATGTATATATTCATACTGCACAATTGTTATGTTACATGCAATGAATCTAATATTAGCCTATATTACATAAAATTAATTTAAAGTTTTAAAAATGAGAGTCTATGTAATCTTTAAATTGCATATTCGAACAGTTTGCTTTTCAAAAAATAAGGCCATTATTAAACTTTTTTTAGTAATCTTTTTAGCATTTGGTCGCACAATAAGCCTGAATCGGTTTAAGAAATATTTATGCAGAATCATAAAAATTTGTGAAGTAAATTTAATTTTAAAATAAGTAACATAAAAAATAATAAATTTTAAGTCAATTCCTACTTTGGTGGCGCCATCTGTTGCAGCTAGTTGTAATTTTGTCAGAAATAACGAAGAATAAATTTAAAATTAAAAAATAAAATTTAATTAATAAAATAATATTTGAAAAAACTGTATTAACACCAATTGCAATCCACTACAAGTTTAGAAAAATGTATTTGAACTTCAGTCGATGAATAAAATGTATTTTATTAATGATTGACAGTTTGAACAAGATATATAAATATGTATATAGGAAGAGTGTGAACTAATAGTAGAAATTGGAAAAAAAAAAAGTCTTTATTAACACCATGAATGTGAAGTAAGAGATAATTCGTTGTTGTTTCTAATGCCACCTGATTTCGCCTGCGTCAGATCTATATTAACGTCGCACTGTTCAGCTACACGCAGGCTTTTGACGATGGACCACGTAATTTTGAACCATGGTCAAGGGACGTGGACGACACCTAAGCTGGCACCCCTCTCCTAACTACCACACCACACCAACGGGAGGACGTTTCAGCTCTCGACAGATCTAACGTGCATCGCTGCCCTACACGGCGGGTCTTTAGTGGTACTGGGTTCGAACTTGTGATAAAGCAAGCCACGGTCCGATACCTATACCACTCGGCTACCGTGGCCACTGCAAAATATCGGAGAGAAGAGCCAACTTGTAAAACAAGATAACTAAAATGTGAAAAAGCCATTTATATGCACAAATATCCATTTTTACAAAGAGCCTCATACACACATAGAGGTTAGGGAAGCACCTAGAGGTAGTCGTGATTGAGACTGTCGTGTTCAACTAATTATTTTTAGAGAATATTTAAATAAAACTTTGTAGCAAATGGTAATTCTTTATCTCTCTCGTGCTTTATATTAATGATTTTATTAATGCTTTATATTAATGCTCGCGCGCGCGTGCTTTTATTTATAAAAATTAACTGTAATTTTAATTATGGAAAGTTCTGGAACTTTCGATGGCAATAGATAAGGAGATGGAATATTGGGTTTTGTAAAATAAAAAGTCTTGAGTTATATGTGGAAGAATTGCTGACATTATTTTTATTTTCGTGTTAAAACTGGTGCCCACACCCGTGGCCAAAGAACTACGACCCCGTAGAAACAGAAACCGCCGCTGTGACGAAACGCCGCAGAAAAATGAAAATTTAACCGGCTCTGTAAACCTTACTGTCCCGGGAAAAAAATTACTGGTATTGCGCCGCAATTCTTCTAAAGCAAGAGAAAATCCTTGGAAATCGAGAGACAAAGTGAATCATCCTGACTTCAATTGTCTGAAGAAAAGAACACCTATTTCCTGTTAAAAGTTTTTGCAATAGTGTGTTGTGCATTTTTCATATACAAGTGATAGCAATTCTGCTACAGTGTGTTAGTGCTAGGGATAATTTTATTATTTCATTTCATTGATTTTTTGGTATTCTTATGCAATGTGTGATAATTCTTAATTTTGCTGTATATTAATTTATTTCTTGTGAGATAACGCTTCCTGATTAATATTTTGTGAATTGCACATTAATAATTACTATTTTATTTGATATTTTACTGATTTCCTATGGAATTTAGGTAGCATTACATGCCTGATTATTTTAGTTTTGTTTAGTATTTTCATTGCATTGAATTTTTGCGTCATTACAACTGATGATTCCTAAATTTTCTTTATATTATTTTATTATTTGAATTAATGTTCCTGGTTGGTATTTTGAATATGTTACTAATTTATTTACCTATTTTAATTGTTTTTTGAAGTGCATAATAATTTATATGGTTTTAAAGCTAACCATATTTTAAAGTGTATTCCCATATCTGTAAGAGCTTTGTTGGACAATAAGGCCTGGACCTTAGTTATTTATTTGCAACTCTTAAATTTCTCAGTCATGTCATTTCTGGGAAAAGGGAAAAAAGTTGATCTCATTAAGCTTGCTATTGAGTTAGGTGAATGTGAGTCGAATGGGGAAGAGCTAAAAATAATTGAATTAAGGACAAAAATTTTAACAAATGATGCTTATAAGGAAGACCCTGAATTTGTGAAATGTATCTTTGAGGGAATCATATCAAATAGGATAGACGAGGAAAACAAACAAAAAGAGCAAACACTGCGTGAATTTGAGCTGCAGAAAATACGACTGCAAAAGGAGACTCAAAGAGTCGTAGGTCCTCAAACCCTACCCCAAACAAAAATTGAATTAAAAAAGTTGCTACCAACATTTAATCCTGAAGTTGATAACATGGACCTGTTCCTCACCTTATTTTAACGGCAAATGAAGATATTAGATCTTGGTGAAGATCTGTGGGTACCCTATATATATATCTCATTGGTGCCCTACCTAGTGATGTAACCTCCCTCATTGCCCGTGAGCCTGAGGAGAAATGCAGGGATTACTCCCACATTCGAAGAATGCTTCTGCAACGGTTCAAATTAACCGCAGAAAAATTCCGAGAGATGTTTTCACGTCACAGAAAAAGCCCAAATGAGACGTGGAAGGATTATTATTTTGAATTCCGAGCATATTTTGAAGGTTGGCTCAATGAGCTTAAAATTGATTCATTTGATGGATTGAAGAATTTGATGATTGGCGATCAAATGAAAAAGAGATGCTCTCCAGAGTATAAGGAACATTACCTGGATATCTGGGAAGAACTTATCTCCCCAGAAATGTTAACAGATATGCTGGAAGCTTTTGACAACATCCGACGTTCCCTACGCAGTGGACCTAGGAGACACGTGAAGGCAAGTGAAACCGTAAATGATGGAAGACAGGTATCATTCAGGAAACCTGAACGCCCTCCCAAAAGAGAATATTCCCATCAGGTACTAAATGAGAGATCCCCTCTCAGATGCTATGGCTGTGGGAAACAAGGAGTGATAAAATCTAGGTGCCCCACCTGCAACCTCAACGCCTCACAAAGAACAGACGTAGCAACCAATCACATCAATGCTTACACAGCTAAGATCAGAAGCCCTCAATTGACCCTAATCGACATAACTTTCTTTGGAATAAAGGGACGTGTATGTGCAGACACAGGATCTTCACATTCAATTGCTGGGGAAAGGATGTTCCAGATATTTAAGGATATAAGGGACTCATTTTCCAGGAAACCACATTAGCAATGAGCTTAGCAGAAGGTCAACAGACCACAGGTGAGGCCCTCATAACCCAAGTAATGGTAGAAATCGAGGGGAGATCAGTCTTAACCAAATTCATAATTCTCCCAAAGGCAAAAGGAAATAGAACACTTTTAGAAACAGATTTCCTTAGTTCTGCTGGTTTGGTTCTAGATGTGAAGAATACTTGTTGGTACTTCTGGGACAATCCTACCCACAAGTGTCCATTTGGTGAAGAATTGGACCCCCCGTCTATAGTTGAGAAGATGTCCAGCAACACCTGCCAATTAAGAGAAGGGGAAGGTGAAAGTTTGACCTCTGTGTGTGTGTGTGCTCAGAAGGAGAAACTTAACCTCCTGTTGGAATCCTTCCAAAATGTCTTCGAACCAGGGGGAGAAGCAACAAATATCTTGGAGCACCACATTAAAACGAGAGCACCACATTAAATCCTATCTCTGTACCGCCATACAGAATGTCTCCTGTAAAGAACTGTCCTGACTGCATTAAATACAAAGCTTCAAATCAGAAGCCTTCCGGGCTATTACAGACACCTGTGCCAGCTCAACGTTTTGAAACCTTGGCCATTGATATCTTCGGGCCCCTACCAGAGAGTAAAGATGGTACAAGATGAATCCTAATCATTGAGGATTGTACCACTAAGTGGGTTGAACTGTTTGCACTACCCAATGCCACAGCTAAAGAATGTGCCATTACCTTGATTGAAGAGGTTCTACTGAGGTATGGTGTTCCTCGCCACCTTATCAGTGACAATGGAACCCAGTTTGTGTCAGCAGTCATGCAACAAATATGCTACCTATTAAACATCCATCAATCCCTGATCCCTGTATACCATCCACAAGCTAACCCAGTTGAACTAAAGAATAGGGATCTGAAACCACGGCTGGCAATTCTCGTCCAAGACAAGCATGACTGTTGGTCAGAGAAGCTACCCTTCATCCGCTTTGCTCTCAACACAGCCAAATGCGAAACGACAGCACAGACGGCAGCCTTTCTGAATTTTGGTAGAGAGTTACGAACTCCAAGTGAAGTTGTTAATGATATCCGAGTCGTCATCCAGAATGATAATTTTGTGCCAGAGATAGCGAAGTTCTTGAGATAGGGAGTTGTTTTCCGCTCAGATTTGAGAGGTGGTTGAAGAGCAACAGGATAGTAGGAAGTTTTATGCTGATAAAAAGAGTAAAGATGCTCCAACATATCAATCTGGAGAACATGTCTTTGTAGCATCACATCCGCTGAGCAACGCTGCGCAAGGAAGAAGTGCAAAACTAATGCCACGCAGAGATGGTCCCTACGTGATATTAACACAAAGATCACCATCATCTTACGAGATTGCTCGTCTTGATAATCCGGGGGAACCTCTTGGTGTTTACCACACCTCTGCTTTAACTCCTTGTAATAATGACACAGTAAAACCCCTTATTCCTCTTCATAAACGTGGCCGTCCACCAAAGGTCCCACAGACTCCTGGTTCCTCGTCGGGACGCCGTCGAAACCAGAGGGGGAGGATGTAACAAATGGTAATTCTTTATCTCTCTCGTGCTTTATATTAATGCTTTTATTAATGCTTTATATTAATGCTCACGCACGCGTGCTTTTATTTATAAAAATTAACTGTAATTTTAATTATGGAAAGTTCTGGAACTTTCGATGGCAATAGATAAGGAGATGGAATATTGAGTTTTGTAAAATAAAAAGTCTTGAGTTATATGTGGAAGAATTGCTGACATTTTTATTTTCGTGATTTACACAAAGTAGCATTTTTCATTCCTTCCAAAACTAAGAATCATCGAATATATTTTTTATTTATTTTACAAATGCCAGACCATTGACCATCAGGTCATTAGGCAACGGGCTCTCCAATACCTTTTTACAATGCAGTTAAGATCATTCAGTGCAGAGCACTCGTCCAAATGAGCGGTAGTCATGTCTTGTCCAGTGTCACACAAAACGCAGATAGGTGAAGTCACTAAATTAAAACGAAACAGATGAGCACAAAGGCAGTCATGTCCGGTTAAAAGTCTAAATTTAGCCACAGCAGCAGCACAAGGAGAACTTGGAATACCGTGGGATTTCTTACATAGTGTACTCCAAGGCTTATCACGAGCAACACGAGAAGCTGTAAGGCGAAATGATTCCCTAAAAATCCTTTTAATTCCCAGTTTGGCAGAATGAAGTGTCAGGTCTCTGCGAAAGTTCCGAAGGATACCCGTTCCCTTTTTTGCCAAAAAGTCTGCCCTCTCATTACCCCAAGGGGCTGCGGTAGCCCAGTGGTTAAGGTATCCAACCATGGCAGGCATGTCATGTGTTCGATCCCAGTACCACTAAAGATCCGCCGTGTAGGGCAGCGATGCACGTTAAATCTGTCGAGAGCTGAAACGTCCTCCCGTTGGTGTGGTGTGGTAGTTAGGAGAGGGGGGTGCCAGCTCAGGTGTCGTCCACGTCACTTGACCATGGTTCAAAATTACGTGGTCCGTCGCCAAAAGCCCTCGTGTAGCTGAACAGTGCGACGTTAATATTAACTCACTCACCAACTCACTCACTCATTACCCCAAAGACCACACAGTGGGATGGTACCCATGAATATATTTTTATTTCTGTGGGTAATTCAAGAACAATTAATGTCAAAATATCATAATGTCGGGAATTAAATTTCCAAGCGTCGTGGAAAAATGTTCCAACTAATAATATCGTCAGAACTTTATTCTGAAATTTCACGTTTACACTAAAGCTGCATTCTCACCAAGGCTGTAAGCGTCGAGCTTTGAGAGTCTAGCCAATCAAAGACTTAATCTCGGGAGAGATGAAATCTCTGATTGGCTAGACGCTCAACGCTGACAGCCTTGGTGAGAATGCAGCCTAATACTTAAAATTGCACATAAATGTCTTTTCAACTCTTCTTTTGTTAGCTCGTAAGTGTGTTACAAAATGCAGAATGTGTCCCCTTATGTTGGAGGTTTATGTGTATCTCTTGCTCAAGTTCAAGAGTGCTCCCTAATTCATGTATGCAAATTAGCACATGCTGCTGAAAAACACTTAGAGGAGTGTCTGCTCCCTACGTCATTTCTACCAATAAATTTCATTTTTACTACTTTATAACGAATTTTAACATTTTTACTGATTTTCAATGCGCTTTGTCAAGGGAAAACAATTAAATACAGATATCTGAAGCCAGTCAAATGTTTCAGTGTAGGTGCACAAATCATAAAATAAATCTTTTCAAAACATAAATATAAGAAAACAATAACTTAAGTGTATATAATAATTTTTTTAATAATTCGTAAGCTAAAAGTTTGAAGAGCCTCAACCGTCTTTACACAAGCCTCATGCGGTTCCCGAGGAATCACAATTTGCCGACTCCTGACCTAGGACGCCAACTGCGAGTAATCTCATAGCTTGTTTATTCGCCACGGCTGTGAAACTTGGATGAAACTCGTAGTATATCAGTATAAATATGAATTTTTTAATATTATATGTGTGTATTTTGCATAGCAAGTAATTTGTAAACATTGGCCTTTTACGTCGGAATCTTGGAAACTATCATGGCTGTCAATGTGTTAAGGTATCCGACTACTTGCGACAACATTTTTTTTTTAAAAAAAAAAAAATGGAAATATGGAGATTTTTCTGTGGTGTTTAGATTTATTGAGTACATTTTAAGAAAAAAAAGGCTAAAATTAAGAAGAGAAATATAAATTATTACTATTAAATTGGAAAAAAAGGGGCAAAAATTGACAAAAAATTACGCAAACGGGGGCCGCTCTGTTTATATATATAAATAGTAATTAAACAAATTCTCAATTATTCAATTTTGATGTATTACTTTACTATTCCTTTTTGAAATGACCTCAGGAGAAGAGATATATTAATTTTTACAAAAACTAGAGCACTTTATCTTAGTTGTTATATGAAAATGCTTAAAAAAAACAGTGATTATATTCACATAAAGAACTGTAAATTTTGTATTAAAACAATGATTGATAAATCTGAAGGTTAAAACACTTCTACTGTTATACAGAACATACGCAAAAAATTTCAGCAAATTATTTTAAAAACTTTTTGAGCAATTGATGTCCCTGTTTGAGCTTTTCGAAAGAAACGCACATTTCGAGTATAATGCATTTTAAAATTTGACTGACGTTTTATGTAACGTTATGGCATCTGCTTCTACTAAAACACTTGTAGTTTTTGTTCTAGTGAATGGAAAATAAAACACTTGGTATTTTTATAAAGCTAAATAAGATGACCTATAATATAAATCTAGAAAAAAATTCAGTTTTTTGAAAAGATCCTCATTTTAGGATAGTCGTATACCTTAAAGATCTTCTAGCGGGTTCTCACTCGTGTCTCCCTCAATAATCCCCTTAGGCTACTTTGCGACGTTGTTCGATGTACAAAATTGATCATGTGAAGGAATCGTGCTGCATGTGAACAAGTGCTACTATATAACCAGAAGCGTAGCTATTAGAATATTGAGACAGCCTAGAACAGGGGTGGGCAGACTTTTCCAGGGTACGAGCAACTTCTTATTTTTTCAAGGGTTTGCGCTTCACCCTGTGGTGTAGGTGTAATGACTGAAATAAAGTCTACATTATGCATATTTTTTCTTTATTTCCAATGGCCATGGTTACAACAGACCACTACACCACAAGGGGGTGGGAGCAAAAACAAAAACAGACACAATAAACAAAGTAAGGGAGACAAAAATGGCGAGAAAAGTCTATGAACCCAATAAGTCCCTAACTTGCCAATAAAAATCGCACGAAGAAAAGTCCTTTACACTATATTTTATTTGTTTAGATGTTTGTCGGTCCAGTAGCAAATTGAGCTTCAGAGCTGAAGCATCACATGGATTGATTGATTGATTGAATATTAACGTCGCACTGTTCAGCTACACGAGGGCTTTTGGCGACGGACCACGTAATTTTGAACCATGGTCAAGTGACGCGGACGACACCTGAGCTGGCACCCCCTCTCCTAACTACCACACCACACCAACGGGAGGACGTTTCAGCTCTCGACAGATTTAACGTGCATCGCTGCCCTACACGGCGGGTCTTTAATGGTACTGGGCTCGAACCAGCATCACATGGATATCAGTACACCTCAGAGGCATTTCTTGCTTGATTCCATCTACATAGCATGACCATTTGGTCGAAAAATCTGTTATTGTGATATTTCCTTCCATTGAAAAAAAAAGTTTATTGCTTTTCTTTCTTCGGCAAATTCCATGTTCGAACAATTATGAACGACTGCTAGACTGTGGACGTTTTCAAGGCAGTGAGCAGAGAACATACGTTAATCGATGAATATGTAACCGATATATGCACTTAACGCGTGCCATCGCGGGTGAGTATTAATGACGCACTGTTCAGCTACACGAGGGCTTTTAGCGACATACCTCGTAATTTTGAATCATGGGCAAGTGACGAGGATGACACCTGAGCTGGCACCCTCTCTCTTGACTACCACACCAACGGGAGGACGTTTCAGCTCTCGACAGATTTAACGTGCATCGCTGCCCTACACGGTAGGTCTTTAGTGGTACTGGGCTCGAACTCATGACAGGCCTGCCATGATCCGATACCTTGACCACCGGGTTACCGTAGCCCGCGTGCCATCGCGGAACTCAATAATCCAATCCAAGAGAAGCGCAAAGTGTGGGGGCGATGTTTCAGTAGCCAATCTCGTGTTATCGTGGGAAGAGCTGATCAACATTTATTTTCTGCTTTTGTCGGTGTGTGGTGGAAGATCGATTCCTACGGCTGGCGACGCGGTAATCGCTTTTTTCCCCTATAGTGACGGAGAATGTGTTAAACGTCATCGTGCCCTTCCGCAATAATGACACATGCGTCATCTGCACATAATTGCATGGATTGTGAAAAGCCGAATCTCCTGTTTAGCTGGAGCCGGTGTTCCACAAATGTTTCTTTTTGTATGCGCGTCTTTGGCCTTAGTGAAGGCGGTCACTTCAAAACGTCTTGGAGGTCCATCGGTCAATCACGATCAACTTAATGCCCCCCTTTAACTTAGAAGAAGGATTTACAAGTGAGCCTGCTTAAAGATATTTGTAAAGAACATTCAAGTTTAGCTGGGAGAAGCCTTCAGTTAAAAATCACAAGAGAAGTTTATATTTTAATTTAATTAACTTTGACCGTTTTGCTTTCTTTTAACCACATGTATTCCATCGACAGTAAAAATTAATCTAATACGAATGTTATTCGCTTTAAGAATGCTGCTTTGCATCTCATGCAATTCAAATGTTCGCTCTAACATTCTGTAAAATTTTGCAAATATAAATCTTGCATGTCAAAACAAATAAAGCTTTCCGAGCGAATGAGCAAAAAGTCTAGGATGAGTAAGTGTATGTTTGGAAATGTCGCGATTTAAAGCAGCACGAGGGCTACTGGGAACGGACCGTTTAATTTTGGACCGTGGTCAAGTGAGGAGGATGACACTTGAGCTGACAGCCACTCTTCTAGCTTCCACAACCTGCCAACGAGAGAACTTTGAGTCACGACAAAAAAAATATAAATAAATAACCGTAGTCACACACACACAGTGACGTATTTAAAACAGGCTTTGTTTGGATTAAATAAAAATGTAGGTCACATACAAATAGATTACAAAAAGTCAACATACAAATTAGATTAAATAAAAATGTAAGGTCACACAATTAATAACAAATATTTATAAAAAAAATAAACAAATAATTGCATTTGTCATGGTTCAAAATTCACGGTCATCTAAAATGATTGTCACTTAGAATTGATACATAATTGCCAAAAATTATCAAAATCTAACTTGGCGAGAAAAATTATTATAGCTAATCTAAACCTCTCACAAATGAATTATATACAATTTGAATGAATCCATAAATTTAATAAATACATCAAATCAATAACAAATGATTTCATGAAGTGATCACAGCAGGATGACAGCTGTTTAAAAATAAAAATGATCGAGAATGCAAAGATTTAAACAAAAGTATTAGTGATGAATTATACTTGAATTATATATAAATGTTAAGAAGTCCCATTCATGTTTTTTTATTTTCTTCATTACTTCAATAAAAAATGCATGTGGTTATCAAGTATAATCAAAGTAGTTATATACATAGAATTCTAAATACTGTTATTAAAGTAAAAGAATTACACGCAACTCACTTATAACTATTGTAAATTCTGGGCATCATTTAGGTTAGTATGTTTCCTGTCTCTCTATCTGTCACAGTCAATTAAAAGTTGTTTTTCAAAATGGTAAGTCTCTCATTTTACTCCTCTAACATGATTGATGCTGTACTTAATTGCTAAGCTAAATGAAGACTTCGTGTAAATATCGGATTATTTTCCCCAGATAACTCAATTGCTTTTTTCAAAATGATGAACTCGCTAGCCCGTTTCATCGTTTCTGATATTCGGCCTCACCGTTTTCATTCAAACCTTGCAACGGGCAATCTCACAAGAGTTACAATCTTAAAACTATCCTGGGAATTTTTCTTTGATATTATTGCAAATTTTAACTGTCAACTTCTTACTGAAGAAACAATGCGTTAATGAGATTGAATATAAAGTCGAATTAAAAAAAAAGCTTTTAAAATTTTTTGAAAAACTTTAAGGGGTGTTAATTTGAGATTCTTACATTTTCAGATTGTATAGATTTTAAACTTTCTAAAAATACCTTACTTTAACCTCTAGAGTAATTTGAAGCTCTTAAAATTATTTTTAAATAATCGCAGAAACTGGCCACGCCCATTTGAATGGCGAAAAATGTAACCAAAGTACTTCGTTTTTGCTTAAAAGTTGAACGTCTGATATAAACCAAAACATGTATCTTTTTTTATTGTAAATTGAAATTTTTATTTTTTTATTTCCTAGACGATAAGAAGTCTCACTGTGTACATTAAAATCAATTTATCTCAAAATGTAAATATTGATGTTCAATGTACCTTTTCTGAGAAACTTCTGTTCACAGGTATGTAAATTTTTTATGATATATTTATAATGATAGCTATACTAAAATGAGTTTTTTTGTAAGAAACTCAAAAATTTATTTTTTACAAACTTTTTGTGTTAAAAATGGGTCAAATTTCACCACGTTTGATAAAATATTTTATAAATTATGAAAAAATTCAAAGTTAGCTAAAAGCTCATTTCAGTATAATGAAAAAGGTGTATTTTAATTGTATGAAAAATTTCAAACATGTACATACAACAAATTTTGAGAAAAGGTACAACGAAAACAGCCAATTTAACATTGTCAGTTTTGATGTTTCCTACTCCTCTTAACAGAATTTTATGATAGTCCATGCATTATTCTATTCGTATAAATACTGTCCATGAATTATTTCTTTTTAGCAGTCACCTTATTCCTTATGAAAATAGTGTCTACATTTTTTTAAACTTATCCTCTTTTACTGCCACCCTTCCGGTATAGTGGTTAGTGACGCTGACGCTGGGTTCGAATCCCGAAGAAGGCATGGATGTTTGTAAACGTATAGTGCCTTCACGGCATGGGGGTACTCTAAACACCTATCGAGCTGCAAGTCTTCTCGTGTGGTTGGTGGAAGGGGAAGAGAGATGGGAGGCCCTTGATGACTACAGGGTTTTCTCTCAAAATTAGGGTGGAACCGACCCAAATCGTACTGGCATCTGCATGGTGCTCCCAGCTAAGGCTAACGACAGGTACAAAAATCTAGCCCTTAGCCACGATGCATTTCGTGGGCCTTGATCTGATGTTACTGTCAATCAGGTGGCATAAGTAGCAACAACATTTTCTTTTATTTATGATTTCTCTCATTTTCTTTTATTTCCTCTCTTCTTTTCTTTTATATGTATATATTTGATGGTCTAAAAACCTTCAAAGCATCCCGTGATAACACTGGCCTGCGAAATTGAAGTTTTTGAAAAATACAAAAGTTTTTGTGATTTTTATGTAATTTGTTATGTAATTTCGAAAATAATCACCATTTTTTTCCATCGCGTCAGGAATTTTTGTAAGCTTAATACCGATATTTTTGTGTTAAAATTTGTTCTTTGAGAATGAATTATCTCGAGCAATTTAACAAGTACTATCTAGCACAACAGTAGTTTTTATCCAGTTAAATCTGTATAAATATCGATTCTTGTCGAGGCAAATTGATTTTTCAGCAAATTCATAAAAACCGCTGTTGCCTCTGGTTGAGAAAAAATTAAGAAGTTTCTTTGAGGTTTAAACTATACTTTCATCCAATTTTGGTGGATTTTAGAAAAAATCCTTAACATACAATTTTAATTTGTGTATATTAAGATAATTTACATCAAATAAACAATTGGTCAAGAGGAGCAAATATTATCCCTAAGCGCATGAAAATTTGAAACAAATTTCAAACTCCGCTAAAAGCAAAACAAAACAAAGTTTTTGCTTAAAAGCGTACTCATTTTTTTTCCCTTTGAAAATTATTTTTGAAGTTTTTCTTTTATATTCAATCTCGGGTCTATCTTGTGTTAATATCCAACAGTAATCTGTCAGCATGTTTTTGTCCCAACTTTAATATTTGTGCTCCAAATCTATAATGTCTTGGTGGAACTTTTCACCCTGCTCTTCTCTGGCTCACCCTAAATTTTCTAAAGAAAATCCACAGGTATTAGAAGGAAATTTATTTTGAACCAGCTATCCCAAGCTTCTGTTTCCTTTGTTGAAATGGAAAACTCAAATTCTTTATCCTTCATAAACTTGAAGATATCTGGGCTAGCAAAGATCCCTTCTTTCTCAACTTGGCTTCAGATACGTCAGGAAACTTTTTGCAAAGGTATTTGAATCAATTTCTTCCGGAATAGCATTGTTAGACTGCTGCATTTCACGTAATTTTATATGCAGAAGGGTTAAGAATGCACTGTTTGGCTTAACTAAGCTGTTCAGAATCACAATCTTGGTGCCTGGTTTAAGATTTTCTGTTCAGTCATTCTGTTTTGTGAGCCAGTGTTGTGATGGGGCTTTAGCGTATTTTCTTCCTAATCCTCTTGGGGAATCTTTGGGGCCAGAATGGCATTATTTTAATCCAATCCTCTCAAGAAGAAACCGCTGTATACAGATTAGTTTATAGATATACACTCAGGAACATTGAAAATAGCGACCCAAGAAGGAAGCTAAGTACAATCGCGAAACTTTGCAAATAAGTACAGCGTAATGTGATATGCAAATGATCCAAGTTTTGTGCCAATACGCATGCTAATACTCGCCGAGATGGCGCTACAATCAGGAAGAGGGTGCTATAAGAGCCAGCGCAAATTCGAAGATTCATAAACGTGACGATTACCCGCCGATTGTAGGAAGACTTTGGTAAGCGAAACATGCCAGGTAAACGTGCTAGAAGACATTTCTCACAGTTAAGCGAGTTTGAGAGAGGCCTGATCATCAGGATGAAAACTGCAGGCTGGTCGACGCGCTGTGTTTTTTGTCAGGTGTATCGCTCGAAGTGTGCCGTTAGAAATTGTTTGGCGCAGTGGACACGAGAAGGTACCCACGCACGGAAAACCGGGTCTGGAGTGACCAGGAAGACCACGAGGAGAGAGGATGAAAGGATCGTGCGGCAAGAACTTGTGGACTTCACATTGACTCGTTCAACGATACGAGCAGACGTAGGCGTAGCAATTTTTCCACAAACAATTTCCAGACACCTTGCAGAAGCAAATATTAAATCCATGCGCCCTTTCCGTGTACTCCCTTTAACACCGGAACATCGGCAACTGCGTCTATAGTGGTGCCAAGACAGATCAATCTGGAATGTCACAGATTGGCAAAAGGCTGTGTTTAGTGATGAATCCCGGTTTGTTTTGGGGACAGATGATAACCGTGTACGGGTGTGGAGGCACCCTGGTGAGCTGTACAATTCCCCCCACATTGTTCTACGTCACACTGCCCGCACATCTGGTGTAATGGTCTGGGGGGCCATAGCCTATGATAGCCGGTCCACTTTAATTGTGATGCGTGGAACCTTAACGGGCCAACGTTACGTTGATGATATCCTTCGACCCCATGTAGGACCTTTCCTAAATGGTCTCCCAGGGGCAATTTTCCAGCAAGAATTGCTCAAGACTTCCTACGTCATTTTCAGACTCTTCCATGGCCGGCCCGCTCCCCCGATTCGTCCCATGTAGAGCACGTGTGGGATCAGCTAAAACGGCAGGTGCCATCGTGTCACTCTGTACATGATTTAGAGTTGGCTGTTCAAGATTTGTGGGCCCATCTGCCTCAAGACAACAAAAGGTGTCTAATCAACTCAATGCCGGACCGTGTGGCGGCATGTATTGCAGCTGGAGGTGGTCCAACGCGCTATTGAAGTTGCCCAGTATTTGTGTCATTGCACACCCTGTATTCGTTTAATTGTCTTGTTTTTGAGATCAAGTGAATCTCTCATCTGTGTCATTATGTGTTTTAAATTTCATTTCAATCCGATGCTTTCTTCTTGGGTCGCTATTTTCAATGTTCCTGAGTGTATGTTGAAGCCTTAGCATTCGCATGTTAGTAGAATGGAAGTCGGATAGTAGTAGAATGGAAAAATAATAGTAGATGAATAGTAGAAGAACAGAATAGAAGGCAGAAGGGCGAGATGCTGATCGCCGAGAAATATATTGCTAAGGTATTAATTATAGAAGTGTAATTATATAACAGTGTCTTTTTTTAGTGTGTTAAGAAATCTAAGGCGGGTAAGGATTCTTAGGATACCTTTTCATACAGATACTGATTAGGATTCCAGGCGCTATTTACTTAGAACTTATAATTACGTAATATCACTCCTGATTATATCCCTCTAGTAAGACTTGTGTTGCGTTGATCAATATATATTTAGACATAATAAATTAGATTTATTATGGCGAATTTGAGTGATCAATCATTTATTCCTACAAATCTAGGTCGCGTAGATGAAGAGATGATACCCCCAGGCCGGGGGTATCACAGTGTTAAGTATTATCACGGCTGCCCCACTCACAATGAAAGGAGAGAACTTTGTATATTTCTTTTGTTGACCAAGAAGCATGAAGATAACTTTCAAATCACCGCAAATGGTCCAATCGTGGTCGAAATTTTTTATTTTGTTGAGGACGAAAGTCAGGTTGTTTTAATGTTCCTTTAAGTGATCCGACTGCGTTCGGAACATTGATTTTGCAAAAGTGTATAAATGAATAATATTTATGATATTTAGTGTCACTTAGATTAGAAAACGTAAATAAAATTGTTTTAAGAATTTTGTTACAATAAAAAATTATTTAAGTACAATATTTTGACAAAAAATGAACACAGAATGGCCAATTTTCAAAATATTCTCCTTTAGTGAAAAATTTTTCTATTATAATAATATTTTGCCTCTATATAGCTCAGACCTCTGTACAGAGGCTCAACTAGAATTTTTGAAATATATAACTTAGAAGTAGATTTATCCATATTTTACTACAACAGAGAGGAGAAATTTTAAGAAAAAAACGCAGATAATTATTTCAATTGGGGTCACTCTGAAAATAATGTGATTTTTTTAAAAAAAACCTAGTTCAGACTTTTTGGAGAAGTCTTTACTTTATTTAAGCAAAATATTATTATTATAGAAGCATTTTTTTATAAAAGGAGAACGTTTTGAAGAAAGGTTATTCTAAGTTAACTTTTGCCAAAATTTTGTATTTAAATAATTTTTTTGTCATAATATCCGTAAAACAATTTTATACATGTATTCTTATCTAAGTGATACTAAATACCATGAAAATTATCCATTATGCGCTTTTTTAAAGTTACGGTTCCGAACGTAGTCAGATACCTTAAATGCACCGAGTATCCAATTCGTGCAGATGCATACTGACTTCTGTGATGAAGAAAGACAGCTTTAAGATGAATCATTTACGATGAATCTATAAATAACTTCCATTCATTTTTAACGTAGATGATATTAAATTTGCTCATAAATCCGGGAACGTCTGAACGATTGACCAAATTCTCGTTTTCTTCAAAGTGTACTAAACAAATCCTTTTCTCGATTCTTACACCAATAAAAGGTTCCTTTCACCAATAAGTTTTTTTCTTTCTCAATCTGAAACCAAGCAATTCACCTGTCTTCTCGAAATTCCCAGATCTCTAGTCAGATCATTAAGTTCAAGCTGAAAAGGCTGAGGTGATTCGGCTTCAAAGGGCTTATATTCGGTATCGGAACTTTGAACTTAAGACGAAACCATTAGTAGAGAGAGATTGCGACGGGAAGATGTCACACAGAGAAGTATTTAGTATTTTTCACCAAGGTAGAAAGAAGATCAGCCGCGGAGGGAAGAAATTCCATAGTGAAAAGCAATTTGTGTAAATGCTCATAAAAATTCTAGTAAAATTAAATTTTTCAAAGATATATGAAATGATAGAAATTTTTCATTATTATTTTTGAAATCAGCACCAAAAAATACATAAAGTTCGGCTATTGTTTCCCCCCTTGTACTTTTTCCATCTGAAGCCTGTGTAATTAATTCTTTTAGCTTACCCGCCTAACAGCAAATGCCATTTTAACCGTAACTTTGACGCATGCAACATTATATCAGCCACCGATTCTGATTAATCAGTATATTAACACCTCACAAGCTTCAAGTAGATAAAGGAAGAAAAGCTGAATGTCTGAAATGATAAGGAGAATGCTTTTGCCCATTGTCATAAATGTGTGTGTTTGCGTTATTGCCTTTCGCTTTTTACTTTGTGTTCGTCGATAAATGTGGAACCTAAGTAAAAAAATGTTTCTTCAATTAATCGATTGCAACCGGATAAAAATATCCCCACAAAAGATCTGACTCCAGTGAAACAATACATGTGTGTGTCCAAAATAATGGGTTAGGCTATATGTAAATATACAGAAATCGTAAGAAATTTAAAATTGGGCATTGCGGAGCTTTTGTTTGTTTTTAAGTGACTCACGTGAAAAGTTTCCTGACATGATTATATAACCATTTGATAGGAATTAAAAGACATTGAACACGTAATCTTTTTGTTGGCACTCGACGCATGGGACATTCCATTTTGAAAATTTTTAGGGAATTCTATATTCATTGATTCACAATGCCAAGAAAGCATCGAGAATGCATAGTTTCAGTTCTAACTTCCCAGCATGGACAAAGCAGTGACCGACCACATCTATTAAATGACCGATACCAGCGATATCTTCATAGAGTAGTTACTGATCAGCCATTGGTTAAGTGGCAGTGCATCGCGTTTCTACACCACAAGTTCGAGGTTCATACCTCGGGCTGGGCAAGATCAACTTAGCCTTTCATCCCTTCAGTGGATCGATAAATGAGTACCAAACTTGCTTGGGAACTTAACACTGGGGGCTTCGCTTCAGACTGACCACCTGATCGGAACATCTGCTCACGCACCTTAGTGCCCAAGGTCACATATACTGAGTTGGGCACAGTAAGTCTTGACTCTCATGGGCTGTTGCGCCACCGAGTTAAGTTAATGTCCAGACAAGTAACTTTTCTTCAAATAGCAACAAAAATCATTGTGAGAAGTCCGACAGACGTGAACAGATCATTTGAACCCTAAATAATACGAAAAGTTTTTCTGGGTCGGTTGAGTCACGATTACAAATGGGAAGAACTGATGGTATGATTTGGATGTGACACATACCCGAAAAAAGGATATGGGTTCAGGTTGCCAACAAAATATTGTGCAAGCTGTTGGTGCTCCCTAATAATGTGAACTGTTTTTACGTGCGAAGGTCTGGGTCCTTGGTCAGACTAATCCAACTGGCTTGATATGGTTATGATGATCTATTTGAAGATCATTCGCAGCCGTTTATGGATTTCATTCACCGACAAAATTTTCCAGAATGACAATTCGCCATATCACCGATCACAAATCATTTGCAATTGATTTGAGGAATATTGTAGACAGTTACAGAGATCCCAGGCATGAATTCCAACGAACATATTTGAGACATGACAAAAACAAATTGGTGCCCAAAATCCTGCACTGGCAATATTTTCACAACTATAAATGGCTACAGAATAGGCATGATTGAATATTTCTTATGGTGACATTTGATGGTTTGTTGAGTGAAGGCTATTTCGAGTTGCTGTTTTGTTCAGTCGTATTAGTTCAACTTGCAGCAAGAAAGATAACCCACAAGAATTCACGAATTTTGGCACCATTGTTTCTATTACATTACTGTGTATAGGAAAGCTTTAATTTTTAAAAAGCAATAGCAAAACTTTAAAGCTCTATGAGTCTTATTATTTCTGAGAAGCATTGTTTTACAACGCGGATCGCGAAATGCCGCCGTATTTTATTAAATTATTCGCCAGTTTGCGTCTGTAGCGAAATTTGATTGCAGAGATAGCATTTCTCATTCCATTTGCAACTGCTCAGGTTGGAAAGCGCCAGGGTATCCCATTGAATGTGTGTTAGAGAATGAAGACAAGCAGGAAGGAAAGAGATGAAGAAGCAAGTGTCCTACCATAGCAGCTTGTGTGGCGGCGGCATTCGCTCGACTCTGGGCGGCCTTTAGCTGGGCCTGGAGATGGGGCGTCGGATGGAAATATCGGCGCAAATCCCTCGAGCATCGACCCTTCACAAAATCCATGCACACGGTGACCATGTCCTCCGCGCTGTCCACGGTCACGTGGTCAGGAAGGTGGGCGAACCGGCACTCAGTTTCGGGACGTTTGCGGTTGCCCCGCTGGTATTCCCTGCATACCTAAGCAAAGCAAACAATAAAGCTTTAACCCCACATTTACAATAAATAGCAGCTATTTCACATTAAAATAACATCTTCGGCTCAATTGGAGGAAACTTGATGGAAGCTTAGTTGCTGCAACTCTTCATAGACGAATGATGGAACATCATAACGTGTTTTAAATTGTTCACTTAATATTACTGACATATACTGGCCATAGTACTGCTTTGCGGGCTGAATATTTATTTTACGCGAATATTTGACGGTATAATAGCGGGTATTTTTGTGTTGTTTGAACATGGATTTTCTATCTATCGTAGGCGGTTTCATATACCGCTTAGGCAAGGGATTAGTAACTTTTTTTTAGTATTTTTTGAAGTCATTCTTCGATTATTGTGTTAGTTGCTAAGCCAAAGAAATATTGGTCCTAAACTTATTTATTTATTTTATTGCAGATTTGGTATAATGATTAACTTTCTATTCAGTGAGAACGATGCCAAAAGTTAGAAAAAATAGAAGGAAAATAATAAATAATAGTGTTTAAGCTGAAAATAAATACTTTTATAAAATATGAATATGAACATAAAAACACAAATAAAAATATAAACAATTACAAAGATAAACTTTAAACTTTTATAAACTAAAAAAATAATACACTATATACTTGTACCGTTTCAAAAATTGTTGAATTACATTCTATTTGTCTTTTATTTCTATCTTTTATTACTTAAATGATTATTTTCATGTGTTTGAAACTTTAATACATGACAGTGACCTATTTTCTCTGTACAAATTTAGAAAGCAATTAAAAATTAAAGAGACTATTTAAAGAAAGTCACCCATTAATAATTTTTTTATGTATAAGTATTAGTTATTTCATATCAATATTTCTTAAAGTATTGAAGAAAATCGAGGCAATAAGAGTTAAGGGAAAGGATTAGTATAACCTTGCCAAGTATTTTACCAGAATTGTGTTGTTTAAAAAGCATAGGCCAGCATTTTTATAGTACATTAATGCAGTGAATCTATGTATCTATATTTCATCTATAAAAAGTGCATCTAGACGCAAGTAAGCTTTCAGCACATGCTTTTACAAAAAAATTTATAAATTACTATATAATCATGTTGAAATAAGAAGACATGCAAAAGATCAATAGAAATACAATCACCAGTTATAAATCTATAATACATTTTATTAATCAGGAGCATACTTAACTTTTATAAAAGTCATTACAACTGAATTAAATATAACTTCGCTAATCAAATATTAATAATTAAAATTTTAAAGAAATACATAAACTCCAAGAAAAAAATCTACAGAAAATTTCTCTTACAGTACGTTTTAGGGGTACAGCAATGAGATTATATTCAGATCAATCAGTTTTATCAATATAAACTCGAGAAAAAATCACAACAACCATATTTTCAAGGTAAAAATGTACATAATATTTTTGGAAAGTAGTAAAGCAATATCACTTTTGTTAAGGTTTATATTATATCACATTTTATCTCTTTCTCTCTCTCTCTCTATCTATCTTTCTATGTCAGATATTCTACAATAACTCGGGTCTTAATAAGATACATGACATGTTAAGAATTTCAAATTGAATACGAAATGCAATCACATATACAGAAGAAAGATATCTATAAGAACTATACTAAATTATTTGACAATGACAAAACAAATGATTAAAATATAGGCTCAAAGTAAATTAAAACAGTTAAATAGAATATAATTTCATATTTTTAAAATTGTCTTCTGTTGTTTTTAAAGAATTGAAGAAACTTGATCGTAACTCAAATAGATAAGCATAAAGAAATAATTCTAACGCAATAACTTTAGAGATCATTGTTTATCATCATTACCATTCCTTATTTTTTATGTATGAGTTGAGTAAAGAGACAATTAGAAGAAAAAGTTAACCAATATGTGAAGAATTACAGAAAAAAAAACTATTTTATTATATAAAAATTTCTTATCTGTGTGTTTTGATGAAATAAAGTTAAAAAACATTTATCATATTTTTTTTTACAATTATGGGAATTTTTATAACATCATAGATTATTTATAGATTTAAATAGATTTTGTTAAAGTAAAAAAACCTTTTTAAGAAAATGAGAAAGGAGTTGGTTACTGCATTAAATCACTCCATATTTTTTTTTACATCCAAAGGAAAAAACAAAGCTCACTGAATAAGGGTTAGAGCAACAAAACCAGCCTCCTCACTCTAAGCCTTTGCCAGAAATCCCATAAAAATGTCTTTTTTTTTTCAATCTTGATTCATGAAAATTGATAAAATTACAAAACTTTGTTTATGTAAAGCTTATAAAAAATTTCACGGCATAAACAGGTTGTAAATAATTAATAGTCACCTAAATTAATATTACATAAGTTACAAATGGTCTTGCTTTTTCATACAATACATGTTATTTGTTTTATATAATCAGAAAGAAAATTTCTGAAAGAGAAAAGCAACATATTTTTACAAATGAGAAAAACACATTGACCACAAGAAAAACAATTAATACATAGGTGATAATCTTCAATGCTGTAGAGGAGGAAAAATTCAATGAATTCAGATGGATTCTATAGAAATGAACCAAAGTAAATTATGCATTAATACATCATGTGCTAAGGGAAAAAATCAAATTCATTATCAATAAAACCTAATTAACGATACTTAATTTTCAGAATAAAAACAACATATTTCTTTTTCTCCCTTCAGTGAGAGCATCTCATAAAAATTTGTGAAGATAAATATATGAAGAGGAAAAGGTAAAAACTTGTGCTCTAAAAATCCTGACAGTTATATTTAAGATATCCGACTAAGTTCGAAACCGTGATTCTAAAAAAGGGCATAAATGGATAATTTTCATGATATTTAGTGTCACTTAAATTAGAATACATGTATAAAACAGTTTTAAGAACATTATGACGAAAAAAATTATTTAAATACAATATTTCGGCAAAAAACCAACTTAGAAAAACCTTTCTTCAAAATGTTCGCCTTTTGTGAAAAATGGTTCTATTATAATTATATTTTGCCCTGTATATAGCGCACACCCCTGTACAGAGGCTCAACTATGATTTTTGAAAAATTCACATTATTTTTCAGAGTTACCACCAATTGAAATAATTATTGGCGTTTTTTTTCTTAAAATTTCTCCCCTCTGTTGTCGTAAAACACGTGGATAAACCCACTTTTTACCCACCAATTGAAATAATTTTCTGCGGTTTTTCTCCCCTCTGTTGTTGTAAAATATGCTTAAACCCACTTATAAGTTAGATATTTCAAAAATTCTAGTTGAACCTCTGTAGAGAGGTCTGAGCTATATACAGGCAAAATATTATTATAGTAGAAGCATTTTTCACGAAAGGAGAATATTTTGAAAATGGGTCATTCTATGTTCATTTTTTGGCAAAATATTGTACTTAAATAATTTTTTATTGTAATAATATTCTTGAAACAATTTTATATACATTTTCTAATCTAAGTGACACTAAATATCATAAATATTATACATTCAGTAGCGCACACAGGAATTTTTCAAGGGGGGCGTCCGGAGTCGGAAGTTATCCATTCTTGTATCATGCTCCTTCTGATTTTGTCGATTTTCGGGAACAAAACACAGTAAAAAACTAATTATTGAATAAATAATTAGCATTGATTAATAAAATTAATCATTAACAACAAATACTTAATTAAATTTTACGTACTATATACTTAGAATTATAATCAATCGGAAAAAATCAAGGGCTTTGGGGGGAGGGGCGGGGGTCCGGACCCCCAGAACCCCCTTCCCTTGTGTGCGCCACTGTATACATTTATAGGCTTTTGCAAAATTACGCTTCCGAACATGGTCGGATACCTTAAAAGATATTTATCCTGAAAAGAATTTTTATTTTTAATGATATTGTTGTTCCTGATGCGACCTGATCGTATATATACGTATATATATGTCCGCATATATACGTATATATATATATCCTTTTATACGTATATATATATGTCCGGAGCAATTCACACTTTCGTTGAATGAGACGTTTATATACGCCGTTGGCTCTTAAGAGGTTAAAGTCGTATTGTAGCTTTAGCGTCAAAGTATAGTATTATTGAATTCCGTACATAGTTATTGTATGGAAGGGGGGGATGAAAATTATGACTGAAAATTGGGTCACAACTATTGAAAGTTTGAGAAGCACTGCTTTACATACATTAGCGGTGTAAGATAGTTCTTGGGGTCATGACTTTCAAACCAACAATCATTAATATATTGTTTTCCTCATAAAAATAAGGAACTCATAAATATTCTCTCCTTTTTTCGTAAAGAATAATTAAAGGTATGATGTGTTTAGAAACACTTCTTTTTTTCATGCTAGCCATTATCCGTTTTCGGATAAGTCTTGGAGTTTAAAGGTACCCCCCCGAAAAAAAAAAAGAATAAGAGTTCTTGACAGATTTTCCTATCTTATATTTTATTGAGTAAGAGTCCGGAGAAATTCTAGAGGAAATTTTTACTAATCGACCCCAAATGAGCTCATTTGAGATCTAATCTCTGGAGAACTGAAAATATTCAAAAAATTTATTCTAGACAAACAGAGCTAGAGCAATTTTATTCAAAAAGAAAATAATACCTATCCCATAAAAACAATATTCACATTAGATAATCTTCAAAAAAAGAACGCATATCAACAATTATTTTGAAGTTTCCTTTCTGTTTTCTATACTTCAGCAATATTATTTTATTTTCTGCCAAATAAACCTTTACAATAGTTTATGTAATATTTAATACACATTTAATGTGCATTACGCTTTTACGAGATAATAGGTAACAAGATAAATAAACAAAGAAGAACAAAATTCTATTGATTTTATTTGTGTTTATTCCATAAAATGATTTATAAAAGATTGAACTATTCGACTTAACAGAAAACACAAAATAATCAAAATGTTGAAAAAGCTATTACACATGTTTTTAAAAGACTCAATCAGTTTTACTTGATAATATCTAATTTCCCATGAAACGTCAAAAAAAACTCTTATAAGTGCATTTTTTAGCTTTTCTGATCTATACTAACGATATTCTTACAGTGGGATTGGAGATATCAATTTTTCCTTCGTATTAGCTGCTACGCTTCAGAATAGAAATATTGTAACGATCATCTTTTTTTTTCAAGTTCACTGCAAATCATCATTTTTACATCATTATTGCTTTTTAACGATACAAATTATCTGTTATTATAGTTTTAACTGGAAAAAAATACGCATTTGATTAAATCTCGTACAAATAAAGATTTAGCGAATTCATTTTATTTGTCATTTATTTTATATTGAAAAGTAAGGAAAATGAGAATATTTTGCCGATTTTCATACGACTTCTTTAGAAAAAATTAACTTTAAAATGTTTTGATTAAAGTTTTTTCTTAAAATAAATATAATATTTATTAATTTATTTCTGCCAATTTATATGTAATGAATTTTTAAAAAAGTGTAAATAATTTATATCTGGATGCGTAATACGTTTATATTACTCTATGTTGTATTTATTTTGTGTTAAAATTGTAATATTCGCAAGCAACGTCGGTCCTTACATTATAATGGCGATTCAATGAAAACTTGGCGAAATCTTGGCGATAGAGCCAAGTTGGCATCATTTTTGGCAACCATGTTGGCGACATAACAATATTGTTCAAATTTTTTTTAATTCGAATTTAATCTTTAAAAAGTCGATGAATGAATGATTCGATTTCACCTACATTTTGCAAATTTTTTTATTATTTTTTTCCCCGCATTTTTCTTCTTTTTCATAAGCTTTAAAATTCGCGGGAAAAAGAAAAAAAAATTGTATAGTACAATGAAGTGGAATGAGAAAGAACTCAAACTGTGTGGCGCAAAAGCCCATGAAGGCCATGGCCTTCTTTGAACATCCCAGTATACGTGATCATTGAGCGCTGAGCGGCATGAGCAGATGTCCGGATCAGGTGTTCAGTCTGAAGTGAAATCCCCAATGTTTAAGTCCCCAAGCAAGCTTGGTACTCATTTATCGACCCACTGCAGTAGGGATGAAAGGCTGAGTCGATCTTGTCCAGCCTGAAAATGGAATGAGAAAGAGCTTATATATAAAACCCAGGATATTGACCGTCCTTTCTTTTTTCATTCATGTAGAAATTGAAAAAGCAAAATCTTGACTATTCATAAAAATAAAAGAACAAAGTAGTTTCACGTATCAGAAAGAATGTTCTTTCTCTCTCAGTAGACGAAAAATGTAGCAAAATCTTTGTTTGGATCAAATAATTAAACTGCTATACAATAAATTTCAATTTAGATAAATAAATTATTCTCGGTAAAAATATAAGGGTTATTTTTTACTCAAAAAAAAGGCTTACACTTTAAAATTTGATTTAATTTTTAATCTTTCTCCTTGTTTGTTATCTCAATACTTGACGCTGCATTTAAGCATTAATAAATTTAACAATTTGAAACAACAGTGATTTTTTTACCCTATGTTTTACAGATTTTTCATTTTCAAAAATTCTTAATGTTTTTTCCTTTAAATCTTGAAAACCCATGAAAGGAAAATACAATCCCATAAAAAAAATTTCGAGTGGAAATGTATATCTGCAAGACAAAATTTTATTATTTTCTTTTTAATGGGCTCTAAATTCATATGACATCACAATCACATGATAAATGCAATCATGTTTCGAGCCAACTACAGCATAATTTCATATGACGTCATCGTCACATAATAAATAGAATCATATGTTTCCAGCTAATTAGTTCTATCGTCTAACTGTTGCCATCTTTTGAGTTTTACAGAAACTTTCTTTTTAAAAAAGCAAATACTTTTTAACAATAATACCGTACATGGGTTAATAAAATACGATTGACTTAAAAAATTATCATAACATTATTATTTTTTTATTTTGAAAACGTTTTAAAGTATATCAATGCTTGGACATGTTTGCCCAATTATCAAATTTGAAACTGTACCTGAATTTTACTAGTACAAGAAGATGTAAAAGTCCAAGGTAACTTTGAATTCTCTCAATGGAAAACACGTGATTATATTTATCATGTGACCTTCATGCCTTTGAATTTCAAAATAATAAAAGAATTTTTAGATTCATTTTTAAAAATTAATAGTAACACGTTTTCCTAAACCTAATATTTCTGAGCATCGGGGGCAAGATAACATCCATATAAAGTGTTTCATTTGACTGTTACCAAACCTTCGAAATTATAATTTTTTTCCAAACTGAAGCAATAATGTTTCTTTAAAATTAACACCTTATTTCGATTCACACAGCATTTGATTTCCAGAACATTTCGCCATTTTGTTTAAAATATATAAATTACCTCTCTACTTCCAAAGTTGCCATGATGAATCAAGCTGACCATTTTGTCTACAAAGGTTCTTTTGGCATCCTCATCACGATCCGGACATTCTTGTCTTTTCAAAGCAGGCACCGTCTCCGATTTCACCACGGAACGTAATTCAAACGCTTCGGACCCGCCCCTTCTCTACAAGCGTACCGATCTCAACGAAGTCATCTAAACATGATAAAAAGAAATTTTTTTAACAAGAACAAACAAGAAAAACATCACCGAACTAAGGGCGCCATAAAAACACCTCTGTTAATCCAGGCTAGCCATAAATTTCATTCCACCGGCGTGTTAATATTTATTTCGACCCCCACCATTTCAGTTTTAATGTTCTTATCACTGCTATGAATTTATTAGAGCGCAGTCTTTCTTCTTCTTTAGAGGGAATTTTTTTTTTTCTTTGCCTTCGCAGAGTTGATCGTGACTATGGCCACACCCTGAGAAGGATCCTGCCCAAGGAAGGGGGGTTGTCAGTGAAAAATGGTTAATCTATTAAGGTGGTTGTGGGATGGTTCGAATTTCTCTCTTTAATGAGCTTTGGAAAATGATAGGCAACCTTCTGCTTGTGATTGAGGCCTTGTTACATTTGTTTGGAAGTGATTATGCTTGCTCTGGGCGTGGATGGGACGCTTGGAGTAATGGAGATATTGCGGCTCCCGTGATACACATGGGCGGCTTTTCTCACCTTTTGGAATTAGACGATATCTAGTTGAATGACCAGTAATGTCTAATAACTGTGGCGTAAATACACGACTGAAGACATACCTTATTTAATAGGAAAGGTAAGAGGATGAGTCACGCGCTATAATGTGTCTTTCAAATAAGTCATTTTAAATGAAGATGGTTAACAACGATATGCTATGATAAGAGCTGGATTAAGAAATTTCTAAAAAGGACCTATAAAGTGCCCATAAGAATTCGAGAAAAAAATGCCTTAAAATTATATAAAAAAAGATAAACGAAGATTCTTTAAAATCGCCCCCTCTTAAACAACAAATTCAAAATTATTAAAAATTTACCAAATACGTATTAATAATTCTTTATAAAAAGAACTAGAAATAGTCTAAACTGGAGGTAAATTTGTGAATTAATAATGACTAGTTCTATTTTCAATTCGTTCCAATATTACAGTAGATCAAAATATTTATCCCGATTTTTGCATACAGATGGTCCCCGGTGATGGCTCGTGGATGGTATGTCAGGAGTTAGAGCCCTAGTCCACGGAAGATCCCGCAGCTAATGTACGTTTAACTGTGTCGTGGCACAAAGTCCTCACGTTGACTTGGTGTGATCGTTTGGAGGGGGAATACCAGATGAAATGTGTTCTCGTAATTATACTTTGATTCAAAATCACGAGATCCATCGTGAATAGCCCTAACGTTGCTGATGACTTCTTAACTTCGTAATAAACGCTTCTTCCCAGGGACATCTTAATGCATGGGCCCCTGCCCTTGCCCCCTGAGAGGGCCAAACCCTCGGTGGGAGCTTCGTTTCTCTCGTTCCGACTCTGTCTTAACAAGATCATAACCCAGATAATTTTAATGGTCAAATGTTAATCTCGTACATATTCACCGAAACTCATAATTCTATCATGTACAAAAAATGTAATTCTGTCAAAATGTTTAGTTTTTTTTTTATTGGTTCACTATGTGAATTCATACAATTAACCAGCATGTTCTATACGAGCGACGAGCAAAGAACGGTGAGTTTTGGCATTGTTATCCATTATCAAAATCTCATTTGACTATTCCATATTTTTTTATTCTTTCTCAATGCCAAATTTTCTAATCTATCTTTTGGATAAATCCGTATATGTATTTATTTTTATTTTTTAATTTATTCACTAAACCATTTTAAATTCCAGAAGTAATACTGTTTTCATTTAAATTATAAACTAGCTTCGAATTCTAACAGCAACTAATAATTACTGAACTATAATACTTTTTAAATAACTGTATTAGCTTGTTTTCGCTAAGAATGTATTATTTTTTTAAATGTTTCTTCTGAAGTTTTGCATCAGGGCGCCATCTATTGTTGAGCATTAAAATCAATTTCTCAAACACATAAATAATTTTATTAACACGGTTCAAAGTAATGAAGCATTTTGGCTATATTTAGCACATTTTTGAATCCAGCAGAAATCGACAACCAGAAATATTCAATAAATAAAATAAAAAATTTCCTTTCGTTCATAACTAGAATACATAATCTTCAATGCCTCTTATTTTTTTTCAAAAGCTATACTAATTTTTTTAAAAAAAGCAGTTTTAAAACAATTGCTTTCATAATTAAATTGCATTCCTCTTTTAAATTCCTTATTAATAAGATCTTCGACAAAAATTATTAAATAAAAACTCTAATTTACGTCAAAATTCAGTCAGATACTATAGTTAAAACTGTTTAAAATATTCCTTTCCAACAAATATTAGTGATTTATTCTAAAGCAGTAGCATCTGCAAAAAGTAAAAAGTAATTATGTTACTGTAAAAAAAATCCATAAAAATAAATTTGCAAATCATCTTGGTTTCTCTTTGAGCGGCAAATATTTTCAAATAATTAAATGATTATTTGAAAATATTTGCAACTCAATTGTACAATCAGATTTGTCATTCATTTTATTACTGTTACTTCTCTCCAAGAAAGAAAATTTCATTTTGATTATTTTCCTAAAATAAATGTCAATAACGATTAAATTTTTACTATACAACGCAAGTTTTTCTATAGTTTTAAATTTTTTTTTAAAAAAATTTCATCTATTATTAATTTGAAAAATAATTTATCTTTTCAAAATATTTCTCCATCCTTAAGCGATCCTCGAAAAAAAAATTAAAATTATGTTTTTATAAGGTAACTTTGAAATCTCTCACACTCTTCTTAACATTTAATCATAATTTCTACTAACAGATGTCACTGCAAGTACTTTATTTTGAGTTAAATATCAGAACTAGAAAAAACATTCAAAGTGTGTGTAACTCTTAATTCAGATAGTTTTTATTTAAGTTGTAGAACATATATATATACATATATTATAATGAGAGTAAACAGCAGCAAAATATGTTAATAATTGAATTTGTCTCAATATGTTCATAATTGAAAATATTTTAAACTTTTTTGTTTTCAAAACATGCTTTAGCATAATGCTTCAGATTATATTGATTAAATTTATTTCGCTTTGGGTAGACTATTCCAGTAAAAAGAACTCGATGTTAGAAATCAAGATCAATTATTTACAATAAAATATGTCCTTATTCTATAGAAAAAAATATAATATAATATACTTTTTTTTAAATTACATATAGATTAGCAATCCATATACATACTTATACAATTCAGAAATGCATTGATAGTTATACTGATCTAGTATGTGAATAAAATTATTACAAACAACAATAAAAATTCAAATAAAGTTGTAACAACTATTTAAAGGGCATGCCTGAATTTTTTTTTTTTTAAATCGGAAAGGAATGCATTACAAGAATGATGTTTTTATAAAGCGGGGAACTATTTTCATATAAGTAGTTTCAAAATAACGAGCAAAATATATTTAGTAGCGTTCATTTAATACAAATTACAATAAAAAGCATTATTATGCAATTGCATAAAAAAAATTGGACAGAAATTGAGAAAATGATTTAATCATGGAAAAAATTGTCTCGAAATAAATGCTTATTTTCCTTTGCTGTAAAATTCAAAACGATGAGATTTTTTCTCAATTATATACTAAAAGAAGTTTTTCGTAATGTTGTAATAAATTATTACCTACTATCGCAACAATGGCAGCGTTCAAAATAACTCGCCGAGTTGGCAACCATGGGCCTCGTTCCACATTTTTTTATTTCTAATGGCCAGGGTTACAAAAAACCACGACACCACAAGGAGATAGGAACAAAATAAACAAAGGGGAAAAAATAAATAAAAATGGAGAGAAAAATCCAGGAACCCAATAAGTTCATAGCTTGTTAATAAACATCGCACAAAGAGGAGCCCTTTAGGGCTGGGCAGCGGCGAATGGGGCAGCATCCATGTCCTTCCGAAAATCGCTGAGCGTGCAGAAAGGGGCTTGTGCAATATGAATTCTATGTAGATGTTTCAGAAGACAGTCGTGTCCAGTGGTCAGACGAAACTCAGCAACTGCTTTATGTGTTGGCCACATGGGAAGACCCTTAAGATTATTCCACGAGATCTTATTGGAATTTCTCTCAGCGTATCGCCTTGAAGAAAGATCATTCAACTTTTTCTTAATGATGCGTCTAGCACTGGTAATAGAGGCAGCTTTCCTTGTTATCTGTTGAATGGAAGCTCCCTTCTTTGCTAGGTGTTCCGCTAACTCATTACCAGTTACACCGCGGTGTCCAGGGATCCACTGCAAGACGATTTGCTTAGAGTACTCAGACAGACTCTGCAGCAGATATTTACAATTAAGAATGCTAGAAGAGGCAGGAGGAGAAATGAAGTTCACAGCAAAAATTTCCGCTTTTGAATCACATAAGACAACAGCCTTAGTAAAGATATTCCGATGACAGTGCAACTGTGCAAGGGCTACTTGAAAGGCAGCCTCGTTCCATATAATGTCACCAATACGGGTGAGATAGTACATTATTACAAGCTTTTTAGAAAAAATATCACAACGATTGCCTTGACTGGAATCATTGAATGAGAAGGAAGGCGTTGTCTCATACGAAGACATTAATAATCAACGGAACTAAATACTTAACTTTCCAGAAAGCTGAAAGTTTTTCAAAATCTGAGGACTTTATCAATGAAGTATTGGACGATGCAGCTTCAGTGATGAATTTAACTAAAAAGAAACGCCAAGAACAACATGGGCGAAAAAAAGAGCAAATAAATAGAACTACATAATGGATGTTAACTACGGTTTTACAATTTAAGCAATGAGTATAAACAGTCGTATAATTAGTACAATAGTGGTTAGTCCGCAGTCAGGTGGACAAGCCCCCTCCTCGGAGTTTTCTTTAAAAAAAGGTCTTTCAGTATTATTTTTAGCAATTTGTGTCATAAAACATTTACTTATTAAGTCCCAATAAAAACTTATATCTATTGCAATATCAATTACAAAAATATTTATTATTATCGTGTTAATTTCTTAGTTATTGAAAAAAATAAAATCAAAAATCATTCTTTTGTCTCCAAAATATGATTCGAATGAACTGTCTTAAATTTATTTGGGTGGTTATTCATTTCACATTTCTGATATCATTTCTCTTCTCATATATTTTTATCTTATCTTTTACCTGAAAAATAATGCTTTCTCGCTTGACACACCTCTCAACTCTTATCAATCAATCTCAACGGTGATGTTCACAGTTGTTAGATAAGGAGAAAAATAAACGAAATCAAACCAAAATTTCTTCTCTTGTACGCCCTTATGGGAATTTGTATAAAAGCTCGGATCGAAGTTCGTGTTAGCACGGTGTTCTATTAAAAAAAAAAAAACTTTTTCAATTAATTATTTGTCTTTATTGATCATTTTAATGTGGCATCAAAAAAAGGGTCTCATCGAATGGGTATTCAAAGGAATATGGTACAAAATTTTTTAAGATATTCATAAAAAAATGAATTAAAGTATAGCCACATCATCTACTTTTTAGTATTAAAATATTCCTATCATTGAAAACTTAAAATTAAATGATTTGCATAATGAGTGAAGTAAATTAAGAAAATGTAATATTTTTGAATATTTCAAATCACTTTAATTTCAACAAAAGGCTCAATAATGACTTTCAAAAATTACGACGTATGACATGTATGTCTTTTTAAATATAATTAGTTGTCAAATAGTGTTTCAATAAAGGATTCCTTTCATGAATGTGGCTTCAATGACTAATAGAGAGATTGTCAGTAGCGCTCACAGGACTTTTTCAAAGGGGGTAGCAAAGTCGAAATTCTACCATTCTCGTATCATACCCCAATAATGCTGCCAAACATATTCTTTTGATTTAAATTATTATTATCATTAAATGTGTGCAGCAATGGGCTTAGGTAAAGTCGAACTCATGCAACTCAAAACAAATAAATAGTATTAAAAAAATGTCAATTCTTATTTAGGTCAACCAAGAAAAATCTTATTTTAGTTCCTTTTTATGAAATAGTTACAATTAAGATAAAAATGTATATACATATGACAGAATCACAGTATTAAGTGGCAAAATAGAAAGCGATTTTCCTTGGAAATTTCCATTTTCTTATCGGTATATGGTGTTGGACTATTACTTTTGTTTGTTACTATTTATTCATTCATAAATAGCATTCTGAGAAATTAGGCCATTCCAGGTAGGATTCGAACTCACGACCTTTGGATTAGAAATACAACGCACTATACATTGCGCTACTAGGACACAGCAAACGATTTTCCTTTTTATATATGGTGTTGGACTATTACTTTTGTTTGTTACTATTTATTCATTTTTTAATTTAATGGATGAATTAATATTTGAAAAAACTCATTAACCCCAAGTGACCTCCACTACAAGTTTAAAAAATTGCATTTGAACTTGAATGGATAAATAGAATGCATTTTATTAACGATTGAAAATTTGAACAAGGTATAAATATATTTAGGGAGAGAGTGAACTATTAGTAGGAATTGAAAAAGATAGGAGGGTTTAAATTTTTCTTTTTTCTCTGCGGGAAACAGGCACTCCAAAACTCTTCCAACCTGTATTCCTTTAATTTTATCAAGCGTCGTCGGGAGCGAAAAACAGTAAAAAATAATTTACTGAATGAATGATTAGCTTTAATGCCTAAAATAAGTTATTAATAACAAATGGTTCTTTAAATTTTACGTACTATACTCTAAGGATTATAATCTATCGAAAAAAAATCCCGGGTTATTGGGGAGGGGGAATGCATAACCTTAAAAATAATTTACGAAAGAATAACAATATAATGAACATTCAAAATCTGGAATATTTTTATTTATTTATTGAAAAACTATGGTATCTTACTCTCTAAATACAGTAGAAAAGCGATTGACTCATCACGAGATCTCCAAAACTATTACACCTACAGGCTTGAAATATGACAGGGATGTTTCTTTTTAAATAGAAATTCTCTAAAAGCTAGCTTTACGGAAATTGACTCCCAAAAGGAGATGAAAGAGATTACAGTTTTAAAAAAATCCTGATTGGAACAATTGGATCAACACACTTGAAACTTGGTAAGCATGTTTTTTTTTAAGTAGAGATCCGCTAAAGATGGGTTTGGGAACAATCTACTTCGTAGGCTGGGTTATCGGTGTGTGAAAGATAATTATAATTCATTTTAAAAATTAAAGATGTTATGTTTTTCAACACAACTGCGAGGTTTATGTGTGTGTGTGTGAGGAGGAGGAGGAAAATGTCAAAAACTTAAAAACACGCACAGTATATCATAATCATACAACATCTGGTGAATAACAGCGAGTTAAATACAAAAAAAAACCCTTGAGATCAAATGTATTTGTACGATTTAATAATCCAATCCTTAAGCATTATAGCTGGATTTAGTATGTATTTCTAAAAGATCAATTATCGATACAAAATTATTACTTAGATGAGAAATTCGAGAGCTTTCTTTCACGTTTATAACTATGTAAAAAATTTCATTGGAATAAAAGGAATAACTGTTAATAACAATAATGAAAAACTGTTACACTGATTCATATAAAATTCTTATCAGACCAAGTCGGAATGAAATAACTGTAGGATTTGGTGAAGAAAAATTGTTGGAAATTACCTTAAAACGTCTTGAAAACCTGTATAATTTGCCTTTATTTTCGACTTTTCTTTAAACTTCACTCGGTGGCACAACAGCCCATGAGGGTCAAGGCCTAGTGTGCCCATATCAATATACTTGAGCTTGGGCCCTGAGGTGCATGAGCAGATGTTCCGATCAGGTGGTCAGTTTGACTTGAAAACCCCAGTGTTCAGTTTCAAGCAAGCTTCGGAAACATTTATCGACCCACTGAAGGGAAAAAGGGTTGAGTCGCCATTTTGTTCAGCCTGAGGTTTTAACCACAGACTTGTGGTGTGGAAGCGATTTATTATTTTTTTATTTCTCTTAAAATATAAGTTTAAATTATTCTCAAATGCGTGGTTTCGAAAATATTCAAACTCTAGCATCAACTATTCTACAACTTACTCTAAAAGCAAAATTATTTATCTGCAGTAAATCATTTCAGAAAATCTCTACAGATTTTACTGCCGGATTTTCACCACAGAATATATTATTATTTTATCAGTTTCTTTCGGTTATTCTAAACATATAAATAAACCAGAAATGTGTATGTTTTTAAGATTAATAATCATATAAGATTTCGTTTAAAAAAAGGAATAAAATTGCATTTTAAGGTATCCAAACACGTTGAAATGACTAAATTCGGTCAAAACGCATTATTACTTATTTATTTTTTTAATTTTATTGAATAGAGCTATATTTTGGCTTTTCAAAACATACTTTGCTTGATTCTATGAAACCTAGAGGTCAAGTTACAATTATTTTTTTTAAATTAGAAAAACCGGAAGTGGGTCTGGAATCTACTAGAAGTAGGGATTTAAATTGATTATTATGGCGAGCCTGATAACCTAAAATATATTATAAATGTATTTCCATAAAACTTTTTGAATTTCATATTTATATTATTTTCTAGGGAATGCACTAAGATATTTCTTATTCTTTGAATATTTTTTGAGTTACGGCCTGTTATTTAAATAATGGTCTCCAAAAGAATGCCACATTTCTTATAATATTTACTCGATCAGCTCTAAAATTTTTAAGTTTTAATAAACCATTAAAATTTTAATTTTTTCTCTAGATAAATGCATCTAATTTGTTTTTGTAATACTTCTACTGAAAAAAGTTTATTGCTTTTTTCAATTCCTACTATTAGTTCACTATCTCTCTCTCTATATATATTTATACATATATATCTTGCTCAAATTTTCATTCGTTAATAAAATACTTTCAATTCATCCATTCAAGTTCAAATACATTTTTTTAAACTTGTAGTGGATGACACTTGATATTAATACAGTTTTTTTTTCAAAAATCGATTCATTAATTAATTTAAAAAATGAATAAATAGTAACAAACACAAAAATAATAGTCCAACAGCATATATAGAAAGGAAAATAGGTCGTTGCGTCCCTGTAGCGCTATGGATAGCACGTTGGACTTCTAATCGAAAGGTCGTGGGTTCGAATCCTACCTGGAATGGCCTAATTTCTCAGAATGTTATTTATGAATGAATAAATAGTATCAAACAAAAATAATAGTCTAACACCATATACCAATGGAAAATTGCTTTCTATTTTGTCACTTAATATTGTGATTCTGTCACATGTATATACATATTTATATCAATTATAACTATTTAATAAAAATTATAGCTAAAATAAAGTTTTTCTTTGTTGACCTAAGTAGGAATTGACTTAAAATTTAATTTTTTATATTATTGTTCTCCAATTGTTTTCAAGAAAAACAAAAATATTGCTAAAATTTCACTTGTAATTGTGATTTTTGTAAAATCTAGATACTTTTTTTTCTAAATATTGTTAATTAAATATTAATATTTATTGGTATTTATCCCTAAAAAACCTTTGTAATGTTTTAGTATGCTATATTTTAAAAAGGTTATCCGAACGTGTTCGAATACCTTAATCGAATAACAGGTTGAAGAAAAGTATTCGATTTCCAAGACCCATAACAACTTCAGTTTTTCGTGGTCGTGTATTATTAAATGAAGATATTATTCTTTGGTTCTTTTCAGCGTAAACGTATCTATTTGCCGATGTCTAATCAGTGGAGTCGTAACTCAGGTGATCTTTAGCACGCATTCGCCGTAACTCTAGCTTATGTAATGAAGAGGTTCATATCTCCTTTCATTTATGCAGGCGGTCGGTTTCATCGACACCTTATAACATCTGTATCAAGCAAATTCTTCCTACTGACTCCACCCAATAGAATAGATGAGATGATACGAGGAAAAACAAAAAATAAGAGATTCTGTATTATGTATAAATAAATTGGTGACTTGCGTATCATGAAAGAAAATCTAATAGATAAGTGATTAAAATAGAAAGGAAAAACAAACTCGTCTGAGGTAGTAAAAAACACTAAAATTGCAGATTTCGTGTATAAAATAGATGTAGAATATGTATTTTTAATTCTCTTATTTTAGTTGAGAAAAAGTAATTTTCATACATTTACCTTTTGTCCTAAAAAAACACCATTCACCGCAAAATTCGGCGTACAACGCGCACTTTGAACACAAAAAATAAAATCGAAATTTACGGGTGCACATTATACGCTGGGTATACAAATCTACACTATTAAAATTCGTAGGTAAACAAATGTATCTATGCATGTATATATGAGTGAATGTAGCCCAATTATTTCACGAGCCACACGACGCAGAAACTTGCCGAAGGTACCAAAATTTAGGAAATCATCCAAGGAATCCGTTTTGACCATTTATATTCTGATATTCCAAATAGTTAAAAAGATATTAATTAAAAACCTTAAAACACATAATTAGTACCATTTCTCACCGCCAGGGGAAAATTCGGAGAACTTCCTTTTCTTTTCTGATGCTTTTAAAACGCGATCTAATTTTTTTTTCATGAAACTCACACAAAAAATAATTACAGATTTCGTAAAGATCATTTATTTCGCCACGATATGCTATAATTTATTTTACAAAATAACTATATTTTGTATTTTTTACGATTTTTTTAAAATGAGTCGAAATCGGTTCCTTTTTTTTTAAATATAAAATTCCTAGTTATTCCGCTGCATTTTCTTTCGCGTTAATGAAAGAAATATTTTACACTAAAAAAGTTCACGCTTTTCTCTTTTAGAATCAGTCATTTAAAAAATTTAATATCAAAAATTGTTTTTTTTTTTACGATTTTTCAAAAAATACTCAAAATTTTATTTAAATACTCAATAACTTCTTTATTAATAAAAAATAATCTCACGAAACTCTTCTTCCGTGTGTAGAGCGATATTATACGTAATTTGTACAAAGATTGATAAAATATCTTAAAAATTACGGTTTTTAAATATATAAATTTGTTTTTCGTTTTTTTTTTTTTTTTTTTTTTTTTTTTTTCTTGTTTGCGACAAATATGTAAGCATTACTTTTTTTTAAGTTTTTTGTTTAAAAATTACCGTTTTCAATCGATATATGAAGTTTGAAAGCATTAACTTAAAAATGAAGCCCGAAAACAAATTAAAACTTTTTAAAAAAATCAATTTTACAATAGCTTTGAGTTTGGCGGCGAAAACCTGTTTGGCTCAAAGAAAACTCTTTTTCTACTCAGCCCTCTACGTTTGATGAAAGGTTACAGAAGAAAAGAAGGTGCGCCTATAAATATTGAAATTCACCAGAGAGAGAGAGAGAGAGAGAGAGATTTGGCAAAATTCAATATCAAAAACTTTTTTTTTTACAATTTTTCACAAAATACTTTCGTTTTTTTCTCCTTTTTTCGAGAAATATTTAAGCACTATTTTTGTTGCATTTTTTGAAGGTCAAAATTAAAATAAAATATTAAAATGTTCTTATCAGATCGGGTTTTTTTAATGATTTTTTCAGTACATGTATATAAATATATATATCTAGGCTTTCCCCCATACTGTTTTTTTTCTAACTTATATATATTTATATGTTTAATCAAACATTCAAACGTTCAGAAAAAGCAATCGTTTCAATAGCTATCTGTAAATTTTTCTTTTATTAATTACTTATAGAAATTTGATTTTAATAAATATATATGTTTTTTTTAAAGAATTATTTCTATTATTTCATTACTAAAGGAATTCTTTGTTAATTACAAAGTGCATCGTCTATTGTTTTGGATCAAAATACATTTTAAAGACATTTTTAAGCTAACTTTATGTAACGATTGATTGATTCATGTAAATCTGAAATCTATTTTATTATTTTAGATTCTTAGAAATTAACTATTATTAAAAAATGTTGAACGTTTTTATTTGTTTTACTCTTAGCATCAGAATAGTTTTCTTTTTATTGCTTCTCACATTAATAATTTTTTAATTCTAACGCAATATATTTTTTTTATAAGTCATACATCGAAATTTGAAGCTATATCTTATCTGCGAGAAGGAGGGGAAGATAGAACAATAATTTTACACTAAAAAAAAGCGTGTTCGGGCTATAGAGAGGGGAAAGAAACCTGTCTTAAATAAAAAAAAAAAGTGGAATAGTACAAATTTCGAAAAAGGGAAATTTTTTGACACAATTTTAGAAATCACTCACATTGTGCGCGTACAAACACACACATACAGAAATGCTGGTGTCATGAGGAAAAGAGAAAGCCCGATCAACGCCGGGCTAAGCGGTGGAGGGGGAGGGGTGGAAGTCATTTTGAAAATGAGTATTAGAAGTGCTGATTTTATGAAGGAAAGGGAAAACTTATATAAAAGTAGAGGTAGCCCGTGCAACGCCGGGCCGTGCAGCTAGTGATAGCTTTAAAAAGAAATAAATATGAGCGTAGAAAAAATTAGACTTCTACATATATCGAAATACTGTTTCTTTAAAGAAATGGTATTCCTTATGAACTTAATGGTTGTTAGTATACTATTTTCTCTAAAGCTTGTAATAATATCTCGGATAAAGGATTTTAAAACAAAAGAAAATTGTACACACGGATATTTCAAATTTCTTCTGATAAAAAAAGGGTGCGTGTTATACGGCGAGGCGGCGTTATACGCCGAATTTTACGATAAATAAAAATCATCGTTCGTTAGTTTATGTTTCCTTAAGGTATCCGACTACTTGCGACAACTTTTTTTGAAAAAATGGAAATATGAGGATTTTTTTGTGATTTTTAGATTTATTTAGTATATTTTAAGGAAAAAATCTTAAAATTAAAAGCAGAAATTTTTTTTATTATTATTAAAATGGGAAAAAACTGGTAAAAATGTACACAAAATTACATAAACGGGGCCCGCTCTGTACAAAATTTTTATGAGAAAATTCTCGATTTTTCAATTTTTATGTGTTACTTTATTATTCGTGTTTGAAATGACCTTCAGGATAAGAGATATTTCAATTTTTACAAAACCTAGAGCACTTTATCTTAGTGATTATACGAAATTGCTTAAAAAGAAAGTGATTATATTCACATAAAGGACTGTAAATTTTAAAATAAAGCCGCGATTGATAAATCTGAAGATCAAAACACTTCTACTGTTATACATAACTTACACAAAAAATTTCAGTAAATTATTTTCATAACTTTTTCAGCAATCGCTGTCCCCGTTTGAACTTTTCGCAAAAAACCCATTTCGAGTAAAACGCATTTTTAAGTTTGTCATCTTGTGTAAAGTTATGGCATCTGCTTTTACTAAAACACTTGTAATTTTTGTTCTAGTGAATGGAAAATAAAAAACTTGGTATTTTTATTAAGCTTATATGATGGCCTATAAAATATCATAAACAAAATTTGTCAATTTTTGAAAAAAATCATGATTTTAGGGTAGTCGGATACCTTAAGGCAGGAGTGGGCAGACTTTTCCCAGTTCCTCTACTTCTAGTTTTTTCAAGGGGTTGCGGCGTAAATGGGGTGAAAAGAAAGGCCTACAATATTTATTAATATTAAATATGGAATATGTACTTACCTACATAACTACAAAAAAAATACTTAGCCTTTTAAAACCTCGTTGAAAGTTTAACGCGAGATACAAACATATGGATAACAGCCGGAAATATGATGTCAAATGATGCATTGATTATCAAACAATTCAAAATACATTGAAAAAAGTCAATTTTATCTAAAGTTGATTCTCGTAAATATTGTCCGTAGAAGACTTAGCTTGTATACTGATAATTTTTAAGTTGGAAGTGGTGGGACTAATCTCCATCTGGTCTAGAGAAACTATACCAGATCCACGAGCCCATAAATCTGCACTAAGTCTACGAACTGTAGAGGGGAGAATCGACAGCCTCCTCACAGGAAAAACCCGGACATTACAGAATGTGTTGAGGAGAAAAAGGACTGATGTCACATTTGGTGCAAATTTGGAAGCTTCTTTTGCTACTTTCAAAATTCGTGCACCTTAGGTGACCAGTCGAAAAACGCGAGAATGCCGTCTGATGAGATCTGGAGCCCTTGAATGATACGGTGGACCCAGAGTGTCTTTGAAAGTACCATGGGTGTACAGGAGGGTCAACCCATGTTCTATATATTAGTATTTAGCCCTAAAGTAGATCTCGGTCTACTTAAGGACCATGTGGTCTTCCGGATCCACAGGATCACTGGTAGCAGCCTTCGCAAGGTCATGCGCTTCTTCGTTCCCGTCTACATGAGAAGGGACCTACTGAAGTTGGATAGGGTACCGATCTGAAAGCTGTTTAAAAAAGGGGTAGAATACTCCTGCTGGCGCTGTCGTCGATGGATGGCGAATTCGATAAATGTGCCAATCTTGAATATCTCGGTATTCAATTACTAACAGCTAATCTTCAGAGTACCCACTGTAACGATGTGAGCCAGTAAGGTTACTTCCTTACTGGGTAGAAAAGATGAAAGATGAAAAAGATCTTTTTCATCTTTCACATCTTTTCTACCCCTTTCATTTTTTTAAGCATTTAGAACATTTTTATGGGTTACGCAATATGAAATGAAGGCAGTCTGAAAAATTTTATATCAAAGTGTAATGATTCTGTGTAAATCCGAATTTTCTTAAGATAGACATCTACGCATTAAAATGTCTTTCTGAAAGGAGTATTAAAGCAAATGGATCCTAATTTGATAAAATATCCAGCTTGTTGGAAACAGGTATGCACAGTGGCGTAACGGAGAACAATTGGGCCCCCCTGCAAAGTCAAGTTTTGGGCCCCCACGTTGCATTTTACAAAGAGTAGGCACTTGCGTCAGTCAGGCTTTGGGCCTCTTAGAACCCTATCCCCCCCCCGCGATGCGGGGTGCACGTTACGCAACTGGGTATGCAGTTTTATGGGCTCACTTAAAAACAGGGCCGCTTTTCCGCTTAGGCACCAGTAGTAGAAAAGTGGGGGTTCTGGATCACGAGGCGCTGAGGTGCTTGAGGTCCCCGCCTCCCCGAACGAGTTCTCTCCGTCCCCTTCCGCGGTTCTCCCCATCCAACCCTTCCGGCGTTCCCCTCCATCCACCCCCCTTCCAACCGGTCCCTCCAATTTCGTCCTTCATCCGTGACACTTTACACCCCCCTTTCCCTTCTATTTTCTCTTAGCGGGATATTGCATAAACAATCAAAATAGAAAAACAAAGCATAAATAATTTTAGGCTAATAATTTTTTTTTCTGTAGGCTACAATACTGAAATATTGCTTTTCATTTATAGATATGATTAAAATATGGGAAGATAGATTTCGTAAATAAACCATATTGAAAAAGCGCGTTTTTTTTCTTTGTGAATCTGATTATAATAGTGATGTCATATGACTAGTGACATCAGTAATTTTTCTACCAATCAGTTGCTTCCAAAGTTACGTCATGAAAATGAACCAATCAGCTTACTGTTGCCACCTTGTAATACTCATTTTTTTTCTTTCTGTGTATCATTTCTTCTCAAGCTCTGAGTTGGTAGAATACTTTGCTTCTCGATAAAGAATTATCACGTTCCAACCCTACCACAAAATTTCAAGATATTTTCTTTCGTGATTAGTAAATTGAAATTTATTTAGTTAACCATGAAACATGCTACACCTCTCGCCTTCTCCCATCCTCGAGCCAAAAGAGTGTGTTTTGATAAAGACAACGGGAAAGCTTCTTCGTTTAAACCAGATGCTGTTCCTGAGAATCATTTCCATTTAGGAAGTCACAACTACGCCGTTGTTTCTGATTTTGCAGACGTTGCACGAATTCACTTGCGCCGATACAAGCTCGATGCCGCTGGATCTCTTTTACCTACCAAAGATGGAATCACTGTAACACCTTCCGTATGGTTAGCCCTCGTAAGAGAATTTTCTGCAATCGATCAAGCCTTTGAGGATGGAAAAGTATTTGTTATCAAGGATTGTCTCTTACTTTCCCGAACTGTTATCGAGAATGTCACTCATATCATAATGCAACGTTATTTCCAACGAAAGGACTTTACTCGTAAATTTTTGACTCCAGTTTCCATGCTAAAAGAAACGGAATGGAATGTATTAAAAGATATCCATAAGCAGATCACGTCGAAAACTGTTTCAATCATGTTCGGGCGTGTTTTTCTGAAACTTCTGAGGCAAGAAGTGGCTAAACACATTCCTTTTCCAAAATCTGACTGCGTCGATTGTATCGACGCAGAAATGGTTCTCACTACATCAATGGTCGAACTCTTATGTAACCATATCGAAGAAAATATTTCATCATTGTTCGTATGCTTCGGATGTTTGGAAGGATACGAAAATCAACTAGGTCATGAATGTATGACATATTCAAACGGACAGAGAATTTCCGAATATGGTGATTTAGCCATATTAAACATGGACTGGGATAAACTGGTTGCAGATTTTGTCAATCGAAACATCCAAATGGTAAATTACATGAATGAGATGTTTCTCAATAAGTTGAATATGAATGTGCTGATAGAAAATGCTAAACAAATGTATGTTGCTAGAGATTCTTTATTATTATTGTAAATAAAAGTATTATTTTTCTTCTTCAAAGTGTATTTCTTATTTATTTATTTTTTTTTTTTTTAAGAAAAAAAGTGGTAAAGTACACACACAGAGAGATAGGCACACAATTCGTACAAATGTATTATTCTCATTAAATTTAAAACCTAAGATTGTAAAAATGATAAAAAATATGCTCAAAATGTATTCATTTCTAAGGGTTTTTTCTTCAAGGCTAACATGAATTTTCATATTGATTCAAAACATTGTTCTCTCCGTCCCCTCCACCCCTTCCCGCGGTTCTCCCCATCCAACCCTTCCGGCGTTTCCCTCTTCGTCCTTCTTCACCCGTGGCACTTTACCCCCCTTCCCTTGTCTTTGCTCTCGTGTTTATAAATATTAAAATTATTCCCAAATTGAATCATATCTAAAAAAAATTTCAAAAGTTAACACGGTATTAATGATTAAAACCAGTATTTGAATTAAACATGGAGTGGAAAAACATTTATCGGGTTCCCGAACACGCAGGTAGTTTCGGTGGTATCGATGCTGTACATCGTTCTCTAAAAGGGAAGGTTTCCAGAAAAGATATAAAAAATTGGTTACAAACAAAGGAATCATACACTTTACATAAACCAGTTAGAAAAAATTGATACGAATCGAGTAATCGTTGGCCGAATAAATCAGCAATTTCAGGCAGATCTAGTCGATATGCAATCCTTATCTTCTTTTAATGACGGTTACAAATATTTGTTGACCTGTATCGATGTTCTTTCGAAGTATGCTTGGGCTATGCCATTGAAGAATAAAAAATCCGAATCTATTGTATCGGCTTTTAAAAAGATTTTTCTGAGCGCATTCCAAAAAATTACAAACAGATGCTGGGAAAGAATTTGTGAACGTTGTGTTCCAAAAATATCTAAAGAAAATGAAAGTTGGATTTTTACAACAAATAATAAGGCAAAGGCCTCCATTGTAGAACGATTCAATCGTACTTTGAAGACTAAAATGTGGAAGTATTTTACTGAAATGAACACAAAGTGTTACATTGATGTCCTTGGAAAATTAGTGTACAGTTATAATCATACGTGGCATCGGAGCATTCGCATGGAACCTAGCTCGGTAAGTGAAGGAAATCAAACTCAAGTGTGGCTAACTTTGTACGGACAGTCTCTGAAAGAATCAAAATCCATATTCAAAGTGGGTGATACCGTGCGAATCAGCAGAGAAAAACTTAATTTTGAAAAAGGTTATACACAAAATTGGACGAGAGAAATTTTCACGATTCACCAAATCCTTTCTAGAAATCCAATAGTTTACAGAGTAAAAGATTTATCTGGTGAAATTATTCAGGGCACCTTTTATCCCCAAGAACTGCAAAAAGTATCCGATTCTGGATTTTATCCTGTTGAAAAAGTTATTAGAACAAGGAAAAGGAATGGTAAAAGCGAATATTTAGTAAAATTTCAGGGATACCCAGATAAATTTAATGCATGGGTAAGTGATGTCAGAATGATATAAATGGGAGCGCATAATACTCTTTCCTTAGTTTGAAAGATGTCATTCTACATTACACTAGTTAGTGACAGTTCCAAGCTTTTTTTTTCCAGAAAACAAAATATCCCATTTCATGACTCAACTTCCATTGCCCGTTACTTTGAATAATGGAGAGTGGGAAGTTGGCTTAGTAGATTTAATATATCCACACACATGGTATAACATAAGAAACGATAATAATATATTTGGATTTGATGTAGGTAATGGAGAATTACTTGTGAGACGAGTTCCACCAGGTTGTTATGAAACTGTGCCAGATATTTTAAAAGGAATGCATTTGGAACTGCATCAAAATAAAATCGAGTTTATTTATCATTCTGTGACAAAGAAGGTAAAGATAAAGCTTGGTGATCAGGCTAGAGTCGTTTTATACAAAGGCCTAGCTGAATTATTAGGTTTTGAACCTGGTGAATATAAAAAATCAGTGGAAAGTCCATACATAGCTGATCCTACAGCATCATTTCCTATCATCTATGCCTACTGTGATCTCGTTGAACCTCAGATCGTCGGTCACACTCAAGCTCCACTCCTGAAAATTATAAAAGTAAAAGGAAAAGACGGAGAAGTAGTCAATGCTCACTATACAAGACCTCACTACGTACCTGTTATTCGACAACAGTTCCAAACGATTGAAATGATTCTGCGATTACATTCTGGTGACTTAGTTCCTTTTGAGAGAGGTCGCGTGATAGCTGTGTTACATTTTAGGCTGAGACAAATCATTTAAAAGAAGATGTGAGTAAATATAAAATTCATTTCTTGAAAGAAATTTAATGAGTAAAGATGCTTGTTCCTTATAATTGTTGTACAAAGCAATTTGAAGACTATTACATTTCACAAACAGGAAATGGACTCCCATATTACGCTGGACAATCTTTTCAGAAAGGATATGGTATTGGTGGATGGTTCAAACGATTATTCCGTACAGCTTTACCTTTTCTTAAGAGTGGTGCTAAATCAGTGGGAAAAGAAGTTTTGAAAACAAGCACACAAATTGCAAATGATATGTTGGAGGGGCAGAGTTTTCCAGAGTCTGCTAGACAAAGGACTAATGAAACTGGAAAAAGTTAATAAAAAAAGCTATCCAAAAAGCTGACGAAATGATAGGGCGTGGTAAGAAGCATCAAAGGTATAAAAGAAAGAGGAAAGGAATGAAAGCTACCAGTTCTTCCAAATCGAAGAAAGTAAGAGGACGAGATATTTTCGATCATTAGGAGTGATGGCTTTTCTATTAAAGGAGTCTCCTGAATGTGTTAAATCTGAGCTGAATTTATTTTTAGCTCCTCCTACCCAAACTGTAATAGAAAAAGGTCAATGGGTACAATTCCATCCCATTACTAATGTTGCAGATGGAGGTCCTATTGAATTCCTCATACCTGGAAGTGGTGATGCTTACCTAGATCTCTCTCAGACCCAATTACATGTTCGAGCAAAAATCTTTAAAAGCGATGGTAAAGTAATTACTAATGAAAATAAAGTTGGACCTGTAAACTTATTTTTGCACAGTTTGTTTTCCCAAGTAGACGTTTGCTTAAACGAAAGAACAGTTTCCTCTAGCAATAATACATATCCCTATAGAGCTATAATAGAAACTTTATTAAATCATGGGTACGACAGCAAAACTTCTCAGCTGACATCTGAACTTTATTATAAAGACACTGCTGGCAGGATGAATGTTTATGATGAAAACGATAAGGAACCGAATGAAGGATTCAAAAGCCGCGTGAAGTTCATTAAAGGAAGTGGAACTGTTGATATGGTTGGACGACTACATGTGGATTTATTTAACCAAGACAGACTTTTATTAAATTTAGTGGATGTGAAACTAAAACTCATCCGAAGTAAACCATCATTTTGTTTGATGGGAGAGGGAGATTACAACGTGATTTTTGAACATGTCTCCCTCTATGTAAGAAAAGTACAAGTTAATCCGGCGGTTGTTATAGGTCATGCGAAAGCTTTAGAAAGAACAACGGCGAAATACCCAATTGATCGAGTTAGCTGCAAGGTGTTTTCAATCCCACAATCTAGTTATTCTTTCATTCAAGATAATGTATTTTCTGGACAAATGCCTAAGCGTATTGTCATAGCATGTGTAGATAATGATGCCTTCAATGGGAATTATAAAAAATCTCCTTTCGAATTCAAACATTATGATGTGAATTTTATCGGTGTGTACGTAGACGGTCAACCTGTTCCCCATCAACCCCTAGAGCTAGATTTTGAAAAAGGAAATTATATTCAAGCTTACAATAACTTATTTTTAAATTCTGAAGGACTTCATTTGTCTAGATCAGAATTTTCTAAGGACTATTCCCTTTTTTTATTTGATTTATCCCCAGATCTTTGTGAAGGAGAGCATTTTAATCTCATTCGTCACAGCAATTTGAGAGTCGAGTTAAAATTTAATAAGGCTCTGAATGAAACTGTCTCACTTATTGTATTCGCCGAATTTGAATCACTGATTGAAATAAACACAAGACACGAAACGTTTTATTTGACTTTGGGAATTAAATGTTCACCTCTCAGATAAGTAAAATTTTATCAAAGGAGGCTCCTAGAGATTTCTTAGGTGTGTATCCTTCTGACAAAATACCCAAGGTCAAGAAAAAAGCAGCACTCGTGGTAAATACAGACCCCCATGATGAAGAAGGATCTCATTGGTTAGCTATGTATATTCAAGATGAAAAGACCATCGAATTTTTTGACTCTTATGGATTTCCACCATCGGTATACGAGCCTCATATCTCGCAATTTGTGAAATTATTTCCAAACGTAATATATAATGAAACTTCATTACAAAGCCTCACATCCAATGTTTGTGGACAATATTGTATATTCTATCTTCTTAAAAGGTGTAAAGAACATTCAATGAGTGACATTTTGGGACGCTTTCTTTAACGCAATAAAAATGATTTTAGACTGTATTTGTATTTCAAAAAAATTTATAATGTAAAGATGATTTTTAAGAAATAAAAAAAATATTAAAGAAAAAAATTGATTTTTTGTTTTTATAGTTTATCACACATATACATTCTATTTATTATTTAAAGTTTTCCATATGTCTTTATCAAGCGATAAGTATTTCTAATTACAATTTTAAACTATTATCTTTTTTATAAACATTTAATTAAAAACAAGTTAACACTATTTTCTATTCCTATCCTTTATTCTTTAAATTTTCTTTGACCCCTCTCTTATTGTTCCCCTTCATTTTTTTAAATTAATTCTCAATTCATATATCTATTTTTTTTTCATTTCAACAGTAAATACACTAATTAAAATTTTTTGCTTTATTAACCCTCTTTAATCATATCATAAATAAAAACGCACACAATGTTTCAATGAAAAAAAAAGCTTTATTTAAAATATCAAGCATACAAAAAAATATTTAATATTGAATCCAAGTAGCAGGTTTTGCATACATAGTCTCGTACTTAAAATATCTGTTTTTTATTAACTGAGATGGAAAATCAAACTCTTTTAGAATATCAATAAAATTCCGAAGTCCATTCGGTTCAGTTTTTCTATCTTTTAACAAAAACGCTACCAAGTCTACAATGTTGGTATTTGGAAGTATCTTATTTTTGATCATTAGTTCTTTCTCATTAGTCCATGATAATGACGCACTATTTTGTTGAAGAAGTTCCATAATTTTCTCAGCTTGGTATCTTCTTTTCAGAGGCATCTGATTCAAAATTTCATTTTCGATATTTATTCGTATTTCATCAGAGGAATTCATTTTTCTCATTTGTATTAAAGTCCTCAGATTTAACTTCATGTATTGGTTCTGTTATGTTCTGGGTTGGCAGAGGAAAATTTGTATACTTTTGAAGAATTTGAGTATATAAAGTAGCTTTCTCTTGATCGCTTAAGTTAGGTTTTCGAAGAATTTTGTGCATTTCCTTATCTAAATCGGTTAAATGAATTTCAGCGAATTGTCGAAGTCTTTCTTCAGGTACAAGGACGAATTTCTTAGTGTGTTCCATGAAGTAATGAAGATATAACAGAAACTGCTGCAGGTATGAGGAAGCTCAGAAAACCTTCGCCTTTCTGTACAAGAAGTTTCCTTTTTTATATAATGGTACTTTCCTACTTGCTAATTTTCTTAGCACTTTTTTGTAGGGGGACAGCCGAGACTTTCGATGTTTTGTCAAAGGGACGTTTCCTTTGAGAATGTTGATGGTACATTCGCACAAAGCCTTTATGAGGGAGTTTGTACAATTTCGTAAAAGAGCAGCTTTGCTTTTGCTTCGAGCCAGTTGCTTCAAATGATTAATATGTTGACTCGCTAACATCTTTAAGTTAAATGAAAAAATGATTGTATAACAAGCTTTAAATAACTTTTAAAACTTAATTATTTTACCTCATGTAAACTTTTTTTTCCAGTTACAGTAATTTTGAGAAGGTATCTACTATAATAAAGTATCTAATTTAATTTAAAAGTTTGATTTCTTTTTTTATTTGGAAATGAACCAATTTTGAGTTATCGGGGTTGATAGAAGATATTCTCATCTTCTGGAAATAATCCGGTGCGAAGACGTAATTTTTCATCTGTTTCTGGCCTTAAATCAATAAACAAATAACCATATGCGACTGAAGTTGCATCCTTGAAACTCTCTTGAAAGTACTTGGTTTGACTCGGATACATTTGTTTAGCTAATGAAGCCATTTGCATTTATCCCTTACATTTTTAAAGCAACACATATAAGATGCATTTAATGAAATAGTTCGAAATTCTGCCCCTTTATAAAAAAGATTTTGAACAATAAATATAACAGAAATATTCTTATGATGACTACCTTTTGTAAATAAATTTGATAATTTTTTATCGCCTCCTAATTCGGACATTAAATCATCAATAATGATTAATGCATTACTTATCTGGCTAAGATCTGAGGGTAAACCATCAATGAACTCGACATTAGAAATTTCATCAAACAGAGTTTGATAAGCACCATAACACCAAATGATTTTTGAAGGAGTTGGCTTAAACATTTCATAATCCAACAACTTTTTGACAAAGTAAGTTTTTCCAGAATTGGAAGGACCACTTATTAGCATAGATGATGGATGTTGTATGGTTGGAAACTCCATTGCAAATGCAAGGATTTGTAAATTTCTCATACTATTTATATTGTAAATATGTTTATAATTTTACTTGCATAAAAATATTTAACTATGAATACCAAATAATTGAGATTGAACAAAAACATTTTTATATCAACTGTTTATTTACAATAAAATAATAACAATGTACAGAGATACAACAAACAATATTTCCAACAATAATGAAACTGAATTGATTAGAGTAAATGATATAGCATTAACATTTCAATGTAAATAAAGAATCCGTCCTCCACACATATGGAATGTAATAGTACATCGATATTTTTTTAATTATTTTTTTGTTTTATTTCAAAAACAAAAACTAAGAAGTGGTCATATACCATTTACAGAATAATTTCATTTACATAATCTTTTCATAGGCAAAGCAACATTTTGACAGGGTGAAGGAATGTTTCACTCTAATACAAATATATATAAATAAATACCCAAATTTTTACAAAATATAAAAACTCAAAATTTTGAGATGTATTTATCTATAACGTATTTACCATCAACATATTTACTCATTCATCATGGTGAATTTTTTTAAGTGAAAATAACATAAGTTTGCTACTAAATTTTAAAGTGACCATATGCTAAAGTATTTATTCCATCTTGTAGAATGTATCTTTTGCTATCAAAAGGGGCTCAGAGTTGATTTTTGATAAGCCACAGTTTGCACAATGTGATTGTGACTTGCTATTTTTTTAGCTTTGGCTAATCCACGACGACGATATAACAAAGTCTCTTTGTAGTCTCTATGTCTAATTTGTTGTTGGATAATAATTTTTTTGAGACTCCTTTCGCCGTTTTTTCTCCATTTCAGCACTTTTTAAACTATACATTTTTGGTTTGAGCCCAACGAATTCAAGAGCCAAACTGGATGATAACTCATCTTTCATCTTGCCAAGCACTTTTTTATTTATTTCGCAGTATAGGGGATGAGTTTGGGGATAATCGGAAGTATCGAAGAAATGTAGATCTTTCTGCATATCTTCATACACGTCTTGTGTTACAATTTCATAGCACAACGAATCAGTATCAGTAAAAAGTAATTTTGCATTGGTATCATATTTTGATTTTATATACTTATAATGAAAATTATACATAAGAATCTTAGATATGTCTAGAATGGAGAAACCAATGTAGATCGGTCTATTTTAATAAAAAGGGAAACTTTTTTCTCTCTATCGAAACTAAATCTGTTGTTATTATACGAAAATTATGAAATGCTGGAGAAGCAACGAGTTTCTTCGATTTTTTCTGATCCTGTACAAGATCTATTACTGTGCGCTTCCGTAGGTTTTCCATGGTTTTACCGAATACGGCATTATTTAAAAAGTTTAAAGAGATTTTTTCAAATGAGCTTTTCGCGTTTTTCTTTTTCGGTATTAAAATCAATATATTTTTAAGCCAAGGTCTTTGTTTAAATTTAAGTACTTTGTGGATTTTAGTTACTTTTAAACCTAGAGAAACATACTGTTTTAAATTTCTATAATGAACGATATATGCTTTTACTCATTAAATTAGGAACTAATTTCGTACAGCTATTGGTATTTAAATTATGTTCTTGCGCTATTTCTTTGCAGTATGGAGACAGCATATCATTTGTCACATTTAATGTTTCTGGGGCCAGGGGATAGTCATTATGTAAATTGTGTAGGTTTTGTGGATAATCCATGTCTACTTCTAAAATATAACCTATGTCTGACTCATCTGGAATTTCCATAAAAATCAATTGGCTGTGTAATCCACTCAAAACCGTGAGTAGGTAAGGGTTGGGACATTGCCCATCCATATAAATTATTTGCATCCAAATAAAGGATGTATTTAGATGGTTTGTTTTCATCGTAAGAGTCTAAATATTTGTTGTTAGCTGAACTAAATCTATGGGGTATCATTGAAATGCCACCTCTTATGCCTCTCTCGACAAATAAATGCATGTCTAAATCTGTAAAAAGCTCCAGTTTGACTCGCGACATGTAAAGACATGCTTGCCAAGCGAGTCCGGGAGCCGTGTAACAATGACATGGATCTAGTTTGTAAAAATTTAAGCATAATTGTCGAAAATTTTGAAAAACGTCTGCAAGTAGAATTACGTCACTCGTCACGTACAGATCGTGATACTCTCCTAGAGTTTTAAGATTAAAACTTTTCCATACGTTTTGACAATGTGCATAATCATCATCACTTACAGTTTCATTTGTAAGTGAGCTAAAAAAGGCTTCTTTAGAGGGCAAGCATCCTTCATTAAATTTTGGAAAGTATTCATATATTCATAGGGGTAAATTCTTTTATGAAGCATCAGATCGGTTTTTCCTTGAAAAATTTATTTGTTAGTGTTAATTCATTTTTTTCTAAATTCGAAACTAACTTTTCGAGAGAGGCATTTAAAAATTGCAGCGAATCGAGAAAGCGTAGAGAACCGAGAGAAAAGATATATATTTTCACTATTGGAAGGTATACAAGTAAGATTTTTGTTTTTTTATTTTCCCAACACTCTGCATGATCAAATGGGAATCATACCCTCGTAAATTGTGAATTACGACAGGGATATGTTTAGCCAATGTATAATTAATATTGCAAATATTATGAGCAGCACCGGTATAAACCGGTGAGATGGTCATGATCCCGGACTCTATCCCCAATAAAGGTTTTTCATATGTGACAAAAAGTGGCATTTTAAAATGTAATTTATTCTCATCAGAAAGAAGTATCGGCCCAGTTTTTTCAAAATATTTAGTATATCTTCCTCTTCTTTAATAATGTTTTTTAAAAATGGTCAACGGCATTTTCTCCTCGATAAACAACAGGTGGTTTTTTAAAACTTCCATCAGGTCCAATCACCACATACGCATAACCACATGGAATATGATTTGCTATTGGTACAGTGGAAGATCTTTCAGGATCAGGCGCGCATGAGTTGATTTTCACAATAAAGGGATTCAAAGTCGGCGTAAATAGTATATGGAACAGGTAAATTAAATTTAAAGTTTTCAAATTCTAACCATTTGTTTTCGGGCATTTTTATTTTTGTTCTTTATGTTTCCTACAGTCTACTATATGGGCATCTAAGATTGATTTTTTAACAAACCTGTGAAGACAATAATTGCAATAAAAACTTTCTGATTTATGTTGTGTTAAGTCTGAAAGTAATCGATTTAAATTTTTTTAATAAGACAATAATGTCTTTTCTCTTGATTTGAGATCAAAAGCAAATTTACATGTTTATCAAAATTCTTTGTTGTTATTTTCAAGGAGAATATTTCATTCTCGAAACCGAACACATTAATTGATATTTTATTTTTTTCTTCAAAGCATTCAATCTGATTTAATGGAGTAGGAAATGTAAGGTTTTTCGTGCATAATTCATTCTGAAATTTTAAATAAGTACTCACTCTATTTGCATTGGCTTGAGCAGGATGAAGATGAGCTAACACACACCATAAAAAACAATGTTGGTCCTCATTTCTGATGTTTAATATTGCCTTTTTTTTTAAATCAGCTTTGGTGGAAGAGGAATGTAAGAAGCTGCTGCTAAGGGCTTGTAGATAGCAATCTTAAGTTCATTCTTCAACACATCTTGGAATTCCCATCCCGATCCTCTATTTTCAAATTCATTACATGATGTGATAACCTTTAAAAAAATAATAATAAATTCAAATTATAATCACATTCGATGTAAAATAATTCTGAAATATATTTCCACGGTATATATTTTATAGTTATTTGAATAACTTTTCTTAAAATTCTTTTAAAAATTTCTTTTACATTTTATTTTATTATTTTTAAAGAAAAAAAAATGAATTAACTTGTTACCTTTGCAATGCTTGTTTCAACGTCAGGAATTTCCTCGGTTAATGTAATAGCACATCTTGATCTAAAATATGATGTACAGGTCTCAAAATCCTCTGTAGTAATTTTCGGATGAAGTGAACACAGCTGTTGAGATACCACTTCACACCCTGCTTTGAAGACGCTGTTTCCTTATTTTTTTTTTTCAAAATTTCTGTCTTAATGCTGTGAAGGCTCACAGTTAAGTCCTTCGATGTTGAAGTATCTGGAAAGAATGTGTACACTTCAAAAGTATCCAAACATGCATTTCTAGTGGGCGAAACAGTTCGTTTTCGCGATGGTGCAATTGAAATAGAAGTCCTGCCGTGATCGGAAAGAGTCGTTTCCGTGGCGGTAGAGGGACCGGGTGCGGCTTCCGAGGATGTGTTCGCAGAGGAATTTTCTTCTCCATTGGCTGTTCGAGACAGTTTCATGATAATCGGTGTTAATTTATGAATTTTTGAATGTCGAACGAAGTTATCTTTTCGATTGAATCTCTTTTTGCATATTTTGCAATGGAATAAGGCTGAAGTGGTGTGAATTGAAAGTCGATGTCTTTCTAAACTGCGACGATGCGTGAAAACACTATCGCATTTATCGCATGAAAATGTTCCTCTTAAAACGCCATCGAAGGGTTCATCTAACTCACTGGATAAGTCACCAAAATCCGCAGAAGCCAAAACCTTGTCGTTGATAGGAAAATCAGTCTCTTCGAATATTTTCGATATCCATTGTAAAAAGTTTAAGCATGAAGTGCACACAGAAAAAAATTTCGAGCTAGAAGTGAATTGGTTCATTCGCCTCATCTGCTTATATACGGAATCAATCGTTATGCGTAGGAATACAGTGAAGAATAATTAAAAAGTATTTTTTGTAACGAATAGCGAAAGAAAGGGGCGGGGCTTATCTTCTTTTTTAACTCTAAAAGTATTTGGCATCTCCCCTCAACCGTATGAATGGGGTTTTACAACCCCCTCCCTGCAGGTAAACTGATTTTCCCACCTTCAAAAGCTGTAAAATTCCAATTACTTCAGACTTACTCACAACAGCCACACTTTTCTCCCCACAACTTAAAGAATGCGATTTTACTACCTCCCTGTAGGTAAACTGATTTTCCCACTTTCAAAAGCTGTAAAATTCAATTACTTCAAACTTACTCTTAACAGCCACACTTTTCTCCCCACAACTTAAAGAATGAGATTTTACTACCTCCCTGTAGGTAAACCAAATTCTTCCATTGTCCAGTTGTTAAGTTTCTTTTATTTTGTACTGATATATTCGCACACACACAAAGTCTGCTTTAAGGGTATGTTTTGTGTGGACTTTTCGCAACATCTGTTTGTGCTTTTTGAAAGAGATACTCAGACAAATGGTTTTTTTACAAGCTAATAGGATAATTTCGCAATTTATTCTTCAATAGTTAGACTTACAACTGTTACAATCTTGAAATTCTTACACACGAGTTTCATACATACCTATGAATGGGTTGATTGCTACCCTATGGAGATAAAATTCTTAGTTATTTTTACAATCTTAGGTTTTAAATTTAATGAGAATAATACATTTGTACGAATTGTGTGCCTATCTCTCTGTGTGTGTACTTTACCACTTTTTTTCTTAAAAAAAATAAATAAATAAGAAATACACTTTGAAGAAGAAGAAAAATAATACTTTTATTTACAATAATAATAAAGAATCTCTAGCAACATACATTTGTTTAGCATTTTCTATCAGCACATTCATATTCAACTTATTGAGAAACATCTCATTCATGTAATTTACCATTTGGATGTTTCGATTGACAAAATCTGCAACCAGTTTATCCCAGTCCATGTTTAATATGGCTAAATCACCATATTCGGAAATTCTCTGTCCGTTTGAATATGTCATACATTCATGACCTAGTTGATTTTCGTATCCTTCCAAACATCCGAAGCATACGAACAATGATGAAATATTTTCTTCGATATGGTTACATAAGAGTTCGACCATTGATGTAGTGAGAACCATTTCTGCGTCGATACAATCGACGCAGTCAGATTTGGAAAAGGAATGTGTTTAGCCACTTCTTGCCTCAGAAGTTTCAGAAAAACACGCCCGAACATGATTGAAACAGTTTTCGACGTGATCTGCTTATGGATATCTTTTAATACATTCCATTCCGTTTCTTTTAGCATGGAAGCTGGAGTCAAAAATTTACGAGTAAAGTCCTTTCGTTGGAAATAACGTTGCATTATGATATGAGTGACATTCTCGATAACAGTTCGGGAAAGTAAGAGACAATCCTTGATAACAAATACTTTTCCATCCTCAAAGGCTTGATCGATTGCAGAAAATTCTCTTACGAGGGCTAACCATACGGAAGGTGTTACAGTGATTCCATCTTTGGTAGGTAAAAGAGATCCAGCGGCATCGAGCTTGTATCGGCGCAAGTGAATTCGTGCAACGTCTGCAAAATCAGAAACAACGGCGTAGTTGTGACTTCCTAAATGGAAATGATTCTCAGGAACAGCATCTGGTTTAAACGAAGAAGCTTTCCCGTTGTCTTTATCAAAACACACTCTTTTGGCTCGAGGATGGGAGAAGGCGAGAGGTGTAGCATGTTTCATGGTTAACTAAATAAATTTCAATTTACTAATCACGAAAGAAAATATCTTGAAATTTTGTGGTAGGGTTGGAACGTGATAATTCTTTATCGAGAAGCAAAGTATTCTACCAACTCAGAGCTTGAGAAGAAATGATACACAGAAAGAAAAAAATGAGTATTACAAGGTGGCAACAGTAAGCTGATTGGTTCATTTTCATGACGTAACTTTGGAAGCAACTGATTGGTAGAAAAATTACTGATGTCACTAGTCATATGACATCACTATTATAATCAGATTCACAAAGAAAAAAACGCGCTTTTTCAATATGGTTTATTTACGAAATCTATCTTCCCATATTTTAATCATATCTATAAATGAAAAGCAATATTTCAGTATTGTAGCCTACAGAAAAAAAATTATTAGCCTAAAATTATTTATGCTTTGTTTTCTATTTTGATTGTTTATGCAATATCCCGCTAAGAGAAAATAGAAGGGAAAGGGGTGTAAATGTGTCACGGATGAAGGACGAAATTGGAGGGACCGGTTGGAAGGGGGGTGGATGGAGGGGAACGCCGGAAGGGTTGGATGGGGAGAACCGCGGGAAGGGGACGGAGAGAACTCGTTCGGGGAGGCGGGGACCTCAAGCACCTCAGCGCCTCGTGATCCAGAACCCCCACTTTTCTACTACTGGCACCTAGGCTTGTGCCTAGGGCGCAATAATTGGCGGCGAAAAAAAATTAATTTACCACTGCCCAGCGAATTGTGAGAGAAGTATTTCTGCCCTCAAGAGAGATAAATTAGAAGTAAAAAAGGCTTTTTAAAAACAAGCTTTTATTAAAATACTATAAAAGATTAAATAAACTTTCCTTTTAAAAAAATTTTTTTATTCTATCAACTTATAACGTCATTACACAATTTATGATATAAAAGCTGGTCGCGCGAGATTTAAGTACTCGTATTTACTTAGATTGAAAGTTTTAAAAATTAAAATCAATCAGATCAAGTTGTTTAATTTGCTTATTTATCTACCCAGGTAAAATTCATTCATTTTTCAAAGAAAACCTTCGTTGTATGAGTACAATGACAGTGACTTAACTAAGAATAAGGATGTCGAAAAATAAAAAATATTAAAGCGATAAGCGATGAAAAATATGATAATTAACAAGTTGAAACTAGTTTATACAAGAATGTACACTCTATACCAGGGATGGCGAACCAGTGACACGCGTGCCATGAACGGCACGCGACACAATATTTTGTGCTCGCCAGCGATCAAAATGGTCTGCATTTTATTTCAAAATAACAAAGTTCACTATGAAGTATTACAAACAAACGCGAGTGATCGGTCGCGGGACGGTGACAGGCACACTCTTTTGTTATTGTCTTGTCTTAGTCACATCATGGACTACATTGCTTATGATGCAAAATGGTCAATTTCATTGACACAACTGTATTTTAAAATTTGTGTTATATTTACGGTGTTTAACTGTATTTAACATGGCTAGTTCAGCAAAAGAACAAAAAGTGTAAGATCGTAAGTGTAGCAGAGAATTTCAAACTTAATGAATCTAAAATTATGGCATTATTAGTAAAGGCGAGAAGTGGTGCGTGCTTTATGTTTTGGAACAGGGGTATGCTGAACATCGTGTGTAAAACGGCATTTTAAATAAATCACAAATCCTGTTGTAAAAAAAGTGAACCACTGCAAAAATAATTAATTGCTTAGAAATCATTTGGCAGATGACTCCAATTCAGCATGCATTATACTAAAAGTAACATCTTATAATCCTAATATAAGTTATTTGTCATCCGATCTAACAACAACAGAAGTCATAATAATTTTACTTTACATTGAATTACACATATAACTAAAACATTTACAACTATACAGTGCAAAAGGTATTTTTTCGTAGTAAATAATAAGTTTTGAGTTGTTAGTATTTGTTTTTATCCTCTTTTCCAAATAATCACAAGTCAAAATTATTTCACGGTACGTCTATACACAGGAGCGTAGTTACCGCTGTATTAACCGTATCAATGATACGGGCATCCAAGCTAGAGGAGCCCCTACTTGTGTAACTACAGTCCCCCCAACAGAGCTCCTATATCTAAAAAAGAGCCCCGATGGAATTTTGATACTGGGCCCCCTCAGAGCTAGCTACACCAGTGCGTCTATACCTCATTAAACACTTCTTGAAGGAAAAAAACGTTGATCCACATAAAGGTTCGCCACCCCTGCTATATACTATAATTGCAAACAACTTCATTAATTTACTGTCCTAATTTACAAAAGGGCGGGTGGTCCGTGATACCGTAAAGTGAGTACGCATAATTTGCTTAATTTCGCAGAACAACGCCCAAAGTTGTTCCAACGTCGCACCATATATTAATGCGAATGGTACTTGTCAGTCGTGAACCCAGTTTATACTCAAAACGAAAATTTCATAAGAACAGCACAAAATTCCACATTTTATTCAAGCGAATTCCATCAACTCCATTTTTTTTGGCTCGTTGCCAAAGACAAAAATACAAAAGTAGCTCGTTCAAAATATTATCTCGTGATCGCAAAAATGAGTAATTTAATAACATTACTGTGTAACCCTGACACCTTCCCCGCGAGAGTCATATTAGATCCAAAGATCAAATTTGGCTAAAACAATCTAGGGTCACACGTTACACCCAAAATAAAACACTGTTTAGTCACTATCTTAATATTATACATTTACATAAAAATAATCAACATTAAATTTTACACAAATATTCTTCTTAACTTAATCATCTAACAATAAAGCTAAGAAAATGTTTAAACCTAAATTAATCTTAAATCCTTCTTAAAGTTCTTATTTAATTACAGTTTACATTTACAGTCTGGATAGAGCATCTGCATTAACTAGTTTAGATCCTTTCATGTGGCTTGCTTCAATGTCATGGCGTTGAATGGCCAACGCCCACCTCTGCAATCTCGGACATGGGAGTGCAGCACTAGTGAGGGATACTAGAGAATTATGATCGGTTAGTAAGAAAATCTTTGCTCCACACAGTAAAGTTTCAAATCTTTTTAGAGCCCAAATAATAGCATACGCTTCCCTTTCAATTGTCGACCACTTTTGTTGGCTTGGGTTCAGTTTCTGGCTCCCAAAAGCTATGGGATGAATGTTGTCTTCTCCATCCAATTGACCTAGACAGCATCCGACCGCCGTCTGAGAAGCATCCGTATGCAAGTAGTACGGTTTCTCTATGTCTGGGACCTGCAACTCTGCAATTCCACATAGTGCTGTCTTCAACTCCTTGAAAGCATTTTCAGCCTCCTTGCTCCATGGAATCTCATTAGGGACTTTCTTTTTAGTGAGCTCCGTCAATCGTAGAGAAATTTTTGCAAAAAGTTCGGAATATACTGTCTATAAAAATTGCACAATCCCAAAGCACTTCTCAGTTGTTTCTTGGTCGTTGGTGCCTGTAAGTTCTGAATCGCTTTTATTCTTTCTTTGTCAGGGGAATGCCTACCTGAATCAATGACATGTCCTAAGTATTTAACTTTTTGTCTTGCAAACTCACACTTTTCTAAATTCACTGAGAAATTAAAATGCTCCAATCTTTTGAAAACTTCTTCTAGATGATTTAAATGTTCTTCCCACGTATCAGATAATATTGCTAAATCGTCGATATACGCACATGCAAAATCAGATATAGTTTGAACCACCTTAGACATGGCTCTCTGGTAGGTTGCAGCAGCGTTTCTTAACCCAAATGGTAACACATTCCATTGGTACTGTCCTCGATGAGTTCGGAAGGCTGTTAGATGTTTGCTGCTGTCTTCCATTGGTATAGACCAATATCCTTTCAACATATCTACTACAGTAATGAATTTTTCTTCCCTACTAAGAAATTCAACTTCATCATATTCTGCATTGGATATGCGTCCGGTACGGTAAGGGCATTCAAGCTTCTGTAATCTATGCAAAACCGAATTGTTCCATCCTTCTTATGTACACATACCATGGGGTGTGCTATTTCACTTACAACAGGTTCAATCAGCCCTAACTCTAACAATTCATTTATCTGCACATCTACTTTTCTCTTTAAGTTTTCTGGTATCTTATAAATTTTGGGTTTCATCGTCTCCTCCTCATTCTTCAGTTTTATCACATGTTCACCAACTTTAGCTCTTTTTATTTTTCCAGAAAACAACGTCCTGTGTCTATGTAAAAGATCCTTTAGTTGAGTTTGTTGCTTCTTAGATAGGTAATCCAACGTCCCTCTGTCCAATTCTTCGTCATTCTTATTCTCAGCTGCAGGAACTGTTGGCGTTTCATATATCTCACTGAATTCATCATCAATATCATAAATAACTCCAACCGTTTGAACTCTCGCTCTGTATTCTCTGATCTTGTTAAAATGCAGCAATCTCAAATTACCTCCAGCCATCTGCAAATAATATGAATTTGGTTTTACTCTTTTAACAACTTTAACTGGACCTGTCCATCTAGCATATAGCTTATTCGTCGAATCAGGTATCAAAACAAGCACTTGATCTGCTGGTGCAAATTCTCGATGTTTCTTTTGCCTGTTGTAACATTTAGCGTAGCTACCTTGTTGCACGTCACTTGTTAACTTTGCTTTGTGGGTTGCTACTTCTAACTTTTCTTTTAGCTTTTTCAAATAACTCTCTACTGATCCCTTCATATTCAGAGATAACAACGTGTTCCCAGTCCAAATTGACTTCAGTATAGACAACGGTCCTTTCGGATCTCTTCCATACATTTGTAGAAAAGGTGGTGTACCGGTAGTTGCGTTTGGAACTTCACGATAAGCCCATAGTTAAAACGGTATATGCCTATGCCAACTTCTTCCTTCCTCTCTGATAATGTGGTGCAACATGTTCTTGAGAGTTTGGTTCCATCTCTCAATTAACTCATTTCCTTCTGGATGGTATGGTGTTGAAAAACGCGGACAAGCTCCTAAAATCTTCAAAAACTCTTGCGTTAAACTGGCCGTAAAATTTGTTGCATTGTCCAATACGATCACTTCTGGAATTCCTGTTCTACTGAATATTTCGAGCAGTGCTTCACACTTACTCTTAGCCGTTAGTGACTTGAGTGGGATTGCTTCCGGCCATCTAGAATGCTGGTCCATCAAACAAAGTATGTATTTATGTCCTTGTGATGATACTGGATCTACAGGACCAATTAAATCAACGTTTACTACTTGGAATGGCAATTCAGGACGAGACACAGGTGTTATCGGAATTTTGTCAACCGAACGAATTACTTTTCTAAGTTGACAACCATGACAGGAACTACAATATGCTTTAATCTCCTTTACCGTCCCTGGTCAATAAAACGAAAATTTGATTCTCTGAATTGTTTTATGAGCTCCTAGATGTGCTCCGAACACTGATTCATGCGCAATTTCTAATCTTTTCCTCTTCCTCATTTCAGGAACCACTAACTGTTTTATCCTATTTCCGCCCAATAGCTCATCATGGTACAGGATATCGTTTTCTATCACATATCCTCCCTTGTTTCGCCTAGCAAAATTCCATGCTTCCTGAAGAGTATCACAAATCTGTTGCTGTTTCTTGAATTTTTCTGTGTTATTTTCATTCTCCTCATCATATTCTGTTATTGTTGGCTCTTGTTCTTCCTTTTCAGTATTTACACTCTCATCTAACGATTTTTTGGAGGAATCTGATCTTAAGTTCATAGCGGCTGTAAATCTGGGACTGTATATTCTTTCTTGTTCTAATAATGCTTCATAAGTTTCAGTATCCAATAATATGTCAGTATTCAGCCCATCCACAGTTGCCACCACCGTTTTAATTACCGGTGTAATATACTCATTCGTTACCAAACCAATATCCACTTCTTTTAGTTCAGCCTTTAAACAATCACCAAATGTGGGTTGCAACATTATATGTCCTTTGTAATCTACTTCCTTTCCCACGACACTGCTTTTAAACACACTAATTTGTGCACCTGAATCCACTACAGCTTCATATTCTGTCCCACCATACGAAATTTTACTATTTTAAGATCAGACATTTTTAGTTGAACTGCGCTGCATTTCTTATTTTCCCTTACAACTTCGCCGTTGAATCTCGCTGTGACTACTTTGCTTTCATCCTCAGATACCTTTACCTCAGCAACTTTACCCTCGGTCTTTCCTCTCCCGTCTTTCTTATCCCTGCAAAATCTCGTCCACAATTGAAACATGTAACTGATTTTTGGAAAGAATTTCGCTTATCATATCCACTGCGGTTGTTTAATTCTTGTCTATATCCTTCACCAAATGCATGACATTTTCTATTGCACATGCTAGGTTTTTCCGGATAGGAATTTCTATACGGTAGAGACAAAGTAGCTTTAGTGGCCTGGTTATATTGTCTTGCGTTTTCATAATCATCTAACTTCTCAGTAAGATCGTCAACTGTAACAATTCTACTCCAGTCATCAATAAAATGTTGCTGTATATGCCTGGAAACCTGTTATGTCATTTGCTCTACAATGACAAGTTGTTTCAGCCTGTCAAAATCGTAGATTTTTAGTCCCGAAATCCACTCATTAAAATAGTTCGCCAACTCAAATCCAAAATCTCCCAAGTGTTCTCAGCCGATTTACAATGCCTCTTAAATTTTACTTTAAATGCTTCTGGGCTCAATTTAAATCTTTTTAATAACATACCTTTTATATGTTCATAATCATTTGCCTTTTCTTCTGGTTCCCTGGCAATCAAATTCGCCATTTCTAACGGCAATAGTCCAACAAGATTCGTTACCCAATCTTCTTCCTTAATATGGACTCTTCGTGCTTGTCTTTCAAACAGTATTAGGTAAAAACTCATATCACCTTCTTTGGGGTCAAAAGTACGCATTAATTTTTGCAATACAACTGGTACGTGTTCTTGTATTCCTTCATTCTGAGAATTCCTTTCTCTCTCCTAAAACCATTACTCATCATCGAGGCTTCTATCTTCAACTTCTCTAATTCATATTCTCTTTCTTGGCGCTTTATTTCATCTTCTCTTTCTTGGCACTTTATTTCATCTTCTCTTTCTTGGCGCTTTATTTCATCTTCTCTTTCTTGGCGCTTTAATTCATCTCTCTCTTGGAGCTTTAACTCATCTTCTCTCTCTTGGCGTTAAATTTCATTTTCTCTTTCGCTTACTATTCTGTGTAATAATTCTTTCGCGAACACCTCTTCATACTCCTTACTTGCTACTATCAACTTTTTTAAAGCAGGAACTTTCATTTCTTCCGTTACAGTTTCTCTTAATTCTTCCGCCAAACACTTCAAATCTACCTTCAAAGCTCTTCCTAAAAACGCCATTTCTCATCCACTTTTAACATAAACTTCCTCAACTGCACAACTTATTAACAATTTACTAGAGATTCAAAATTGTTCACTTACTACTAAATGTTGAATGTAATTGAAATTCCCTCACTTCAGCACAGTTTCGATGTCGCCAAGTTTCAAAACAGTTCACGATTCTTAATCTTGAGAACAATTCAAAATCCTTTCTTCAAAACAGTTCTAAATCCTTAATCTTGGAAACAATTCGAAATCCATTGGGGTTTCCCCGCACAAATGTCAGTCGTGAACCCAGTTTATACTCAAAACGAAAATTTCATAAGAACAGCACAAAATTCCACATTTTATTCAAGCGAATTCCATCAACTCCATTTTTATGGCTCGTTACCAAAGACAAAAATACAAAAGTAGCTCATTCAAAATATTATCTCGTGGTCGCAAAAACGAGTAATTAATAACATTACTGTGTAACCCTGACAGTACTGTATTTAATTAAAAATGCTAGTTTTAAGGCATAAACATTTATTGCGACTGCTTTGTGCAGTATCTCCCCTGCAAGAGAATGTACAAGTGTGGGTGACGATCGCAGCGCCAACAGTGAGAAATGAACAAGAGTGACCAAATCGTATCACTATTCCTTCCTTTTGACTGTCAGTCCATAACATGGCGGATCCACAAGTGGTGGATAATAAAACGACTGTCCAAACAGCAAAAACAAAGAAAGGGAAAACAATAAGAGAGTTAAGGAACTATCCCTCCCAAAAAAAGTAAGAACTGAAGAAGGAAAGAGGTTGCTCTGAAAATAGGAGGAGAAGGGTGTAACTATTGAAATGCCTCGGGCACCAGGAAGTTTAAAAACAACCCTGGCTTTGATAAAATTCTTTCCAAATAAATTTGAAATTTTACTGGAGGAAATATGCTTGCGACTCCTTTGAAGCATCAGCGAAGCTCGCAGCAAAACTTTGTGTAGGTCACAAAGAAATATATATTTTTTTCATATGGGCTGTATTTTCGCCCATAAGCCTTTACAGAAACGGTAAAGGCCGTATCATACGTACACGTTTCAAGCAATTTTTCGTCCAATGCGTGCAATTTTACTTAGTTGCCACAGCAATGGCTTTAGAACAACTTTTTTGCTAGTGAGCTCAAAAAATTGTTCCAAATAAAAGTTGCTTGAAATTCCAGCCAATGGGATTCTTCGGTGCCGTATGTCATAAACAAGATGGCATCTTCGGTTTCGTCAAACAGATCAAACATGCCGTATAATATTTTAACTGTGTATAATATTTTATATAGGATAGTGCTCCATTCCTGTTTACACCCATGAACAAAAGCGCAAGCAAAATAAAAGAAATAATTTTGAATGTTCGTTTTCCGAAGCAGAAAAATCGGCGAGTAATTTTTCAATGTGGAGATAGAGCGTGGCTGACGTCAGAGCATGTCGTTTTGTTTACGGCAATCCTTCCCCCTCAGATTAGGCCAAAAATTAGAAGAAAAAGTTGCATGGAAAATGTACGTGTTATACGGCCTTAAATCCTCCTAAGTGTGAGAGCCCTTTTAGTTGTCATTGTGAAATTTCAGTAGAGAAGATGGCAACGAGTAAAAGTGAAAACGGGATTTTAAAACTGAATGAGATCCGAGAAGGAAGAGAGATTCAGATTTGCAGCAGAGCTAGAATCGAGATTTGTTAAACCTGATTTCTAGTTCGTAAAAATTTAAAAATTTGTTTGTTGTGTGATATTAAGATGCTGTCTTTCTTGAATCCTTTGCATCGAGTATGCCAGACGTTACAGCACGATCTAGTGGCGGCACTCTCCACCGAATTTTTGATGCTTAAATTAATTTTAATTCAAGCTCTCGTAGGATGCCACATATTGCCAAGATTTAATTTTGCCGTGAGTACTGGAGTCAAACTGACACTCAAAAGATCTCTTACATGCCACATAATTATATGGCATGCAAGCCTACTGTAACGTCATGTCCCCGAAGTTTGCTTAATTCCTGGGTAGCGAGAGGGTTTTACAGGTTTTCGTCAAATATAATTTTATTTACAAATTAAATTAGAATTTGTACACCATTATTTCGGCATCTATTCGCTGGGAGAATGTATCAAGTCCAGATCACAGGTCTGTTAGCTGGTACTTCCCTTGCTTGATCATTTTCAACTTCCTTCAATAGAGATCACAAATACCCATTTCTTTTTTTATATTCTCCTCTACTGGCGTAGCTAGTCGTGAGTGGGCATTGTATCAAAAATCCTTGGAGGCTGTTTTTAACGAAATAAATAAAAATTATCGCATTAATATTTGAAAGCGAGAAAATGTGACACATGTTGGTGGCCCCGTATCATTGATACGGTGGTAACTACACCCCTGCTATCCACTTCCGTTTATAAACTATTATAAGCCTTACAACACAGCAATCAAAAGCACTAGTTATTCACAGGGGGAAAATGTTGTATGTTCGTAGAAAATATTTTGGAACAAAAGTGGTCGCGCAAGGATCTCGGTCAAAACCGGTAGCTTAAGATTATAAAAAACCGTTTGCCACTCCCCCTCCCCCCCCAAAAAAAGAGAAATATGACACAAATAAATTTTAGTTCCCATGAAGACTATCATATAGGAGGGTACTGTCAAGGTCATTGGTAACAAATAAGCAGTCTTCCCAGAATTAAAGATTTCATGAGCCTGAGGAGACTCTGTGCCCCGAGCGCCCGCTTCCGGGTTAAACTACCTTTTTTCTTATAACGAACCTTTTTATTACGAATTTAGAACATCTATCCATTTCCTTCAATAGGATGTCCTTCAGCATTATAAACAGAAAGAGAGAATTTGACTAACCACATAATTGCCCCCCTTTATAACAAATCAAAAGCTGTCTTCCTCAGTCAGCGTTCATTATAATACTTCAGCCTCCGTCTTTTTTAGTTTCCGTTACCTCTATGATTCTTTTATCTTTATAGTGCTCAGCTTATTTCAGTCTCTTCAGCATAGATCAGGGGTACTCAACCTTTTTTCTGCTGGGTCGCATACATATGTCAGCTATTTCATGCGGGCCGCGACATGAGGATATAGCACGAGAAATGCTTTAAGAAATGCCTAGATAACATTGGAAATTTAAAATGTGGAAAATTGATCAAAATGTTATATAACTCCTGTTTAGCTTTTTTTTAATTATTATTTTTTTATTTTTGTCATTAACGCTAAATTGGAAGCAATTAAGAAACACTTCTTCACAATTTCTGCATCAGTAAACGGTTTGATATGATTACCATTAATATAACAAACTTCATGGGATGTCTGTTACCGCTGTGATATTACCAATGATAAAACACTTTGTTGCTGTTGCAAAGATTATTCAAGAAAGCCTACTTATCTCTTGAAAGAGATCTTCAAGGAAAAGTGCCATTGAAGAATTCCTGTTTATTGAGTATCTTTTAAATAGAGCACTTGCGTGACAAATCAAACAATTACTGATCTATATTAGTTTTTCATTACAAAATAATCAACCTCCCAATCGTCTTGAAACGATATATTTTCTTCGAATATTTTTCGCTTGCAAGATATGAAAGATAGTTAAAAATTAGTTCTACCCATAAAATGGTCACTACTCCAGTGCTTCTCAAACTTTCAATATTGGCGCCCCCCTTTTCAATCACAATTTTTAACGCCCCCTTATTCATTAATAATGTACTAAATGCAATAATAATGCACTTTGACGCTAAAGAGTAACAATCTTTATTATAAACCGTACAAATTCATGACATAAGTATTAAATTTTGTGTATGTTACTTTTAGGCAAAAAAATTAAGTAATAAGATAATTATTGTGTTATTTTTCCTTTCTCTAATTTTTAAATTGGAACATATTGCAAAATGCGGTGGCTGCTTAGAAGACAAAATATAGATATCAGCTAAATATAGAAAAGGAACTCAGAGGGTCAATTTCTAATGATAAGCATTTCTTTGAAAAACTTTGCTCTGTAAGACAAGCCCACAGGAAGTCGCTAATACTTATTAAACTTGTTCTTAATTTAGTATGTAGCCTGCACTCAAAAATAACACCGGCAGCTAGCTCAAATAATTTTAATTTGTTGTACATTCTAATTGAGCACAGTTACAAACACATAAAAAACCGTTAATCTTTATACAAATAATAAGGGGTTTGCGCGGGCGGACATTGGCATGTCCTTTCTACACTGTGGCGGCAATCAGACTCTGTAAGTATCCATATGTAAAATGATTTTTTTAAATGATTGCTCAAATTATAATTAGTTTTAAGCGAACTGTAATTTTAAGCCTCACAGAATTAGCATTTAGAATTGATGTTGAATAATGAATAATAATTTAAAATTCCGATGAAGAATAATTGTATTATTTTTAATATTTAAAGCGAAAAGACTTCAACATATTTTAAACCGGGAGCAGGCGCGCACTCGATACTAATGGTCGAGCAGGGTTATTGAGTCACCCCAATCCTTTTTTTATTGTTATTTTTATAGTACACAATAAAAATCGTAATTCCAGTGAATAATTTAATTAAGAGAAAATATACTCACCTACTTTCAAGGACACAGAAAATATTTCGGAAAAAAAGTTATCACACCGGGAACTCAGTCAAAACAAGTACCTTAAGATTGTAAAAAAACCTTTTTAACTCCAAAAAAAGAGGGCGATATGTGACAAATATATTTTAGTTCACGTTAAGACTGTCAAACAGAAGGATAGTTTCAGAGCCATTGGTAACAATTAAGCAGTTTTACCAGAATTACCGATTTCTTGCACTCTGTGCTCTTCGTGACCGCTCCCGGATTAAAAGTGTATTTATTGCAATATGGATACTCTAAAAAATTATGTAAAACGTTTTTCATTATGCTTTATATGTTTGGGAATACTCATAAAAATAAATCTTGGCCTAGTAATCCTTCAAAGGGCTCTATGTGCTTTTCCAAAAATCATAAAAATATTTTACAAGGGAAAAAAGCGCAGCAGAAATAGTTTATTTACGACTTCCCTAAATGAAAAACAAATACTTAAGAGCAGGGACGTAACTAACCGTACAAGTAAGTTCGAAGGTCAAACCGCAGCAAATACATTCTGCTGCCTACAGCTGATGGCAATAATATAACAGTGATGAATTTTTTTATCTTCCTAAAAATTTTTTTGATTATGGATTTGGGTTTTGTTATTTCTCTGAAAGAGTAGATTTTTAGCTTTGAAAAGAAAACGTAATAAAAAAATCCCTCATGATGGGATTACAGCAAATCAAATCAAATATTTTTATTTGGTTATAGTATCAAAGATAGCTAATGAGGTTTTGAAGTAGAAGCAATTATTTTTGATGTTGTAATATCGTAGATGATATATATATAAATTATATCAGTGTAAATGTGTATTTTTTATTATGTCAGAAAGTATTTTGTTTTACTTCATTCCAGTAAATAATTTTTTTTAATCTTTTATTTTCGATATGCTTGCGTCCCCCTTGTAGGTTTATCGCGCCTCCCAGGAGTCGCGTCCCACAGTTTGAGAAACACTGCACTACTCCAATGTTGTCACTAACCGTAACCATTCCAAATACAAAAAGAATACAAATTAGTAAGTACCCTTACTTAACTACAGCAAAAAGCAAAATTGATATATTTGATTTCTTGACAAAAAATTTCCCATAACATTTTTAATACAATGTTCTTAAGAAGTGAATTTCTCTGAGCAATGGGCCCTGACCGGGCCACTTTAAAAGGCACCATGGGCCGCAGGGTGAGTATCGCTGGTATAGATAATTAAAAACTATTTTACAAACATTATTAAATATTATTTTTTCTCTTTTCATAGTGTATGATAAGCCCAGATAGAAATTCACACTTTCTCTAGCGAGATGAGAAGACAAATCCTTAACCCGGGAGCAGGCGCGGGGCACATAGTCACCCAAGGCTCACGAAATCGTTAATTCTGTGAAAACTGTTTATTTGTTATCCATGACCTTGACTGAAAATATCCTCCTGTGTGGCTGTCTTCATGAGAAATAAAATGTATTTGTCACATATCTCCCTCTTTTTGGGAGTTGCAAACGTTTATTTTTACAATCGTAAGGTACTTGGGGTGACTGAGTTCGCCGGGCCACCCCTTTATTTCCAAAAAATTTATATGAACATGCTACATTTTTCTCCTGTTAACGATTTAGTGGCTTTGATTGCTGTGATGTACGACTTATTATGGGTTTTTAATGTAAATGAGCAGAATATAAAAAAAGAAATGGGCATCTTTGATCCCTGTTGAAAGAAGTTGAAACTCATCCGGCAAGGGAAAACTTTCTGAAATAACGCATATTAATCATGATAGCCAAAGTTAATTTGAGAAAAGTGATGAACATGATACACTCGAGTTGTAGGGAAAATTTTCAAATGCTGCCTAAAGAACTCCATCAAGAAAAGTATAAAGCTTTAAGTGTAGTACAAGACACACTTCACCCTGTTAAAAAGCCGCAAGCAAGAAACAGCTCAACATGCTATTTGTCGATTCTCAAAGCACAATAAAACTACATTAACTTGAACAACACACATGACAGTTTGGTCTGCAAATAATGTTTCTGTAATGGTAACTAAAAGTGTCTGTAATTTGTGTCCTTTATTAAAATCCCGCACATTCGAAATTTCTTGGTTCAGTTTGATTGATATATTTTCTCAAATTATCAAATAAAAATATAAAAGTCTTTAAGGTATCCGACTACCTGAAATCATGATTTTTCTTAAAAATTGACAAATTTCTTTTAAGATTTTATTTTATAGGCAATTTTATTAGATTTATAAAAATACCAAATTTATTATTTTCCATTTACTAGAACTAAAACTATTGGGTTAGAGGGAAAGTTCTGTCGTATTTTAAATAGGCAGGTGATTTTTCTTGTAAATGAAAAAAACATCTGGCTAGTGAGTCATTCGGATTTTTTTTTGTTGTTTTTCTAGCTGCTGTATAATATAAAAGGAGTCCTTTTTTACCGTTAACATTTACTTGTGATATTTAAAGTGAAAAACATGTCAGTAGATAAAGCGCATTTACGACACTGCATTTTGTATGAATTCCAAAAAGGAAGCAACGCATCGGTTGCATGTAAAAATTTATGTGCTGTACTTGGAAAAGATATTGTAAATGTTCATACTTGTCAAAAATGGTTTAGCAAATGGCGTGCCGGGAATCTGAGCCTTCAAGGAAGTGATCGATCTGGACGACCATCCAAGATCCATGGTGATGTTTTGCGACCCATGGAAAATAATCCACATTTAACAAGTCGAGAAATTGCAGAAGAGTTTGGCATTCATCATACACAGACACACACACACACACAACTGTTGGAGATTACATTAAATCTCTTGGGTTTGTGTTAAAGCAAAGTGTTTGGGTTCCACATGGATTAACGGGAAAGAATTTGTCTGATCGTGTAAGAATGTGTTCATCACATTTGATTAGAACAACGTGGAGCTGTTTTTCGACAAGCTGATTACTGGAGATGAAAAGTGGATTCTTTACGAGAATATTAAGAGAAAAATAAAAACAGGATTGAAGGTGTTTTAAGTATTTTAATAAAAAAGAATAGATACATAATAGAAACATAAATTATTAATACAATTAATATTCGACAACGATTTTATTTCACATAGGTCTGTGATATGTGAAATAAGAAACATACGGCATAATGTATACATTAATATTTCTGGTGAATGTACAGTCTATAGTGGTATTGCCTAATGTTGTCGGTGATGTTTGTACGTAGTTAAGGCTGAATTCATTCCTCATGAACTCAACAAGATAGCTGTTCTGTTGTGGATCGCAATTGAAATCACCGCATAGAACGATTGGAGTCTCCAAGTCTGTCTGAGAGTTCGGTATTAAAAGTTTGCTGAATATGGCAGGAGTGATTGATAAAGACATAGCTTAACAGCTTCAGCCGACACCTTAGGATGTATATATACGGCCCCGAGGATAAATAGCGTAAGATCTTCGACTTTAACGTACACCAAGCATATGTCGCCGACATTATGTTTTCTCAAGACTGAATTTCCGCATGACTTGTTGGCATTTACTATGATTTCGCTACAGTTCGTGGAGCTTTGTAGGTTTCTGTAGATTGCAGAACCTCCGGCTGCAGAAACTCGCACCAGCAATTCAGATGAGGTAGACGGACAATGTGTACGATGTTCAAGTGCGGTGTTATTACTTGCTCTTAGTTCGAAGCCATTGATCATCACAGTGTTCGCGCAATTCATCCAAGTCTCGCTAATTACCATATAATCGGAGTTCATCAATATATTATCGCATTCAATATCTCCTGCATGGGCAACCAAACTTTGTGCATTGAAAGCAGATACGATCAAAATTAATTGCCGTCGTCGATGTAGGTAGCCACCCTGGTCTTCATTGCGTTCGGCTAGGACTTTTCGCTTACAGAAGGCTCTTGCTTGCATTGACAACATGGGAAGGCGATGATTGGCCATCCGATTGTACTCGTCGCGAATATCTTTCACCGTTGGCGTCGTGTTGCCTCGCCCGTGATAAAATTTAAAATCGTCTTTATCATTGGTGAGATACAGACCGTCAATCGATGTCACTCTACTCAGCGCAACGTACACAAGCTGTATCTGTTGTGACTTATCGTAGTTGAAAACGACTTCGTCGAATGTGCCACCTTGCGACTTATGAATGGTGATCGCGCTTGCGGACACAACCGGAAATTGGTTACATCTACACTTGATATTCTCACCGAGCGGTATGTTGGCGGCTCTGGTCACAATAGGTGTCCCCTTTAAATCTAACACATCACGTTTGCACATAACGTGGGGCTTCGCTTTTACTCTACAAGTTGTCCCATGCTTGGATTTGGAAACTCCAGCCAAAAGCGCACTCTCTTCCGAATTCTTGTTGAGGTTGATGGCTGAGGTTCAATAACTACTTCTGTCGTTCCATAGATTGTCACCTGTTCGTCTTCAGTGAGATATTCTATATACTTAAGCGTACCGATTGCGCCATTCACTAGTCCATCTTCAACATCTAAGTTCATAGTAATCATATATTGTTAACCGACAGCTAGTTTTAAACTGTACGGCAAGCCGCCCGACTCTACGACGCTCATTTTGTGCAAGTTGCGGCGAGCAGTCGCGACCTCCGTTAGCGTATTGTAGCCAATCATCTTGTCGTCTGCAATATTTTCGAACTCAGGTATGAACGCGTTGTTGTTATATGCGTCAACGTCGTGGTTACGATGAAAGAGGCGAACAGTCGCGGGTACGTTTACTTTACACCAAGCTCTACTTCTGAAGCGTGATTCGATCAGAGCAATTTTCTCGGTACCGAGTCTCTCACCGTTACCGATTTTCGTGAGTATTTCCGAGAAGGTGGAATCACTTTGTCTCATTACCTGTTCGAGTGGATAGTAGTCGAGCGATTGCCACAGCACTGACCCACAGATCGAGTTTCGCGGCCCTTTGTAGACCGGTGAAGCATTTACGGGCGGTAACTGATGAAGATCTCCGCAGAAGATGATGTTAAGATTGCCAAACGGTTGGTCGTGTACACCAGTGATCTCTTGCAAGCGCAGGTTTATTTTATGTAGCACATCGTATCCAATCATGCTCACTTCGTCGATTATGATGCATTTCACACCAATGAATGTACTTCTGTAATTTTGAAGCACCTCTCTTGCCATAGTGCCGATACGTCTTGATTGAGTAATCTTGAAAGCGGAATGTACAGTCACGCCGCCCAAGTTTACGGCTGCTTTGCCGGTAGACGCGCAAGCAACAAACGCATTGCGAAGCGAATTATGTTGTTGGGTGTTGTTGAGTACGTCTCCATTAGCAATTTGAGCACATAGGTCTTACCACTGCCAGCAGGGCCGGTAAAGAAAATTTGAATGGGAATCGAATCACTCAAGTGCAACCGATGTATCGTCTCGAGAATCAATTCGCGTTGGCCGTTATTTGTGCTGCGCATCATGTGGCAGTACTCTTGTTTAGACATCACATTGCTGCGTTTACGAACAACCGATATACCTATTGTATTAACGGCATTCTCAAAGTCGTCGTTGTTTTCCGTACCATCGGGCCCTAAAACGTTTCGGACGAAATAATCTCGACTGTTGCTTGTATCTAATGGATCAACGTTATCGAAGTCTTCGCAGATCTTCTTCAATTCATCGAGTATCTTCGCGATATCTATGTTCGACTCGAATTCTTTACGCTTGGCCATGATCTCTGCCTCCCTTTCGTCGTACATCCTGAGGAAGCCATTTCGGTCCAGAATTTCAACCGCCTCGTTCTTAAATGGTAAATAGATCGACAACGCGGATACGAAGCATCTTCATGGCCATGTAGAGAACATGATCCGGAGTTGCACCGCGTCGATCAGTACGTCGAATCTCGCTGGTTGCCATCATGTACGGAGTCACCCGCACGTTGAGGTCGAATTGACGATACGCTGATATTTATACGCTGATATTTATAAGGGAACTGGAATCTAGTCAGATTCCTCCGTCCCTGATCTGGGTTGGCAGGTGAATGGCGTTGTGAGCTTGGAATGGGTGGAGAGGAGGTGTGGCCACTAGGTGGAGGGACCAACGGCGTGAAGGCGCTCGTCGTCGGCAGTGGAGGAACGATCCGATTGGTTTGAGAGCTCAGGACTTTGGAAATTTAGATGATATTGCAATTAAAATTAAATATAGATATTAAAACATGCCCGAGAGAAAGAAAAAAGTTAAAATCATGGAAAAAGGGGAAATAATTATGTATCTTATTAGAATTGGGCTGGAAGTAGATTAAAAAATCTAATTCCAGACCGCTTCCAGTAACATACATAGTTGCTTTTGGAAATCATTTGTTTTCTTGAGTTCTGGCATTATTTGTTTAAGTTTAGGGAATTGTTTAAAAATATTGGAGACAATTTTGAGAATAAGGCTAATAGATCTTGGAAATCAGATGAATTAATTTCATCTGTAGGTGGGGTAGCACGATGACTTTGTCTTTCCGAGTTGTTACTATTTGTATTAGAGGGTTGGGGGTCGGCACTTTTGGGTTTTCCAGAAACCATGTTGGCGAAGGAAATTCCTTCTACAACATTGTTGCTGGTAAAGACTTTTTTGTTTCTATTTACGATACGATGGGGTTGCCTAATCTGGGTTTGGGGAATTTAGGGCATTTTGTGTAACAGGCAGTATGCCCGTACGTTTCGCAGTTGATGCAATATGGGTTATCTTGCCTTTCTTTAATTTCACAGTTTTTCGTAAGATGTTCTTCACCACACTTTAAACATCTTCGAATTGACGAGGCACGCCGTAGTATATTTGAGGGAAAGATAGTTCCTCGCCATGAACATCATAAATTATGTTGATCGGAGATGAGTTCTGTCCCGGAGCAATATCCAAACATTGTTCCTCATTCCATAACAAAGTATGTTGTCGAGCCAGCAGGATTTCAGATTCTGGGGCAAAGTCGGGGTCGACAGACTCAATCTGAAATTCGAGCCCAATATAGTCATCCATATCTTTGTCAAACACACTCCAGTCGATCTTTATGTCATAGTGTTTGTACAGCGGTTGGTTTACCAAATAACGCAGCCAGGCCTTGATAACCGATTTACGTACGAAACCACTCAAGTAATTCGATTTGTGAATAAGTTTCTTTTTTATGTTGACATTAAAAGCAAAATCGTCGTTTATCCGCCTCGGTAGTTGCTGCACCATGTTGTTTACATCGACAGGTACATTGATTACTTGACCGACTATACCATAGTTACCTTCGTAGCGTAATCGACGAATCTGCATAAATGGTAACCGCGGTGAAATCAATCGAATGCTGATCGGGTCAAGCAGCGGCAGTCCGCTCGGCTTTGGAGGATAACGAAAACCGTTTGAGCGCGACAGCGTCGGGATTTTATTGGCATCTATCGACTTGCTACAGGTACTGCATAAGCGAAATTCTGTCACATTTTCATCGGGGAATTTTGTTTAAAGGAAAGAAATGTTGCGATGTTTCACTTTCTTTAAGTCTCTTTCGAACCAAAGTCGATCACAAACGCGGCAAGATAAACCAAACGGATTGGCTTCAAATACCGTTTTGAAGCGTTTGTCCTAAGAACGCCATTGATTTTGCATTGCTTCACTTCTACTGATATTAAGATCTCTCAGTTCCGTGGCAGATCCAATAGATATATCGATTGTCTGTTCATTCGTTACGTCCATAAGTACAGGTATTCCAGTGGTAGAGGTGCTCGCGAGGTTGGCGGCAGTCTGTTCATTCGTTACGTCCATAAGTACAGGTATTCCAGTGTTAGAGGTGCTCGCGAAGTTGGCGGCAGCAGAAAAGTTCCTCGCGGCGTCGGCTTTGCGACGTTCCCGAAACCGTCTCGCTCGCTCGGCGCCGGACATTGGGGTACCTGTGTGTGGCCCATAGCCCCCTCTTTCCAACGATAGCCGTGATTTATATTTCTGGCTGGCTCTTGCACGAGCTGAGGCCGACATAGCAAATGTTTATATATTTTTTATCACTTTCTGGTTATTTTTAATATAAATACTGTCCAAATTACACTTATTTTTGTATGAATCAATCGGTTTCAATAATCTTGATAAACACACGAAAGAATCACTGCGCTATCAAGTCGGAGTCACGAGTTACACTGAATAGAAACGAGCGAGAGCGCCGGTTTCGCACAGTTAACGCAGTACCCCTCCCCGCCACCCCGCTCGACCCAGACCCGGACTCAAGGTCATAACAGCGAGCTGACTATATAAGTGAAATATTCACACCACATTTTTGTTTCTAGGACTAATAGTTTTGTAATTATTAAGGTACGATGCTATAGACCTTTTCGTTACGGTCCACTTTTTGAACCTGGTACCCGTATGTTTCGGCGCGATTTTAAAGACGTTTCACGTCAAAATCATATTGCAAACCAGGAACATCACAGCAATTGTTCCAAAACCAAGTATCCATCAACGAAAAGTACTGCTTTGTTTGTGGTGGGACAGGAAAGGTCCAGTGTACTACAAGTTGCTGAAACAGGGAAAAACCATCAACGCGGATCTGTACTGCAATCAGCTGGATAAATTGAATGCAGTTATCAAACAAAAAATGCCAGCATTAGCGTCCAGAAAAGGAATAATGTTCCACCACGATAATGCTCGACTGCTTACTGCAATGGTGACACAACAAAAACTGAATGCGTTAGAATGGGAAGTCCTTCGTCACCCACCGTATTCACCTGACATTGCACCATCTGATTAGTACCTGTTCAGATCTCTGAAAAATTATCTAACGGGAAAAAAATTCAAGTCTTTTGAAAGTGTTTCTAAGGCAGTTGTTGGCTATTTTAACTCCAAGGACGAGAACTTCTACAAAACAGAAAATTAACAGGTTATCTGAAAGATGGCAGCAAGTTGTAACAAATAACGAAGCATATATAATTAATTAATATTAAAAACATATTTTTATCAATGAATTCAAATGTTTTCTTTAAAATACGTCAGAACTTTCCCTCCAATCCGATACAAGTGTTTTAGTGAAAGCAAACGCCGTAACATAACATAAGATGTCAAACTTTAAAATACGTTTTACTCGAAATGTGTGTATGTGTGGTGTGTGTGTTTTTTTCTTTTCAAAAAACTCAAACAGGGACAGCGATTGCTCAAAAAGTTTTTAAAATAATTTGCTAAAAATTTTTTGTGTATGTTCTGTATAACATCAGAAGTATTTTAACCTTCAGATTTATCAATGACTGTTTTATTACAAAATTTACAGTTCTTTATGTAAATATAATCACTGTTTTTTAAGCAAATTCATATAGAAACTAAGATAAAGTGCTCTAGTTTTTGTAAAAATTAAAATATCTCTTAGCCTGAAGGTCACTTCAAAAAGGAATACTAAGTAATACGTCAAAATTGAAAAATTGAGAATTTGTTCATTTACTATTTGTACAGCGCGGGCCTCATTTATGTAATTTTTTGCCAATTTTTACCTATTTTTTCCCATTTTAATACTAATAATTTATTTTTCTCTTCTTAATTTTAGCTTTATTTTCTTAAAGTGTACGAAATAAATCTAAAAACCACAAAAAAAATCTCCATGTTTTCATTTAAAAAACAATTTGTCGCAAGTAGTCGGATACCTTAAAAGTAGGTAAATATACTTTCTCTTAATTAAATTATTCACTGGAATCATGATTTTTACAGTGTACAGTAAAAATAATCATAAAAAAGGATTGGGCTGACTCGGTCACCCCGCGCGACCATTAACGTTAGTATCGTGTGCGCGCCTGCTTCTCTCGCTACGTTTACTCAAAAGCACAAGAGGTCAAAATCTTTCACCTGCATTTATTTTATTTTTATTTTTTGGCCACCGTAAATCTCATTTATGATAACGATCTTTACCAATTCACTACCTGACCATCCTTCTTCCTTCTCTCTTGGAGAGAAAAAAATAAAACGATTGGTTAATGATACAAGAGGCCAATAGAACTAAACAAAAGAAGAGGTCAAGAGAGAGGGACTAATGTACAACTCGCCCACTTTTCCCTCAGCGCTGCATTGTAATTTATTATCCTTCGAGGAAAAAAAAATAAACATAAGCATCGGGTAGAAGTCACGGCGCATTGTAAATTGTAAAAAGACGCGTTATTAATAATTATTGGAAAAACGTTTCTCTTTAGTTTTCTTTTTATCGCTTTTTTCTTTTAGGCACACACAGAAAATATTATACAGTCGGACCTCTCTCTATATAACGAAGTCTCTAAATCCCGAAAAAAAGTTCGTTATACGGAAAATTCGTTATATAGAGATTTCACCTATTTTAATATCTAGATATATATTATAAATGGGAAAGTTTGTTTGGATGTTTGTGGTCGTCTTTCACGCAAAAATAACTGAATGGTTTTTAATGAAACTTTACAGTAATATAACTTATACATCAGAATAACACATAGGCTATAATTTATAAAGATATTGTGTGAAGTGTCCAAAATATAACGATAAAGTAAATAGGAAAAAAAAGTCCAAATATACGTCAAGTAAATAGAAAAAAATTCTGCCATCTGCAAGCAATTCTGGCGTGCGCTGCAAAAAAAAGCCCACGACAGCATATATCTATCTTTTATTTGTGAAGAAACCCTTTTTCTTTTGGCTACTCAAGGCGCTCGCTTCTAATTTATTCCTGTAATCAGCGTAATCCCTAATTTATTTATTTTTATTTCAGAATAAAACTAAGTTTTGAAGGGAGAGGTTGTTGTAAATCTCTCTTTATTTAAATATTCTTTTTATGATTAAATTAGGCTCATTTGGTAGTAAGAAATTGATCTTTTTTCAAAATAAATACTTTTATCGCTTCTGGTACTTTAAGTAAAAAAACTTTCTCTTTCACACTACATCATTTGGAAAAATTTCAAATTTTGTTTGTGGTTAGTAGTTAATTATAACGCTATAATTTTAATTGAATAGACAGATATTGCATTTTTCAGTATAAAAATAATTATAACTACTGTACTGTATTTTTTGGAGTGAGTGAATATTAACGTCACACTGTTCAGCTACACGAGGGCTTTTGGCGACGGACCACGTAATTTTGAGCCATGGTCAAGTGACGTGGACGACACCTGAGCTGGCACCTCCTTCTCCTAACTACCACACCACACCAACTTAGCAGAAATATTCTTTGAAATCCACTCTTCCAAGATATATGGCAACACGGGTTCTATGATGAGCATTTTAGCGGGGAAGGCGAATAGTTTAGTAGCAGATATTGCATTATCAACTGACAGCGCTTTCAGTAGATTGCAAAGATTATAATTTTTGCCCCGAAAAAATAGTTAATGTCAAAATTTAAGCGACTTATGTTTTTGTCTTTTAATGAAGACCTTAGAAAACAATTTGACTATTTTTTTTTAAGTGAACGGTGTACATAATTAATTTTACAGTGAAATATCTTTAATTAATTTATTAGCTCTAACGGATTAAATTTCCCAAAGTGGAGTATTTTATTTGTGTATATCCCTTAATTTTCAATGTAGTGATCCAAAAAAAGGTGGGTCTTACAAAGCTCTAATAAAGCTCGAGCTACGAAAGTAGCTAGACATTTGCCAACTTGACTCTATCGTAAACATTTCGCTATGTTTTTGATTGAATCGCCATTATAATTTATATAAGAAACGGCGTTGCTTGCAAATATTACAATTTTTACATAAAATAAATACAACAGAAAGTAATATTGATGTATTACACTCTCAGATATAAATTATTTACACTATTTTAAGTGCTCATTACACAAAACTTTTAACAATGCGTTACTTTTGCTGAGCAGAGATCAGCTTAGGGAGGTATTTTCAAAAGTCGACCCTCAAGAGTGTTACGGGAGTTATAAGTAAAAAAAATTCTTTTTATCAGCTATTAGATCTACAGTCTTAAAATTTTACAAAGGTGTTTTTTTTTTTTTTTTTTTTTTTTTTGTTCAGCTGAGATATGCAAAAAGCTTTTTTGTTTAATTTACAATTCACGTAAAATTAACTCATTAAAAACTTCTTTATCCTTCAACCTGTGTTGTTTAATTTTTCAGTTCACCCGTGCGAAAAACGGGTATTATATATACCAGCTAGTACATTATAATATTTAAATTCAAAAACACTATGTATTAAAAAAAAAGAAATTATTCAAAACCTTTTTTTTTTAAAAATTAATAAATTTTTATTTTATATATCTTACCCATCAAAAAAGAAAGAAAGAAAGAAAAACTTCAAGGAAAACAAGAAGAAAGAATGTCGAGAATGAGTATTTTCCATATTAAGAAAATAACTTTATACTTAAATTAATGAATTTTAAGGGCATTTTATTATTTAAAGCATATAAGTAACATTAAACATTCATTATTTTATAATTAGAACACGGGACAACTCCACTGAGGGTGAAAGGGGATAGTGAAGATGTTTCTAGTGAACTGGACAAGGGGGGTTAAATATTGCAGTTATTGGATGAAACGTCTAGAACTCTACTGCTCTCGGCGAGTTAGGATCTAATAAAACCAGTTCAAGATTTATGATCACCATAAAATGTGTTAAAGAGAGAATGACTTGAAATTTTTTCAGAAATACTTTTAAAAAAGGAGAACAAAAATTGATTCACTAAAGAAAAAGTTCGTTATATAGAAAATGCACTTCACTATAGAGAGGTTATTTTACGAAGAAAATCGTTAAATGCTCAAGGTTCCAGGAAAAAGTTCGCTATGTAGAAAAATTCGCAATATAGAGGTTCGACTCAGTAGAGCACACAGGAATTTTTAAAGGGGGGTGGGTCCGGGGTCGAAAGTTCACCATTCTTGTATCATGCTCCTTTTGATTTTGTCGATTTGGGGGAACAAAACACAATAAAAAACTAATTCTTGAATAAATAATTAGCATTAATTAATAAAATTAATCATTAATAACAAATACTTAATTAAATTTTACGTACTATATACTTAGGATTATAGTCAATCGGGAAAAAAACAAGGGTTTGGGGGGGTCCGGACCCCCTCTTGTGTGTGACACTGGTTCGACTGTATACGTATTCCGCATCACACAATTTATGACCTCTTAGGGTATTGTGGACACGGTAGCCTGGTGTTGAAGGTCACGGACTTACGGCTGGCGTCTCATGCGTTCGAGCCTTGCACCGCTGAAGACCCGCTTTGTAGAAGGGGCAGATGCACGTTAAGGCTCAAACGTCCTACCTTTGGAGTGGTATGGAAGTTTCGAGATAAGAGCGTACCAACTCCGGTGTTTTTCTCTTCACTTGCCCGAGGTTCTAAATTGAGAGGTTCGTCACCGATTGAGTGGTGGTGGTTGTCAAGGTAACAGGCTCGAGACCAGCGTATCATGAGTTCGAGCTTAGTACTGCTGAAGACCCAATGTGTTGGATGGCGATGCACGTTAAATCTGTCGAAACTCAAGCGTCCTATCGTTGGTGTGGAAGTTAGGAGAGGACGGTGCCAGAGCTCGTGTTCAGCCCTCGTCATTTGACCATGATTCAAAATGACGTGGTCCGTCGCCAATAGCCTTCAAGCAGCTTCATAGTGTAACGTTAATATAACTCTCTCTTATACTCTTAGGGTATTGTCATTGAGATCAATTTAATAATTCGCTCTTTGAAATATAAATGTCGTAATTAAATCTCAAAGTTCCAAATATTAACGGTATCTTATCAATATCTAAACATTTCTTTTATCTAGCAGGAATTTTTTTAAAAATAAAATAAGAATATTCTTGGGGCTGAGAAGTTTTGTTTGGTCATTAAATAGTTATAAACCAAGTTGGGACTATTTTTTATTTCATATATTGAACTACAAGTCATTCGATAGATTTTGAGTTATATTATTCGAAATTGATTAATAATATCATGTATAGCTTTTTACATTTAAATACATTGCTAGCCACACAAAATGAAACACCTAGGGTCAGAGATACTACAACGAAATTTATTTGGCAGATAACATGTTGTACAAAGATCAAACAATTACAATCACAGCCTCTTGTGACGTGTGGATGATGACGAAATTAGTAGTTAGTGTAGCCACCGTTGTTGGTTATAACCGATGCCACACGCCTCAGCATAGAATCAAAGAGGTTTTGTATGTACCCTTGGGGGTACAGCAGTCCATGAGGCTTCCACATATTGCCAAAGTTGATCTGGTATAGCAGTGGGTGGTGTATCCCATGCCAGTAGCTGTGAAAGCAAGAACCAAACGTTTCCGATTGGCGATAGATCGAGAGAATAAGCAGGCCAAGGAAACTCCTTGTCCTGTTGGAATATTGCTGACGGCAAGCGCTGAATATATGGGAGGACCACCGGGCTCCGACACCTCAGAGATTACGCAACAGTTCAACAATCTCTCTCCACTGTGTCTCCAAACTCGAATACGACCATTGTGATGCTGTAGGCAGAAGAGGGATTCGTCAGTACACACAATGTCACTCCCTTCCATTGTCCATGTCCGACGTTCATTGCACCATTGGCGGCGCAAATGCCTGTGATTTCTAGTCAAGGGTAAATAAAGCAATGGACACCTGTCATCAAGGGCATTGGTGTAACGAGGTGGGTACGTCGGCCCTGTCAGTCCGTCTTTTCCTCCTGCGTCCAACGAGGACAAATCCGCATCACATTTCCTTGGTTTCGTCTAACACAGTGCTTCTCAAACTGTGGGGGGCACGGTAACCCTGTGAGGGGGCGCGAGCTTATTGAAAATAAAAGGTTTAAAAAAATAATTTTTTGGAATTAAGTAAAGCAAAATGCGTTATGACATAATAAAAAATACACATTTACACTGATATAATTTATTTTCGTCATCTGGTGTTCATCAAAAATAAAAGATCCCACTTCAAACGCTCATTAGCCATCTTTGATCCTATAACCAAATTAAAAAAAATATTTTGTTTGCTTTGCGGTCAATATGAGGACGATGATATATATATATATATATATATATATATATATATATTTACGTTTCTTTTAACGATATCAAACGATGAGAGATTTTTTTTATTATGTTTCTTTTAACCTAAAATATTGCTTTAGCTGACCTTCGAACTTACTGGTATGGTTATCTCCGTCTTTTTTTTTAGGGAAGTTGTAAATATATATAATATATTTATGTTTCATCTTTTTCCATGTGAAAGAGTTTCATGATATATGGATAAGCATGAATATTCTGAAACATATAATGCATAATGAAAAACGTTTTACACAATTATTTTTTAGAACATGCTACACTTTCCACATGAACAATTTTGTAGTTTTGATTGCTGCGTTGTACGACTTATTATGGTTTATAAATGTATATAAGCAGAATATTAAAAAAAATGGGCATCTTTTATCCCTATTGATCAAGCAATTGATGAACTTGCTGAAATAATGCATATTAATCAAGATAGCGAAAGTAAATATCAGAAAAGCGTTAGACATGAAACGTGTTTGAGTTGATTTGAAATTTTCAAATGCTGCCTAAAGATCTCTATGAAGAAAACTATGAAGCCATAATTTAGCACTTTGCCTTGTCAAAAAGACACAGGAAGAAAAAGTTCAAAATGCCATTTGTAGATCATCAAACAACAGCAAAACTACAAAAACGTGAGCAAAATATCACAGTTTAGCTGGAAAATAACGTTCCTGTGTTGTTAGCGAAAAGTGTCTGTGATTTATGTTCTTTATTAAGGACACGCACATTTGGAACATTTTCTTTAGTTTTATTGGATTTTTTCTCAAATTTTCTAAGAAAAATTGAAAAGTCCTTGAAAGTAGGTAAGTATATTTTCTCTTAATTAAATTATTCACTGAAATTGTGATTCTTATCGTGTATAGTAAAAATAACTATAAAATAAATTATAGTTTTAAAACAAACTAAAAAACACGCTTTTATAGTGAGTCGAACTAAAAAGTAAAAAATATATATATATTACTTAAAAGTAACATATACAAAATTTAATACTTATCTTGTTAATTTGTACGGTTTATAATTATGATCGTATTGTAGCTTTAGCGCCAAAGTGCATTATTATTGCATTCAATATATTATTATTTTTAGGGAGGGGCGAAATAAAAATTATGATTGAAAATTGGGTCGCCAGTAGTGAAAGTTTGAGAACCACTGGTCTAACATATTGATCAATTTCTCTGAAGGATGATCGGCAAACTCTATAGGCTACTATTCTTCCTCGGTCGAATTCAGAAACTTGGTCAAAAGACACTCAATGTCTTCCGCAAGGCATAGGTAAAAAGCTACGCAAAGGGGGAAAAAACCGCACGAAAAAGAATTGCCGTACTTCAAATCGCCGATCTGTTCTCCCCTTATGTAGCACTTGCGGGGGCGCTGCGGTCACCCGCGATGTGCATCTGCACAGAAATGCGAATGAACGCCGTCAACGCATGATTTAATTTCCCATGATTTGCATGCTTCCTTCAGGGCGTTGCATTTTTTGCTGCCAGCAGTGTATTACAATCGAGTTGTTAATTTGGATAAGGTTATTGTACAATGTAAAAAGAATGACAATAATTTAAATAATTAAAAATATCAGTTTCGCAAAACTTTTTCAATGAAAGCAGATCCTGTGTTAAATAAAATACCTTTGCGGTGAATTAAATGTTTAACATAAACGTCGAAAGTGGTAGTAAGATCCGCCATTACAGGGTGACACCATGAAATGGATCTCACATTTGAGGATCTAATCTGTCTTATGTCTAAATTAGTCTTCCTTCCGTTGGCATGATGGGGAGATTTGGAGAGCTGGATGCCTGTTCAGGTGTCGTCCTCGTCACTTCGCCAAAGTTTAAAACTACGAGGTTCATCACCAACAGCCTTCGTGTTGCTTCACCGTGTAGCGCAAATGAAAAAAAAACGTATTTAGATTTGCAACAGGTTTCAGACATACGGAATTCAAAACAGCAGTTATTCGATGAAGTTAGTCATCATTCTTTCATGTAATATAATATCAACTATCCTTAAGGTATCCGACTACGTTCGGAACCGTGATTTTACAAAAGCGTATAAATGGATAATATTTATGATACTTAGTGTCACTTAGATTAGAAAGTGTTTTTAAATTGTTTTAAGAACATTATTATAATAAAAAATTATTTAAGTACAATATTTTGACAAAAAGTGATCATAGAATGATCCATTTTCAAAATATTCTCCTTTTGTGAAAAATGCTTTTATTATAATAATATTTTGCCTGTATATAGCTCAGACCTCTCTACAGAGGCTCAATTAGAATTTTTGATCTATATAACTTAGAAGAGGGTTTATCCATATTTTACGACAACAGAGGGGAGAAATTTTAAGAAAAAAACGTCGATAATTATTTCAAATGGTTGTAACTCTGAAAATAATGTGAATTTTTGAAAATTCATTGTTGAGCCTCTGTACAGAGATCTGAGCTATATAGTGGCAAAATATTATAATAGAAGAACTTTTCACAAAAGGAGAACATTTTGAAAAATGGTTATTCTAAGTTAATTTTTTGCCGAAATGTTGTATTTATATACTTTTTTTTGTCAAAATATCCTTAAAACAATTTTATACATGTATTCTAATCTGAGTGACACTAAATATCATGAAAATTATTCATTTACACGCTTTTGCAAAATCACGGTTCCGAACGTAGTCGGATATCTTAATTGTTTTAATAGTAAATAAACCGAGTAAAAAAAAGAGAACCTTTTCTTGGACAAAGCTATTTTGAAACAGAGCATGATAAGGTCCGGAAGTAAAAAAAAATATGTATGATGTTAATTTTCTAAACAAAAAAGGTACAGTGAAAATCGTATAACACAAAATGAAGGGGACTGAAATAATTTTTCGTATTAGAGTTTTTCAAAAAAAAAAAAAAAAAAAAACGAATATATTTATCAAAATTAAGTTTATTAGCATACATTTTATTTCCATAGATATGTATATGAGCATAAACACTACCGGCCATTAAAATTGCCACACCAGGAATAAATGCAGATAACAAAATGATATTTATTGGACAAATATATTATACTGGAAATAACGAGTGGTTAAATTTTCAAGAAGTTTAGGTGTATTGATTCTGAGAATTCAGTATCCAAAGCAACCACCTCTGGTAGAAATAACAGCACTTATACGCCTAGGTATTGAGTCAAACAGAGATTAGATGGCATGTACAGGTACAGATGCTCATGCAGCTTCGACGCGATGCCACAGCTCATCAAACGTTGTGACTGGCTTATGGTGAAGAGCCAGTAGCTCGGCAACCATGGACCAGACGTTTTCTATTGGTGAGAGATCTGGTGAACGTTCAGGCTAAAGCAACAGCCGAACATTTTCTGTATCAAGGAAAGTCCGTGCAATACCAACAACATGTGGTCGTGCACTGTTCTGCTGAAGCGTACGGTTTCACAGGGCTTGAATAACAGGTAAAGACACGGATGGTAACTCACCAGAAATGTAATGTGCACTGTTCAAAGTGCCATTAAAGCGAACAAGAGGTTACCAAGACGTGTATTCAATAGCTCTCCATGCCATCATTCCAGGTGATGGGCCGGTATGTCAATGACGAATGCACGCTGCCAATGAGCGTTCATCACGATGCCACTAAACACGGATACGACCATCTTGATGCAGTAAACAAAATCTGGATTCATCTGAAAAAATGACGTCTCGCCTTTCGTGCGCCCAGGTTCGACTTTGATCACACCATTGAAGATGTTCCTGTCTGTAATGCAGCATCAAGGGTAGCCGCAGCCATGTTCTCCAAGCTGAGAACCCATGCTGCTGCAAACGTCGTCGAACTGTTCGTGCAGACACTTGCTGTCTTACAAACGACCCCAATTCTTCACTCAGTGTTTGTGACGTGGCTCCATGATCCATTAAGAATATGCGGGTAACATGCCTGACTTCTCGGCTGCTAGTGATAGGGGGCCGTTGAGATCCAGCACGGCGTTCCGTATTTCCATCCAGAACCCATCGATTCCATATTCTGCTAACAGTCATTGGATCTCGACCGACGCGAGCAGCAATACTGCGATACGATAAACCTCACAATCCCGGTACGCTACAATTCGACTATCAAAGTCAGAAACGCGCTGGTATGCATTTCTGCTTCTTACACGAGACATCACAGCGTTTTTTCACCAGACAACAACGTTCAAATGCAATTTGCGTGTGAGAAACCGGCTGTACAATTTCTTCATTTAAACACATTGTAGGTGTCGCTACTAGCGCCTGCTTTGTTTGAAAGCGCTGAAAAGCTAATCATTTACATATCACAGAAGCTTCTTTCTCTCGTTTAAATTTCACGTATGTAGCATGTCGCCTTCTTGGTGTAACAATTTTAATAGCCAGTAGTGTATTTAATATAATTCAATGAAACAAATACATGAACAGGAACTTAATGAAATTTAATACAAAATTTTCAAGTTTTTTGTGAAAGAAAAAAATTGATTGAGTTTTTAGAAAATAATCTGGTATTTTTCTTTGCAATCTTTTAACATCAAACTGTCAACAAATTGTTTGATGTCGTCCATTTTGTTATTCATTTCATCACTGGAAGGTGCGTCTGACCAATTACGTATACTTTTTACGATATTCTTCATTTTGGGAGAAGTGAGAACAGGAGTTGCCGTATTCTTTCATTTTCGTCATCGGAATAGTCATCTATATTTTTTAAGCTTTGAACAAATTCCAAAATGTCTTTGGGTGCCATAATTGGGGTTTTACACATACATTATCATCATCTACTGCAACAAATTCTTCATATGATGAACCTGCGGGGATGGTGGTTTCCATATTTTGTTTCATTTCCAGAAAGGAAAAATTTTCGTTTTAACCCAGGAGCAGGCGCGTGGGGCACAGTGTCACCAAATCGTTAATTCTGTGAAAACTGTTTATTTGTTACCCATGACCTCTGGACAGTATCTTCCCACATGACAGTCTTCATGGGAATTAAAATATATTTGTCACATATCACACCCTCCTTTTTGGGAGTGGCAAACATTTTTTCACAATCTTAAAGTACTTGTTTTGATTGAGTTCCCGGCGCAACCACTTCATTTCTAAAATATTTTGTATGAAAATGCTACATTTTGCCCCTGTAAACAACAATATAGCTTTTGATTGCTTTATTGTACGACTTATTATATTTTATAAATGTAAATGAGCAGAATGTAGAAAAACAAATGAGCACCTGTGATTTCTATTGAAGGAAGTTGAAACTGATCAAGCAAGGGAAGAACCTGTTGAAATAATAGATATTAATCATGATAGTGAAAGTAAATTTGAGAAAAGCGATGAACATGAAACGTTTGAGTTGAAAGGAAAGTTTTCAAATGCTACCTAAAAGAATCCATCAAGAATGATAGGAAGCCACAAGTGTACACAAGACATACTTTGTGACGAATCTGTACGGAACCTTTCCACTAATTTTCTTAGGCGTCTTTTTGGGGAATATAAATTCGCGTTTATTTCCAATCAACTCCAAAAAGATGAACGGGATATGCAAAATAGATAAGGTATTTAAGTCGAGCGTTGTAAGCTAGCAATGTAGATGATGGAAGGCTATTGAGCCAGCAACTTTAACCGCAATATTAGAGGATTACAAGATATTAGAATAGTGCTGAAGAATTGCTGTGATTCTAAGGAAGTGCCAGAAAGCTGATATAGCCAGCGGTAAATATAATTTACTTACGCTTAAAAGAAGCGTTAGTTTAGTCGAATTAGTTAAGGTTAATGAGAGTTAAGAATTCGAGTACGCGTATTTCTCGGATCTTCTATTTCGGTAGACCTTACTTGATCTTGAGCTTAATTAGTAATTAATTGCATTATTCGTAATTTAATTTAATATAAAGGTAAATCTCTTTAGTTGACGTAACATAAAAAGTATTATATGTTATTAGTTTTTTTTTTTGAGAAATTAAAAATAATAAATATTATTATTATTCAAAATGGCTCTTAGTTGTTCTTTGCCTCAAATTTATCTTGGTGTCCAAGGTGAGACCCAGGAGGGTCTCCACAACTTCGCACTATCAAAAAGACACAAGTAAGAAATAATTCAACATGCTATTTGTCGATCCTCAAAGGACAATAAAACTACAATAATTTGAACAAAATATGACAGTTTTGCCTGCCAATGTTATTCTTTTAATGCTAACGAAGAGTATCTGTGATTTGTGTCCCTCATTATAGTCACACACATTGGAAACTTCCTGGTTCAGTTTGATTGATATTTTTTCTCAAATTGTCAAAATAAATAAATAAAAGTCCTCAAAATAGGTAAATATACTTAATTAAATTATTCAATGGAATTACGATTTTAGTCGTGTACAGTAAAAATAATTGTAAAAAAAGGATTGGGGTGACTCATTCACCCCGCTCGATCACTAACGTTAGTATTGAGTGCACGCCTTCTCCCGGGTTACGAGGGGAGGGGGAAATGTATGAAAAAAATATATTATAGATATTAGTTTGTAAGAGACATCGTTGTATTACTTCGTGTTAACCGATATTTCATCTTAAGCGCTTTAAACGCGTTTCACTGTATATGTGGTAATCAAGAGTAGCTAGACTGACTTATTATTTTTTTTTTCTAACAACATAGTTATTTTTAAACGTATCTCTCTCTTTCAGTATCTTCACTGAATTATAAATTTGACTTCAATCGAAATCGATTTCAGAAAGCGCGAGAGATGTTTAGTCTAATTGCAAGCTGCTAAAAAATGCTGATGCGGTTTTCCTGTCGGCATTCCCTTTCAGATCGCGAAGTGTGTTTTGTATTATGACAATAGATTCCCACGCAGATCGTGAGAATGTGATGCTAATGTGAACTAATAAAAAATAAAAGAGAGTGACAGTGAAGACGCTTTTTCGACCTTAATTCGAAATTCTAATAACTAGTTCTCTATCCCAAAGGGATTCCCATATTGGTTAGGAATAGGGTGATAGATGAGTGGATTTTGAAAGAAATATGCATTCTTTTTTTCTTGAAAGTCGTTACACGACACAACTTTTGTTTATAGGCATTATTTCAGAAATTACTGGATTTTAGATGTTTTCAAATGAAAAGTCTTTTAATATATTAAGGTCACTTTAAAAATTGTCAATGCAATTTTTCTTCTTACTTTATTTGAGAACTGTGAGTGAGTATTTTTTAATATCCTTCTTTTAAAATACATAGGGCTTTCGATGAAGTAATTTTGAATCGGGTTTTTAAGTGATGAGGACTATCTGAGTTGGCAACCCCACTCTCCAAACTTTCTCACTACGCCAACATGAAGCAGTCCAGACCTAATTGGTAACGTGCCCGATTTTAATTAATGAATTAATTTAGGGGTATGTTACGTGTGTGAGAGTGTGTACTGCATACAACGAAAGGAGACACTCAGTGGCCCACACAAGGGAGGGGGGTCCGGACCCCCTCCAAAGCCCTTGATTTTTTTTCCGATTGATTATAATTCTAAGTATGTAGTACGTAAAATTTAATTAATTGCTTGCTATTAATGATTAATTTTATTAATTAATTCTAATTATTTATTCAAAATAGTTTTTTACTGTGTTTTGTTACCGAAAATCGACAAAATCAAAAGGAGCATGATACAAGAATGGTTAACTTTCGCCCCCGGACCCCGACCCCCTTGAAAAATTCCTGTGTGCACAACTGGAGACACATGTATTATATTCACTTTTGATCAAATTTTAAAACACCTAAATAAGCATTTCTATTTCTCCTACAGTCAATATTGAATTTTAGAGGGGTTAATACTATGTGTTTAAAATTTATTTTTAAAGTCGCACACCCATATATATATCATGTACGAGTGTGTTCGTAATGGAATAGATGAAAATGACTACTTCTTTCACGTAAGATTAAGTGTAATTTTGTTTACCTATTATTATTACTTATAACGTTTACTTTTAGCGAATAATGCAAAAAAAATCAATTTGACAATTTTCAAAAGAAGTTTTTAATTCCGAGATATGTTTTCTTACTACATCGAGAAAATAAAAAACTTTATAGATTTTAATCGATTTTTTTTTTTTGCATTTAAAAATTTAATTCATTCCAATTATTCAAAAAAATTTCATAAAAAACTGTTGCAAATTTGTTTTACATGTGTGTGTGTTTTTAAAAAAAATTGTGCATTCCTTTTTTATTTTTTAAAAAAGATATATAGTATTTATCGTCATATTTTAGAAAGTAAAGGAATATTGAAAATTGTTAAAAAGACAAAATTCTCATCCCAAAAATATCAAGGGGATTGCCGTACACAAGGGGAAGAAGAGGGTTCAACCCTCTCCCCATAAAACAGATTTTTAATGTTTACCATAGAGATTATCCCTCCGTATTTTCGTCTTCCTAGTTTTTAGAGTGTATCCTTTTGCCCATAAGAAAAGTCAATACACGCCACTGAAAAAGACAACTAATTGATCAGAAAAATCAATGACATATAAATGTGATTACCAGTTTGACCTTTCGTCTGAATCTAATTTTGGAACAGAAGGACTTTTAATCCTGGGTCAAATGAAGAACAAAGTTAACCATGAGGTGGATACCATTGTTTCTGTTTGACTTTTTTAAACATTGACCATCATGAACTGGTAATCTCTTTAAACTATCTTCTATTTAACTTATTTAAGCTGTATAGAACTGTTATTATTTTTTTTCAAATAGTATTATCAATTCTCTCATTCGATTTTAAATTAAAATTTGTAAAAGATGATTATATACTGCTATATTCATTGGCGTTTTAACATTAACAATGGTTTTTTTTTAAAAAAGGGACACTTTAGACGATATATTTTTTTCTTTTTTATATCAAACGCAGGTGTGTGTACGTTTCTTTATTTTTTCATTCGTTCTTTAAATTTCAATTGTTAAAAGAACTACTTAGATTGTTGAACCCTGCAAGTTAAATTGTTTCTATGAAAATGTAGATTTAAAACAAGTAATATATATATAAAAAAAGTCAATTTCTACTTACTAGGGCAACAAAAAAAAATATGTTATTTTAGTTTCTTTTTATTAAATAATTACAATTAATATAAATGTGTAAATACATATGACAAAAATCGCAATATTAAATGGCAAAGTACTTATTAAATTACATTAAAAACTTTTTAACCACATTAAATTTGTAATTACATTTTTTAATAAAAGTTGAATGTAATAGGTAAGAATTTATCTTAAAAACAGTGTAAAAGGACGTCTAACTAGCATATGATTATTTAGGTTAAGTTAAATTTTCATCAAAAATTTAGTAAATCTGTTTTATCCAATGGCACTGTCATCTAGAGTAATAATATCGACTGAAATATATCTCTTAAACTATAATTAATTAATTAAATTTAATTAATGAATTAATATTTGAAAAAACCGTATTAACATCAAGTGTCATCCACTATAAGTTTTAAAAAATGTATTTGAACTTTAGTGGATAAATAAAAAGTATTTTATTAATGATTGAAAATTTGTATACGATACATAAATATATATAGGAAGAGTGTGAACTAATAGCACAGGAATTGAGAAAAATGTTAAGAAAAATCGATAAAACCAATATGCTCAATGAGCCAGCACATAACCTTTATTGTTTTTATCATTCATTTCATGTTTTAGCTTAGGTTGAGCTTTAGATTGTAAATAATATGCATTACGATTAGCTTGTAAACTCTGGTTTTTCATTTCTGTAGTCTCTCCATAGATTGATCATTTATAAGATCAGCAAAACTATCAACATATGGAATGGAAAAATAATGTACTATAACTTATTGCATTTCACTTTCTTATACAGTTTCAGGGAATATTAGAAATAATGTAGTAAATTATGCATACAGTACCCTTCGAAATAAGTATATTTACTCTTTTCTCAAGGTTTAGCTATTCTTTATGAAAAACTAGAAAAAAAGAAATGAATCGTTGCTTGTTTATTTTTATTACAATGATTAGAGCAAAAATTGCCATCTTGCCAGGAAAACTGTGTGTGCTGTGTTATCAAATGTATAACTTTTTTATTCAACCAACCGTTAGGCGCCTGCTTCGCTGGGTATTTCATAACTTTTTGAGACTATGCATTTATTTTGGATTAGTGTTATCTTCCTAGCATTCAGCTTTCATTTGTATTAAAAATATTCTTGTTGTCATCGCACTTCTTAATTTAAAAAGGATGGAACTTGAATTTCTGAATCAGAAAAATATTTATCATTTACGCCTTTGTAGCACTCCCCTCGTATTTGATTTTCTCACACCCCATTTTTAGCGGGACTCTACTCAACAAAAGAACCATGCTTGTAGAAATCAAGTCTGCTGGTCTAATTGTTCAAAAATAGAATTTTTTTTAACTATAAACAACCGCCGAAAACCTAGTTTGAAATCGTTCTCCGCAAATCACGTCAATGGATCTCTACTTAACAGAAGAAAGATGCTTGCCAAATTTCAAGTTTCTAAGTCTATTACTTCAAAAGACGATTTTTTAAAATCTAAAATGATCTCATAACCCACCGCAAACCTCTTTAGGAATTTATTTCCGTTAAAAACCTTTCTTATGGAGGAGTTATACTCAATAAAAAAAATGTTTGCCACAAATTTCAAGTATGTGAACGTAATAGTTCAAAAACAGGAGTTTGGGTTAACAAGCCTCCCCTCCCCCTTCGTTACCCGCTTTGGGAGTCTCCGAAAATCCTGTTCCCGGTTGATTTCTACTCAACAAAAGGAACATTCTTGCCAAATCTGAGATCTGTAACCCTAATAGTTCGAAGGATCTCGTGACGAGTGAGTGGATGAGTTGTTTTTCTCAGTGACGTAACGTGCACCTCCGCATTGGGAGGGGGGGGGGCAGGATTCTAGGGGACCCATAGCCTGATTGAACACCAAGTACATATCCTTTGTAAGATCTTCCCGAGGATCAAAACCTGACTTTACAGGGGCCCTAATATTCCCCGCTACGCCACTGGCTTTTCTCCTATATATTTGAATTTTTAATTTGGATTTATAAATGTTATAGCAACTACTAACGTTGCATTTACTTTCTCATTTCCAGATGCACCTACAATTCAGACTTCATGTCGAGTGATGTTTAATAATAAAATGCTTGTAGTAATTTAATGTATGGAAATTATAAGTTGAAAAGCTGTTGTATAAAAAATCTAATATATAACTGCGTTTCCTCTTTACTTTTTGTTGTAGAGTGAACTATGTTGTACACAGTGCAGGTATTAAATAAATTCTAAATTAATATAGTATTACGCGCGCAATTCAAATAGTCAACATACAATAAGCAAGATGTAGAAAGATGATCTGTACAACTGAACATAAAAGGGTACATTAGGGACTGCGTGGATGTAGTGGCGTAACGGAGAATGTTAGGACCCCCTGCAAACTCAGGTTTTGGGCCCCAAGCCCAAATACGCTCTTTGTTTCAGTCAAACTTTGGACCCCCTAGAGCCCCTGCCCCTCCCCCCGCAATGCGAGGTGTACGTATCACATTTATTGCGTTGATGTGTAGGAAGATTAGGTAAGCTTAGGAAAGTGATCAACATGCAGAAATAGTCAACTTTGAACGTTCGGCAATACATATGAAAGTCCTATACACGTTAAATCTATTTACGAAAAAAATATAAACACTTTCAAAATGTACTAGAAGAATTTAGGATGCCTCCTCAAACAAAACAAAAAATCATTAAGATCAAAATACGAGGGCTATTTTTAAAATAAGGTCCTTTGGCGCGTATATTTCTCTAGTTCGTGCGTGCGCAGTAGCGAGTCTCTGCATCACAGATCAACATCTTTTGTGAACACACATGCACCATTTCCAGCTCTGTAGCGGTCGTGTAAGATTCACTGTGCGTCTTTAAAGTGTTTAAGGTGATTGAATCGCCCACCAAATGTGAGATACGATCCGTTATCCGTTTTTTGACTGCAAGAAACATGTCGGCTGCAGACATTCATCGCCAGATAATAGAAGGTTATGGCACAGAAGCAATGAGAGACAGCAAAGTTTGAAAATGGTCAGGATGTTTAAAGATGGGTGAACAAGCGTTCATGACGAAGAACGCTCAGGTCGGCCCTCTGTAATCACTGATGATTTGATTCTAGCAGTTGAAACAAAAATTCGTGAGAACAGGAGATTCACGATAAACACTTTTTCATTGGAATTTCATGACGTTTCTCGGTCGGTGGTGTACACAATTGTTACTGAAGATATCAACTTTAAGAAATTGTGTTCTCGGTGAGTACCCAGACTACTCACAGTGGAATACAAAGAGAAGAAGTTTGCCATTTCATTGGACTTTTTGATTCGTTACGAGGAAGAAGGGAGTGACATGTTGAGTCGAATCATTACTGGAGATTAAACATGGGTATCCCATTTCATCCCGGAATCAAAACAACAATCTATGGATTGGCGACACACATCATCTCCCGTCAAGGTCAAAGCTAAGCAAACGCTGTAAAAGCGCAGGATCATGGCATCAGTGTTCTGGGACTAGCGCGGTGTTTTCTGGTGGACTTTATTACACAAGGAACAGCGATCAACTCAGGTGTTGACTGCGCAACTCTACGGAAGCTCCTAAGAGCATTGCAAAAAAAAAAAAAAAAAAAACGAAGCGGCATGCTGTCAAAAGGTGTTTTGCTCTTCCACGATAATGCAAGGTCTCACACTTCTCGAGCGACTCGAGACTTAATCGAATCTTTTGGCTGGGAGGTTTTGGATCATGCACCATACAGCCCCGACCTCTCTCCAAGCGATTTCCACCTTTTCCGGTGCCTAAGACACCGTCTTGGCGGGAAGCATTTCAGTGACAACGAAGAAGTGAAAGCGGACGTGAACTCTTGCCTGTCCAACCACGCGGCAGACTTCTTTGAAGAGGGTTTTCAAAACTTAATTCTAAGGTATGACAAGTTCATCAATAAACTCGGCAACTATGTAGAAAAATAGGCAAACGTAGGGACAATCCTAAAATAAAAGGTTTTTTTTAAACAAAATATTGTCGTTATTTTTTTAAAAAACAAACGGACTTTACTTAAAAAACAGCCCTCGTATGTAGTATATTAAAGCAAAATAAATTTTAAAAGGACTTGTGATGAAATAATGTATTTCATTTCCTGCATGAGAATTTTTTTTTTCAAAAAGATGTCTTTATTTTCTACTTATTTATTTTTGTATTTCAAAAATAATTTACTAGTAAATTTATTTCAATAAAATTTAATTAAAAGGTCTGTTTTTCATTTTTAAATTATCTTTCTGAGTTAATATCATTACAATATCAGTGAAAAGAAATTATTGAATTATACATAAAATCCGGAACTTCATTTGCATTTAACGATACAGTTATATAAGCAGAGAGAGAAATCTTTTTTATTATTTATTTAAGGTATCTATAAAGAGATATAAGATAACTATACCAAGAACGCAGACTAAACAATTTATAGCTTTTTTTGCGTGTTTTTGGTTATTTCTGTGTAAATCTGACCTGTGTGTGTGCTTTTCTGTGAATCCGCAGATATGCGTTTTAGATAATATAAAATGAATTCTGCAGATCAGTATAATTATACTCTTTTTTTAAAAATTTTTATTATATCTTTAGAATAATTATAATATTGAGTAGAACGAAGAATTAAATTAATGAGTTGATAGATCGTCGCCGGTCACAGATCATAATTTTTTTATAAAACCATAATCTCTACCCAATACGAGCAATCGTTTTTTTTTAAAAATTATTAAAACTGATTTTTTAAAATGACATAGTTTGAAACTTAATCGAATACGATAATAGTACAAAAATATTTTTGATTGGAAAATTTGATTTATTTCTTTTGCTATCTGAGAATTTGCAACACGCTTCAGAATTTTTTATGCTTGAGACATCAAACTTTTTAGATTTCCACATCATATCACTTGACAGTTTAAATGCCTCGGTAGGTTTTATGGAACAACAAATGATTTTAGTTGAATTGAAAATCGAATCCATAATCTGCCTACTCGAAAACTCACTTCTAGCATTCATTTTTTTTTCTTCCCGATTGGATAATATTTGAATATGAATCATACAGAGTGTATTTTAAAATCAATTTCTTTTCAGTTTCATTCCCCTTCTTTTAATTAAAATGGAAACATATAGTCTTGTTGTGGCTGTCTTTTAAAAATTAATGTGTGTGTGTGTATTTGACTTTTCCAAACAATCTTAAATTATGTATGTATTCTCCATAGAATTCACTATTTGAAATATACTTCCTTGCACTGTAGCACAAGCTAAAATATTCTGTTATTGATATAAATATTTCAAACGATTTTTTTCTTTGAAAAGTTAAGTTTTAATGAATGATTATGTAAGTACCATACATACGGTGGAGGGGTTAGATTTTAAAAAACACGTAAACGCGCGAAAGCACCGAAGTGTGTAATTTCTATGGTAAAGATTAAAAATCTATATGTTGGGGATATAAACCCCCAAAATCCCATTGGATTATATTTAATTTTTACCTGGCATGTCTGTTGTTATAAAAATAATATTTCACTAGAAATATATAGCATGTATAATATGTGGTTTCAAATAACAATAATTTTACACGTATATACTTGAACTTGGAATAAAAATGGCTATTTACAGGTAATCAGGGGAGGATATTAACATGAATTAAATTATTGAGAATGCTAATACGAATATTTAAATATAATTTTTTTTTATATAGTCTTTGTACTATCATTGTTCAATTTATCGAAAATAAAATAACCTCGCATTCAGGAAACTTGAGAGGAAAAAAATTGAAAATTCTAAAGGAAAAAAAAGTTTACTTATACACCAAGCAAATCTTAGAACAAAAAATTTATTTCGAGAAATTGTTGTCACTCTTTTTGAGACATTCACTTTTCGATCTGGACATATATTTTTCTAAAAATTTTGACATTTTTTAATTTAAAACAAAGAGGAGTTTTTCTCAAAACATACAAATTAAGGAAATGTAATCATTCTCATGTAGAAGCCTCAGAGATCTTAGGAACTAATAGCAGTCTCAAAAATCTTCAACTGATGAAAGAAAAAGGTAATATAAAGGGACATTTCGTTATTTTAGATACCATTCATAAGGGCTTTTATTTTTAACTTCTAATGCGTTAGCTACAGTAAGATTCAGATTTGAATTTAAAATACATAGAAAACAAAATACATTTTGGCGACTGCCTCTAAATTTTTAAAATTTTCCTTAGTACCGAATGTATTGTCTTCACATCCTGATTGCAAAAGATAATATTCACAAATGATGTTTGTGTGTAGTGTTACTCTATAGCTGAAAGAATACGATGAAAATATATTGGTGTCGCGTAGTACAATTACTTAATCAACGTTAATTTAATCAAATTTTTATTACATCACTTGTTTCTGATCTTAATTTGTACCATGACGTATGGAGTAGTTCCGTGATTAAAACAACTGAGCAACACGTTTGAAATGTGCGCAGACTTGACATTACGAAATCGAATTTTAATCGTTATCGATATTTTATTTACTTTTTGTGTGACTCGCCTGCTCTAAACTTTCTGTGATCCTCCTCCAAGTTTTGGTTTCTTAGCGGTGTTTATGATTGAATAAAATTATGTCCAGTGATGTGAAGTGTTTTGCAATAAGCACAATAATTACTTCTGTTTTACATCTATGAAACCTAGTGTAATAATTATTAGATTTATTTATATCTTTTATAGAAATGTGTACGTTACATCGATTTTTACATGAAGTCCATGTGAGAGGTAGAAATGATTCTTAGAAATTGATGGTCACAGATTTTTGTATATATTTTAGGACATTTCTTGAAAGGTAATTGTATTTTTAAATTAAGTAAACGTAGCATTTATCCATTTGTAAGCTAATTAGATTTTATATTCTGCTGAATGTATTTTGTTGATTAGTTTGTATTGTTTATCTGTACTTATTGTTGATAATGTGATGTAATTATTGTTTTAATTTATATTTGTTACATTATATTCATTCGTATTTTTTATTGCTGAAATCTCTTCCATTTTTGTAAACTTTTCATTTGAATTGTCATAATTTGAGTTTTTATTCTTGATCATTGATTGTTCTATATGAAGTGAACCATAATGTCCGAGTGCGTATTTAATGATATAAGAAATAAATTGCTAATTTTATATGTTGCAAATACAACGATTAAAACGCTGAAAAATGTTTATTTTTGTGAATTATACAGTTCTAAGTTATACTTTATTAAAATTTGCCAATGATTCAATAATTCTGCTAACATAATTTAAATCCATTTTTAAAAAAATAAGTTTGAGTAAAGGCATTAATTAAAAAAAAAAACTTATCTATAAAAGATATGTTTTAAGTAAGTTTTCCTATTTATATAATGCATTCATTTTATTATGAAATAAAATTCTATTAGAAGGGTTACTTCTTTAAAATAACAAGTTGCACAAATACCATCATCTGCTTTCTTTGAGATCAAAATTTTATTTTTATGGATTTATTTTGAATACTTTACTTATTTTAAACAAATTTTTAGGGATATATACAAGGTATCAATATGTTATAAAAAGTCACAATCTTTCTGTACTTTATTGCTAAATTTGTCAAATTTCTTGAGGTTGTTTTCAGTCTAAACTATATTATTTGTTAAAAAATAAGTGGTATGAAAGTGTATCGCCTTATAAATCTCACACTTTTTCATTCAAAAAGATTTAAAACTCTTAAAATTTTTTTTTTAGAATTTCAGCTCATCAACTAAATATATTTCAGGGCAGTAAACTTATCAGTGTTAACATCCTACTTCTGCTATTGCATAGTATTTCTGATTTACAATCTCTGAGAAATTTTTTAACAATTTAAGATCAAAGATATGGAATATAATTAAATTTTTATCTAACATTTCTTTTACTGGAAAGGTTTCATGTTAAATGGCTCTGTTTGCTTCATTACTGAGTTATATTCATATGATAAGTTGTACGCTAAGTTCCGATAAGAGAAGAAAGTTATATCAAATTGGTGCATGAAAATTGTTGTAATTGTGCTCGAGTATGACTGTCTAAAATATAGAAATAGATTTTGTTTGAATGAAACTAAGGGACAGATTATTAGTTTTGAGTAGTGGCATCAAAATGTGGCATGTTAAAAATAGTTTTTAGTGAGTCTTCATTTTTTGTATTTGTTAGCTGCACTCAAGTCACTTTACTATCTACATGCCATCAGCTGCAATGCCTCTTATGAGCCCATGAACATTTTGATTAGACCCTAAATCATTGGAAAAGTATTGCTTGATTAATTGAATCACAATTATAATTCATTAGAATTAAAGGTAGGGTTTACATAACAGACCCTGGCAAAGGATATGAGTACAAGTTACCAACAAGATATTGTGGAAGCTGTTGGTGTTCCATAAGAATGAGGGCTGTGTTTACATGACTTGGACTGGGTCCTTTAGTCAGACTGATACAGTTATTGGCTGGGAATGGTTATGTTTGACTGCTTAGATATCATTTAATGCATTTCAATTAACAGAACAGCAATGGAATTTTCAAGGACAATGAACTATGTCACCCATCCAAACCGATTTGTAATTGGATTGAGGAACATTGTAGGCGGCAAATGAATTGCTTATCTAAATCATCGGACATAACCTCATTGAGTGCATATGGGATATAATCAAAAGGCAAATGCATGCACAGAATCCTGCACCTACATCACTTTAATAGTTATGGAGAGCTAAATATTTTTTTAGAAATGGCTAAATATTTTTTTAGTGTACTTCTGAGTAATTTGTTAAGTCGTTTCTATGTTGAGTCGCTCCACTTTGCTTCAGAAAAAGAAGTCCTATATGATAAAAGGTATCTGATTTTTTTTTTTTTTGCATTTCTATGTATTAAATATGTAATTCAATGTGTACTCAAGCAGGTATATCATATACAAATGGAGTTGCTTATTGTCAAGTGTTACCTAAATATATAGTAAAAATGCACAATTTCACTCATATGTTCATAAAGCACCATTTTTACCGTCTAACTATTTTATACCTTTGTTTTTAGCAGTTGTATATAAAAATGAATCCCCTGAAAGATAATGAGGATGTTGCTTGTTTTGTTGTTACAAAGCTGTCATGGAAAGGAAAGTAAGTTAATCTCTAAATATCTACTCGTAACATATATATATATTTTTAAATGACGCTTATTTTTTCCGAGTTTTCTCTTTGATACAATATAGTTCCTGTTCATATATTTGTTGTACTAAGAAAGATACTATATTTGAAATGATTATGATATAACTATTTGAAACTGAATGTAATAATTTACAGTGTGTACTTTATCTGTAAATCAATATTCATTTTGCTTTTATTAATTTTTTTTATGTTTAAAGCTCTCTATGAAAATAAATTATTTGATAGTTCTTTACTATCCTTTAACACACATCCTTTGGCTATATAATTTTTTATTGTTATTGTTTAAATATTTATTGTTTATTATATTTTGTTTCTTTTTTTTCGTATAATTTAAAACTGCAAAAATGTAAATGATGTAAATGAGCTATGCTGCATTGTAGTAATTAAAGGTTTATTTTATGTTTATATTAGATATAAAAGAATATTTTCCATTGGTACTATGGGCATATCTACTTACAGTCCAAATAAATTAGAAGTCACAAATCAGGTGAGTTAAAAGTCATTTTTGGAATTTTTTGTTGGCATGCAAGAGTTACACAAATTACATATTTATTTATAAGTGGTTTTTAATTTTATTTTTTCGAATTAAAACAGAGCTGCACATTAAATCTGCAATTTTTTTTAAATGTTTGTAACTAACCTGTTTTATTTTTTTTTTTTTGTTTGATAAATCTATACATAAATAAAAATGAAGTGTCTGTTTGTAATTTGAAATTAACAGCTTTTTACTAAATGCATTCAAAAGTATATATGGTACTTATATGAAAAAATCAATTTTTAAAATTTCTGTCTGTCTGTGTGTTTGTTCCGGCTAATCTCTGAAAGGGCTGGACCAATTTTGACGAAACTTTCACTGGCAGATAGCTAATGTTATAAGGAATAACTTAGGCTACTTTTATTATAGGGAGAAAAAATTAAAACCAATGAAAAGGTGAAAAATAACAGTTTCTAATAGGGATTATTTACTTCAATGGGGATTATTTTTATTCAATAGGGATTGTTTTATTTTGAGAGCCTTCTGTCTTAATGTTTCTAGCAGTTATATCAAACTTTTTTTGTTTGATTAGGTTACTAACACTCACAATATTTCCTGTTCATGTCTGATCTTAATGATTTTAAGTCCTCACACCATTGACAGTGTCAAAGGTCATGCATCCCTCTTACCCCTTGCTTGCGGCTTCATTTCACCCTACCCAGTCCTCACCCCCATCGGCAGTGTCAAAGGTCACGAGTTCCTCTTCCCCCTGCTTGCAGATGCTACCGTTGGGTTCTTAATTCAAATTGTTTCGCTACATTTTCACTGTTTTCTAATAATTAGAAATCAATGTTTAACGTTGTTAGGTTTTCTTTCATGAAAATAGCTCAGTTTTTTATTTACTTTGAAATCAATAAATTCTTATAGGTTATTTTATTTAGTTAAGTTCATAGGTAGTTTCGAAAATAAATATTTTTAAGTACGTTTTAGGTGAAAAAGTGCGCTCTTTCACCCTTTAGCAATACCTAAAAGAAAATAAAATCTTTCTAATCTATACAAATAAATAAATTGAAGTGTGTTTGTAATTTGAAATTAACAGCTTTTTACTAAATGTACTTAAAAGTATGTACGGTACATATATAAAAAAATCAAGTTTTTAAATTTTTGTCTGTCTGTTTGTTCCGGCTAATTTCTGAAACAGCTAGACCAAATTTGACGGAACTTTCATTGGCAGATAGCTGATGTTACAAGGAGTAACTTAGACTAATTTTATTTTAGAAAAAAAAAAAAATAGGATCACGCGAAAACAAAATTAAAACTAATAAAATAATGAACAACATCTGATTCAAATAGGGATTATTTATTATTATTTTTTTTAATACTCAAAGACATTTAAAAAACATTTCTTCATGGAACAAACACAATGCCTCATTTTTAACGAAAAAGAATAATTTATTCTTGCTGACTCACTTTTAATTCTGTAAGAACAAATGATTTTTTTTCATTGCTATCGCAACCAGAGTTGATATAACCATAAGAACAGAAAAAAGGCTAATTCTAAAAAAACTATGAGTAATATAAGGATTAATTAAAAATAAAAACCATACATTAGTTATTTAAATATTTGTGTCATTTCAAGCCAAAACCAGTTTATTTGAGAGTAAATTTATCATTTGAGATTTTCCGGTCAGTATTTTGTAAGTTTTACGTCTTTTTTTTTATCATCATAGAGAAAAGAGTACTTTTTTTTTATATTAAAACTAGCTGTATGGCCCAGAGTTGCAGGGGCTTTCTCTACTTTTATAAATTTTCTCTTTCCTTCACAAAATCAGTACTTCTAAACCATTAGAAACTCCTTTATCCTTCAGTCTGTATTGTTCAATTTTTCAATTCACCTGTGCGAAGAACGGGTATACCAGCTAGTCTGTAATAAAAGACTTCCCATTTCTTTGTAAGTTTTCTGAGTGTGATTTTTGTGTGTGTTGCTAAGTTAAGTACATATTTCTTCATATATCTTAAGTTATTGATCCCTGTCCTTATTTTTTATGAATTTGAAGATTTCATATTTTTCTGTGTCAAATTTGTAGTTGTACAGGAGATTTATGTAAATATTTATTAATTTAATGATGCATTTGCTTTTTATAGAAGAATAAATTAGCTTTTAAAATTTATTAATTTTATAGCAAAAGTATTTAAGTTTTTAACTACTACCAGAAACATGATTTTGTTGGAAGAATTTATAATTTTTTTATGTATTTCTTATGTCTCTTTTGCAACCTTTCTTTTCATCATTATATTCGAAAATAATAATTATTTTACATACAACCAAATTTTAATTAATCAGGACTCCTAATAACGAATCATTACAAATGTAATTTTGCTGTTTTGAATTTCAGCAATTTAATGTGATACTGATCAATATTTAAAGTAGCTTATGAAACTGAACTTTTTCATTACTGCAATCATCTACAGCTCTCTCTATATATGGAGTTTTTGGTACTTACATGTTAGCATCACTGCAGCCAAAATTGCACTACAAGAATCGTTTTTCTTTGGATAAAACACATAAGAATCTTTGTTGTTTTAATATCATGGTGCAAATTTTGCTGTGGAGACACTAATAGGTAAGTACCAAGTTTTCTTAAGCTGGATGAAAGATGTTTGAAGACACAGTTTGAAAAATATAACCTCTTGGATATAATAAATCTGCCTTATTTTAACATTTAAGCAAAAGGTTATTTGGGTTATTTCTTACATTAATAGGCTCAACCACCTTTTCAGGGTTCCAATGCAGTTTTCCTCTCAGATCTATTTTCCTTTTCCTCTAATTTGTGTTTCAATGTGTATAACAAAAGCAGTCCGTTTAATTCTTTGATTTGTAATATAATACTTTTAAATATCACTTAGTAAGATTAAAATAAAGGAGTTTTTTTAAATTTATTTGATATGTTCAAATTAATACAAGTTCATATAAATGACCAAGTACATGTTAATAAAAAAAATGTAATATCTTAAGGAACACACTTTATTTTTAAAGCAATGTATAAAATGCACCATAAAAAAATGATCTACTGTATTTACTCGAATCTAAGTCACACCCCAAATTCTCAACAAGTCTTTGTGGAAAATGAAAAATAGTGTAAAAGGGTTTAGAACTTTAAGAACTTTTTCCTTGCAAGACATTAATAATAAATGCTGTTTCCCCCCTATGAATAAATCTAACCAAATTAAAATATTTTTACACTTTTCATAGATCAGCCTTTATTTTTAAAACTACCATAATATTTTATTACTATAATATTAAAAATTATCATAAGAAAATATTATTAATTTTTAATACTTTTTTTAACCTGCTGTGTTCTGATTCTATTCAAAACACCCATTAGATGTAAATAGCAATTATTCTGTCATATCTAGAAAAATTAATTCTGCCTACTTTTAAATGTATTGATGCAATGGTCTGTGCTGCAAATTATAATGATTATATAAGAATCAAATTCAAAATGTATTGAAATTTTTTTTCATCAATCATTAAAGTTAAATCTGTTAAGACTTACTAAATGCAATTTATATAAAATCAGATTTTTTTTTTTTTTTTTTGGCCAGGGTAACTAAATCATAAACTTGAGGCTGGTATTGTCAAGTCATGGGTTTGAGTCCTGGGGTTACATGAAACCCCACTATTTAGAGGGGCTAGTACATTTCAATATGTTGAGGCTAAGTTCTCATGTTAGCAGGATGTGGAATTTCAGAGAGTGAGGTTCTAAATTGGGTGCTATCCTCATCACTTGATTGAGATTCAGAGTTACAAGGTGCATTTTTTTTACCAATAGTCTCAGTGTTATTGTGAATTAATATATTAATAAAAAAATTAGATATACTTTAAAAATATTATTGAAAATTAGGCATTGTAGTTGCTTAACAGATTTATCATTTGAGTAAGGTAGTAAGAGAAAAGCAATATAGTAAATAATACTTTAATTGATTCCTTTTGGAAATATCCCTCTGTAATCAATAATAAGGTTTAAATTAAGTTTGAAGTATTAACATTTTAGAACATCCTTTAATTAATATCAAAATGCATTATTTTTTAAAATAATTTAAGTAACTGATAATTTTATGATTTATGTTGTGATTTAATTTCCTTCAAGCAGGTAACAGTCATTCCAATTTTGTCTTAATGAGAAGAAAATTTCAAAAATTATTTTAAGTCTCTTCAATGTGCTTTGATAATCAGTCTGTTTCAATTGGCATTAATATTTACCCTGTTTATCAAAGGAGACTTAATCTTGATTATTACTTGACCTATTAGTTTTATCTTGATGGAATGATACTGATAAAAATTGGTATAAAGTTGTTTTTTTTACAAGTGTAAATTAGCTTTTAGTCTGTATCTCATAGCTCAATTTTATCAAATATAATTTGAGCAAAAAACTACTTTTAACATATTAGTAAATGTTTTTAATGTGTGACAAAATCATGATATATTTAATCTTAAGATAGCCCATTTAAACATGAATAATTTGATTTGTATTATTTATGTGTGTTATTAAAATTGTCCAAATTGCCTAATTTATCTTTATGTTCTCTGATCGATATTTTAAATTCTGTCTGTACATGAGAAGTCCAAAGTAAATTTTGCTTATGATTTATCTGTAATATTTTACTTATTGCAAGTATGAAGATTTCTAAATATATTGATGTTAATCAATGCATGGGATTTATATCTGTTTTGTTAATCTTCTTTGTAAAATAGCTTTTATTTTAGATTGTTCTCTTTTATAGTGGCTTTATAATGACTTTATCAGCATAGCCCCCACAGCAAAGGGGCAAACAACAGATGAATTTGTAATCAGTATGAAAAAAGGGAGAAAGAATGAATCCATGAGATTTGCATCTGAACTTAGAGCTGAAATTCTTACTGAAGCATTGGTACCTTTTTCTTTTCTTTTTTTTCTTTAGAAAAAACCCTTTGTTTTTATTTTAGTTTTGTAAAATAGTTTTGCTTAAATGGTAAAAGTTTGAACTGGTATAAAAATACATGAAAACAAATGTCGTACTACATTACTATTCTTGTTTTAGAAGTTATTTAATTTATTTTTAAAAATTTTGTGGATTAAAATTGTCAGCAGAAATAATTTTTTAAAAATTTTATTCTATTTATTCTAAATTTTTGTTCTAATTAATTCCTTTCTAAATTTTAATAATCTATCTATCTCTATATATATTGTACAGGGAAGCATAGTTCATTTTAAGTGTTAAATAGTGCTGGCTGTTTAAGATGACAAGATGTATTTTTATATTGTTTATTGTAATGAGTTTTACTTACTAGGCTTCTGCATCATAACTCTTTATATGACAGAATCTAGTTTTCTAGCATTATCAGTAGAATAACAAAAATGGATATTGCTAAAAGGAAGAGGAAATTTTATTCCTTGATAAGATTAGTTAGATGGACATAATTTTGAAAGTTTTGAGAAATGTATGATGTGAAATACTTGGCTTCAAAAGTTTCATACACAATCAAACATTAGACTTTAAAAAGCAGATTCCTACATACAAAACTCAGTCAAGGTGAAGGGCTCTTGGCAACTCTTGTAGAATGAACTTTGAAGTCTAAAATATAATTTATATATATATATGTATAAAGGAAAAAAGCAACTCACTCACTCACTCACTCACTGACTAATCATGATATCTCCGGAACTATTAAACCTACAGACTTGAAATTTGGTAGGTAGGTTCCCTTCATGGAGTAGACGTCAGCTAAGAACGGATTATGAAAAGTTCGAACCCCAAGGGGCGTTACGGGTGTTTAAGGGGCGTTATAGATAATTATTTCCATTACTAAACTATTAGATGTACAGTTGTGAAACTTGGTACACAGATTTCTTTCATAAAGTAGAGATTCCCTACATAATAATTTTTACGAAAATCGACCTCCAAGGGGCGTTATACATAATTATTTCCATTTTTAACCTATTAGACGTACAGTCTTGAAATTTGGTAAGCGGATTCCTTTCATAGAGTACAGATCCGCTGCAAAATGGGTTTTGTCAAAATCGACTCCCAAGTGGCGTTGTAGAGCATTAAGTGGCGTTATAGGCAATTAACTCCTTTTTAAAATTATTAGACGTAAAATCTCGAAATTTAGTAAGCTGATTCCATTCATTAAGTAGAGATCCGCTATAAGATGGGTTTTGTGAAAATAGTTTCCTAAGTGGCGTTGTGGGGGCTTAAAGGACGTTATAGATAATTAATTCCATTTTTAAACTATTAGATGTACAGTCTTGAAATTTGATAAGCGGATTCCTTTCATAGAGTACAGATCCCCTACAGAATGGGTTTTGTGAAAATCGACCCCAAGTGGCGTTGTGGAGAGTTAAGGGGCGTTATAGGCAATTAACCCCTTTTTAAACTGTTAGACGTAAAATCTTGAAATTGAGTATAAGCAGATTCCATTCACTGAGTAGAGATCTGTCATAAGATGGGTTTTATGAAAATCGTTTCCTAAGTGGCGTTGCGGCGGCTTAAGGGGCGTTATAGATAATTATTTCCATTTTTAAACTATTCAATGTACAGTCTTAAAATTTGGCAAGCGAATTCCTTTCATGGTGTAGAGATCCGCTACAAAATAGTTTTGGGGAAAATTGATCCCTAAGGGTCACTGAGGGGGATTAAGGGGCGTAATTGATAAATATTGCCGCTTTTCAACTAATAGAACCACCTGCTTGAAAATTAGAAGTTATGTTCCGTTCATGGAATAAAGTTCCTTTTACAAAGATTTTTGCGAAAACAGACCCCCAAAGGAGTGGGGTTGCGGGGATTAAGGCGCGTTATAGAAAAATTCCTGTTTTTGAATTTAACTCATTTACTTGAAATTTGTTGAACATTTTTCTTTAGTTGAATAGAGTTCCACTAAAAATGGATTTTACGGAAATCAACTCCAGGGGGAAGCGGGGAGAGTTATTGGGGCGTATTGATAGACAAAATTCCCGTTTTTGAACTGCTAAGACTACAATAATAAAATTTGGTTTGCATGCTTCTTTTGTTGAATCGGAATCCGCTAAGAATGCTGTCAATGAGGTATTGATGATAAAAATTCAGTTTTTGCTCTGTTACATTTAGACTTGAAATTTAGCACGCATGTTTATTTTATGGAGTAGATATCACTGAAAGTTGCTTTGGTGGAAATCCACTTGATTATTAGGTTAAGTAAGAAAAAAAAATCTTTCTCCTTCTATTTTAGATATAAATAGAAATTAGATATTATAATTTATGTTCTTTTTATATCAAGGGGCAAGAGTGTAACAGCTATAAATATATTTTTCAATACAATCGAATTCTTAATGCTAGATATCAATAATTAATATATGTAAACAGTATACATATATACAACATCGTGAAATACCCAGGGAAGCAGGTGGGTAACGGCTAGTATATATATATATAGAGAGAGAGAGAGAGATTTTAATAAACTTTTCCTGAGAGACTGAATTGATTGAATAATAAAGATCAAAATATTATTGAGATTTGGGAAATTTTATGCAATATATACATATATCATATTGCATTTTTATTCTATGTAAATAGGTTATTTCAAATGAAAAGCATTATAATATATGATTGTATTGAATAATCAATTATATTTAATATGGGGTTTTTTTTAAATCAAAGTGTATTTAAATATATTAGCCTTTTAAAAACTTCTCTTTTCTGTGTAAAATAAATGTTATTATATTGCTCATTATTTAAATACATTATATATATATATATATATATATATATTGATTGATTTATATATATATATATTGATTTATATATATATATTTATTATATTGATTTATATATATATATTTTTATATATATATATATATATATATATATATAATGTCAATATATTAAAAATCAATATTTTATTAAATTTGTATCTTTATTGGACTGTGAAAGAATTAGGAAATCAAACCCTTTTAAAATTATTTATGTACATGATGCAAAGCAAGAAACCTTCTCCGAAAAATGCTGGAATTTTTTTTTAATTACCTAGACTAACTATGTTATTCAAAGTTTTACTTAATACTATGTTTGTGGAATTTAATATAAGTAGTTTCTATTTGTGTAAGAGCTAAAATTCGTGATTTACTATTATGCCATTCTTATGATTATTTTAATGTATTATCTTTTATTTTTTAGAGGTTCAGGAATAAATTTGCTGAATCTGCATTTGTCTCAGCAGTAAGTGTTTTTCTTAGTTCCTTTGATTAAAAAAATCATTTCATCCAATAGATTATTTTTTTATCTCATATTTTCATAAATTAGACTATTTATTATTACTTAATAAATAGTGTCCTTTCTTAACTTGTAAAAGTTGAGGTAAATTAAAAGAAATTCATTGTGTTCTGTTAAAAGTAAGAATCGCATAAATTACCAAAACAAAAGTTAAATTTGTAATGCTTAAGTTTTGTATGATAAATATTCTTTATTTCTTTGAAATATACTTTATTTTATTTATTTTTTTATTTATAAGAATATATTTCTATCTTAATTTTTTTCTTTAATGTTTACATTGTTTTCTTTTGATTTATAGACCTATTACCTGATTTTATGCATGTTGGTGTGAAAGTTAGAAAGGTGGAGGGTTTAACCTCAGCATTTAACTATGGCTTGAAATTATGTTACAATAGCCCTCTTATTGCTTCCAAGTGCTACATTAATAACTAATCAATTATCAGCTTTACATTAGTACATTTCTTTCAATCTGGGAGAGTATATCATGGTTTTAGCAATGTTCTTCACAATTAAGTCAAGAAAATCAAAGAATTTTTTTAGTACTCAATTCTGCAAAAATATCATGTTCCAAATGTTTCCAAAGTTTCTTTGTTTTCCCAGTATGTTTTACAATGAAGTTTAAATACTGAACTGAACTCAGTGGTGCAACAGCCCATGAGGGCCAAGGCCTACTGTGTCTATCCCAGGTTTATGTGACCTTAGACGCTAGGGTGCATGTGCAGATGTTTTGGTCAAGTCAAGTTTAAATGCTCTTTAAAATATTAACACTTTAAAATCTTTATTTTATTTTTACTTATTCCATTTTAGTTTGGTATCACTTGCTTAGGTCAATGTTTTTTTTAATAAGTATGCCTTTTTTTATTTTCTGTTTTGAACTTCTATATTTATGAAAAAGCATATCAGGACTATTACTTTCTCATCTACATAAAAGAAAATGGTTGTTGTTATTTTTCCTTTTGGTTTTTCATAAAATTTCTGTATATATGAATGTATTTATATATAATTTTATATACATTTCATGTATAAAACATATTAAATGATTTTCTCATAATAAAACTTAGAGTTTCTTAAAACTTTGTTTTAACTTAGAATAGTTTCACTAGAAGTAATTTTAATATTTATTAGCTGTATTTTTATCATGATTAAAATATGATTTAACAAAGCAATAAGGAAAAATAAATTTTGAGAGTAATGAGTAATATTTAAATAGATGCTTGAATCGCTTGGACATCTTGTAAATGTGCTTTTTCTCCCTCTAGCACATTTTAGCTATAGGTTAGTTTTTTTTATAAATAAAATGAGAAAAATTACAATCATTTATGATTTTTGTTCCATACTTCCTTTCAATTCAAAAGTTATCCTTTAGGTTGCTCTTTTAAAACGAAATCGCAAGTATACCAAATATTGAACGTGCCAATATGTAATTTAAATCTCTGAGCTCATTGAGTAATGCAGAAAGTTAAGAAAAAATATGATCACAAAATATGTAAAATTGTTATAATTCTTTATTAAAATTCATTATGTAATAAGGAGTAAATTTAATTTCAGTTTTGTTATTTCGGAAGTTACCGTTCGCATTGGTCACACTCGTTTCACGCACAGGCAGCTTCTGTTGGGTAAAAATGCCCCAGAATGTCCCTCGTGCAAAGTCCCATATTCAGTTTGTCATATTTTAATAGATTGTCCTGTTTTTAACCGTCATCGCATCACCTTCTTTCATACATCTGTTTTAACCTTATCTGACTTGGTGGGGGAATCCCCCCACCAAAATCTATTTGCCTTCATTTTAAAAATTGGATTTTTACATATGATTTGATTTGTGTGTTTCTTTATATTTTTAATATATTATATGCATGCATGCATGCATATACATGTGTACATATATTTTTATACATATATATTTTTAAAAAATATGACATTCTCTCTCTTTTAACAAGTGTTTGGCACAGCTTGGCCAAAGTTGGCCCTTGCGCCACTAAACCCCACATTCACTTCACTTCACTTCGGAAGTTACCGTCGTTAATATTTGTTTGTTTTTCAGTGCTACAGAGCTTCAAAGCTACATTGGTCTGATAACCCTCTTCCAGTTGTATTAGAGCTTGGTCCTGCTTCTATAGTTCAAAAAGATGTCACTAGTGGCAGTGAAATTGCGTCATATGATTATAAAAATATTGAAAAGTTAGTTCCTGTCTCAGATCGTGAAGGTGGCTTTGTGATTGTTTGCAATGAATTCGGTCGACAGGTATTGTAGTTTATATTGTGACAAATGTGTATTATAAATGTTAAATTAAAATTTAACAATTTATTTGTTTGAAAAGTAATTGAAGTTTTTTTTCAGCATTTTTTCATATGTGATAAAAGAGAAGAGTTAATGAAAAAAGCTGCAGAAAATGCTATTAATTACGTTGGAGTATCTATAAGTGTTACAAAAGATACAATGACAACCAATTCATTTTGGGAGAAAAGATTGGGGAGGTATAGGTATGTATCAAGAACTTAAATTTCATACAATTTAGTTATAGAAATTAAAAGTGAAATTTTAAAATTAACAATGATAGAACTTTACTATTTCTCTATGGTAGCTCTTGTAAACAAACTAAATACTGTGTGAATTCTTTTAAATGCGTGTTTTAGTTTATCAACTTAAAATTAATTATTAATAATTTTAAAAAAAATAGAAAACATTGTGAAATACCTCATTTATAAACATTTTAAAATTTATGCATAATATAATTTTATATTTCAGTATATATAGTATAAATAGTATTTAAAGATTACATTAAGCTCAAATGCTCAAAAATGGCCATGAGCTATTAGAGTGATGATATAACATTAGATTATAAAATTGTTATTTGAGCTATAAAATTTTATTTACTGCAAATTTTTATATGTTTTTGCTAAAAAATATGAACAATGAAAAAAAAATCCTGTGATAGTTAGAGTATGATTCTTTTTATAATCAGAATTTGTCATGTGTTTCAAGATAATAGTTATAGTGACACCATATAAACTAGTAAGACTTGTGTATGAATTGATACAAATTAAGATTTGGCTTTCTACAAAGACGAACCCGTATTAACTCTCTTACTTATGAGCTCACAGGAAAACATTGTGAGAAATACTCATTTGTAAGATGTTTTTGTTGCTACTAATGCCACCCGATTGGTAAAAGCCAGATCAAGGCCCATGAAATTCATCATGGCAAAGGGCTAAGTGATGCCTGTCATTAGCTGTAGCTTTGAGTACCAAACAGGTGACAGAATGATTTAGCTCAGCTCCTCCCCAATTTTTAGGGAGAACACCCTGGGGGTGGTCAGGGCCTACCATCTCTCTTCCTTTTCCACCAACCTCATGAGAGGACTTGTGGTTTGATGGCTATTTGAACGGCTATTTATTTTATTATGACGGCCCTCCATGCCACGAAGGCACTATACATTTACAAACATCCATTTCTTTTCCGGGATTCAAACCCAGGCCCTACGCATAGCAGTCAGCGTCACTAACCATTATACCGGATGGGCAACGCATTTGTAAGATAAATGGCATGTATAGTTTTCTGTGCTATTTAAAAATTTGATTCAGTTAATTTCAGTAGATTGCTGCAGAGAGCCAATTTCAATAGAGTTAATTTTTTTTAGTTGCAGTGTGTTTGTAATGAGCAAGTTATATAACATGCTGGCTGGGTGGCGTAGCTGGTTTGTCGCTGTCCTTCTGCACCTAAGGTTGCAGGTTCGACCCTTGCCCAAATTGGTGGATTTTCATGATGCAGAAAATCAACTGTGATTTTGCGGCATATAAAAGATCCCTTGAGTGTCTGATTTAAGTTCTCTGGCAAAATTAAATTCCTAGAACGAATTCACATAGTCAGAGCTCAGGTGCCTCCCTCTAGGGAGGAAACTGGGCATCAAAACTACTTCCAGCAATTGGTATCGCCTATATGGTGCCACACTAAAAAGTGATACCAGCTCCTGGGGAATGTGCTAGGTCTGCAAAGGTAAAAAAAAAAACCAATGCTCAGCTCCATTGGAAAAAAATATGTATATGTATGTTGTATTCCTGTAATATTTTCCTGGTGAGAGAGTGGTAACGATTACTGTAAGGGCGTGTCGAGTGATAAAGTAGAATATCATAATTTGGCAAGTGTGATATGATTTTAATGATGATGATTATTTTAGATGGCTGATGTTTTATTTGATGACATTTGAGGCAATCCTTTGTAGCAAGAAATTTGATTTATTGACCATCTTGAGACACACAAAGAAATAGAGACGAACACAAGCTGCAGCAGGCTTCATGACAAATGAGAAAGAGCCAGAATTTCCAGAAATCTTGGTCTTCATTGGAAGCTCAAATCACATGATCTGGGTGGGTGGATAGATGTAATTCAAAAGATTCCTGTTAGGCAGGTAGCTAGTTTATTTAAATGTTGGTCCTGAAGGAATGGACCATAGATAAATTAAAAAGCTATTAAAGATTAAATCAACGGGAATTATTACATATCTATAAAATGTTATCAGTCCATTTTGCATTTAAACCAATAAAAATTTCCCATGATACAATTAATGTAATATGTTTTATAATCTGCATATAATCTAATGTATTTAATTGAATATAAATATTTGTAATAATTTGAATTTAAATTGTAACTCTTTTATTGCAGTTCTGATGAGGCTATTACATCTGTATCTGATTTTATTGTACATAAGGAATCTCGGAGGTACAGTGTATGTATACATTTTATTTATTAAAACTGATTTTCATTCCTGTTTTTTCAACTGAATCTTCAGTTTTTTTAAAAAATAATTTATTTTTCATATAATATTTCTAATTTTCTTATTAATACAGGAGCCTGTCAAAAGAATCTTAGGTTTAACAGAAACATGCTTGATTGAAAGAGATCCTCAAACATATTCTATAGTCACTATTAGACCATTAAATTCGGTAAGTTAGTATTTGTTATTTTGTGCAATTTAAAAATTCTGAAAGTAAAATATTTATATTCTAGTTCAAGCATGTCAAATTCAAAAGCCATCCAAGATCATGTGAAACATTAAATCTGTAAACTTTTTCTTTTCTTCTTTTTGTGCAATACAGCTTTTTTTAAAAAGAAAATAAAAAGAAAGTGACAGTTATGAGACAAATGATTAGATTATCTAGCAAAGATTAATGATTGTAAGTATTTATTGACAAATGCCTTAATTTTTAATTTATACTTATGTATAACTGAATGTGTTAAAACTACTTTTATTTGAAGCTACATATGTACTGCTAAAATGGCAGGATTTGAAAATCTATATGTGAGCCAATCTGTGTCTTAAATTGAGTGTCTCATCAAACATTCAAAACTTGTAAGCAAGTCAAATTGAAAAGGAACTTCTTCAGACTTTTAAACATGTCGCCTTGAGGGTGAAAATGTTGCAAAAAGGGTTAAAAGGTGGAATATATTTTTAATTAACTTGCTCTAAAGCAAAACTCCAATAATTATAGTTTTTATTTCTGGTTATCCTATGGTAAACTTATCTGAAACTAACACATATTTTTTCATTCATTTTCTTGTAAAATATTTGTTCTAGTTATACTTTCTGCACCTTTTTTTTAAAAAGTGAGCTGGAAGAGAAATTTGTAATAGGGTACGCGTGATTGACTTATGTTTCATAATCTAGAGAAAAACTCATTACAAGATTCATCAGACATTCCAATGAATAAGTTTGAATTTTACAAACTATTCAGAAAATCAGATTCGGACACTTATTTTGAAGGATTTATGTGGCTTATTTTAGAATAAAAGTTTTATTCAAAACACCCAAAAAATTAAGATTAAAATCAGTTGTGCATGGTTAATGGAATTGTTTGAAAAACAATTTTGCCTTATCTGCATTTTTTCTGAGACTTGTCAATCTATATTTAAGCCAACCCTCTTACTTTTGTTTTTAAAAAGTTTCAAAATTTTTTGTTTTATACATGGAATTAAATAGTATTTATAATGGGCCGTGAATTTGATGTGATTGTTGTAGTTTTTGATTAGTAATTTTTGTTCTGTTATATAAATTTTATCACTCAAATATTTATATATTATTAATTAATGATTTGTAAATGATTTAGATATATGCTTTAATTCGTCATCCAGACAATCCTCAAAAGTTTCGTGTTGAATATGTTACTGGTCAAATTAGATCATATACCTCGACTGACAGGTAAATTTTTTTAAGAATATTTTGAAAATATTGTAAGGAATTAAATTTGTGTAAAAATAAACATATTTTGAAAGACAAATTAGAACAATATTTTATACTTTATTGCTGCCATATTTCTCTCAAAAATATTTAAAATTTGAGTGATGTTAATGAGTAATTAATATTCATAATTTAATTAACAAAGTAAAAACATATAATTATTGTAATATATAAGAGTGCATTTTTTTGTGGAAATGTATTATTTAGGGAAAGATTGTTTTCATAGTATTACATTTTGTAATGTAATAATTTGTGTCTATGTTTTAACTGTAGTGGTTTATTCCTATTAAAATTATAATCTAAAAGATATAATGTTTAAAATAAATGAATTATCTCTGTTTATAATAACATAGAAAGAGTAGTGGATAATATTTTTTTAGGTGAAAAAAAATTAAATTTAAAATAAACCTGTTGATTTATTCTGGAATAAATGCATTAAGTTAAAAATTCAAAACAGAAGTATTGAAGCATGTTAGTGATTTTTTTATCTTAAATATTATGAACTATTTTTTTACAACTTTTCACTGTGTCATTTTTCTGCATAAATGCTTGCCAGATTAAAATTGTGTGAATGATAGAAAAGAATAATGCAACCTTTCTCATATGAATAGTAGTTTGGTGGTTTGGGGGTCTTAGACATAACACTTAGTTACTCAGAAATCTACTTAAGTATGCTACATTTTAAATTATACTGAGTTTTGATTTTTTTATGTGATTGGAAAATATGAAATAACCAGTGAATGCTTTATTTTCACTATTGTATCAAAATTTGTAATTACAAGGTAAAATATTTGTGGTTCATATGTGATTTTAGTTCGTTGGCATGGTGTGGAAGTTGAAAGTTGGGATCCTGCTCTCCAGATCATGTTCTCCTTCTATGCTAACTTGAGTACTGTCCTTATCACCTTTACTGGGAATCTAAATTTTTAGATATGTCACTAAAAAGCCTTCATGAAACTTCTCAGCATAACATTGTTAGAGAATCAATCAGCAATATTTATTTAAAGTTTTGCTATCGATAAAAAATTTATTAATGTGAAAAAGTTTTTTATGGAGGACATGCACTATTATGACTTTTGGTTTGAAAATGTTCTGGAATGTAGAATTTTTTTTCATTATATATATTTTGTTTTTAAGTACTTTTTGCTTTTTATGTTACTAATTACATCACCACAAATTGATATTTGTTCCATGTTCAAAAATCAATTAATATCCTTACAGTTTTATTTTGTCTTCATCACTTAGTTTCAGCACTAATATTTATATCCAGAAGTAAAGCTATAATTGTTTTTTTAAAGTAATAAATATCAATAGTAACTATATAGAAATTCTGTTATTGTGAACTTTGCAACTAGCTTAATTTTTAATAATGAAGATTCACTAATAGATAGCATCATTGAGATAAAGTATTTAAATGGCTGTTTGCACTAATAATTCTATAATCGAAATGAAATATTCATAATTTTTGAATGCTCTTGGTTTCAAGAAAAAGTTCTTTATATAGAAAATTCACAATATAGAGCTTTATAATATGGAGGTTCAATTGTGTATGAAAAATTTCCGAAATGAATGGATGAATAAATGTCTGAAATGAATAGATGAATAAATATCCGAAAATTTCTTTCTTTTTATGTATTTTATATTGCCTACATTAACAATAATTCTTTTTCCAGAGATGCTCTCTTAGCTACACTTTTGGATGGTGTAAGAGCTTCGGGAAATTGTGATGTTCATGTTAAAATGCAATCCACTTGTCGTGGACAGCGATTTGGCCCATTTTATTTTCCAGTTGAGGAAGAAGTTGAAGTAAATCATCTGCGCTTTTTAGTGTCATTACCAGGTGATTCAAATATTTAAATTGTATTCTTAATATACTTTTGAATCATTATTTTTGTATAACTCATCAGTTATATTCTACTGTAATTTTTCATTTCTTATAACTGAAATTGTATGTATTTGCTTTTTGATTTGTCAAATAATTGTCAATTTATTTGTCAAATAATTGTTATTAATTTGTAAAATATTGATGTTAACTTTTTCTTTTAGTTAGATGGGATTTCTCTCGGGCTGTTGTGCAGTTCAATAATAATATTTCTTATAAAGGTCTAATGCATGCTTCTGCACAAGAGGTAAATTTGGTTTTTGTAAAGTTATCTCTTCATCAGTTATAACTAATAGATATGCTCAAAATTATTAGATTTTTTTAAGTATTTTATTTGGATTGCATTTTTAAATATTTGAATTATAAGTCCCAATATCCCATATGACCAACCTAATCCAAGGCCTTTGAGTGCAGCAATGAGGAAGAAATAACCATCCAAATACTTAAAATTACTTAATTGCACAGCGTAATTCAAAATTGTATTATTTCATAAATAAAAAAAATCAATATTTAATGGAACACTAAATTAGCTACTTTTAGTGTGGGGATGTAGAATTATTCCTTCAGTCTAGGATACAAAAATGTATAAATCCAGCCTTGTTTAAATGTGTTGATCATTTTAACAAACAAAATTATGAAAGCCAGTATAAACAAAAATATAATTACATGGAAATATGAGCTTGAGCTATAATAAAATAATGTGCAAATTTGGTTGTATAATATATATTTAAGGGATAAAAGGATCCTTTATTTTGGTATGCATTTTATAAAATTTCAACTGAACAACCAAATAATGACTGTACAATTTTAATTATTTTTGAGATATGTCTCTTCAGTTCTCATAGCACAAGTTATGCGACATTCTCTCTTGCTTTCAGCTTACATCAAAACTATATAAATCTCTCTTATGTTGATATATGCTTTTTATCTGTATGTGATGCATACAGATGCTAATATTTCTGATGCACGCAAGCCTCTCTATAGCCACCATGATTCTATTTTGATTATCAAGTATACATTATCGACTATTTTTAATGTGAATAATTGTTCTTAAAAGGCTCATAAAATGAAACAATTTGCTACTCTCCCATAAATAACTGAATGTGGTGATGTTGATACAGAGTCATTGTTTTTTTAATTTGAAATATACTGTTGGTTTGTTTTTGTTCGAACTCACAAATGAAGTCTAAAAAAGAAGATTCTGAATTAAAATAGTCATGTTCAATTTTTTAGCTTCTATAATTTTGTAACCTTAACTTTAAGAATCCAATACTCTATGAGGACAAGTTATCAGTTTGTTTAGTAAGATCGTATGATTAGTTGTTGATGTGTTTAAAACTGAAGATTATCTTTAAATGTTTTGTAAGAAACATTTTTTAAATGCTCTTAATTTCTTTAACTGTTAAAAATAATTTTAATTTCTCCTTTATTATATTGATGTGATTTAACTTGTTATATATATTGAGATATCAACACATAGAGAGAGATTGAGAAAAATGGAACTCTGCACATAATTTTTTTATTTTTCTACTATTTTTGCATTCTTTTCACTTAATAGAAATATGAGCATATAATGCTGCTTTTAATAATTATTTTATTCCAATTTTAAATAAGCCTTATTAATTATAATTTATCAGTTTTAAAAAATAATTCTAACCTTATAATTCTTTCTTTTTTGTGTCTGTAGTCTTATATATTTTTGAAAAGATGTTTCAAAAAAATGAAAAAAAAAAGTATTTTTTAATGTTCTATATATTTCAAATACTTCCTATAAATCTTGAGCAATATGTTCTGATTTATTTGAATTTTTATATGTATATATAAAATCTTTCGAATGAATAACTTAATTACAATGATATATGATTGAATGATTTTGCTCCTGAATAAACACAATCTACTATCTAAATTGACTTTGAATTTTATGAATATTTATTTTAATTTAGAGTAAAGAGAAACTCATTCAACCTGCATTAATGGCTTTACTTGAAAAAGATGGTGATGCTGAACAATCATCAGAAATGTTAGAAGCTCAGTTCCAATGTATTAGAAGATTAGTTGCTTCAAAAATGGGTTTTGCTACTTTTACTCAGATCCCAACGTAAGTGTTAATTCTTTCTGAGTTGTAATTATTATTGTAATGTAAGTACTATATTTTTTTGGAAGCAAAACGATAGTGTTCCTACCAATGTGGTACTTGGGTTTGCTTAAAAAAATACTCTATAAGAATGTCATTGTAAATAGCTTAGGTTAACTTTGTGCTGCCCTAAAATAGACCAACCAATTTCTTTCTATGCACTTTATTGTGCTTACATTCTTTGCCTTGAAGAAACCTATGTGCTCTCTACTCATCCTTAATAAGATCTCAAAACAATTACATTTTTTTCTTTTTCAAATTACATTCACATTAGTTTGAAATTCTCTGTTACCTTCTCTATCATTCATATCCTCAACTCTCCATCTGTTGATAAATCTTCCAGGGCACATAATTTTCTCTTCCCTTTCTGTTTTAAATTTACTGTGGTTTTTCCTAACATGAACGCAATACGACTTTCAATGTAATAATGAATTCTGATTTTTTTTCTTTTCCGTCAACATGAATCTATTCTTTTTGGAATTCTGCCAGCTATAAACTCCATCAATATTAGTGTAAATATTTATTGAATAGTTTTTAAATTTAAAGGAAATGAAAAATGTTTCAAAGAATCACTTAAATCTCAAAGAAGTTGTATTGTTAGTGTTTAAACTTAGTGTAATTTTTGGCATTGAAGCTAATTGGCAATAGTATTGTTCAAGGACTCGAAGTGAACAACAGATGCATTTCATGTTTTAGAATTGAAAAACTAGAATTTGAAATTATGTTACAGCAGAAACAAACCAAAGGAAATGGTACTATAAATGACCAAATTTGGAGAACAACTTTGCAAGATGGGAAAAAGAGAAGGAAATTGCAATACATATGACAAATTATAATTAAAAACAAAATAATTATGACTGAAGAGCAAGATAGTAATGATGAATTGAGTCATATTGCATATTCAACAGTAAAAGTTTTAAGAAAAATTGTGATATAAAATAAAATGCTCCTCTTTATATATCACTGTATTACAAGTAAGCATAGAGATGTTGAGTAGGAAAAAAAAAAACTTGGCATTGTACATTATTAAAAATTAAAGACCTGATTAAAGAATTTTTATTGCTGAATGAGGATACTTCTAGTTATCCTTTTTCAATTATTTGGTAATCTATTTGAAGGAATTATTTCTTTTGAAATGATGTATAAGCAGCGGTGTATTTTATTTCTTTGTAATAAATTTAACGATTTTCATTTTTTTTATTTACGTAGAGTACTGCTTTTAAACGCTGGTTTACACAATATAGAATCATATGTTGTTTTCATATTAAAGGAGAGCCACATATTATAGATTTTGAGTCAAAATTTCTTTTTTATACTCAGTGCAAATAATTGCAAAATTTTTGTAATTTTCTATTCTTTCATATATTCAATGCACTGTGATTTAAAATTCAAGAAGTAAATTTCAAGGAATAGTAGAACTCATTTCAATAAATATTTTATTGTTGAGTATTGTATTGATGCAAGCGAGGTATTTAGGCACAAACTCATATACAGAAAAATAGACATGAAAGAAAATAAATTGTTTTCTTACAGGAATATTAATAAAAATTGCTCAAAATTATATTAATAAACAATATATATTTTGCAGTTCTGATAGAATAGCATGTGGCATACAGTATCAAAGTTAAGTAACTCTTACTTGCATGTACCTAAAATAAATATATTCAAGCCATGGGTATTCTACAGTTCTCAATCAACGCCAACCAACAAGTAATACTGTTGATGTATGTAATTTTGAGCAATTATTATAAAGAATTATAAGGAAACTTAACAATTCTTTCAATTAACTGTTTTCTTTACATGTCAGATTTTTGTGTTTGTGACATGGTGTACCATCTGTGTCCATACATCCATATTTGCTCTTTTTTATGGTATATTTTTGCAATATACTTTGAACTCTATGGCTTCTTGATTTATCTATTTGTCCATGTATAATTTTATGAAAACAACTATAAAAGTGTGCATCTTCATATATCAACATTTTTACTATAAATTTTAATTGTATTTTAATAACTGTACTTATAAAATAATTTGTGATTTGTAATTTTATAGCTAATTAGCAGCTTTGTATTTTTAGGTACTATGTAATTTTTAGCTACCTATAATGCAAATAAAATATAAATAAAAGTATAATGGCAAAATTTAAAGGGTTTTACACATTTTCTGTAATGTTAAATAATAGAATTCAATTGAAATTTCATTGTTCTTGGGATGAATGCATAGCCTAAAATTTTTTATAGATATTTTGTGTAATTCATTATGGTTTTTTTTATATCACTAAAACAAAACGCTTCTTTCCCTTCTACTTTCAGATTCAGAGAAAAATTAGGGCTGAAAGTTGTAAAAGCGCTAAAACATGGGGATTCTGGTGTAACTCATGCTAGTGTTGACATGTTATGTGCTCTCATGCAAGTAAGTTAACATAATAAGCATGTTTAATATCTGTAAATGTATTTATTATTGTCTATGGAGAGAGAGATTTTCTGAAATAGAGGGAAAAGCATTGCTGCTAATTGAAATACAACCAACTCTTTTTTTTGCATGATTTTGTAATAACATAATGTACAAATGTAACAAATTATTTTTTTTTACACAAATTTTTTGTTCTCGCACGAATCCCGAAAACATTTGGGGATTTGGTTAAGGATGATTTGATCAAATTCATGACAGTTTATAATAAAAAGTCGATAATGACAAAGTCAAAGGTGAAATTCAGCTATTAACATCTGATTTAATTCATGAGAGCTTGAAATTTGCTACAAGTAAAGAGCAACATTTACTTACTCAGGATCCTGACATATAGCTTACATTAAAATTCCAACATAATCTTTTGTTTTGGTAGCAGGATATCACACACACAAGGATTATGCAAGCAACTTGTTGTACCAAAAAATAGCAGCTAATAACAAACTTTGTAACAAGAGAAAAAATGAGGCTGTTTATAACGAATGAAATTTTTCGTATGAATCAAAGCCCACTGCTGTGCTAGACATATCTAACACGTCTACTGCTGATAGCATGCTTGTTATTGAGTAGAGATGAATAGCTGTTAGTTAGTAGTTTTATTCCTAATTTCAACTTAAGTTTTTATATGTTGTACATACTTAAAGAATAAATTTTCACTGTGCCATAATTAAAATTTTTTTTGTTGTAAAAATGAATTATTTTTATGTCATAAATATGTAAGATGCATTTTACTATGACTTTTTTGCACGGTTTTTTGAGAAAATATTTTCAGATTTTTCAACTCAAAGGATTTTTTAAAATTATATGGAGCATGTCCTAAAATTTACCATAGGTCACATGTATATTTTTACATGATTTTTTTTTTTGCGTGATTTTCTAAGGAGCATATCTATTCTGTAAAAAAAGAGTTGGGTGTATTAATATAATTAAAACTTGTTTTTATTATTCTCATCAAAGTTAACTGTCTGGGTTAAACATATATATTAACCTATGTTAGAGATTCAATAGTTTATAAAATATTTTTTCATTCTGGGATACTTTTTCTATTTTTATGGCATTTATTACTGAAGCAAAATTTTGAATTTTTTTATATGTTTAATTTGTCATTGGCAATATATATACATGTACAAAAAATACATTGAAGATTTTTTAAAAAAAATTTAATCCTAAAAATAATTAAACTATACCATATTTACATGAATCTAAGCTAACACTGATTCTAAGCTGAATCCCAAATCTCAATGTTTTTGTGAAAAAAGTTGTCATCAATTCTAAGCTGCACCCTCAATTCTCTACTCATTTTTGGAAAAAAAATAATTAATTGTGTAAAGGATACATCAATATCTGATACTTAAGAATTTTTTAAAAAACTATTTAATGAGAAAGAAGGAGTTAATAATTAGTTTATTTTATCACTATTAACTCTTTCAAAAACATATATGAATCTGTATTTACTCTAACCGTCAGTATCATGCTTCAAAAATGTTTCATTTCTCCCATTCTCACAGCTGACTTCGGAATTGGTACCAGCATCACCATTTTCCTATACAGTATTGCCTTCAGTGCATTTCAATGCATTTGTTATGCTACATTTTTAAAAGAATGCATTATAGAAGAATTTAAAAGAATTATTAAAGACTGTAACATTTACAAGCAAAAATTATATCATTTTGTTTATGCCATTGACGTTTATTTGTTTCATCTGTGTCAAATTTTCAATGGCCGCTGCTCTGTTTCACTTTTTTTCTGCATATAAAATTGCCTTCTTTTTCCATGCTTGCGTCATAGTGAACTTGTCTTGATGCTATTACCGATATCTTTTATATTAAGGTGATTAAAGTAAAGCATGTACAAAAAAAATCTTCCTAAATATGAGCAGGCAACTGTGGAGATAAACTGCAGAATAGGATAAGTCATCGATGCAAATGGCCAGAATGAACGGTTACATCTTTCCTTCTGAAAGAGAAGAAAACTCAATTTCCCTCATTCCGAACAAATGTTTTGCCTTTGATTTTAAGTTGCACACGATTTTCAGTAGCATTAACACTGAAAAAATAGTATGGCTTAGATTCGAGTAAATAGGCTATATATATATCTGTTTTAAACATTTTTCTGGATTGTAAAAAAAAAAATCAAGAAATATTTTATTCGATTTTTTTTTTACATAAATTCAAGCAAAAATTTTTTTATGGCTTTAAAAACTTTAATTTTTTTTAGCCTATGCATGATGAATATGATTTAAGGCAAGAACAGTTGAACAAAAGCTCTCTATTGTCTTCCAAAAAATTCTTAGAAAGTTTACTTGAAATGTTTATTGAACATATAGTAAGTTGACTTATTTTAGTGTTTATAAATTTCAGATTTATACATTATGTAATATACATCTCTGTTACCATAACAATACGTTAAAATAACTTGAAAATAATCAAATATAATATCTGTTGAAATAACTTCTTTGCAATTCAAATTTTATTCTGAAAAACTTTTATCTGTCCTTTTTAAGTAAGGATGCTATTTCGGTGGAATTGTAAAATATTTGATCTGAAATTAAATTATTACCCTTCATGTATATTTTTAATAGACCACAAATATTATATTTGCAAAGAAAAGTATTTGGAAATCCAACCTCCTCTGTGGAGGGTTTAAAAAAAAATAGCTGTGATGAACAATTACCTGTGTATACACACAAATATATGTGAGTTATTTGTTGATCAATATTAGAAATTGTTATACTAGAACTTTTATTGATCAATAGTAGAAATGTAAATCTTGAGACATATATATATAGTCTATGTTTTCGTAGAATAATCCTTCTAATATCTTTAATGGATCAAATGATTCTTTTAAATTTGTGTATAATTGCAATGTATGTTTTGTTTTTCAAAAAGTTTAGTTAATTTTCATTTTGGCATTGTAATTAGTCATTCATATGTTAAGTATTCTTTTAAAGGGAAAACACATTAAATTTTATGAGTTTCTGGACTAATGAGAGAATAGTTTGTAACATAATAAAAGGATTCACTTAATGTTCAGTATGATACATTAATTATTTTGTTTAATTTAATTAAAAGCTTTAAATGATTGTTGAGAAAACTAGTAAGATTGATTTAGAAATATATAAAAATAAAGCATCTTAAAATCTCAATTTTTTCTTTGTTAATTGCATGTATTCAGTATGCACATTTTAAAAATATTTCATTAGTTGTACTAATTTTGTAAGTGTTTTTTAATCAACTCTATTTTTAACCAGATGCATGTAACTTGTTACCCCCTTTTTTTAAATAGTGCTTTTTTGACTTCTGTTATTTTTATAGTGAAATTGTATGGCTTTATTGTGAAATATAACATGAAAAGCATGCATTTACATTAAAAAATTAAAGTTTCCTTTTTAAGAATTGATGTATTTGAATGAATTTATTTGCAGAAATAAATCAAGAAAAGAATTTTTTATAATTTGTACTCACAATATGTATCATTCTTTTTCAGGATAAAGGAACTGGTGCACTTGTTGTTTCTTCCATGCTTGATTTTTTAACATTTGCATTGTGTGCCCCTTACAGTGAAACTACTGATGGAACTCACTTTGATACTTTGTTAACAATGGTTGCTGATTATGGTCGTCACTTATTTAGACTTTTCCAAGCATGTATTTTTTAATATACTTTTTAATTATATATGCTGCATTTTCTCTAAACTAAATATTTGGATTAATTTCTAAGCAATATTTTTACAGCACAATGTTTTTAATGTAAGTTCTTTAAATATTAAAAAATAATGTATTATAAACAATTTGTAAACTATATTATGTGTTCAGAGGATTCTTTTAATTTTTTTTATAAATGTTTTCAACAATTAATGTTTTAATTACTCAATGAATAGTTTCAATATGTATTGAAATTACTAAAAGAATTTGTCTTTTGTAAAAGAATAATATTTTTAAAATTATTCCTTAGTTTTAAATTTTTTTTAGAAACAGCATGAAGTTGCAACTATGCATTATTTTATTTAGTTCTTATTTATTTTTGAACCACAGAACTTAGATTTATACTATCCTCTGTAGTAAATGTTATCACAAATAATAATATAAAATCTTCAAGTGTGTGACCTATATTTTATTATTTTTCATAATATGTCACCACTATATGTGATGAAGAAAAATTTTGAATATAATAAACATTGCCTATTTTTATTTGATGGATACATTGATACATTTTTTCTTTTTATCTCTTGTTGCCAATTGCATGGGAGAGTTCAGATATACATAAATATTTTGTTATGTTGAATATTGTACCATTTTTTTTTCTGTTTCAGCATACTTCATTAGCTATTGTGAAAGGAGCTGGACTCCTTATGAAAGCTATTATAGAAGTGAGCATTATCATTTAAAATTATTGATATTATTTGTAAATAAAATTTTTCATAAAATATTAATGTAGCATTATTTTACAAATCAACTACTTTATTTTTAAATTTTGTATTTTATATCGCTTGATTTAAAATTTTAATATAATGTGAGATAAAAGATGTCAACCTCACATTTACAATGAAATGTTTTTTTTAAATACAAGCAATGGGATTGTTTCAAGTTAATGAACTATTAAAGAGAAATGAGAGAAAAAATTAAATCATGTGTAGCCTCTATGTGAATAATAACTGCTTGCTGAATATTAAATAGCAACAGTTACCTGCTAGAGTTGACCTATAAAAATCATGAATTAAGTGTATTTGTTTGATAAAAATACTAAAAAATTGATTTGCTCAAATAATGTAGGATTTATGCTTGTAATGTTATTCATTGTCTTTTATATAGATTTGAATTTTACAGATGTGCAAAAAAGACATTGTCAAGTTTACAATGAGGTGCACTGCAGTTGTTCGAATAAAATTATAGAAAATTGCACACACGAACATTGTGATACTGTATATGAAAAATGTTGGCATAAAACATTTCTTGCAGTTTTTTCAGAATGGATAAATATTGGTCATGTGTGTTTTGCAAGTTAATCTTGTACACTTCTTTCTGCAAAACATTAACAAGTTCTATAAATGATGGTAGAGGTAGATAGTATGGACACGATGTTGTGACTACCAAGTTTCAATTATCATATTTACTCAAATCTAAGCTGTACCCCCAGTTCTCTAAACATTTTTGAGAAAAAATAAAAAGTTGTGTGAAAGACTCATTAATATTCGATACTTAAGAAATTTTTAAAAATAAATTAATGAGAGAAATAAAATTTTTTACCAGTATTGAAACCTTTCATTATATATACATGAACCTATAATTACTCTAACCATCAGTATCATGTGTTTCAAAAACCATTTGTCACTCCCATTGTCACTGCCAACTTCAGAATTGGTGATGGTGTCATCTTCCGTGCCATCCAAACACATTGAATGGCATGGAATTCAGGAACTAAGCCATGTTATATCTTTTCAGAGGTTAATACATCTTGCATTTCCTAAATTTTTCTCAATGAATCATTAATAATACAGATAAACTTTTATTATATACTTTAAAAAATTTTATTAGTAGGTCAGCACAAAACAAACTTTTTAAAAATTTCAAATTTAAAGAAGAGTAGGATTCTGTGTGTGTGGTTTTTTTTCTTAGTGTTCAATATCTGGGGTAACATTTTTAACAATATTTTTATTTAATATTTACGAATGTGTCAGATCAAGTTTTTTGTATGTTACTAGGTTTTCTTTTGTGTAATATCTATATATTACTCATTTTATCAATATTTCAATAGAATTTCAAAATCATCTACATTTTGTAATTAATATACTGAATTACTTTAGACTTCCATTCCATATAGCTAAAATTTATTTTTAAATTCAGGAAGGTGAAGCAGAAATCTCAGCAAAGATGCAGGAATTGTCTTTGGCTGAAGGAGCCTTGCCACGCCATCTACATATTGCAATGTTTACTCAAAGTACTGATACACGTTTTTTAGCCATGCAACAATTATCTCGCCATCTCGTTGGTTTGTGGATAACTGGTCACCCTACAGCAGTGGGGTTGCTGAAAAGAATTCTGGTAAGAATTTTTCAATATAAACTTTTTTATATACTGATTTGAAAATAATATCTTTGGAAACAGAATTTATGATACTAAGATATTTTTTAAACAAGTATTAAAAACATAACTAATATATATCTCTATTTACAGCCAGCAGGATTACTATCTTACTTAGATTCAACTGAAACAGCTCCAGTAAAAACAGCAGACTATATAAACATTAGGGATAATTTAAAAATTGCTGTAGTGAGTATTTTTCTTTCTACCTTAATTTACACTTTATTTTTGTTAATTGTATTTTCTCGTTTTTTTCAATGGAAATTTTAGAAAATATATTTAAGTTGAGTTGTTTTAGTGCATAATTTGGGATTTCATGCTTAATGTGGATGCAGCTTTGTTGTGAACAACTGCTATTGAAGTTTCAGTATTGGATTTTTTTTTTGTTGTTCTTTATGTGAGTTAAAAGGATTACTTTTTTAAAAATATATATTTGGTGAGTTAGATTTTTTTAATGAATTTCAGTGCTTTTACATTATTTCCAACTGCATTTTCTCTTCAAAATTTTATTTCACTCCAGTATTATTGGCAAATAATGGGTAAGTTTGGTGGCTTAATACTTTGTGTTACCTGGCAATCTTAGCCTTAAGCCAAATGTATTTACTGCAGCTAAGTTATTTTGTCTTGAATTTTCTTAGTTACTGCTTTAAGTTCGATTTGTAGTAATTTAGTATAACATTGCTGAGTATTTATGTATGTGTGTTCTTACCACTTGATTTGTTTTATATATATGTGTAGATATTTACATGAAATTTTTTTATCTCATGAATCATTATTTAGTGTATAGTTTTCAAAAATATTAATTTCTACTTTGAAATTTTATACATTCCTTGACATAATGTTATTTAATTTATTTTTCTGTAAGATTGAAACTATCATTTTTGAATATGTGTTAATCAAAACGATTTTAGATAAGATATATCAAAACAATGAAATGATTAAGAATATGAAAGAAATTATATCAAATATTTAACTTGTACTATACTTTTAAAATATTTTATGCATAAAATTTTATTGGAATTTAATTAATAGCATTTGTTTATAAAATTCTTTTTATAAATTTAGGACCAAAGCCAAACTGGGGCAAAACATCTCCCCCCATCATTGCAGGTTTTAGAGAAGCATTTAGAAAATGTCCTGGAGCATTGGAGAGAAAGAATTGGGCTTCCAAAAAAGGAGGTAAATTTAACTCTTTGTAAAAAATTAAAAATATTTTCTAGTTTATCAGTGTTTTTTGACTATATGAGAATATAATGTTAATACTTATTTTATTAAATAGTTGATTCTGTTTTTCATTATTATTTATAATAAGATATAATATTAAATAGTACTACCATGATAATAAGTTTTTGAAAGAATTTATTCTCTTTACAAGCTAATTATTGGAACATCATGTGTTCCAGAGGTAAGAAGATTTTGATTTTAGGATTTAGAGTGTTAACTTCTGCTGAAAAATCCTGTATAATGTTAGTTTAAAATTCTTAATATAGAGGCATGTTAGTGATTATTTTTCTAATTAGCAACACTTTTGAGAATTATTATTAAGTTTATTAACATGAAAGGGATGTATTTGCATGAATTTAGTTTTTATTTTCTTTAGATTAGAAGCTAATTAAAATGATTTCTGCATGTTTATATTTAAGTAAGAAAAGCAATTTCTGTGTTTAGTATTAGGTAAAAAAATCAATGTTTAAAAACTTAGAAAAGTATTTTTAGTATGAAAAGCAATATTTGAAAACACAATACTTAGAAAGGCAATAAATGTATTTTTTCTTTAACATTCATTACTAATTTTAATATATTTTAAATAACTAATTAAAATGATTTCTTATAAAATGACAATGTTTTGAAAATATGACTTAAAATTGTATGGTTATAAAAAAGTTTTACTGTTAATATAATTTTATATTTTGTACATAATAAATATCTTTTGGATTGATTAATATATATATATACATTGTTTAAAATCTCTGAATTCTTTTTTTATTGTAGGATAAAATTCAACAACGACCTATAGTACTAAGGAAGCGCAGAAAAAGGGTGAAAAATGAAGCAAATTGGTCAATGTTTTATCATCACTTTAATCAAGATCATACAAAGCCTGATTTGATCTGGAATTATCGAGTATGCTTTTTATTTTTATTAAAGAGTATTATCTTAACTTGGAGAAATAGCTTGTTGTACTTAATTTTAATTGTCCCATGTATAAAAAAACAGCTGCCCTAGAATAATAATTTCATTTTAATCAATCCATTTATCAACATCCTGTCTCATTGTGATCTTTAATTGCCTTTTGTCATTTAGATTTTCTGCTTCTAGTTGTAGGTAGCAACCTTTAAAAGAATATGTAGTGGGAAATGACTTTTTAGTGAGACCATTTTTGCTACAAAATTTGAAATTCGGACTGTCAGATTTATTTTCATAATGATGATTTTTGTTGTCAAGAAGGAAAAAGTTGTTAAATCCTATTTTAGTTCTAAAATCATTATTATATCAATTAGATGCGGTTACAAAATATAATATAGAAATATTTACTTTGGAAAAAGTGTATTTGAATTTTCCTGAGGGTATGAATACTAAGAAATTTTTAAAAAATTAAAAAATGTTAATGCATACAATTTATGAGCATATGAATAGGTATCAAAACTTTCTATTTATAATGCTATATAACAAATTTGTTTATTATTATTTTCATATCATGCCAAGATAGAAAACGAAACCTTTAATAGATGCTAGAGATGGAACTAGCTGCTGAGAGCAAGTTCTTTGACAACCTCAACAAAAAAAATTTGCCAGAGTACCTATGCAACACTAACTGAATAAGATAATTATTGTAGTGAGAAAATTAAAGATAAATAAAAGGACGTTTCAGCCAAATTTATGCAAGCAAAAAGAAAGAAAACTTATTCCTTAGCACTTGGATTCCAAACTTTGACACTTTTATTTATATGAAAAATAAAATGTTGAAAATTTTAGGAGACAATCTTTTAAGAAGAAATACAGAGTAGTCGGTTACCGTAAGTCTATTATATTAATATTTGACCGATAGAATAAGGAAAATAACACTGGGATGATTCATTTACCTATTTTATCACTTATCCATGTACCTTAATTACTGTATATTACTGTGTATAACATACTTTTAACACAAAAAATAAGATCAAAATTTACCAATGCATGTTATGCGCGATATAAAAATGATAGTCTAAAAATTATAAGTTAAAAGTATATTTTTACACATATATATATATCTAAATATTGTTTATCTAAAAGAAATAAGATTTCAACTTTTGTTATTGGATAACATGAAAAATTTGTCATATTTGTCTTCCATTATATATTAAACACATCATCAAATTCTGTTTCATCTTCACTATCACTGTTATTCAGTTACATAATAAAATAATCATCATCTGTTTCATTTAGATTGTTAGATATGCTACATTTCTTTAAATGATTTTTTAACTAAGCCAAGTTTTAATTTCATTTCATGTTTTTGTTATCCAGTCATATACTATATCTAGACTTCAAAGGAAAAGAGCATTGCCTGGGTACTTTTCGGGGTGAAAAAGTGCATGCTACACAGCGAACATATGCCATTATGTGTAATATACCAGATTAATTGTGCATAATTGCACATTGTGCACAATGGCATGTTATATACTATTGTACTTAATACACTAAATTATATGGTATTTGATATTGTTATTCTCTTGAAAATGTTATGAATTCTTTCAGACAAGAGAAGAGTTGAAGGATGCTTTGGAAAAAGAAATGAGAGACTTTAGCTCATGTCGAGATCTGAGTCGATCTGTTACAATTTCTTGGAATCATACAGAATTTGAAGTTCATTACAGTTCTTTATCTGAAGAAATTAAAATAGGCGACTATTACTTAAGACTTTTGTTAGAAGAAGATGAAAAAGATACAAGTAATAGTTCCTACATCAAAAAATCGTAAGTAATTTGCTATTTTAGTGTATTATAATTCCTACATTTTTAATAGTAAAATACATGTATCATATTTATTGTCACCCAAGATACAGTTTTTCATTTGTATTGTACTCAGAAATTAAATACAGTATTTATTCAAATCCAAGCCACACTACTTTTCCAGTGTTAATGTTTCTGAAAATCAGGTGCAGCTTACAATTGAAGGAAAAACATTTGTTGGATGAGAGAAATTGCGTTTCCACCCCTTTCAAAAGGAAAAAAGTTAACGGTTCATTCTGGACTTGCATCGATGACTTATCCCATTCCACAGTTTATCTCCAATATTCAGTCTCTCTTAAACATCTTTATCTGCTTGTATTTAGGAAATTTTTTTTGTATATGTTTTCTTTTAATCACCTAAACATCAAAGTATCAGTAATGGCATCAAGATAGTTCACTAGTTGCAAGTATGAAAAGAGAGGCAATTTTATATGCAGAAAAAAACAAACAAAGCAGTGACCATTGAAAATTTGACACAACAAAATGATATAATTTTTGCTTGTAAATGTTCAACAGTCTTTAATAATTATTTTTACGTTCTTCTATATTGCATTCTTTTAAAAAATGTTGCATAACAAATAGATTGGATGGCATGGAAGCCAACACCATGTGGGAAAATGGGGACGCCTGCACCCATTTCAAAGTCGGCCGTGACAATCGGAATGACGAATCATTTTCGAAACATGACTCAGATGGTTAGAGTAATTGTAGGTTCATGTATGTATTTGAAAGTTTTTAATACTGGTTAAATAAAGTAATTATTATTTCTTATTATTTCTCATTAGATTTTTAAAAAAATGTCTTTTAAGTATCCGATATAGATGAAACTTTTACACATTTTTTAAAAAAATTTTCTGAAATGCATGTAGAAAATTAGGGGCGTGGCTTAGAATCGATGAAAACATTTTTTCCACAAAAACTTGTTGAGAATTTGGGGTGTGGCTTAGAATCAATGGTAACTTAGATTCGAGTAAATATGGTATTATCATTTTCTGTTAATTTTGTTCTGAAAGGCTTAAAATACAAATAAAACCACAATATTAAATGTGATAATGTATTTTTAAATCAAAAACATAAAATAGTTAAAAAAAAATTTTTATGTGTATTTTTAGGTATGAATTTTTTAATGACCTTTATCATCGATTCCTTTTATCACCAAAATCTTCTATGAAGGCTATGTGCTTGCAAGCTATGGCTATTGTATATGGACGTCATTTTGAAGAAATTGGATGCTTCAATGATACAAGATTTGTGATTAATATGCTGGATAGAGTGAGTTCTAATTTATATGTTTTCATGTTCAAAAAATTCTATTAGTGCGACTTGATATAAATTTGTAATTTCAATCCTTTTACATTTAATCATTTTTCATGCAATACATTTTCAAGATTAAGAGGAAATTAGTAAATATAAAAGCAATAAAAGATGCAATAAATATTGAAACTGAAAGTGAAAGGCTCAGCAACTACTTGTAACATAATACAGAAGTACCTTCTTCACTTAGTACTTGTTAATTGGCTATCCCATTAAAGGAATTCTCACTGAGGAAAATGTTTCTGAAGCAAAATAAATAATTCATTGTTATCAAATTTTGTTAATGCAAAATTTTTTGTATGTTTATCTAAAATTAATGAAATTATAAGAGTTAAGAGTAAAATTAGAAAAGCTCTTTAATTGTTTAATTTTACAAAATACAATATATATATATATATATATATATATATATATATATATATATATATATATATATATATATATATATATATATATATATTAACCAAGAAAATTACCCAGTTTTTTTTGGATCACCATCTTCAATCAATTTACTCTATTTTAATGAGGTTGAATAATTCTTCAAGGCTATTCAGGGTGGAATTTTTCCTATTTGCACATTTTCTTCTTCATAAGCTCAATTTTTTTGTTTGGTTAATCATCATTGTTGAATTTTAGTTTCTTATTCATTAAAAATGATTAAAAAGGGTCGATATTAAAGAAAGTGAATCATATGACATGCCTCAGATGGCAAGAATAGCCATAACATATGGAATAAGGTTGTTTTACTCAAATAACTAACCCTACTGTAGGGGGGTCAGCACTAAGTGAAGTAGCTTTAAGAAGATTTTCCTGTTAACAATTATATTCTGTTAAGAGTAATTAGAAATTACATTTGGACGTTTGAAATGTTAAACTTATTTTTGTGAAAAAAGCAGTCAACTCTAAAATATTCCTAAATAACTTTTATTAAATTATTCTAAAAAAATCAAATACCTGAATTGTAAATATCAAAAATACTTATAAAACTTAGACCACTCATACATGTGGTTTAGTTTTTCTCTCTCCCAGCATGAGAATTATTTTTTTAATTTGATTACACTAAAAAAATTGTTCATTAAATTGTATAATTATTGAATTAAGAAAATAAACCTTGACTCTTGAGTCAAATAATTTTGTATTGCATTATTTAAAAAAATGATATGCTGCTTTGGTTGCATAAATACTCATTTTAAGCCAAACGTAAATTTAAATTCAGAAAGTTATTAATTTTTTACTCTCTGAGGGTTTATTATGAAGTATATATAGCATACATATATTTATCATTTTCAGTTATTTGAAAAATTCTCATTTTTTAGAAGTTGTTATTCATATTTAATTTAGATATTTCTAAAGTGCTTTTTAACATAATTGAGTGTTTAATTTACATGCGGATCATTTATCTAAAACTTACATATAATGAAATTTTTCCTGTTTATTTTAGAGTGCTGATAAACTAGAGAGAGATCGATTAGTTTTGTTCATTGGCAAATTAATTCAAGATAAGGTAATATTTATCTTTTTTTTTTTCATTTTTATTGTAGCTTATTTATGCATTAATTTTGCTTAAATTCTTCTCTTGATTTCCAAAATATTTAGTATTATCTGTATTGTAAAGTTGTTTTAAACATATTTGATTAAATTCATAATTTGTACTTAAAACTGTTATTAAAAAAGGATAAATAATTGTATTTTAGTTATAGAATCCCATTAAAAGTGATAAAAATTAAGATCTTTTCTGGCTTTAATAACTGCAGATATTTTAATTATGGATTGCACAAATCGATGAAACTGTGGAGGTGAAATATTAGCCTTAAGTAAAGATGTTCAACTGCATAATGATATGCTTTAAAGCAGAAATAATAGCTTGGATGGTGCAATCATATCAATTTATCTTATCTTTTCACATTCACAATGCAGTATCAACAAATCTTCCAAACTGTCCCAAAATCTTTAGAAACTTTCTTTAAAATATATTTATATTTATATGAGCAAACAAGGAACCCGTGCAGGGAATCAGTTTTGTTATTTTTACTTGAAACTATTTCAGCAACACAATAGTTAACAGGCTCCTACTCCTTCCCCTAAGAGAAGCTCACTAGTCCCCTTAGAGATGATGATGCTACCTAAAGAAATAGAGAACCTCCCCCCCTCCCACATACAAAGAGGCACATGAAAACATTACCACTTGACATGCTTATTACATCCAATTCAAGTAAGAATTTTGGATGGCTTACACAATTTTCTTTCCAGTAGGAAAACAAGAGTTTGCGTTACTAAGATGAAAGCAAAGAAGATATACTTTCTGAAAAACTCAGTCCAAAAAATATCAATGGTAATAAAACAAATATAAACACAAAAAGTAAATATAGGATCTAACTTGCATGTAGTGAAGCTAGACAGAGTTTGTAACTAACTTTTGATAAGGCATTTGTATTACCATATGCTTGGTGACTGTTTGATATAATGTCTGTTATATTATTTTCTTTTTAAAAAAAATAAAATATATATTTTAATGACAAGAAACATGCCCTTATCGCCATGGACCAGTTAACATTTGATAATTTTACTGTGATCTGCTGAGGGTGGGATGTTGATTGTTTATATTTTAGAATGTTTTGATTTAATTATTTTAATTTTGTTATACTTAAATATGCCATCAGAATTAAATGTAGTTTCTCTAAAAATGAATATAAAGTGGTTTCACATGGAATATAAAGTGATTTCAATGGAAAGCTACACAAACCTGAGAGAAATACATCACAGTAAATAAAATGGAAATTATTTAATGTTCCCCTTAGGTGGCCCAGTACCATTTGATTCATGCACCAGCACTGGTCCGCAAATCCAAGGGTTGAGGACCACTATTGTAGAATGTAGGGATATGCTTGGTATTCATGTAAACATTGTGCAATCACTTGACATCTCTTTGATTTACAAGAAATTTCTACCATTATTATGCTTCAAATATTTTGGATTAGTTGACTTTTTTTGAAGACTCAAGGTATTGTTGTACAAGATAAGCCCAAATGGTTAGTGACTTAAGTACCAGAACCTTCTGGCACACATAATCATTCCATGTTCAAAGTTGCTCAGTTTCTTGTTTTCCCCATCCATGCATTTATGAAATGCAACATTAAATGATGCTTTGAACCATGATAAATCTTTATCTGGAGATCCAGTGTATTATGTCTAGTTTATTACTTATCCCGCACATAATTTAAAGCTTTGATGAGAAATGTACATTATTATTTTGGACATTGAGTCCAGATTTATAAACTCTTTGCTTTATGTTTTAATATTTATATAAATACCATACACACACATTGTAGAAATGATTGCATTGATAAATATATAATACCTCATTTTTTTATTGATAATTTTATGTATACTAATTTATTTTGTTTTTCAGAGAAATGTTAAAGAAGTTATTGATGCTGGTGGCTTAAGAATATTAGTTGATCTTTTGACATTGGCTCATCTTCATACTAGTCGTGCTACAGTTCCTACTCAAGTAAAATGGAATTTCTATATATTCACAATCATGAATAATTCGAGATCTTGTAAATGCATTGTGTTAATTTCTTTGAATTTTAACTGTTTCTGTTTAATTTTGATTTTAATAACTTAAAATGGCACATATATATATAAAGTTATATATTAAAATAATAAGATTTAATATTTTTACTGAATAATGATATGAATATGTATTCCATAGACAAATGTCATTGAAGCGTCTCCAGAAATGATGATGATGACTGAAAAAGAATGGTATTATCGCAATGCAGAAAAAGAACGTTATGGCCCATTTGGTTTCAATGAGGTATATTTTCTACCAAAACTCTTTATGTACACTTTAAAAATTAGTACAATACTTAATAAAGGTTTTTTTTTTTTGTTGTTCCTTAAGTTGAAATATTCATCTGATAATAATGGAGTGTAATCTTTACCTATTAAAAATATCAACTACTGTTGCCAGTTCTATTTATTTACCCAGAAATTTTAAAGTCAAACCTCATTTATTATCATAAATTATAAAAATAAACCAATTTATATTTTTTCAGTTTTTAAGATTTTTTTCCTTTTCTTTTTTAAAAAATTTTAATGATTTTTTTTTTTGATTTAATGGATTGGATTTGTTGAACTCGCACCTGTTGTTGTCTCTACTTGCACTTTGTTATGAAAAAGTATTTAAAAATTAATAGAAAAATTTACGCTTTTGTATATATATATTTAGTAACTAAAAGTAGTCATTTAGTGAAACTAAATAGTTTTGTTATTTTCTAGTATTAATTGTATTATATGTATATTTTATGTAATTTACAGATATAGAAATTGTTATTTGTTTGTACTTAGTTGTAGTGTTTAATTTCTGCAATGAGAAACAGTAATTTTATAATAATGTGTGTATTTGTAGATTAAAGATTTGTGGACTGAGGGTGTAATTCATCCCAAAACAAGGTGTTGGGCTCAAAGCATGGATGGTTGGAAACCAGTACATATGATTCCGCAACTAAAATGGACTTTAATGGCTACCGGTGCTTCTTTAATGAATGAAAGTGACTTAGCAAATGAAATTCTAAGGATGTTAATCAAAATATGTGAATATTTTCCAAGTCGGTGAGTTTTTTTTTTAAAAAACAACTTGCATTCATTTGTAATTATAATTAAAAATAGTTTTTAATATTGCTGAAAAATAAAAACTCTCTTTATGAAGTTAGAATTTAACAAATCTTATTTTAATATTAGAAACAAATGTTAAGGCTATGAAAACCAGTATTTTGAAAATAATTTTTTTAGAATTAATTTTTTATTAATACAACTGCCTTTCAATCGTTATTGTTTTAATAATTTCTTCAAACTAATTTCTTTGATTTATTTTAGTTACTATGCTTAAAACTGTCTTTCAATCATTATATTGTTTTCATAATTTCTTCAAACTAATTTCTTTGATTTATTTTATTTACTATGCTTAAAAATTGCTGATATGTAGGGATTCTGATGGAGCTGTTATACGGCCATTGCCACGAGCCAAGCGCGTGCTCTCTGATGCTACTTGCTTACCTCATATAGTTCAGGTATTTTATTTTCTTGAAGATCTATATTTAAAAACTTAATTTTCATTAGTTTAAAAACTAGAATAGCATCACTTAATTACCATAAAATCTGGTATATGGCACACTCTGTGGTGTATTACTCACACCTACACTTTCAAGCTTCATTTTTTAATTTTAAGGTATATTCGCTATATAACACACACACCCTTTTTAAGAAGAAACCTGAAATTTTTTTATGGAATACTCTTGTGTTTTGAAGACATTTATTCAAGGTATTATCCATGGCTTTTGAAGAAATAGTATATTTCTAGAACTACAGCAGTTTAAATTCCTAAGGTATGCCATTTCTTTGAAATAAACAAAATCTCGATATTTGTTAAAGTCTTAATTTTTTTATGTACATCACTTTTTTTATTGTTAAAGCTCTCATTTTTATACCTGGCGTATAATGCGCACCCATAAATTTCAATCTTATTTTTTGTGTTAAAAGTGTGCACATTATATGCCAGATTTTATGGTACTTAAAATGACATGAATATGGCATATTATACATAAAATATTATTATTATAGCATCATCATAAAAATGAGATATTCTTTAATTACTTTCCTAATTTTTTTTTGTTACATGATAAACTGTTTTGTGGGTTGGTTAATTCAAACTAGTCAATTTTTAAAATACAATTTTCTCATTATATAATCTGTTTTTATTTTTGGCAGGATTGTGTTGAAAATGGTTTAAATAGCTTATTTTCCAAACTTTGAGATATTTGAAAAGCTCGTGGGGTGGGGCTATACTAGATAATTTCTTTCAAATAATTCATGTCTCGAATTTTTTTTTAACCTGGAATGTAATAAATGGATTGATTATTCAAAACTATAAACTGGCATATGGCTGCTTAAAGTTCAATGGTTTTAGATTGAAAGTTTTATGAGTATTTTATAAACTTTTGTAGGAAATGCATTACAAATTGTATGAAATGAATACAAATATTTGAAAATTTTATTCTCTTAATAGCAATTTTTTTCCTAACTATATAAAATAATTCACATTGCTAATATTGTTTTCTTATTTTTTGAGTTTTTTTAATAGGAAATATTTTATATGTCAGTATTAATTGGAAGATTTTATATCTCAGATAATTGAAATTAGGAGATTTTTTTTTAATCTCTTCCTTCATAATTTAGAAACTTTCAGGGATTTTAGAAAATTTAAAATGGTTTGTTTATTAATAAGAAATAAAATTGGTGACAAAAAATTTATATGATGATCTTTATATCTTTTTATTTTATTTTATACAAAGCATTTTAATTAGGATTAAACAACTATACCATTTTTGTAAAGATTTGAATTTTTTTACTATGTAGCTACTAAGAAACAAGTTAAAAGTTACAAAAATACAATTGCATATATTTTTTAATCTATGGGCTGAGAAATCGTATAATTTTCCATCAATGAATTATTTGTTGATAAATACAGCATTGTTTTTATAAAAAAAAATAATCAAAAAAGCTACTTTTAATTCTTACTGCAAATGGAGAAAATTGGCCTCTCTTTTAAATGGATCAGACAAAATATTACGTAAATCGGAATAAATTATATCAGTCAGATTACAAAAGTAATTTTCGCATAATAGTTTTTTTTTTTTACATACCTGATTTCGTTTCTTAAAATCAGTTCGTTGCCCAACCGGTATAGTGGTTAGCGACACTGACTGCGGTGCCGTAGGAGCTGGGTTCGAATCCCGGAGAAGACATGGATGTTTGTAAATATATAGTGCCTTTGCGGCATGGGGGTACTCAAAATAGCCGTCGAGCTGCAAGTCATCTCATATGGTTGGTGGAAGTGGTAAAAAGGTGGAGGCCCCTGATCACCCCCAGGTGTCCTCCCTCAAAATTGGGGTGGAAAGGAGCCAAATGTCACCTTTATGGTGTTCAAAGCTACGGCTAACAACAGACGTCACTTAGCCCTTTGCCATGATGAATTTCGTGGGCCTCGATCTGGCCTTTGTCGATCAGGTGGCATCAGTAACAACAATATCAGTTCAAATCTCATTACTCTTAAATTTTATAAAAATTAATCTAGAAAATTTCTGGACTATGGTGATTTGTAAATATAAAATGTTCTATTCATCATTTTTTTAGGCTTTTAGTAACAATATATTTCCCCTCCCCCATTCGTAATAACGTGGAAATTGAAGAAAAATTAAGTTATGATGAATACGTAAATTGTTGAATACAGTAACAAAAATTTGAATTTTTAAATATTTGGTTACCAAAATGCTTAAGTATTTGAATTCCTTAAATCAATATTTTTTGCGTATAGTTCATTTATTCTAGGCCAAATTTTATGATTTAAAAAACATCCAAATGTTATCATTCCAGCAACTTTATTGTCCCTCCCCCCAAGACTGGATTGATTCCAGGTGTAATCAATTTGCCTTCTCTCACTGAAAAAATAAAATAAAATAATTCAAAAGTTATAATTATAGCACTGTACGTTTCTATGCATTTCAATTCTTGTTCTGGGTGTTATATATAAGTTATCAGGCTAATAATTCAGATTCTTTAACAGATATAATTCAAGAATTCTTTATAATAGATGTAATTCAAATTTAACATAGAAAATTCCACATTGTAGTAACTCATTTTGCAGTATATTAGATATAATTATTTAAAATGCTTAAATTTACTTCACTTTTGTAAGAATTGTATTAATATGTTTATTATACCATTATAGTAATCTTGCTCTTGCCACATTTTATCCTTTTTAATAATATCTTTTGAGATTTCCCTCATTTAAAAAACTAATCTTATCTTTTTAGCTTTTGTTGACATTTGATCCAATATTGGTTGAGAAAGTTGCTATACTGTTGACTCACATTATGCTTGATAATCCAGACATATCAAAATTATATCAAACTGGCTTCTTCTACTTTATTTTAATGTATACAGGATCCAATTTGTTACCCATTGGTAATCTGTTGCAAATATCTCATTCCTGTCAATCTTTTCGTTGTGAAGAGGTAATTACTTTTTTTATTCTGTTCAATATGTGTTAGTATATGAAGTACGTATAGTATGTTTTTTATATAATTAGATATTTATTATATGTTTCATTACTTTGCATCTGTGTACCATTTTTATTCTTAAATAAACCTATTTTTATTTCCTATTTTAGAATCAAGCTTCTTCAATTATGCAGCGTAGCATTCTTGGACAGTTATTACCTGAAGCTATGGTATGCTATCTAGAAAACCATGGTGCTGAAAAGTTTGCTCAGATATTTTTGGGTGAATATGATACTCCAGAAGCCATATGGAGTAATGAAATGAGGTTAGACTTTTGTTGTATTAATTTGTGTATATATATTATCATTAATCAAATACAAAATTGTCTAGATTATAATTTAAAGCTAAACTATAAATAGAATTATAAAAAGACAGTATTGGTCAAAATTAGATAGGCTTAGTAGTATAATAGCAAACTCTTAGTCTTAGGAACTAAAATTGTAGGGTTAAACATAATTTTAAGGCTGTTTTCACCAAACACTGAGTACATTTTCAAACAGAAAATTATGTCAATTTTCATGAAAATTTACAACATTGTTATTCATACATTTGTTTATTGGATTATTTTTAAAGTTTCAAAATATTTTATAAGTACTTATTATTTTTTTTTATTATTATTATTTCAACATTTAAAGTGTTAACTCATTTATCGCTACAATATAGAAGGGGAAAAAAATAAAACTCATTTTGTACTTGAAAAAAGGGATCAACTCCAATAAAAATAAGGAGTGTAATAAAATTTGCTGCTCTCTATAGGATAGTGATATTAGTGATAGTGATATAGGATAGTGATATAATTATTTCAGTTCTTTTATATCTGAAAACTTTTTCCAAATTTGGTCTTATTCTTTTACATTACGCGAAGACAACATTATGGGCAGTCAGTTTTCCCCAATATTTGCCTATACAACTGGACTGAAAGTAAAAGAAAATAGTGCAGAAATAAGTTTCGAAAAATACTCTAATCTTAAAATATTATTAGACAGTTTTCAGAACCAAATACCATATGAAATATACCCTTAATCTTCGTACCAAAGTCAGAAAAATGAAAAATCTAAATATATATTTTTTTAAAAAAAGTCTTCACTGCAACATAAATATAGATTCATACATATAGATACATACATATAGATTCTAACAATTAGAACAGAGTCTTACTTTTGGGGAAATTGTTAAAATTACTTTGAAACATATAAATATTATAAAAAAGATGAAAACCATATAAATAGTTAAAAAAAATGTTTTTTTGGAAAGAGGAAAGTCTAAGAGGCAAATGAAAATAAAAGTTATGAAATGAAATAACCTGTGGTGCTTTCTTGCAAAAGTATGTGGATTTTTGAAGATTTTTTTTACTTGGTGTTAGGATATCTCAGTTTATAATAAAATTAGTTTATTTTCTCATTGAACTATTTAGGCCTGTGTGTTCCATTAGATTCTCAGATTACAATATTGTAGCTAAGTTGTCTTTACAAACTGAGTGATAAGTGAATAAAATGTTAAAATTGTACGAATAATTTTTGCGCTGAAAAAAATTGTATTCATGTGTCATTCTTTTAGAATAAAGAATATTTTGCTTACATATTTCTGCTCAAATTTTTATGAATATTCAGTAAAATTTACATTGGTAAAATAACCTTTTCTTTTTAATAAGGGAACTTATTGATGTGCAGTGTTTCATGTTTTTGTTTTATAAATAGAAAAATATTCACTATTTTTTAAAGCTTTTTTTATTTTAAATATTTAAATATGTATTGTTTTTTGTTTCATCATTCAATAATTGTGTTTAAAATAATAAATCTGCTAAGCAGTGTTGAAATGATTATAACTTCTAATTATAGGAGATTGATGATTGAAAAAATAGCTTCACATATTGCAGAATTTACTCCTCGACTTCGTTCTAATACTAAAGCTTTGTACCAATATTGTGCAATACCTGTTGTACAATATCCTCAATTGGAGAATGAACTGTTTTGCAACATATACTACCTACGTCATTTATGTGATGTTCAAAAATTCCCAGAATGGCCAATAAGAAACCCAGTATGTACTTTTTAATTATGTTTCTATTAAAAAGTTGTTTTCTGTCTAAACTAGATTTGATTGCATTTATAAATAAGATGTGGAAAGAATTATATGCTATAAAGTTTACCATTTATTATCCATAGAAGTATAAAAGGAATTAAAATATTTTTAATACATTTCAAAACTAATGCTTATCTTTCTTGAAGGTGAAGTTACTGAAAGATGTTCTAGAAGCTTGGAAGCAAGAAGTAGAAAAGAAACCCCCTGCTTTATCTGTAGATGAAGCATATGAAACTCTTGGACTTAAAAGAGAAGACCAGTAATCGTTATTTTCTTTCTTAAAAAATATTTATGAATGCATACCTTTATTGAGTTTAATTCATGAATATTCTTAATTTTGTTATAAAAATTTAAAAAGATGTTCAATTTTAAATATATTAAAATATTTCATAATTTATGAAATATAGTAGTTTATTCCTATATTTTCAGACCAGAAGAAAGTGTTATTCGAAAATCCTACTTTAAACTTGCTCAAAAATATCATCCAGATAAAAATCCTGATGGTCGAGTTAGTAATTTTTTTTTTATTTAAACTTAATGAAGTAGTAAATTAAATCATAAAAATATTATTTATATGTCATAAATTGAAGAATTTTTGTGTTATGTTCTAATTTATTTTTTATTAATGTGTTTGTAAATCAGTTTTATGGATTTTATGTAGAGATTTATTAGCATAGGTTTTATATTGTACATGTTTTTTTAAGGCCGTCTTCATCATAAATAAAAAGAGCCTGAAGTAAATTCATAAAACATTTTCATACAGAAATATGTCTCAGTTCTCTTGAAAATTTGCAACAATATTGTAATTTATATCTCTATTTACAGTGCTATATTTTTGAAGCTTAAAAATGTTCTGTAAACGAGTGATTTTTCCCATTAACGCATGTAAAATATACAATACTACAAATACTGCAATATATGAGTTAAAATATGGAGCTAATTTTATACTAAAAAAGGGATAATTTAGATAAAAAGGAGAATTGTAATCAAATATACTGCTTTCAAAAGGGTAGTGGTCTGAATGTACTATTAATCTTCAAAAACTTTTTCCATCTGGAAAATTTTTTCCAATTTTGGATTCCACCCTTTAACATTATGTAAGGACAGCTTTAAAGCTCTTAATCAGCTTGTCTGTTGAATGCATGATTCATTTATTATACATCTTAGATTTCTTCAAGTATTTCGAAATTAAGTTTTCGGCTTTAAATTCCTAGATTAAAATTTACATTAACTGATGTAACAATTTATACATTTAGTTAATACTTTTTATGTAGTGTTTTTTTTTTTTTTTTTTTTTTGATGATTTACAAATTATCAGACTGCATGTAACGATATTTCTAATTGTAATATCTCGGATATTTTTATTTAAAAATTCTCTCAAATTCTTTTTATTTTTCCAATTTTCAGGAAATATTTGAAAATGTTAACAAAGCATACGAGTTCTTGTGTAGTAAATCTTCTAGACAATGTGAAGGTCCTGATCCCCACAACGTTGTTCTGATATTAAAGGCACAAACAATTCTTTTTAGTCGCCATAAGGAAGGTAGTTATTTTTTAAAAATTTAATTCTGTAAAAGTTATATATTTTAATATTTATTCCTTTTCACCTTGTAATTAATTTTTTTAACAAGGATTGCCAGTTTTTTTTTCATGCTTGTCTATTCATTTTTATGATTTTTCCCCCTAAAATGTTTACTAGATTCATAAATTTAAAGTTAAGGTTTGTTGAAAGAATTATTAACTTTATTTATAGACAATGTATGCAAACTATATATAATTAGTGCCATAGCATCTCATATTTTTAAATCTAAATATTTATTTCAGATTTACATCCATACAAGTATTCTGGATATCCAATGTTAGTAAAAACTATCAAATTAGAAACAAATGATTCTCAACTTTTCTCTAAATCTGCACCATTGCTTGCTGCTGCTTCTGAAACTGCATATCATACTGTTAATTGTTCAGCATTGAATGCAGAAGAACTTCGTAGAGAGGGAGGTTTAGAAGTAAGTATACTTTTTGAGGACATGTTTCATTTTTTACCAAAACTTTTTCTTTGAATTAAAAATGTGGGAACCAAAAGATCATGGCTTTAAGTTCATGCCCAATCTTATTTTAGTCTAAATGTAGATTCGAATCATGATTCTAATGATCATCATGAACAAATGTTGAGGCTATTTGTTTGATGCCCTTCCATGATGTGATATTGAAGTTTGGAGAGACAGGTAGCAACTCAAGTGTCATTCTAGCCATTTGTTTATAACTGAAATGTATGAGCTCCTTTGCAAATGATCTTCATATTATTCTGGTGTGATATAAATGAAACAAAAAACCTAAGAAGTTTTTTTTAATTCATTTTAAATTTGATTATTTAAAAAAAAAGACATACTTAATCTGAAAATAATTCCTTGATTTAAAAAAAGATACCAAGCTCTTTAAATTCACTTCTGTTCTTATGATATATAGTTTAAATATACTGTATGACTTACTCAAAGGAGAAAGTATCAAAAGATGGGAAATATTTACACAGCTACATGAAAATGTGTCATCACTGTGAATTCTTATAAAATTATTAGTTTTCATTATTGTTTGTATAATTTTCTGTTCCTGTTTAAATTTGGGTCTTAATAAAATGAGTAATGATCAATAAGTTGGTTGCATATTGTTTTTTTCAAAAGCAAATTTACCACACATAACATCATTTCTGTACCTAAATATCTTTTAAGTTTAGTATTATGTATTTATACAGGCTAGTAAAAATATTTTTCTGTATACATTTGTACTGATGTCTTTAGAAAATGAGACATTCAAAACTTTTTTGCAACTTTCTTTACATCTGAATAAAATTGCTAATGTAAAGAATTCAAATGGAAGAAATTTATGAAGTTACTATGTTAATTCATCAAGTTAAGTAGCACATAACTTTTTCAACTTTTCAAAATATTTTCCTATTGTTTTTTTGTTTTTTTTAAATTTCTGTACAACTGGTTTTTTGATGATAAAATTAGTTTAAATAAATTTGTAAACATCTCTAAAATTTCTTAAAGCTTAAAAAAAAGGTAAAATATTTTATAACATTAATAGAATGTTACAAATATTTCACATTTAGAATTTTCTATTCAAACTGGTTCACATGAAATAAAAGAATTATTTTCCAGTTCCTGAAATACAAAGGAATAGGGCTGGAAAGAAATACTCTAGGCTCAAAGTTTAAATCCGTTTTTTTTTTTTAAATAAGAGGACTGCTTTATGTATTTTTTTCCAGATAATTAAGTTATTCATGTCCTGCATCCCCTAAATCCATTTTTCATGCAATTATTTCTAGAAGTCTAAAAAATACTAAAAGAGAACTGAAATAATGAAAATTTTATCTCCCTTAAAGAGTCACATATTGCTTTACAATTATGGCCCTATTATCAAAAGTTCAAAAAGGAAGGGAAAAAAACTTATGTTATATTTGATAAAACTTGAAAACATTAAAATAAAAAAAAATTATTGAACAAAAGATTGTAAACGTTTTTTAATGTTTCGCTAGTTAAGTATCTGACACCTCTCAGTGTGTATAGTGTAAATTTGAAATATTTTCTGAAAAATTAGAAAAATGGCATTTTTTCTCATAAATTCTTTAAAATTTAGTTTATACTAATTAAATTAATTAACCTATTAAAAATCATAATTTAATTTTGTTTTTTCACAAAAATGTCAATTTTGCCCATCTATGATGAACTAGTGTCCATCTATGAGGAAAGTCATTAAAGATTTTTCTTTTAATGACTATGTTACATAACTTATTCTTTGAAGTATAATCATCAAATATATTTTGTTTTTGTACCCTGAATATAGTTTTCTAAATAAATTTTACCCCAACTATCATGATTTAATTTCCTTGGTAGTATATTTAAGTTATTTAACAAAATGTTAGTAAAAAATCTAAAAAATTAGTTTCAAATTTGTTAAATATCTTTTGTTGTGTAATACAATTTTATAGTTTGTTTACTTGCATTTTCATGTTTGAAAATTTATTATTAATTATAAATATACCATTTCATTATTTAAATTTAACAAATATTTCTCTTCTTTTCCATTTTTTCAATATTTTTTTTTACATTACAGGCTTTGCAAGAAGCTTTTTCTCGATGTGTTGGTGTATTAAGTCGTTCTTCTAAAACAGAAGATCTTTCTGTCCAAGTGTGTATTCACATATCACGTTGTTTTGCTGTTGCTGCTCAATTCAGAGGCTGTCGAGAACGCATGATTGAGATGCCAGACATGATTAGAGATTTATGCCGAATTCTATATTTTGAAGTAGGTGTTAATTATATATTTTATTTCCTTCATTCATTATCTTTTTGAGTATATTTAAATTGTTGTCTAACAAATTAATATGCATTACAATTCATCTGTGGGAAATTCAAACTAATGTTATCAATACCAGAGTTAGAAATCTAAAAAATATTTTTACTTATAAATTTATTGTAAAATCCGGCATATGATGTGCATTTATACTTTCAAGATACAATTTTTAGTTTTTAGGTATATTCTCCATAAATGTGCATCCTCCCTTTTTACAAAGAAACCTGAAATGTATGAGCATAATGCTCTTATGTTTTGAAGTCATTTATTTGAAGTATTATTCCAAACTTAAGGAAAAAATAGTGTACTCTTCTAGAACTACAACCGTTTAAGTTCATAAGGAATGCTATTTTTTAAAGTAATATTTTGATCTATATAGAAGTCTAATTTTTGCTATGCTCATCTATTCTTATTTTTAAAGCTCTCATTTTTATACCCAGCATATAATTTTGCCCCTTTAAATTTTGTTTTTATTTTTTGTGTTAAAAGTGCGTGTTATACGCCGGATATCACAATAATTCAAAGTAGGGTCATTCTATTTATTTATTTATTTTGCTTAATTGATCAAATTTTCAAAAATATATTCAGTAGTTAAGGCATAGTTGTAATTTCCAATTAAATTATTTTAGTATTATTTGTTTGATTTTCTGATAAGTAGCTTTGTTATGTATTACAAATTGGCCTAGCATTACATATTAATGCATAGTTTTTTTCTAGCATACTTACTTTTTATTAGTGAATCAAAAATAACATATTTGACTGTGAAAACCATGCAACTACTTTAAAAAGCTGGTGATGCACTCAATTATAATTTATTATTTTCAATAAGAGGAATCTTTTATATATATATAATATATATATTCGATAATTCAAACTTTCAATAATACGAACCTCTCGCTAATTCGAAGTATATGCTCACAGCCCCTAGAAAAACTCCTGATATTTTGAACTAAAACTATACGTTTTGGTACTCTCAATATTTCGAAGTAAAATTTGTGACTGGCCAGACTACAACACGCGATAATTCGAAGTTATCCTATAAAACTCTCGATATAATTCGAACCTTCAATATTATGAAGTTAGATTCACTTCCTGTACCTAATTATCTCTCTTTTTACTGAACTTATTTTCAGTTCAAATTGTGCATGTTGATAAAATAACTATACTTTGTTTATTATATATCCGGTATTTGCTAAGCAGAATGATGATTTATTCCTAAGCCATCTGTTTTTTCTTTTTCCGTTGATACCCAAGCCTTAGATGGATAACAGAAAAACTGCTTTCTTTTTTATTCACTGTGCAGTAATGAGTGAGGCTTCCTTTTATAAGTATTGCACAATAATTTTTATTTTCGTTGAGTATTTATTACAAATAATGAGTCACAATTAAACAGATGGGTTTTTTTTAAATAAAGCACTCGAACTACATCCAAGATAATTCAGCAGAATCGTTTTATGGCAGAGGATTGAAAGCAAGAAATAAAACATTTATATAAAAATGTACGAGGCAAAGACAGGAGAGACAGGGATTTAACTTTATTCTATTATTTTTTTTAAAAAAAGAGCGGTAATGTGCCACTAAGAAATGCTCCATGTGCCATAGTTGTCGACCCCTGCTATTAAGTATACCCCGTAGCTGAGTGTGAACTGTGAATACGCCTTGTGTTCATTTTAGATTCCAAATTTTAAATTAAAAATATTATTTAACTAAAGTTGTGGTGATTTACGTTTCCTACCTGTTAATTTCGATAAACCTTGGGCCACTACTTTACACTTCACCATAGTGTCGACTTATCACACGAAAGGAACGATATGTCTTCTTTTAAAAAGTACAAGTGCTTAACAATTTCTGAAAAGAAAAAGGTGATAGAATCAGTTGAAGAAGGTGAGAGGAAGGTCGATGTAGCCAAAGCATTTGAAATCCCACTGAGCTCACTCTCCTTTTATTCTGAAGAATAAAGAGAAAATCTTTAGTGCATCTTCGAGTAGAGTGAGAAAACGCGTTAGTAAAGGTAATTTTCCATGTCTTGAACAGTGTTTAGTTTCATGGATGAGACAGTGTCGAGGACAGAATATTCCGATGAGTGGCTCTTTATTGAAGGAAAAGGCTAAAGCATTCGCCAAAGAATTAGGAATCGAGTTTTCAGCTAGCAAGAGATGGCTTACAAATTTTAAGAAAAGGAATGGGATAGTCTTCAAAAAAATGTGCAGGGAAAGCTCAAGTGTCTACATTAACGTTTGTTCTAAGTGGCAGAACTCGCTTTCGGATCTAATAAAGGAGTACGAACCACGTAACATTTTCAACACGGATGTAACCAGACTCTTTTTCAACTGTTTTCCAGCAAAAACATTTACATTCAAAAAAGAAAAATGCCTGGGAGGAAAACATAGCAAGGAGAGGTTAACTATTTTACTGACTGTAAACATGGACGGCTCAGAAAAGATTACTCCTCTCGTCATAGGAAAATCTGAAAAACCTCGGTGTTTCAAGGGCATAAACTCGTTCCCTACAACTCAAACAAGAAGGCATGGATGACCACCGAACTCTTTAATGAATGATTGGTCTCACTGAACTCGTATATGAAAAGAGAAAAACGTCATTTTTTCTTATTTTTAGACAACTGTACTGTGCACAATAACGCGTCCATTTTCGAAAAACTCTTTGTAAAAGGAACGCTATTCCATGAACGGAACATACCTTCTAATTTTCAAGCAGGAGGTTCTATTTGTTGAAAAGCGGAAATATTTATCTATTACGCCCCTTAATCCCCCTCAGTGATCCTTGGGGATCAATTTTCCCCAAAACTATTTTGTAGCGGATCTCTACACCATGAAAGGAATTCGCTTACAAAATTTTAAGACTGTACGTCTAATAGTTTAAAAATGGAAATAATTATCAATAACACCCCTTAAGCCCCTGCAACGCCACTTAGGAAATGATTTTCACAAAACCCATTCTGTAGGGGATCTGTACTCTATGAAAGGAATCCGCTTTTTAAATTTCATGACTGTACGTCTAATAGTTTAAAAATGGAAAAAATTATCTATGACGCCCCTTAAGCCTTCGCAACGACACTTAGGAAATGATTTTCACAAAACCCATCTTATAGCGGATCTTTACTTAATGAATGGAATCAGCTTACTAAATTTCGAGATTTTACGTCTAATAGTTTAAAAAAGGAGTTAAGTGCTTATAACGCCACTTGGGAGTCGATTTTGACAAAACCCATTTTGCAGCGGATCTGTACTCTATGAAAGGAATCCGATTACCAAATTTCTCAAGACTGTACGTCTAATAGTTTAAAAATGGAAATAATTATGTATAACGCCCCTTAAACCCCTGCAATGCCACTTAGGAAGTGATTTTCACAAAACCCATCTTATAGCGGATCTCTACTTAATGAATGGAATCAGCTTACTAAATTTCGAGATTTTACGTCTAATAGTTTAAAAAAGGAGTTATTTGCCTATATAACACCACTTAATTCTCTACAACGCCACTTGGGAGTCAATTTTGACAAAACCCATTTTCAGCGGATCTGTACTCTATGAGAGGAATCCTCTTACCAAATTTCAAGACTGGACGTCTAATAGGTTAAAATGGAAATAATTATGCATAAGGCCCCTTAAATGTCCTCAACGCCCCTTGGAGGTCGATTTTCATAAAAATCATTATGCAAGGAATCTCTACTTTATGAAAGAAATCTGTGTACCAAGTTTCAAGACTGTACATCTAATACTTTAATAATGGAAATAATTATCTATAACGCCCCTTAAACCCCCGTAACGCCTTTTTTGATTTGAACTTCGCAAAATCCGTTCTTAGCTGAGGTCTACTTCATGAAGGGAACCTAGCTACCAAATTTCAAGTCTATAGGTTTAATAGTTCCGGAGATATCGTGATTAGTCAGTGAGTGAGTGAGTCGCTTTTCTCCTTTATATATATAGATGTATATTCTTTTAATAGTTCTTTTCAAGACATAAGTATTCTTTTAATATAAGACTTTTAACTTCTGTTTTATTTTTATACTGTATAAAATGTACTTTAAAAAAATTATGTACAATTGTTGCTTTATCACATAGTTTGAAATTTAAATGTGTGTTAGAAAAAAACTTCTCTTCATGTATTTTGAGAGTTTTTTCCTACCCTCTTGATAATTCAAAGTTTTTCATTGGTCCCTCCAACTTCAAATTATCGAGAGTCGACTGTATATTAATTTCAGAGTTACAATATTACTTTAAAGATTCACTTTTTATATGTTATTTAGGAATTTTGTCTCTGAATTATAATTGTCTTTTATAATCTGTCAATCATTATAATTAGATTTTTATTATATATTTGACTACTTTTTATTTCTCTGTTAAAATATCAGTGGATTATTTTCAAATTGTTTAAACGTTTATATATTTTTATAGATATAATTGTATATTTCATACCATTTTTACAAATATTTTCAGCATTTGACAAAATTATGTACTGTTGTTGTGGAGTGTATAAGTGCTTTAGCTGTTAATGATGCTCTCCAAACTCATTTGTACCAAGCTGGGGTTCTCTTTCACCTTCTTATATTCCTATTCAACTATGATTACACTTTAGAAGAAGGAGGAGTCCAAAGGGATGAGGAAACCAACAAACAAGTAATAAAAATTGAATCATTTAAAAATAAAATAAAATCTGTTATGTGTGTTAAAGGAAAATGAAATTGTTATTTAAGATGAAAAATTATTCAAATTTCTTTTTTACTTTTCCATATAGGAAATTTCAAATCAACTTGCTAGATTAAGTTTGCGTGCATTAAGCAGATTAGGTGGTTATGGCTCTGGAGAAGATGAAACTCCTAAGAATGATGCTGTGCACATGTCTTTAAGTGCATTATTAACTCCTTATTTAGCTAATCAATTGGGGCATTGTGATGCCGCAGAAGTAAGTTGAAAGTATTTTTATGAAAGTGTTTAAAAATATTTTTACTTTTGCTGTCCATTCCTAATATAAAATATTTTTTTCTCTTTAAAACTCTGTATTGAGCATAAACACTATCATTCATTCATTTATAAGATTCAATATTTCTTTAAATTTATGCTGTATATGTAAACTATTATTTTACTGAGTATATACATTGCTTAAAAAGCCATGTAAAGAAGGGAGAAAAATTTGCAAACGAAAAATGTGATGTGTAAAAAGGGGGATATGTTCCTTGTTATCCAAAAACCATACTAGAACTTTAAGTAACCAATAAAGAGCTATAGTAAATTTTTAGGTATGTATGATATTTTTATATTTAACCCTTTCAGGACGGGGCGATTTTCTGCGTGCCGCTCGCTAGGGACGGGGTGAATGCGTAAGGACTACTCCCTTCAGGACAGGGCGTTTTTGTCACTAAGCCTAACTTAAGAAAAAAAACACATAAATAATAAAATTATAGTCCTAATGTTGTAATTTTTTTGGTACCTCTTTAGATTATTACACAAGTTGTCAGTTACATTAAAACCAGAATGTAATAACGTTTTTGCTTTAACTTGCATGAAGTTATATAAAAAAATATGACTTACCTTGGGAAACAAATTTCGTAAGCACTATTCACTTTTTTCCAAAATTTTCATTGACAAGACACATTAATACACTTTCAAATTAATAAAAAAAATTACGACAAAGATTATTTACAAAAAGAAATAGCAATATTAAAATGAAGATTGAGTGTGGAAAATCTCAAAGCATGGAGAAACGCAAAGTCCTACATTGTATGATTTACAAGCATAAAATGTTTGTTACTTTTTTTATATATTTACACGCGGTTTGTGACTATACACTTTGGCTTTTTTTACCCTTTTTGTTCATATTAAGGTTAGGAAAAAGCCTTCAAACAATCAATTAATAACCTGAAGTCAAGGTTTTTTAAATAAGAAAAGTATGCGAAATATATCTGAAAACAACAAAATCTTAGCAGAACTGATGCTAAAACACCGGACTCTGTAGTAAAAAAAATAAGAAAAAAGTATTTGATGAGTTATAAGAAACGCTGATGTTTCATCTCAAGAGGAAAGTTTGAGCCGAGTTGTGTTTGTTGACCTTTCAATTACCCCTCCCCCATACTCCTCTGATGTGCAAAATATCAAATCCAGGCAGAATATAAACTAACTGAAGGTCAGGTTACTCTAGCTATGTTTGATTTCAATATAATGGACATAGGGGGCCATCTAGGGGCAATTAAAAAACGTTCCAGCTGAAAATGCACATTTGCACCGCCTGTCCCTCCACAGCATCTTTGTAAAATGCACATTTGCACTGCCCGTCCATAAGATACGTCCGTGAAGAATGCATATTTGCACCGCCCATTGTGATGGGGTTAAGGAAGGATAAAAATTAGAAATAAAAGAACAAGAAAAATAATTATTTGGCATTAAGTTGATAATCAGCACATTTGTTTATGATGAGATGGATCAAAATAACTGTCAAAATATATTTTGAAGTTCTTTCTCATCTTAGTTCCAGTAATATATGTTTAAATTAGAAAAATATTTCACACTTTTCACTGTTCAGTTGAGGTTTTTTTTTGTAATATTAGAAATTTCTCTTTTAACCCAAAAGTCCTTCATATTTGGATGGAATTCCTTTTAATTAAATGTTTTAATTGTATGTGAATAACTTAAAGTATTTCTTTTTAAAGAAAAACAAATGATCTTAAGGTATCATAAATTTGAAAATAAATAGTAACAAAGCATTTTATTTAGTAGATGACATTTTAAAAAGAAAAATTTTCTCTTTTGTGATTAAAAGCATGCTACTTGGAATTTCAAATTTAAATTTATTGTGCTACTTTGCTGATGTAAATTCTTATCTAACAATTTATTGGAATTGAAAATTTATTTCATTATGTGCTCACATATGAACTCATTGCATATTTCTCAATGTTCTAGATACTAAAAATTTTGAATAGTAATACAGAAAATCCATATCTAATTTGGGATAATGCTACTCGTGCTGAATTAACTGAATATTTGAAAAGGCAACGAAAAGACAAAATAAGATCTGTGAGTATGTTTGCATCCCATGAAATTTACTTTAACAAAGATAAAAATATTCTTATTTATTCAAATCTATTTAAATGTCAAATATTCAATATTTATTTTATCAGGGGGAATGTGATCCCACTTTTGGCAGTGATTTCAAGTTCTCAGCACACGACTCTGAGCTTATAATAGGTGGAATCTTTGTACGTGTATATAATGAACAACCAACATTTCCACTTGAAGTAAGAATATTAAATAATAAATATTATCATATTAATTTGGTACTTAAAGCTTTGTATAATTAGTAACTAATAAATGCATCATTTCTTTTGATAGTAAAAATTATCTTACATTTTTATTTAGAATCCAAAATTTTTTACTTTGGAACTCTTAGACTTCTTGAGCTCTCAAGCTCAGTATTTATACTCGCTCATGACATTGCAGTCATCTGGTGTAAAACAAGAAACCAATCAAGCACGCTTAAAAAGTGTAGAAATGGCTTTGGAGGCTCTTCGTAATGTTATAAAAAACAATCCCGGTATGTTAGATTTTAACTGATTTAACCTTAATATTTTTCTATCATTTAACAAATCTATCCTATTAATAATGATTTTCTGAAAACATTTATTGTTTACTTATTATATTTTTTCAATATTTATATTTTTGTAAATATTTTACTTTTTTTGTAAGTAGTATCAGTTACATACTTGTAAGTAAATATTATAAGATATGTATCATGGATAATACCTGCAACTTGTATAATGTGTAAAATATATGCCTTTGAATTTATTTATAATTAAAAATATTCTTATATTTAATTGATTTCCATTCCAGGTGTTGAAATGCAATGTATTGGGCATTTTAAACTTATTTTTAGCCTTCTTAGATTAGATGATTGTCCTAAAGTTCAAGCTCTGGCAATTGATGTGAGTTCATATTCATGTTTTTATTCTACATTATAAATTGAGTATTTGCATTTTTATCAAATTTCTAAATTACTTTTAAGTTCTTCTAGACTCTAATTCTTACATTTTAATTTTCAAACATGTAGTCAACAGACATTTCTTTTAAAAACGTAAAAAAATTATTGAATTTTTTTCTAATTACTTTATTTTTTGTTCATATTTTCTCATAAATACATTTTTTTAAAGTCTTTTATTGTTTATACTAATTCTTTTTTTATTTGTTATGGTTTTCTTTTCTTTTTGTAGAAATGTACATACAGTATTCTAATTGCAGCCAAAATACAATAATATTCATTTACTATAATAATTAAAGCTTGGTAGCTTAGTTTCATGCACATTGCTAAATATAAGATAAATAGGAAACACATCACAATGTAACTCCAATAAATGTGTAAAAATACATATTGAGTTATTATGTTTCATCAAAGCATGTAACCAATATGTTTCCCTTGTTCAATCTCTTAGGTGATAGCTGGGGTTACAAGCAATCAAGAATGTGTAAATGACATAGCTGCCAGTGATGTCCTTGTGTACCTGTTACTTGTTCTTCACTCATTCAAGAACTCTGCTAGTAAGTATATTCATATTATAAGAAAATCGTAAGTTTTAATTAGGCTGGTATTTTTCTACATCTCATGAAAATTGTTTATCGGCTCAGGGGCTTAGAGGTAGTGTGCCAGTCTCATTAGCCTAAGGTTGTGGGTTTGATCCAGGCTGAAGTCGATAGATTCTTCGGATGGGAAAATCATAGGGATACATGCCATATGATTATGTGTTATGTAAAAGATCCCTTGAACATCGATTTCCTCAGCAAAATTAAATCATATCAATATTTAGCTACCGACAAGAGCTGGAATTAAATTAATTCAAATGTCAAAATTTGGTAGCGAGAACTGCCACTAGATGGTGCTACCAATAAAGAGGCCGTACTTGCAGTGTCTGCAAAGGCTTGTGTAACAAAATGCAGGCCATTGGGAGGGGGGGATGAAACTTATGTGGTGAAATTGATTTTGGACAAAAATTAAAGTTCAAGAATATGTCAAACTGTATTTTATTCTTTTTGATTGAAGATTTCCTAATGGTTTTTAATGAATTTGAATGATTCATTGAATCATGTCGGTATTCATTTTTTTTTCTTTTTTAGCATTGACAAATGCTAGCACTGTTTATAATAAATAATCATATTATTGAATAATTTTTTTAGAATACAAGTGTATGAGATCATTATTACTTTTGGATATTGCTTACAATTTTATTTCTCTAAAGTAATTTTGCATTTTTGATAGTTGTAAAATTTATAAGACTATATTAACAAAATATGAAATTAATGTAAATGGAATTTAGGAAACCTTTTTTAAAATGTAAAAAAAAATATTTAAAATTATAATAATTTTTTTTATATTTAAATTTTTGATATTTTATTTAACCGAAATTATATATATGGGGTAAGGCACAGTTCTAGGGGTATTTTAATGATGACACTGGTTCTTACTAAAACTAACATTTAATGGTGGACATTTGTTACAGGACTACACACTAATACACATACACTCTCATTCAACAGTTCACAATCGCAACACTGTTCTTCACATGGTTTATGAAGTTCAGGTATGTGAGTGGCCTACGCATCACTTCCTTTCTAGTATCGGACAGCTGGTCCCTGCACAGCCAGTTCCTGATTGTTCAATCTGTTTTATCAGTGGTGGATCTCTGACCTGCGTGCTGAATCCTCTCTCGCTAATTATAATTACTCTCCTCTTGTTAGTTCGCTTGAGGCTGCGTTGCCAGCATCCTCTAGGGAGTGGTCTCCATGGAAAATCCCATATATATATATATATATATATATATATATATATATATATATATATATATATATATATATATATACAAAAGATTTTACAGATTGGCAGAATTGTATGAGAAGTATTCTATTAACAATAACTTAAAATATAAATCTAAATGCATGTGTGTAAATCTGTAATATGTATAAACTTACGAAAATAAGTTGCATGTTACATCCTTATCTCTTGTCATACCCACAGTTTAGTTTTTGGCTTGTGCTTTCTTCAATCTTCTGCTTTAAAATTGAGGCTGTATGTTTATATTATCTGCAACTTATTGATATTTTTCTGATACAAAAGATGTTTTTTATTGAGCTCAGACATTTATTGTTATGGTAAATGTCTGAGTTCAATAAAAACATTTTTTGTATTAGAGAAAAACTATAAGTTTCTAAAAATACGTATATCTAATCATGATGACCAAGTTGTTGAATAGTGAGTAAAACTTGGTGACATTGAAGAACCATTATATAGCAGGTTTGATGTGTGCAGTTAAAAACTCAAAATCAGACTCTAAATCTACTGGTTGGAATAGTGTGAAAGTTTTGCCTGATCATCACCTGAGCGCAGTTCAAAATTATGAGGTCCATTACCAATAGCCCTCATGTTTCATCGTGTGATGTTAATAAACAATCAACTGAAATCATTAAGATGAATTTAGACAATTTTCATCTTGCTAATTATAATTGTATATTCTATTTGATACCTTAACTTTTTCCTGTTTATTATTCTTTTGCAATGGTTCATGGAGCATTAATAAGCATGAATGTGTATATTCTTTTTATATTTTTGATTATGTACAAATTATACATTGTAATATCCTGTAAATCTTGATTTAAATAGATAATTCCTTTATGGTTGATGTGTGCAGTTTATATAAAAATGAACAATTAAATATATTTCAATTTTAAATTTGTCGCATTATATGTTTTTGTGACTTCAGCATTATTTTCTTTAAACTTCAATTGTATTTGTTATTTTTAGCAATCTAATTTGTAAAGTTTCTAAAAGCAATCTTTTGCCTGAATTTAATGTAATGAGTAAAAAAAAATTCTTTTTTTTTCATAGGTCAAACAACAGTATTAGAAACATTTTTACCATTGATGTCAAATGGCAAGCTAGTCAAAGATGCTAATATCAAAGGTATATTTTGTTCTTGCAATTTATCCATTTCAGCAAAACTTTAACCTTTATAATTTTGATGTTTTTCATAAATAATGTTTCTTTTAACCTATTCAGTAAATAACACTTTTCTTTCTTTATGTTTTTTTCTTGTAATTCAATCAATAATGAAATAGTTGCAGATGATTAATTTTATTATTTGCCAAATGAATGTTGCTTTTCTTGCCAGCTTTTATATCTGCCTTTCTTTTTATAATAGGTGCTGTGATATATCTTTTAAATTTGTTTTGCAATGCTACAAACCCTACTATTCGAGAATTAACTGCAGGTTTGTTGGGGAAAATGACTTCAGAAAAACTGATTGGACCAAAATTACGCATTACTTTAACCAAATTTCTACCAGTGTTGTTTCTTGATGCCATGAAAGATTCTCCTGAAACTGCTGTACATATATTTGAAGGTATATAAATGGATTTTTATGTCATTTTTTCATTAAGTTGATATCTATTTAATTGTAAATATTTACTTAGCTATGAATAATTTTTATAGGAACACAGGAAAATCCAGAACTCATTTGGAATGATGAATCTCGTGAAAGTTTATGTTCAATTGTAGAAAAGCTTGCGAAAGAGTAAGTTATTAACAGATAGGTTTGATGTTTTTATAAATATTGAATGAATAATTTTTAGTTATTGCAATGTTTTATTGTTATTTTACTTTCTAATTTATATTTTTGTATGCTTTTTTTTGTTAATCTAAACTAAATTTTTTAGGCACTACAAAATACAAAAGGATGATCCTCAAACTCAATGGAAGGTATATTTAATTATATATGTATCAAATTTCTTAAATGTTGCTATTATAAAGTTTTTCATTTTTACTTTTTCTCAAATTGTATAAAAAAAATTATAGATAAAAAGATGTTTTTAAAAATAAAATTTTCTTTTTTTAAGTAATTTTTAATATGTTACTTTTATTAATGTTCTTTAAAATGAATGTTTTTAAGTTTTGAATTTTTCTGCACATATGAGCATTTTGCAAATTTTCTATTTTATTCATTTTAAGAATTAAGAGGACACATGATAAACACATTTTTTCTTATGTTTTAGTGCATTTTGTATTTTATAAAAAATTTTATTCAAAATTGATTTGATAATTTATTGAATTGAAAAAATAAAAGTGAAGAATTAGTTCTTATTTGCATGCTCTTTGCTATATTACCTTTTAATCTTTTTTTAATATTATCACCATAAAATACTTCAATAAATATTCAAAAATGTTTCTTTTCATTTAACTTGCATTTTATGCTAATATTGTTCATTATGTAATTTGTATCATTTCGGGTGTTATATTTAATTGTTTCAAAGTGTCTTTTTTTTTACTAAAAGTTATATTTAAATTATCTCTAAAACTTTGGAAATAGATTCATCTAAAAATAAAATACTTTTTATGAAATTTATTTTGCATTTAGCACTTTGAATTTAAATGTGCTTTGTAATATTTTTTAATGCATATTTCATCTGTATTAAGCTCAATATTTATTTTTCATAGCCACCAAATGACCCATGTTTAGTTCTTCCTGATAATCAAGAAATAGTAGTTGCTGGAGTTTACTTGCGACTTTTCATTCAGAATCCAAATTGGCTTCTTCGTAGACCAAAGGAATTTCTAACAGAATTGTTAGACAAATTAATTGCTGTGATGTCAAAAGATAATATTAATGTAAGCTTTTTATATATGTTATAATTATTATTAGTTTTAAAAAAATTTGTTGAATGTATATCTCTGAAACAACATTTTTTAATAATTTTTTTGTTTTCTGGAGTTTTAGGCTTATTGCCAAGTTTTGAAAGGGGAAGGAAATACTCCCTTTCAAAAACACAGCCTAAGGAGTTCAAAAATATTATTAAAAAAATTTTTAAACTTTGTATGTTCTGTACTACCTCTGGCAATAATTTATTATTATTATTTTTGGAAGAGTTATTATGGTTACAATATGTTACTGTTAAAGTGTGAAATCCGTTGTTTCATAGAATAACTAGATATTTCTTTAAATAACTAGACAAGTCAGTTAAAGTATATAAAAGTATTGAATTCTACGATTTAACTAGGTATTCTATAGAATAAGGATTACTTGATCATTATAGTAGGAAATATAACACTCCAATGTTCTTTGAACTGATTCTAGTTGGTTTTAGTTAATTTTGAAACTGAATTCAAAGTGTCATCACAGAAATCCTTGCTCTAATAAGTAATGAAAAGTAAAATAAAGGTATTTCATAAAATTTAAATTAATATTCTCTTACAATTTTGTTTTCAAAAGTTTACACAATGTTTTAAGAAGCAACAGTTTTTCTTCACAGTATGTATTCTTTAATAATATTTTAATGTAACTATTTCTGCAACATATTCTTTTTTTCCCTGTCTGTGTAACTAATGTTTGCTGTATGAGCAATAATAAATTCTATCATCTGCTTTTCCTTATTATTTATCAATTAATCATCCACAATAGAGATGAAATGTATTTTTCAAGAGATTTTAGCTATTTTTGATCAATTAATTTATAAAATAATTCTGAAATTGTTTATTTTCACTCTTTTTAATGGTCTATCATTGGTTATTTCATAGAATAACTAGGTAAAGTATGAAATTTTTCATCTATTATATACTTAACTGACTTATCTAGTTATTTCATGAACTACCTAGTTTTATAAAATAACTGAATAACGGTAACATGTTCACTGTTTTAATTATCCTATTCTCCTATGTTCTGTAATGACAAAAATATTTTTTAGTAAAGTTCTATGCATCTGTATTTCAGTTATTGTTTAAAAAATATTTTTGTTTGCAATAAAAAATTATGTTGGATAGTTTAATCAACTTTAATTTAAACACCTTTCCAAGTGGAGGATCTGTGGAAGTTAAAAAGAGCTTATAGCAGGGGTACTCAACCTTTTTTCTCATCTGGCTGCATACATATGATATATTTAAAGTGGGCCGCAGCATGAGAATAGGGGGAGGTACTAAGCCCATAGCAACATTGGATAAAGCAAAATGAATCTAAATATTGAAACTCGTTTTTGGACTTATTTCAGTTCTATTTTAACTATTCTTTCAAACTCACAGAAAAAAATATTATGGATTTTTGCTGAGTTATGGGGCAGTTTCGATGGCCTTTCATTGATGACCAAGCCTTTTGTTTACATTTCACTGTCAAAAAAATTAAATTGATAGAACTTCCCGCTAACTTTTTAGTATACTGTTCTTAAATAATTGATTTTCTTAGTTGCAATGGGCTCTTTCACCAGGCCGCACAGAAAAGGCTGGCAGGTGGCAGGTTGAGTATTGCTGGCTTATAGTATTACAGCAGAGTCTATTGAAAATTGATAACAATTTTGTCTGTTTTAAAATTAAATATTAATATTTATAAATTATATAATTATTTGATAATATTTGTTTTATTACATATTGATACATTGTAGATTTTTATATGGAGGTATGATTCATGCATCTTAAGTGAAATATCCAAAATACAAAAAAAAAGAAAAAAGAAACAAACCTAATAAATTAATAAAAATGTAGGAGGGGGGTCTATAGAGAAAAAAAATTTTCAAAAGGGGTCAATGCTCAGAAAAAGGTCTTGGAACCCCTAATTTAAACCATTAATTTATAAGTATGCTGTTTTAAAAATATTTATAGTATTAAGATAAAAATGTTTTTGTAGAACTGAAAGAGAAGTGGCAGATTTACAAATGTAAGGTATTTTGTAAAAAATAAGAAATAAAAACTATTCCTTTTACACTTCAGGATACAAATATATAAAAGAATGGATGTATGAATTTAATATCTCCCTGCTTCTTTGTGATATTTGAATTGGGTTTTTCATTTCCATCAATACCTGGAAGATTGAAGTGGTTTCTATTTTTGAAAAGAAATTACTTCCAATTAAAAAAATATATATGCATATATTTTCTAAGTACATACTTTCTTATGTGTACCGACTTTCTATAAGTAGATATCAGTCCTTTGAGTTTTTATAAGTCTGAATAAAAAAACAGATATTTTGCTGTTTCTTTATTGGGAATATATTGCATAACAATTATTGAATTCTAAATCCTCATTACTCTATTTTAATAACACTACCTAAGTGAACATTAGACTCCTGTCAACTATATATTTCTTTGCTGTTTATTTCAGCACCAGATTTGCTAAATGTTGTATTAATAATAAGTTGCATAGAGGATATTTGGAATGCTAAAACTGTGTACAGGGTTAAGAAATTATGATATCACTTGTGTATTTCACTTGATTAAGTAGATATCTTTCAGGTCCAAAAATCATTCAAAGGGATTTACTCTTGTGCATTTGTAAAATGTATTTTTAGGCTATTCATTGATTTAAAGATTGTATTGATAGTGCATGAAAAGAAAATTTTTTATTTTTGTTATACCAAATTTTATTTTCCAAAAACTACATTTATATTTAAAAAAAATAGGCTTCTGAGAATGGATATACCAATTTTACCAACAGCAATTGTGTTAATGTGAAAATTAAAGAGCCTCTGAAATATTTAACTTATTCGGAATTTGGAACATGAAATTAATAAATTAATTTTGCTTCATTTAACAGAATGAATTTCTTGAAACTTTAACCCAAGCTCTTGTATGTCTGCTGGTAGCACAGCCTTCACTTCTTGATCAAGTGCCTGCCTTGGGACATATACCTCGAATCTTACAAATTATGGTCAGACCAGATGATGCAGTTGCAGGTTCCTGTCTCCAAATCGTAAGACAGCTTTCCAATTCAGATGTAAGTTATGCATTTATATTTCAAAATCATTCTACTTTCCTGTAAATATGAGAATTAGTCAAAAAATTTATTTTTTAAAACATTCCTTATAAATTGCTTTCGAGAGCAAATATATATAATATCAAAAATGTACGTGAAGAGAGAAAATATCTATAATAACTGTTAGCATTATCTACAATGACTGTTATTGATTAGTGTCTTTAACAATTCAGTGATAAAGCATTAAAACTTCTTTTATTTCCTTTAAAGGCTTGCTTATACTGAGAAATACCATGATTTTTTTTTCTAGATTTGTATCAAATACTTGTCCCAAAGCAGTTTCATCAGTTCAATGATGAAGGCTATGAAAAGAAGACGTGATCTTGTAGGTATTGCTTCTGAAGCCCTGAATTTGGCTTTCCAGCAGTCCTCTGATGATTTGATGCAACAGGTTGGTTCTATATATTATTAAAGTGTCAATATTATATGTATATATAATGAGTTGGTATTATGAGTAATTTATATTGATCAGGATTAATCATTTAAATAAAATTTAATTTATAAGAATTTTTAATCTGCTTACATTTTGTTCTTTTAAGAACATGTATTTTTAGGTTATTATTTTAACTTTACTTATTTATTAAGAATTATATTAAATATATTTTTTTCCCCCAGGCTTTGGAAACAAAGCTAGTGCCATATTTGCTAGAACTATTGGAAAAAAAACTGGATGGTAATACTTCTGCAGTCAAAGCCCAAATAGTACAAGCTTTAAAAGCAATGTGTTTGTCCCTACAATATGGAGAACAAGTAATTATATCTACTTCTTTGGTTAATATTAATGTAACATTGCTTCACTTCAACTATAGTGCTCAAAACTAAGGCTAACAGCAGGCGTAAAAATCTAGCCCTTAGACTCAACTAGAGTTTTCCAAGTTAATTCATGTGTAATAAAAGCACAAATTTTAAGATTTTTCTGCTCTTTTATTAAAGTAACAATTGAACTCCAATTTCTTATCAAATACTAATAAAAATATTGTAAATTATCTTATTTTAAAATTAAGCCAAAAAATTAATAATCTTATTTTCTAATCACAAAAACAAGTAACTTTTTGTTAAATAAGCTTATTTTTTTTTAATTTATATAAGTTTGTATATAATTTATTTTTCTTAATTCATGACTTAATATTAATTTGAAAAAGGTATATTTTTTGCCAAATAAATTCATGTTTGATTATGCTTTAAAAATCAATGAAAAAGTTGTATAATTTAAGCAATGTTGTAATGATCAACCTTTTAATCTTTCTTTAAAAATGTGTCAACTACTAATTAATTATTAAATTAAATTATTATTTGCAAAATTTTTGTTATTTACCAATATTTTCTGCCAGCAGTTTAAATTTATGTACAGAATTTTTACATGCCAAAATATACAGTATATTCAACACACATAAATATTATTATTAAAAGGAACCCATTTCTAGAAGGTAAAAATATGCATTTTGTGATGTGTTTATTTTTAGTTTGTTTTTGTTTCATCGACGGACCAGCCACGCTTATTTCTTTTTTTACTTTTTATTCAACCACACAACATATATATGCTATTTACAAGCGCAGCAAATTTTAATTATTTTTTTATTGTGAGCTTTGAGTATTAGAGTCCTATATTAATGCTCATGTAAGAGTATTTAAGAGAAATTTTCTCGTCTATCTCGTTCCACAGAAAATTCTCATCTGCCCGCACAGCGCGGCAAGGAAACATGTGCATTTGTGCACATGACGGCGCGCATGTGCCAACACGATATATGCTGTACTGACATATCTATTTCTCATTCTGGCTGATATGATGTTATCTGTCTTGGAAATTCAAAATATGTTGCAAATGGGAAATAGAAGGGTAGTTTTTCTAAATTGAATGAAGTTTTATTAATTGACATCCAGTCTGATGTAATGAGTATTGATGTACTGCAGGGATGTCAAACTCGCGGCCCGCCCACTGTATCAGCACACAATAATATAAAATAAAATACCAAAATATCTCCAAAAAAGGAAAGATGGTAGCAAAGAAGAGATGTCAAGTGTCAGGATGTAAACATTAAATTTTTCGTCTTTGATTTATGTTTATTATAATGTATTATTTGAAATAAGCTTACGTTTCAACAAATATTGATTATTTTTTTTTTGCGGCCCACCTAAAGTTTGCTTGGCCCAAGTTAGCCTTTGAGTTTGGCACCCTCAATATACTGCTTAGGCTTTTCTTTGGTACACAATGTATCTTTTACTATAGTTCAGGGGTCGATATTGTATGGCACATGTGTCATGTGGCAGGCAGAGCAACCCTCAGTGGCATTCCGCACCACTATACAAAGTTATGACGGAGTTAAATAACAGTGTCTCTGCTCTCTACGCCTCATGCATTTTTATTTAAAGGCTATTTCTTACTTTTAGTTCTTTATCATAAAATAATTCTGCTGATCCTGCTTGCATGTAGTTAGTGATTTATGTATAAAAAAAAAGAACCCAACATCCTCTGTTTAAATCGGATTCATTCATAGCAGTAAGTATTCAATTTAAATCAAAATGATTGTGTAATACTTGTAAAATGAAGCATCACTCTTTGCTGAATTATGAAAAAAAATCCTCAGAATTATTGAAAGCAAAATTTATGGAATTATCGAAAGATCTGGATGATAATTGTCAAATTGACAACTATTTTAAATTGTTTTATGTCATTTACTGGAGTGATTCAATTTGAAAAAAACTATATGTGCTCTACTTTATGTTTTTAGGCTCTGCTTATATATGTAAACATTTTTTTTCCGTATGAAGTATGTTTTGAGTCCACATAAAAGTTGTTAAACAACTGAACATTCAGAATCATGTGTCAGAAAAATTCCCAAATTATACCCCTAATGCAATGTTAAGTAGAGCTTTGCAGAGACAAGATTTGCATTAAAATTTTAATAGCTATAGATATTTCCACAGCTATAAGTTTGCCAACCCCTGATGTAGTCATCTCAGTGTTCTCCCCCTCATATATGTTCCCACTTTGTAAATTTGGGAATCAGAAAAGGGACTTTTTACTTTAAAAGGTGATGAGATTCTTGTATTATACACAACATATTCTACATCCTATTAAAGAGTATCAAAAAGAAAAAAAAAGCACTGCAAAGCTTGTAAAATTTACTGTAAACATTGGGCAGCTTCAAAGTGCTATGGTTACAAAAAATCAAATCAAATTAAAAATTTGCACACCAAAGAAGTCTGAGAATTTTTAAGGCTATCTTCGGCTAATGTTAAAGAATAAGATCCAAATTTGGAATATTTTTTCAGATATAAAAGTACTCAAACATTAATATTATATTTTGGCATCACTGTCCTGTAGAGAATCACTTATTTTATCGTACTACTCATTTTTATCAGAGTTGACATATTTTTTCTCCTGTACTGTAATGCTAAATGAGCTATCCCTTTTCATGTTAAAAGGAAAAACTGATTATTTATGAAATATTTTGAAATTTTAAAAACACTATATTATAAACAAATGCATGAGTTACAAGGTCACAAATTTTTGTAAAAATTAAGGAATTTTTTCTGTTTGAAAATGTACGCCGTATTAAGTCCACACTGTCGTACATATGGCGAAAATAGCCTTAAACATTCATATGTTCAATAGACTTGTTTACTTGTTCATAGTTTTTTTCAACTTTCATAACAGTGAAATTTACTGTTAAGCTATTTTGAAGATGCTGCAAAATTACAAACAACCAAAATTTCTTCAAGTCTTTTACTGTTTCTAGTATCACATAAGAATTATATCAATGAACATAAAAAAAATATTGCTTATGGTCCTGAAAAGAAATATAAAATTATTACTTTTTAGAAAAGAACTTTATTTCTCTGGAAACAAGATCATTAAAATAATATTGGTGAACTCAAGCAGAGTGTAGTAACATTTTTGCAAAAGAAATAAAAAACAATAATTTTTTCTTTGTAGAAAACAAAGCCTACTACCTATTTCTTTTAAATGTTTTGATGATATGTGATATTGGGGCTTCTGACATATCATGTACTGAGGCAAATATACTTATATTTATTAAAATATCTGTTTTGTAGATTTTTAAATCCATTTGTATTTGTTCAGTGTTGAACAAATAATTATTGTGATGCCCACAATATGTTAATATTTGTCATGAGAGGTGCTAGTGTGTGTTAGAGTTCAGTGTGTGTGTAAATTCTGTGAAAGCAAGAGTGTATGGAGAACACTCTAATAAAATTTCTTTGTCTTAGAGTTTCAGCCATTTAATTTGTAGTGTAATCTTTTAAGAGATTATAAATAATGAACAGAGAATCAATGCGTGAACAGTAATAAAGAGCAGGGAATCAAATATTGTAAATTATCTTGAGAAAGGAAATCAAAGGGAAAGGAATGATCTTTTTGTTAGCCTAGATTCAAGTAAAAGCCTAATCATCAAAATAAAAATAAGAAAGAATTATTTTTTATAGTCTCCTTAATTTTATACTGTTTTATCTGATGATATAAAGAAATTCCTTAGCAATAGTGAAATTTTTTAAAATGTTAAAGTAATACACCTAACAAACTGACTATTCTAAATTTAGCAGTATAAAATATTTCATTGGGTTATTTCTTTGTTTAAAGTAATCAGTTAAAATGAAATGCCTATGATAATCCTGAGATAATTGATAGACTTGGAAAACTGTTCAGTTTTTTGAAAATGGAGGATCTATCTGTTTTAGAAAATTAAAAGTGTATTGATGCAAAATGGATTGAAGTTAGAAATACTAATGACAAAAATGACATTTTTCAGCATACAATTTTATCTTGAGTAATGTTTGCAATTTTCCTTATTCCCTCATAGCAATGTAAAAAGATATTTATTTAGTATTATGAAAAAAAAAATAGAAATAGGTTCAAATATACAATAGCTATTAAAACTGCTGAAAATCTTGATTTTCAGGACAAGAGAAGCCATAGTATGGACAAGAATTAAGCTCGGATTTCCTTAAAATAAATTTTTCTTGTGATTTTTTTTAAAGCTTTTCTTGCATGATTTGAAAAATATTTGTGTAACGTGTTCAATTTCATAACATTTAAAATATCATTTGCTCATTGTTTTTGCTATTTTGAAAGTCAGCAAGTTTGTTTTTGTGTATTACTTCATATTTAATTTTGAATTATATTTTATTATAAATGTTAATATTGCATTTTTTTTCAGATCTCTGAACAGTTAGAAAAGTCTGAAGTGTGGGCTGAGTACAAGAATCAGAAACATGACCTTTTCCTTAATGATACTCAGACTAGTGGATATCTGACAGGTATTTTATTTTTTATTTTCGGGGGGAAAAAAGAGAAATTTTGTTCTAGCTGCAGTTAAAATAGTTTTCAGAACTATACAAAAGTTACTTATATTATGAACATAACTAAAGATTTTAAAAAATGGGGGAAAAATTTTTTTATTGCTGTAAATATTATTTTGTGAAGTGTTAAAAAGTTTGCCAATATTTTCACATCTATTTTAGATTTTATCATCAATCTAATTTTAAATAAAGAATAAGACATTAATCAGCTACTGAATTGATTAACTAATCAAATTTGAAATTTTTTAGATTCTTTTTTTGTTTGAGTGTTTGTCTTTTTCTTTTTAATCCAGATTTTCATTCCATATCTATCATGAAAACAAAGAATTTATTAGATTTGTGAAAAAATTTATTTTTATCTTTTAAATAGTTAGCAAAATGATTGATTTAAATCATGTGTGAATTTCTTTTATTATCATTATTATTTTCAATTTTAATCTACCTAATTGTTGTGTTAGAAAAGGTTTTTAAAACATTTTAAATGCCTATGAGTCCATTGACACACATGCTTATCAATTAAGCCAGAAATTAATCTTTATCTAGACTGACTAGAAGATGCTTTTTAGATTAGCTTTCTCAATTGGTGATAATTGGCAATTCCACTTCATCTCTTCCTTTTTCAGTTAGACAAGTTTTATTATTGACTAGCTGTATGATCGAGCATTGCACTGGCTTTTTCATGTGTATTACATTTTACGAATGGAGATTTCCTCTTCCCCTTTTGGTGTTAGCACTTCCTGGTGTGTGTGGCAATTTCTATATTAATGTCATAAAAATTCCCTTTTCGAAATTTCTTCCACCTGTTGTGTCCCTTTATTTAGCCTAACGTTGCATGGGCTTTTCTCGAGCGTATAACTTTATCGATAGGGGAATTTTCCCTTTCCCTCTCAACATTAGAACTTCTGTTAGGGGAAGGGGTGTATGCACAATAAGAGGGATTTTTATATATTTGTGTCTTTAAAATTCTTACTTCCTAAATTTCTTCCACTTATTTCCCTTGAAAGGGAGATTTCTTTTTTCTCTATTTAGCTCAATGCTGTACAAGCTGTTTTGACCATGCATGCATTTTTTACATCTTTTAAATGTTACTGATATATGTCTCTGCAGTTTGATGAATGTCTAGCTGTCACTAAATTTTATCATGGTCTTCAGCACAGCTGTAATAAGTGATTGTATAGTCAATAAAGTCTTCATTAGATTTTGGTTATTTGATCAGGGATATATTTTCAGTTTAGCTCCTGGCTAGGGTATGCTGCCATATGGAATTCATTCAGGTTCACCAGCTTAGTAATTGTTTTATAAGAATCATTCAAATTAAGTGTCAGAAAATCTATTGGTACACATACATATATTCTCAGGTTGGACAAAAATGAATTTTTATTAGAGCTAGTTAATACCTATTTTTCTCATTGGTTCTCTCAATTAACAATTACTGTTCTCTCTGTCTTGTACCCTTAATTTTGATTGCTCCTGGCTGTAATCTTTTATATATAATTTCATTAGTGTCTCTCTTTTTTTTTTTGTAGTCCCTTAAAATTTTATAAGTATAAATGTAATTGTATATTTATTTACTTAAATTTTAAACTATTTATTTAACCCCTTAATGCATACTTTGCTCAGCCATTGTGTGTCCTTTGGCATATACATATGCCTTTTCAAAATACGATCTTTTACACTGTTAACTAAAACTCTTCTGTAAGTTGTTAAATGCAATAAAATGGTCTTGACAGTGTTTACAAAAGGATTTACTTATTTCAGAGGAGGATTTGCTTATTTATGCCTTTCCTTTTCTCCCCAATGCATTGGATATATGTGCCTATGTGAAAAACAGTGGCACTGGGGAATGTATCATGTAAATTTTAATGGCTGTTAAGGGATTGAATGCAAATTATATATTTGTGTGCTTTTTGCTCTGGAATTAAAATATTTTAATAAAAAAAGAACATAATTTTTACTTTTGTTACAACCTACTAATCGACTAATGAAAGTTGATTTTAACTAGATTTATGTCTTGATTAAAGTTTTTCCATTATTTTTCATGACCTTGAAAAAATTCACCATTTTGGAAAAAAATTTGTTGATTAAGTTATATTTATTTTTTTTTATTTTTTATGGATAGTTTGCTATTTACTTTGGTTGTTTTAGCTGTTAAAAGTAGGAGTTGTTTTACATATATTAAATATTTATTGTTTATTTTTTTGTTGAAGTTATTGTTTTTTAATTAATATTTTTTGCATTGTTTGAATACATTTAGTTATTACATTTATTTTGTTTTAAGTAAGTTTTAATGAATTCACACACACACATCAACTCTGTACTATACTTTGTAAAATGCTAATATTTCTAAAACAAGTTAAAAGAACTTTGATAAAACAGATCTAACATTTAGAAAGAATCTTGACTCATTTTTAGAATACTTTGGTTAGTATTTTATAATTTTCAAAATCTTTTTTGCAGGTGGTGCACCTAGTGTTGCTGGTTATTTAACTCAAGGATCTTTAAAAGTTGTATCTAATATTCCACCTGATGGATGAGATGTAATTAATTAATTCTCGGTACCAAATACTCTTTATCTGTGTTCCAAATTTGTTCAGGACTTTAAAAGCATTGAATAATAATCTTTGTGTCAGTTGTAATGTAAGTCAAACTACAATCATTTTTAATTGTAAATTTAAAAATAGCTATGTTTTAGATTTAAAAAACATGTGACAATGTTTTGTTGTTTGAAAAATAATTGAACTGTGTTTCTTGTTGTAAATTAGAAGTATTTTATATCTAAAAATGTCTTGTTATGTTTGATAGTGATATCTAATTAATATTTCTGTGTTAATGTTGTTTTTGTTAATTATTTGAAATGCAGGCCATACTGAATTGTAAGTACACCATAATCATTAAAATTTGCAAAGTACTTTATCTTTTTTAATTCCAACTATTGAACTTTTTAAATGTTTTCTTAAATCATTTCTGTGTGTAATGATGTTTGAAGTAAAAGATAAATATTTGTACTTTTCAAATTAGTGTGTTCACACTGGTATAAAATGTATAATGTAAATATTGCATATAAAATGTATAATTTTGTAATGCTGAAAATATTTTTTCATCTAGAATGTATATTTTTATCAGAAGAAGCTTTTTCTAGACATATTTTAATTGCTAAATTCTCTAAAATTCATGTGATTCCATCCCAGCAAAACTAATTTAATTTAAAATACTCAACTTTAAATTTTATGCAGTTTAATGTAGTAAATTAAATTACAGAGCACACACTTTCAACTTAAATCTCACTATGTATAAATAATATGAATACTTTTATCAAAATTTATTAGTTTGGGAATTTTAATAAAAATATATTCTTAAATTTATTATTCCTCATGAAAGATGTACTAATTTTCATTTTTAGCTCACTAAATTTGTAAATGTACTTTAAATTATAACTCATACAAATCTGCATCATTCAGCAAAAATTAAAATTACAATGTATGTATATTTAAGAATTTTTGCAATAATTTACAAAATTTTGAATATATTATTTATATATAAAATACACATAAAATAAATCCATTTGTCTCAATTTGAAATCATATTCTTTAAATTTTGCAGAATCTTGTCCTTGAATTAAAGTGGGCAGCTCAATATATTATTTTATATTTTTTGTATCAAATAGCATAAGGAGGTAGTTTTAAATTGTTTAAGATTGTATGAGTCTAATATTAAATGTAAAGTTGTTAGCATTCATATATTTTTTAATGATCTGGATGCATGACATTCATTCCAGTTATTCTCATGCAGTTAGATCAGTCATTCTCCTGTAATCATTACTCTTGTCCATTTTGAAAGTAAAGTTACAAATACTGTATTGTAGTAGTTTTGGATGTTTGTAATGATAAATGTGGTTTATCTTTTCTTGATGTATATCTTTTTTTTAACACATCAGGTTTGCTCTAAGTGCCAACATTTAATTTCGGCGTATCTGTAACATTTGCTTTATTTACTATTTTTTACTCGATGTGAATTGCATTATCATCACAAAATCAAGAACACTGGTCTACTTTTGCTTATGTGAATAATCAAATTATTGATTGTATACAAAATAAATTTGTATAAAGAGATAATAAATATTTTTTCTTTATTTCTTGGTTGATTTTTCCTTTTTTATATCCTAAAGCATAAATCAGAATTCAAATTTTCTTTCTAAATATTTTCTTAGCTTTAACTGAAAGCCTATTCTGTCAGAACAAAATTCAATGTAAGTAAAAAATTGATCACTAATCATTTTTCTAATTATAACATATGTTCCATTCAGAATTACATTCTGAATGGAACTGCCGTCCATCTGGTATAATGGTTAGTGAAGCTGATTGTTGTGCTGTAGGGCCTGGGTTCGAGTCTTGGGGAAAGCATGGATATTTGTAAATGTATAGTGTCTTTTCGGCAGGGGAGTACTCTAAATGGCCGTTGAGCCGCAAGTTTTCAAGTGAGGTTGGTGAAAGGGGAAGAGAGAGGTGGGAGGCCTCTGAGCACCTCCAGGATGTTCTCCCTCTAAATTGGGGTGGAACCAAGCCAAATCATATTGTCACCTGTATGTATGGTGCTCAAAGCTATGGCTAACAGGCGTACTACTAGCCCCTTGCCGCAATGAATTTTGTGGTCCTTCATATGATGTTACTGCCCATCAGGCTGCAAAAGTAATAACAACAGAATTACATTCTTACTGTTTTTAAGAGCCATAAAATATTGATCTTAATGTATTTGTTCTTTTGGTGTATATTTGTTGCTTTTGTTTAATATTGTCCTTGATATAGATCTTATCTATAATGAAAAAGAAAGAAATAATAATTTTATAATACAAATACTTTTTCCTAAATTTTGGTATTTGCTTTGTGTTGCTTGCATTAATTATGTAAGTATCTATATTAAACGTATTTTTCAGACAATTATTTCAAAATAAAAAGTATAATTTTTTTATCAAATGGATCAAATCTATGGATCAGTTTACAAAATGTTGATATGCGTAATATAAGAAAAAATTATAAATTTTTGTTCTTATTCTGGTGTAAGCTGCTTGAAATAAACAAATAAGATTTAATTTGAGATGGCTTTTAGTTTAGGATTGTATAACTGTGTTAATTATTATGCATGTATAAGTAAATCACTCTGACATTAAAAGCATTTTCCAAATCAACTTTATTTGCAATTTGAGGAATATTTCATAAACATATAATAACAAATTTATACACTGTACATTTTTGTATCTCAAACATTAACCAAGTTTTTTTGAAACATTCATTTAATAAACACACTAAGTGAAAATGCATTGACTTCTTTTTTACATTTAATACAATTATTCTAGAAGGATTTAATGCAATATATACATTGAATATGTACAAAAAGACACAGCCGGTTTATTTCAATTTGATTGTTTGAAATTTTAAGAACAATTTGTTACAACCTTGAAATTTGAGTGTTTTGGAAACAATGAAATTCTGAACTTTTTTAAATGATGTAGTTAGGTCTTAAGATGAATGAATCTCTTTCTCTTCTATTGGGTAATATATACACACAAAAATACAGGAAGTTATTTTGAATTTTTCGTTTATATATATATCTATTACTTTCTTTGAACTTTTTTATTTAGTGTACAAAAAACAAATCTTCATAACTTTTATTAAAGTTATAACCACCAGCTCCATATTTTGAATTTATTACAAGTTGAATGATTATAAAAAAATAATTAGTCTAGATCTGGTTTTGTAATACTTTGTATCTACTGAACAATTTTTTTCACAGCATAGTTTCCAAGAACTATTCAACCAATTTGACAATATATCAGTCTTTACTTTCTTATTTAATGGTAAAAGAATTGTTATCAAAATTTATCCTCATCAAAATATGAATTTACTGTTTTGTTTAGTTAATTAATAAGATAATGTTTCAGTGTTATTTGAAGTATTGGAAGGAATAATCACAAAAGAAAACATAATTGTGCATTGTATAAAATATTTAATATCATCTATTAATTTTTGGTGTATTGGTTAAAAATATTAAAGTTAAATTAATATATATAAATAAAAATAAATTTGTGAATTGTATGTAACGTTTAAACTTGAGATTGTGTGAAAATTTTCATATAGTATATTGTGTTAATCATACACTTTCATTTATTAATTAAAAGCCTTTCCTGGAGTTAAAAAAATTATAGACCATAATCTTTTTATGTATAACTATAATCCTTAATTTCTAACAATTTATATCATAGATAGTAACTACAGAATAAAGATTATGAAAATTTGAAATTATTCATTATTAAGAAATAGATCACATACAATTTAGGAATTTAGAGGTTTTTTTATGTACTCAAAATGAAAGTCTGAATAGCTAAAATATAGATAAAGTTAAAAATTTGATAGAAAATCTACTAATATCAAGTAAAATAAAATTTGGTACTTGCATATTATCGCAACCTATTGGCGACATTATATGAAATGAAGCACATGATTTCCAATTCAGAGCGTTCGACACATGCGAAATAGGGGTTACCAACTTGGCGAGTTATCTTGAATGTTGGCAATTGTTGCCATAATACGTAAGTACCTGAAATTTCTGTAATTATGTTGAGAAAATTAATCATAATACAAGTACGATTTCACATAATTTCAGTTTCAAATGTTGGTTAAAAACTGAATAGAATCATTAAACTAATATATTTGCTTTGATGTTGTACAACACACACAAGAATATAGTTTTTAGTACAAAAGAATTAAAATTCGGTTGAAATAATGAATGTGTAAAGAATATTTCATTTGGAAGAATACAATTATAATTCAAACTATTGTTTGGCTTGAAAACAATCAATAATTATGATTTTTTAAACAATTTTTGACAGAAAGGAATTTTATAAATAAATATTTCATACCATTTGCTATCCATTTTCATCGGTAACGAGTAGACGAAGAATACGTAGTTGAAATACATTTTATCAATGTGATTCATATGAAATGTAATGCGTATCTACTAGGGCCTTCTTTCTATCGCCATATGAAAAAAAAATGGTTTTATTTATTAATTGTTGGCATGTGTCTTGTTTTGGTGACCACGGCAGCCTAGTTGTCAAGGTCAAGAAACTCGTAGCCGATGCTGTTTTCGCCGAGTCTTGGATTCGATTTCTGGTGTCACTATAGAATAACATAGAAGGACTGATACAGGTTAAAACTGTCGAAGCTTGAATAGGCATCGCGTTGAAGTGGTGTGGAGATTGGTGTGCCGGCTCGGGTGGCGCCCTCGTCGTTTGACTTGCTACAAAATTGCAGGATCAGTCATCAAAGCCCACGACGTTAATTAACAATCAATCAACCTAACTTGCTTTGATGGACTAAATTCATGTGACGTCGTAGTCACATGATAAAGCTAATCAGTTAATGCGATTCGCTGTTGCCAATTTTTGCTCTTTGTAGAAACTTTCTCTTAAAAAGTACACATTTGTCTACAATAATAACGCATATAGGTATACAAAAAGTATTTTGTTTAAAAGTACATGCATAAAATAAGATTTTTTAAAAATTTTAAAATCTTTTTTTGATGTGTAACATCTTTTCTCTTGGTTGCTGGATATTTGTGGGAGTGATTTCGTGAAAAGGGACGGATGTGATGTAAGCGCGCGCTACTTTATTTGACCAATGAGAGTGCGTGGCTGTGTTGTTTCGCTAACCTCGCATGGGGTTCAACTCTAGTAGACATCAAGCACTCGAGCCCTTGACTCTAAATCCATTAGTCATGATATTGGGAGACATAAGTGCGGCAGAATGCTTATTTGAAAATGGACAAACAGTGTTTTCGGTGGTCGTATACATTTCTTCGAATCAAAAGGTTAAAAAGAATTTTAAGATTTCCTGCATTTTGTATTTTACCATATAACGAAGGTGGTTCTGCTCTTTTTAAAAAAATATCACTCGCTTCCCCTGATTTTGAGTGGCGATTTTAACTTTAACTTCAGTTTGCCAAAAGCTGAGCCGCTCATAGCTTTTATGAATGATGAACTCAAGCAAGAAATGAACACAAATTAGAATGTTTCGACTGCTAACAGTGGTACTGTTATTGATGCTGTTTTTTTCAACGGTTTTTAAATACTTTGAAATTGATCTCAGGACCGCAAGTAAAATGCTGTCAATTAAACAGTTCATTAAAAAGATTGCAACAAACTTCTTTCAAAATATTGATAATTCTAGTAATCTCGCGATCTTGGATATTGAAAAATATATCCCTGATCCAAATTTCAACAGACCTAGAAATATTCTCTCAGACCCCTCTTCATATAATTATTTTTCACCCCTCAAATCTCGCTTCCTCCATGTTAAATGCTTATTTCACCTCTTTCCACGAGTCCCCCGTGATCTAGTGGTCAGAGGCATTCGCTCCCAATGCTTTGCACCGGGTTCTCTCGATCCCCAGATTCTTCCATTTTTCAATTCGTACTATTTACTCTTCAATTTTCTTCGGAAAATTATTCCGACTGATCTCTTTTAATTTAAATGTTCCTCTACTATTTTTACTCTTGATAGTATATTTTTAAAAGCTTTTAAAAAAGTTGTTTTCTGTTTTATTTTAAACTACTTTTTCATGATCCTAGCTGCATTCCCATTGGTCGATTTAGCCCCGCCCACCCAAGATCGAAATTTTAACTTTATTTTCGGTGCTTTGTGCCGACTTTGAAGCTTCTTTTCTCAATTTTAATGCATTTTAAATTTTTATTTTCTCAAAATTCCCAGTATTTTTATTTTATTTTTAAAGTATCTAAACTTAACAAAGGGCAAAAGTCAATCATGTACAGTCACTCAAACACCTACTGACATGAGGTTGCTCGAAAGAGCTGGGTACTCAGGTCATCCACCCAACGATGAAATACTTTGAAATCGCAAGTATATGTGTAATATTTTAGTTATCATAAGTCTATTGCTCCGTTCTTCCCCAAATTGAACAAGAATAATTATTTTTGATAAAATATTGCATTTTTTTATTCCTTTTGTTAATTAAATACAATTTTCATTAAAGATATAGTTATTCTCTCTCTCTCGATAGAAAATTATTTCCAATCATACCCGATTCATATCTTTTTCAGGAAAAAAGTTAATATTGCGTATTTATACCACGAAAACATGTCAGATGTTACACATATGCGACTACTGTAAAACTCGTTTCTTTTTTTTATATCATTTGAACATCTTTATCCAATTATAAAATTTGAAATTTTACCTTACAAATAGAACAACATGTACAATTAGTTTAATGTCTGTTTTGAATTAAATGGAGAACACGTGTTTGTCTTTATCGTGCGACTGTCATGAATTTAGCCCATTTCGTTCTCAATACTTCCTATCCATTAAATAAATAAATATCTCAACAAATGACTGTATATTTTTAGTCTAGTAGAGCATTATATCTTGCCGACCTCAATCGGGCCTGTCTAATTCTTTCTGGATGCCAACTATAAGTAGCACTGCACAATTTACAACTCTGATCAGCGCAGTTCGATCTAGAGCAATGTTGAGATGCACTCATCGTTGGTCTGTACCTTAGTCCACTATACACATCAGGGAAACGTGGTATCACGTAGGAATAGTTCAAACACATGGCACAGTTGCAGTAATTGACAGGATTCCTGATCCACATTGGAGAAGGATACTGCACGAGGGTCACATTATTGGGAATGGACAGTCGTTGAGGTAAAAATGTTGCAAGTCCAGTTGTGGAGGAACTCATGGTCCAAGGATGCGCAGAGCCCATAGGGAAATTTTGATTCAAAGATGAAGGAGCTATTTGGGGAGGAATGTCTTGTGCAGAAGACGTAGGAACTATAGAAGGCTCTTGCCAAAAAGATGCAGGGAATCTGCGTTGACGAAGGGGAACTATGGGTTTCGGGTCGATGTCTGTATCTGCCTCCTTCTCTGCTGAGTCGATATCATCTGTTGATGTTGAACCCATTCTAATAAGTGGTTGTGCCACTCTCTGATGTTTAATCAAGTATCTGCAATAAAAAATTTGAGTTTATTTCTAAAAATAAAAAAATAAGTACCTTGAGTTGTGTATTAAGTTCCGATACAAAACTTTTTGAGATCATATGCTGTGACTAAAATGCAGTAGACCAGCGGCTCTTAAACTGTGATCCGTGGGCTCCTGGTAGTTCCCAGTGCCTTTTAAGAGTCTCTCATGTGACACACGTTAAGATTTTTCTCTTTTGTAGACTAAAAGACCTTTTGGAAAAATTGAAAGATGTGCCATCCTAGACTAGATCGCTAAATTGCCCACAATAAAAGAACTCTACAAGAACATGCATTTCGATCAAGAACATTTGGTCAGGAAGAGGCATTGAAAATTTTGGGGGTCTGCGATGTTAAATTGAAACACAAAAAAAGGGAGGGGGGTGGCTATCGAAAGTTTAAGACCAGCTGCAGTAAACGATTTTAAATTTCATCGTCAGATATCGTCTTCAATATTTTTAAATAACTTTTGTCTTTCACGCGTGTTGTTCTAAATCAGGCAGAGCTTCCACAGTTTGAACAGAAGAACTGCATCAAAAAAAAAATCCGTCTCAGGTTTTTAAGGTTCTTAAACATTTAGACATTAAAGGGTTGTTCATTTATCGAACAACTAAGATATTTTCTGAAACCAACAACGTCCCAGACCGTACCATAAACGGACGTCCACGCTCTATAAGAACAATAGTTCTCGTCAAAGTAGTCAGGGTCTTATCGAAAGAAGATTTTCCTATGAAACAGAGGAACAGGCCAAAAAAAAAAAGAACAATATGTCACATAGTAAACGAAGAAATTAGACTAAGAGATAACGGAGAATATAACTGGTTATATTTCTTACAAAATAATTAAAGCGCCAGAGGTATCTTGAAGCAAAAGCACTCTTACAGCGGCACTCCCATAACGGCTACAGACAAAAATCTGCTTACCCACGAGAGATTTTTTGACACTGAATATTTTTCAGACACCAGAATGACCGCATACATATAACAAATGCCCCAAAAGCTAAAAAAGAAAAAAATTTTCGTGGAGAGTTCGTGGACACACGCATCATTCGGTTACTAAAATGGTTTGGTTGGGTGTCAAGTATGAAGGTGTCTCAGAGATTCATTTTTGCATGAAAGGAGAGAAAACCACGCAAAAAATTCACCAAGACACTATATATCTTAGAATCACTTTTTATTAATAACATTTATAACCCCGTGCACCACAAAGTATCATACGGGGGCTTACACAGAAGTAAGTGTGAAGCACACGTCACAAAGAGAAGGATTACAACACCAACATCCATACCTTACCTTGGATTTGAACCCACATCCTACAGCACCGCAGTCAGAGTCACTAACCACTATACCGGACCGGTATCTTAGAACCATTAGTGAAGCTGCTGAACGTTAACCCTTTCGTATAAACAATTGGACTTAGCAACAGGGTTCTGTTCCTGCTTAAGGCGAAGACGACCAGGGGTGTTTTAAGGCAGATGTTCCGCAACCTTTTTATTGCCGCGGACCAGTCAACGTCGCATAATTTTACCACGGCCTGCTGAGGGGAAGGACGTTGATTGTTTATATTTTAGATTGTTTTGTTTTAATAGTATTATTTTAATTGTATTTAAAATTGCCTTCAGAATAAAATATAGCTACACCAAAAATGAATATAAAGCAATTTAACAAGGAATATAAAGTGATTTTCATAAAAAGTAACCCAAACCTAAGAAAAATATGCTGCAGTAAATAAAATGGAAATAATTTGATGTTTCTTGTGCGGACCAGTAGTATTCGGTCCATGGACCGGGGGTTGCGGAACACCATCTTAAGGCATCCGACCACGTTCGGAACCGTGATTTTAAAAAGCGCGCAAATTTATAATTTTCATATTTAGTGTTACTCAGATTAGAATACATGCATAAAATTGTTTCAAGGAGATTTTTGCCAGATTGAGAACTGAACACCTTAAGGACATGGATTCACCCAGACAAGACAAGATCATATGTTCAATGCAAACACTGCCCAGATCTTCAACTCACGCCCAATCACATTTTAGAATGCCCAACCGTCGCAATAAAGTTACTAAAAATGAAAATGGCACCTCTGAGGGACTCTTTGCGGGAAATTCTGTACAGCCCTGATGCTCCTAGAATAGCAGAGGTAGTGATCAAGACTTTCGACGGAATTTAGTGATATCTACTGCATTTATTCATGGACACGAGAACAACAACAAGGAGATTTTGACAAAAAAAAATTATTTAAATATAATATTTTGGCAACAAATTAACTTTGAATAATCTTTTTTCCAAATGTTCTCCTTTTGTGAAAAATGCTTCGATTATAATAATATTTTGCCTGTATATAGCTCTGATCTCTCTACAGAGGCTCAACTAGAATTCGCATTATTTTCAGAGTTACCACCAATTGAAATAATTATTGGCGTTTTTTTCTTAAAATTGCTCCCATCTGTTGTCGTAAAATGTATGAATAAACTAACTTCTAAGTTATATATTTCAAAAATTCTAATTGAGCCTCTACAGAGAGGTCTGAGCTATATACAGGCAAAATATTGTTACAATAGAAGCATTTTTCACAAAGGGAGAACATTTGGAAAAAAGATTGTTCTAAGTTAATTTGTTGCCAAAATATTATATTTAAATAATTTTTTTGTCAAAATGTCCTTAAAACAATTTTATGCATATATTCTAATCTAAGTGACACTAAATATCATGAAAATTATCCATTTATGAGCTTTGCAAAATCACGGTTCCAAACGTAGTGGGATACCTTAAGACTTCTTGAGGCTCAGGGTCCCTACACAAATGTAGGTCCCCCGTACGATTCTTAAAAGTAGACAATACATAGCATACGTTGTCAAATACTCGAACAAACAATAAGGCGAAACAAATAAATGTGCATGATGAACAATCACACAAACCGACTTGACCGACTGCCACCTTTTGACTTTATGGTTATAATGATGGTGAATGGTGGACATGGTATACATGGACGATGGTCATCACATGTTACCAGTTGACATACCTGAAATTCCCAGTTTTTTGGAGAATACAACTGGAAATAACATTTGACCGTTGAGATTATTCGAATCAGGATCATATTAAGGCTGATTCGAGAACGAGACAATTTCCTCATTATGGCCGAGGCCTGGGATCAGTTGGCTCGTGCCTTAAGACGTCTCTGAAGACGACCTGGGGGTGGTTGAAAGAGAATGTGTTGAACTTAACAGAACATAAAGATTCGATTTCGAGCCATACATTGTGATTTGTATTGGAGGCGAATGAGTGAATATTAACGTCGCACTATTCAGCTACTCGAGGGTTTTTGGCGACGGATATCTCGTCCTTTAGAACCATGGTCAAGTGCCGAAGATGACACCTTAGCTGACACCCTCTCTCTTAACTTCCACACCACACCAACGGGAGGACGTTTGAGTCTCGACAGATTTAACATGCATCGCCCCTAAACATGGTGGGTCTTCAGCGATACTAGGCTCAAACTCATAGCACACCAACCACCAGTCTATTACCTTGACCACTAGGCTACCACGGCCTATTGGTATTGGAGGTGAAGGTGTGCCACAAAAAACGACAGTCATATTTGGGTAGCATTAAACGTTCTTGATGAAAAGCAACAATGGAAATTTCCATGGATGTAGTGCGTCCCTCGATGGATGAGTAACCAATGAGACTTAAGTCAAGGACTCAGAGACAAAAGACGATATCTTTGAATAAAAGTCGCAATATGTTAAGCGGAGTTGGAAACCTCTCTCTATAAAAAACTGAAAATGTTAAATTGGCTATTTTCTATGTACCTTTTCTCAAAATCTGTTTTATGTACATGCTTGAAATTTTTCATACAATTAAAGTACATCTTTCTCCTTATACTGAAATGAGCTTTTAGCTAATCGTGAATTTTTTAATAATTTGTGAAATATTTTTCGAAATTTGACGCATTTCTCATACAAAAAATTTGTAAAAAACGAATGTTTGAGTTTTTTACAAAAAACTCATTTTAGTATACATTAGCCATCATTATAAATATATCATAAAAAATTTACATACCTGTGAACAGTAGTTTCTCAGAAAAGGTACATCGAACATCAAAATTTACATTTTGAGATAAATTGATTTTAATGTACACAGTGAGACTTCTAATTGGCTAGGAAATAAAAAATAAAATGCTCAATTTACAATAAAAGATACATGTTTTGTGGTTTATATCAGACGTTCAACTTTTAAGCAAAAACGAAGTACTTTATTTACATTTGTCGCCATTCAAATGGGCGTGGCCCAGTTTCAACGATTATTTAAAAATTAGGTTTTAAGAACTTCTAATAACCCTATAAGTTAAGTATATAAGGTATTTTTAGAAAAGTTAAAATCTATATACACTGCCCAAAACAATTAAAGGATATTGTAAGTTTTATGTAAAATAAAGATGTAAGCGAAATCTTTTTTGCCGAAAATGGAAGAAGAGAATCACAAATACAAATTTTTCTGATTTTCAAACTGTGGAGTATGCTAATTTTGAGTTCGACGTCAAAAACGTCGCTTCAGCGGCAGCGAATAAAATTTGACTTTCAACTGAAATAAAGACAATGATGATCGGCATTCAGTGACTGTTTTGTTTCGATGAGTACGATGTCTCAGCGAAGTCATTTAACCGATTCAGAAGCTTGGAGAGTTGTTGGTATGTTAGAAGGGGGCCAAACTCAAGCCGAAGTAGCGCAAGCCAGTGGA